>JAYRBT010000028.1:16687305-16717305 GCA_036023395.1 Myiotriccus ornatus | reverse complement strand
CCAGAATCCATTCATTTGAAGTTTACAGGTTGGCCTGATAATAAAAGCCAACTACATACAGTCCATTTTTAACCTTTTTTTTTTTTGTCAGGCACTGCCTAAATCCCAGCCTTCTCCTTTTTGGCTCCAGTTTCAGACTCTCTTCCCAGGAAAATGTTTGTAAAAATAATTTGCTATAATTAGAAAAATGTTTCATTGAAAATTCATTGCTGGAAGCCTGTCCTGCCAGTTGGAGCTAGGCCGGCTCCAAGACACCTCTTTCTGTGACATGTTCCTGCTGAACTGACAACCAAAGTGACGCCCATGTTTATTTTACAAGAGCTGGGCTTTGAGTTCCAGATCCCAGAATCAAAGGGTTATGTGTGGGTTGCTACATCTATTAAAAATATCCTTTGCGCCTAGTGAGAGTCTTGACTCCCAACAAGAACGGGAATAACAGGAACGGGATATGTATTGGTTTGACGGTGTCTCGTGCAATACCTGCTCAGGTGTAGCAGAGCTGCTGACAGTTCTTGCTGTACCTGTTTCTAGGACACTCAGTGTTTGGCCTCGAGAAACACCAGCCTGCACAGACACAGCCTCTGCCTCCCGTGCTACGTAATCTGGGAGCCACCACCCCTCGGGAGAAGGGGGATCATCATGGCAAGGGCCAAGGAAATTTGGATGATGTGACCAAGACCAAACGATTCCTGAGATTTTGGCATTCCGGTGCTCCCAGTGAGGAGCTTTGTTATCCCGTGCTCTACCCAGGAGTCACTATAAAGGCTCCCCATAACTGGAAACCAGCAATTCCAGAGAGGGATCAGCCGTCCCTTTGCCAGTCCTCTCTACACCCCTCTGCACCAGCACGGAGCCCTCCAAATACATCATCCCACACACACCACTGCGGCACAAATCCCACTGCTCTCCCCATCCCAGAGCTTTGCTCCTGGCAAAGAAAAGCACAGTCATGTTTGTTAAAAAGGAAGATGGCACGAAAAGGCAATCCCTGATCACATCCCTCTGACCTGGGTTTCTGAGCTTTTAATATCCCTCCAGGTCTGGGACTTTCCAAACCCAGCAGAGCAGGCTGGGGGCTGATGAATGGTAACTCTCTGACCAATTACAAAGCAATTAAAAGTCCCACCGAGAAAGCTTTGCATATGGACTTTAATTATTATACCACAGTCCTGCCAGAAAAACACAAAAGAGGATCTCGGGCAGCTTGGAGGATGCATATGGCTTGTGTAGGTGGAGAGACCTAAGAGACTGTTACTTTGGGTAGGAAGTGGATTTTCCCTCTCCTATAATCTTGTTAAATTACCCTGGTTTTAAATCAATGATTTATATCTCCCTCTTCAAATCCAGAGGGGAAAAAAAAACCCCAAACCCTCTCTAAACAGCCAGCGTGTGACAAGCAATACATTTTCACTTTCATTTACCCTCACACTGCAAAGTTCACTCAGCGAACCAGAAGTGTTATAGGAAAATACTGGGAAGGACTGGTTAAAAAGAAAACCTTGGCTGAAATGAGATGGAAAACAGATTTCCCGGGTTAGGTAAGTATCAGAAAATAATACATAATGTTAGACATCCAAAAAGGGAAGTAGGAAAATATTCAGAAATTTGCATAACCATTTGCAGCCTAAGAAAAGCACAGAAAAACAGTTTCATTAAGAAAGGACATTTCAAACAGGAGGCAGTGCTGGATCTTCCTGGGAAATGGCCATACCCTGTGTCCAGCACTGACATTTTGTGAGTGCCTGGGTAACTGGCTGAGGATTCCCAAAGAGATTTTCGTTTGCCATTTGGGTTTCAGGAAGTCTTCCTCCCTGCTACACCAGTTCACATCTGTGTACGTCCAGAAGCTTCCAGGGGGAATCATCTCGTAGCACAATCAAAATAATAAAATAAAGACCCAGGACAGATATGGGACCGAGGCCATGCTGCAGCCCACCTGCAACAGGGAGCACTCCAAGTTTATCCAATTAACATCTCATCAACCCTCAATTTTGTGAAAGCCCCATTGAGCACCAAAGCCTTTGTTACTTGAAATCCAACCATGTCTTAGGCTCCGCTAAAAGAAGTGTGGGCAGCAGGTCTAGGGAGGTGATTCCCCTCTCTATTCCACTCTTGTGAGACCCCTCCTGGAGCACTGCATCCAGCTCTGGGGCACTCAGCACAGGAAGGATGTGGACCTGCTGCAGCGAATCCAGAGGAGGCCGTGGAGATGCTCCAAGGGCTACTGCTCCGAGAGCTCTGCCCTGCAACCCAAATGCCCCATGTAAGGTATCACCAGCAGTGACAGCAGAGAGGAACTGCGTGTCCCAGAGCCGGGAGGAAGCACTGACATCACCCATAGACATCTTTAGCTCTGCTGACTCACTGCTCTTCCCCCCAGCAGGAACAACATCCAAGCACTGGGAGCATTCCCACAGCAGCCTGTGTCACCGCTGCTGGAGCCGTGGCTGAGCAAGGCTCAGGGGAACACAAAAAAAGCCCCTTTCTATTTCTGGACCCCGGGTGAGGTGGATGGGTGGAAATCACCAGGCTCCCAGTTCCCGTGAGAAGCCATTAATAACCTCCTCAACGCTGCCACATCCTTCAACAATGGCGCTATTATGGGATGCTGAGAGAGCAGCCATGGGGTTGGTAAGCCCACAGGGCTCCTTCCCCCGCGCTGCCCACCAGGCACTGCCAGGACGGTCCCACCATGCCCCAGCCCTGGCACGGCACAAGATGTGACTTTGTGTGCCTGTCCCCGCTGCCGACGGCGTGTTTGGAAAGGAAATCCCCCCACGTGGCCTGGAGGACCGCGAGGGAAATAAAGCCATCTGTTCATTGAGACAGACCTGCCTCAAACCAATTAATATAAAGAGCTTATATTAAAGGGTCTCACTTCTATGCAAATCCCCTCTTGTAAACAAACCTTACAGGTCCCAGCTCCAGTCTCCAAGGCAAGTCCCAATCTGATTAGTTACTCCACATGCCTTAAATTCCCCCTTACCAATGAATAAAACTATCTTTTCGCTGACATATATTAAACACTTACTGAATTTCACCTTGAGGTGTCCTTTTCAGTGCTACTTAGTGAAACTGGGACCTCTCTGGGTGAAAAACAAGAAAATTAATTTGTTTTCTTGGCAGTAGTTGTCCTCCAAACCACCACCCACACACCACAGCACAAGACCTCCACCACGGGCCAGCACACATAGAGTTTTATCTCCCATATATGCACCACTGTGGACTATTTTTGGATGCCTGCCTAAAGCAGAGCACACAGGGCAAGGTGTGCAGTTCAGTATATTAAAAACAAGAGAATGAATTAATGAGAAGGGAATTCAGCAACAGTTTTCGGCCATTCTCCAAGCAGCAGCCCCAGAAAGCACCTGTGGGAAAAGCACTTCGTGTAGGTGAGCTTACCTGGGCAGGATGAGGACTGAGTGTTGCTGAAGGAACACACACATATTGGCTCTACGGACTCCAGAAAAGCAGTGGGATGAGGAAACAGTCACCCCTATGGAGGAAATGCATTAGCTGGATGATGGTTGTAAACATGGTGAGCACCAAACCGGATCCACAAGCTGCTCCTCCACAGCTCACAGAACACCAAAGAAACTCTCCACAGCTCCTTTGAGCAGGAGCCTTCCATCCCTCCACAAAGACCCTTTTTTTTTCCTCAGATGGTTCATTTGTCTTCTCAGTCTTTCCATTTAAACACACAAGCCTGAAAGTTCCCAAAACTGTAACACAAACTGGCAAAGCCATTTAGCAATGTACTTCCCTGCCCTTTCCAGCTTCAGCCCTGCCCCACTCTGCTCCCCACAGCAGTGATGTGGTTCCAGCTCACCTCAGTAGGCACATGGCCAGCAATAAAGAGGATTTGATCCTGGGTCAAAACCAGCCTGATTTCTTTCTCTTGACTCATACATCACTTTTTTTCCTACTTTGTTTGAAAACAGACACAGAGAAGCAGAAAATGACAAAATTATGAAAGCTAACCGAATATTAAGAAGTGTATACCTCAGTTCTTTGCATTTCTTCTCTGTCTTTATAAGTAAAGCTGAGTGTCTAGATGCTACCTGGGGTGTTCACACAGAGGTTTTGTTTCTCTTGTCTTGCTTCAAGTCAGATCTCCTTCACTTGAGAGAAGTCCTTTTTCCCAAAGAGCAGTGGCAATTTCCCAAACACGACCAAAATAATGGCCCTGCAGTAGAACACAGAAAGAGAGGAGGGTGAGGTGCATTCCTGGGGAAACAAAAAAACCACAACTTTTCATTAAAGGTGAACTCTGCTGTCAGCTGCAGGATTTCCAGCCAGTTCAGAACAAGGATCTCCCCTTCGACCTAGAGGCAGCAGAACAGGAAGTTTTGGTCTTACAAAAAAGTTAATGAAATAGTGAAATTGTGGGTGCCCTGAACCTGTGTGTGGGGCAGAAGCTACTGGGAGCTGCTGAGCTGCCCTGAAACTGCTGCAGGAGGGAGTCTGAGGGCAAGAGAAGAGCTGGTGCTGGGAACATTTGTGAATTTGGCATTGAAAGTGTTACAGAAAACATGCCATAAAGTTCCTCTGAGGCTTTAATTTCCCTCCCCCCAATCTTCCTTTGATTTTGATCCCCTCCTTCCCCCGTGTCCTTTGAACTTTTAAAAAGGCACTTTGAAGAGATGTCATAAAGCAGTGGGTTTATTCAGGATCTCCTCTTTGATGCTGCTGCTGCTGCCGCGTGTGAAGTGCGGCCCTGCAGGATGTGGGGCCAGAGGAGCCGAAAGCCGAGATAGAAAGGAAAGGGCAGAAAAGTGAAAGTGTGGACACGGGGTTCTGCAGCAGCTCATGGACACAGGTACAACCCCACGCTGGCTTCTGGGCTACAGGGACCTGGTGTGATCACACCCATCGTGCTCCTCCGAGGTCACTGTGGGCTGGCAGAGCTCAAGGGGGAAGTGATGGGAATGAGGGAGAGCTGCAGCTGGCTTGGAATCCTTCATCCTAAAGGCCATCCCCCTCTCACCACAGATGACATATGACAGTTCCACACACGCAGGTGCGATATCCCCACAGGAACAGCCACATCCATGTCACACAGAGCATCTCTGCCACCCAACACCCAGGGATCAGCCCAGCAGCTCCAGGACTCAGTGCCGGAATCACCCAGCAGCCCTTTCCACCTCCAGCTGTTCCAGTCGTAAAAGGCTCTGCTGTCAAATGTGCCAAATGTTGTTAAATAATCAAAAAAGTATTAAATAATCCTGTGCACACATACTACACGATCACCAAGAACAAGCATTCAGCTTCCAAGCCCATCCCATCGGAAGATGATGACACTGTCCAAGCAGAAGGAAGTGGATGCAGAGCTCAGCACCAGCACCAGTTCTTCAGACACAGGGAAAGTGCATGTTCCAAAGCCCCCTTTCCATACTGGAATATCTAGAAAACTGAGAATCACAAAATCATTAAGGCTGGAAAAGCTCTCTAAGGTCATCAAGTCCAGCCTCAGTGGATCCCAGGCTTAGGCTGGGTGACTTTTTTCCCCTCCTGAATGTCTTTCTGAACTAAAACTGGACACTTCCACAGCAAAGTTGGTTTTGCAGCACAGGCCTTCATGGCACAACGCCACCAGTTGGAGCCTCTCAACTTTATTTAACCTTTGCATAGGGAATTGCATTAACTCATCCAAGAGAACCTCTCAGCAAGGGAGAAACAGATGTTCAGGCATTAGATAAGCTACGAGCAAGTCCATGGCATTTATCAGCAAGGACGTGGGTTTGGGGTGAGTTTTGTTATTTTTAATGGTTGACCAGTGGTAGGAATTATTCAGAAGTAAGTGAAAATTATCCTGAAAATTGCTTGAGGGTCTTTTGAAAGGATATTTTTCCTCAGTTGCTCCTTTTTACCTGCAATATCAATTTCTATTCTTTTTTTTTAAATTAGAGCCAAGTATCTTCTCCTGAGACTGAATGCAGATGCAGCTGGAACAGGAAATTTTAACTTGCTTCCAACCTGGGAATTTTGCACTTTAAACTTGAGATAAGGAGAGAACTTCATTTTAAAGACACATGTACCCAAACCAAAGACAGTTATACTTCCAGAGGGGCCACCCCACAGTGCTCCTGAGAAACCAGTGCTGCAGAAAATAGCAAAATCTGAAGGCCTAAGCAATTCTAGTGTACATTTATTAAATTATTCCCATTTAATACGCTCCTAGAATCATAGAAACACAGAATGGCTTGAGTTGGAAGGAACCTTAAAGATCACCTAGTTCCAGCCCCCTACCATGGGCAGGGACATCTTCCACCACATCATGTTGCTCCAGGACCGTCCAACCTGACCTTAACCACTTCCAGGGATGGGGCAGCAACAACTTCTCTGGGCAACCTCTGCCAGGGGCTCACCACCCTCACAGGGAAGAAATTCTAATCTAAACCTGCCCTTTTTCAGCTGAAAGCCATTGTCCCTTTCTCCTGTCACTCCAGGCCCCTATCCAAAGTTCAACTCTCTTGGAGCCTTTAGGTACTGGAAGGCTGCTGTTACAAATATATGTGTATATATATATATATACATACATATATACAGAAATGATATATACATATATATAAACAAACTCAAAGGAGAAGGAGATTTGGAGGATTACAACCCCTCTACACTTAGGATTGTCCTCTTGAAACACTGAGAAGAAAGCCCAGCCCCTTTTATCAACAGCCAAGCAAAGCAGTACCTGCACTGTCCAGGAGATCTTACAGAGGACAAAGACAAAGCAACCAGGGTTCTTGGGGCAGCCAAGTGGCCTTGGGAAGCACCACGGCAGCCTGGTTCCTCCTGCAGCTGCTCTCTTCACACAGGCATCCTTGGGGAAAGCAACCAAAGAGAAAAAACTTAGGTAGTAAATGAAAGTGGTGTATTCAGTGAAGGGCATTTTATGTTATGGCAGATTTTTTAAAAGACAAGTTCAAAAAACTAAAGCTGCAAATATAAAACCTGGCACTACGGAGAAACCCAGCACTCAGCCTGCCTGCATCAGGCTACCCAAACAGCACCCAGAACTCAAGCTCTTTTTATCCTCCTTAAGCCCTGCTCGCCCATTCACATGGGTCATCTGCTCCATATTGTACCCAGGGCTTCCCAAGGACCTTCATCAAGAGGAGAGGAAGGAAGAAAGAGCTGCCCTGCCACGGCCAAACCTGCTCTGCAGCAAAGTAGGTCAAACTGAAATGCTTTGCACTCATCTGAAGGTCACTACTGTCTCCCCAGACTGTGCTGGGCTCGTATTTACATTGAGAAGATGCAGAGAGGTTTTGGAGCTGGAAGTGGTTAGAGGAAAAACAGGCGGTTAAAGAGAGCAGGAGCACGAGCCTGCATCCAAAATGGTGAATGCCAAGGGAGGAAAGAATGAAAAATCCCAAATATCAGACACTTCCCTCAAAGGGCAGGAGTGTTAGTCCTGCCTTCCCTGCTCCTGGTAGCACTGGTGGGTGTTCCTGGTACAAACTACAGCACTGACAAGAGATCTTGAGTAACATTTGCAGAGGGCTTTGACATGGAAAGCTCGAATTCCCCTTTACGGAGGCAAAGTCTGACAAAAGCATAATGGAAAGAGGCTTCTGACGGACAAAAATTGACTCCCTGGCACACGCACAAGCCCACGCAAACTTTCCAGCCTGCCCTCCAAGTGTGAGCACTGGTGTTTCCATTAAGTGCCTGAGAGCTCAGAAAGCATCCGGAGAAAAAGTAAACTCATGATTAGACTGAGCACGACTTTTTCCTTGAATTTCTGCAAAATTATTACAAGTAGTTTTGCAACAGGAGCACAGATTACTCTGGTCTATTTGTGGGTGTCTCTTCTGAGTGCCCTACAGATAAGAACACAAATGTAGCCATTTTAGGGTATTTGTCTGAAGTCATTGTTGGGAAGACCTGTCAGAGGAGACTTCATGTAGAGGTAGAATCATAGAGGAAGAAATCACAGAATTATTCAGGTTGGAAAAGATCTCTCAGACCACTGAGTCCAATTGTTTCCCCAGCCCTGTCAAGGCCATCACTAAACCATGTCCCCAGGTGCCACATCTACATGTCTTTTAACATGTGACTCCTCCAGTTCCCTGGGCAGCCTGACTCAATGCTTGATAACTCTTTTGGTGAAGAATTTTTTCCTAATATCCAAAATAAACCTTCTCTGGCACAACTTGGGGTGGTTTTCTCTTGTTCTATTCCTTGCTAATTGGAAGACAAGATGCATCCTCACCTCTCTACAACCTTCTATAGAAAACAGACCGGAAAGAGCTCTACATCTGGAGCCACACTGAACTTTGGGAAAGCCCGAACCTAGACCAGGCTGCCTTCCCCGCCCCTGTCCCTCCAGCATGATCCCACCACCAAGCTGGGCAACTGCGAGATCAGGAAGGGGACACATCTCGACACAGCGGTTACCTCATGTCCATCATTCACACATTGCACAGACCATCTCCTTTGCCCCCATGCATGGCTCTGAAAGCCATAGCACTGCCTGCCCAGGAAAGTTATGTTAGAAAACTAATTAATGTATTTTGGCTGTCTTCTAATGAAACTCGGCAGCTGGAAGCAGGCACGGAGCCAGCGCCACGTGACCGCTCAGTTCTCCCTTGGACACGTTTCAGGAATCTCTTTGCTGAAGTATCCAGTTGTCCTGCACGACTCTTTTTCTCCCCAAACTGAACTAATCAATGTCTGGCTGCAAGTTATCATGGAGGGAGGGGGAGAAACGTGCACGGAAAAGCTGTTGTACAACAACCGCTGTGTTATAAATACGCAGGCGATGCAGCCATACACAGTATTTTACTCCTGCATTTATCTCCCCGTGAGCAGAACGGCTGTAAGCGGATGAGTGCCTGCCATGGAGAGCAGTTTTGAGTGAGGTTATTGCATTCTTGACTTAAGCCCATTTTTCTGGTTTCCAGGCAAACGTCAATGAATTTTAAAAGCGAGCATTCAGCCCGGACCTTCCGATTCAGACAAAACACAGTATCTCTCTATATTGGGATTATACTCTTTCTTGGCAGAGGGAGGAATCCAGTGGATTTCTCCTCCTCTCACTGTTACACCCCCTGACTGTCCCACCCGTCCCAGTTACCTCCACTGGTTGCTGCAGCCATTCCCATGAGTGCCAGGCAGGAACACACGCTGTAAATGCACAGGAATATATATGCTTGCACCTCATACATGTACACACACACACACCTACAGGTGTGTCCGGGACCAAGGACGACAGGAATGTAAATATGTTTTACGCCTAATTATGGAAAGTACTTTGGCAGGAGGCTGCCGGGGCACAAAGAGCTACTATTGAGGTTCCTCAAGCTGTGGCCTCCATTCAGCACACAATTGACAATATTTAGACAGTATGGGCTAGTTCCTTCCTTCGCAAGGTAACTTCCTCGTCTGGCAGCCCTCAGGCGGGCTGTAAATGACCTTGTGTTTAAGGACAGTGTCAAATCAAATAAGCGGTCAAGGGAAAACCGCGCCTGCTCGCCTTGCCTGCATCGCCACCGTTGGTTTTCGCTTCTCTTCTTTCTCCTCAGGGTGCTGGCAGCTCCTCGGGTTGAACAGAGCTGAAAGCTCCTGCAGCAGATGCCCCCGTGCTGCCCGGCAGGGAGGCAGCAAGCAGAGCACGCTGGGTGATCCCACTGTCCAAAGAGGGGGAGAAAAATGATGGCATGCAAAGAAAGACTTACTTATTAATCCCAAAAGGAATTTCATTTGGGGTTTTGTCTCTCCCACTGCTCCTCTCCCATTTCCAGCCTTCCCCAGGCAAACACTCTCCTATCAGATGCCCAAAGGTTTTCTGGTCTTCCACTGTGCAGCTTCATTACCAATCCCTTCCTTGCTGTCCGTGCCCTGCTCCAATCTGCCGCCCACAACACACGGTTCCAGACCACAAGGCACATTGACTTCTGGAAGTCTGGCTCTAAAACCAAATAAAAAGCTTTTCATTGACACTCAAGTGTAGGTGCAGCAAGTCAAAAGCCTTATTTTCATGTTTTACAGTGCTCCCACCTGAATAAATTCATTTTAAGTGCCACTTTTCCATTTGTGGATTATGAAAGGTTGGGAGGTCTGGATGCCATCACCAGGGACCAAAAAGCAATGTATTACACACTGCAGCAGTCTGACAGTGCTTCTGCATCCCACAGTCATCATCACTGCAGAGCATTTCCAAGCACTGACCCTGAGCTTGCCTTCGACACACGGACAGACAGACGGACATCAGGTCTGCTGCTCACGGGGAGGGGTAGGCAAGTAGCTATAAAGCAATGGTGGGACTTGAATGTGACATGGCTCAGTGGAAAAAAAAAACCCACTAATATAAAATATTTCCTAATCCACCCACCTTCCTGCTCCCCTTTGGAGCAGAACGGCTCCATTGTACTGCGGGGTTTGCTCAAGGCAGAGCCTGTGCAGGGAAGGGAGGTCTTGCACCATCCCTTGGTATGAACACATCCTCCCCAAATCCAACCAGCACTTTTGCAACCACCCAGTTTAGATACAAGTGCAATTCTGCCCATTTCCAGCTACAACCCTCAGCATCACCTTAAATTACAAATTACCTGTTCTTGTGGGTGTAAATGCAAGTGCGTGAGGCAGATGTAGCACACCAACAGCTACAGAAGAAATACTGAGAAATAAAGTAGCACAGGATTGTTGGCTCTGCCTGTATTCAATTTTCCAGCCCTTTTTAATCATATGGAACCATAACTTATGTGTGTTGGAGCATCACTGTCTGCTAACCCAGAGGATATATCTGCTCTGTGTGCCCAGCTAAAAGATCTGAAAATCTGTCCACAGTAGGAACACGCACCATCCTATCAAACACATAAAACATCAGCAAGCTCAGCATCTTCCATGGAGAACGATTTACCAGGTTTAAAATCCAGACCACAGTGACTCCAGAAGCAAGAGGTGCTCTCTCAACCTGCTTCTTCCCACTCAGCACACAAAAGGTTTGCCACAGCCTTTGGTGGATCTCAAGGAAAACACAGAAGGTTTGGGTTTATTTCACTTGTGCAAGGAAACTCCACTGACAAATCCAACAGGCATTTGGCTGAGGAGCTGCAGCATATGGTTCCTCACTCCTCACACACACAACCCTCCACAGTAATGCAGGGACAGAAGCACTAGGTGGCAAAAAAAGCCAACAGGTCCTTATTAGTTACACTCTGGAAATGAGCACTGATGTCTGTATAAAATTCCAGGTACTTCAATAACAACCGTGATGGGCATCAGCCCATATCCCACCAGCATGTTTTATTGTTCCCAGTGAAGGATGGAAATGAGGACTCACAATCATTAAAAAAAAAAAAAAAGAGGTTAAACCCCAAATTGTTACTGAATAAATATTACCAAAGTAGAAATAGTATCTTGCTGGATTTCTGCGTACCATTTCCTTCCTGGTAATGGCAGTGTAATAAAGCATCAAAATAAACAGTAATCAAAAAAATAAATGGCTGGAATTGGTCTTACTCCAGATGAGAAACATCTGCAGGGGTAGATCAGCAGATCTTTTCTCTTTTTCCTGGGCAATTAGTTGGACAATGCTGTGGTCTTATAGGTAAAATTATTCTCCCAACCTCTCCTATCACCTCATAAATTAAACTAGTATTTCTGGAAAGGAAGGAAAAATCAATAAATACCTCTAGATAAATAAGAGCAAAAGACTCCCCTGGATGTAGTTGAGCCTCCTGCCTCGTGACCGTTTCCTGTGCAGCCCTCCTCATCTCTAGCTGAGCTTTATCCTTTCTCAAAAGGATGGGGAGAAAAAACACAACCCTCAAATGCTTTAAATTTTAAAAATAAGATTATGATCTTTCTTATGCTAAAATGAACATAAAATAACAGATGGATTAGACCACCGTACTGACTGTCTGACTTGTTACAGACAATAAACAAGGACAGTCTCATTAATTTTGGAACCACTACTGCCAATTATGAAAGTATTGTGTTTGCCATACACATTGATTAGAAAAGCTGTTTATTTGAACTAATAAAGCAGTAAATGAGCTGAAATTGTCTTTTCTTTATTTTTAATATGATAAATGGAATAAACTATGAGTGCATCTGTTCCAAGCCTCTTTTCCACAACATGTTATGTCTGAAAAGCCTGAGAAATGTTCCTTTCTATTCCAACATTTCAAAGTAATGATTTTCTGCAAAGCATCACCTACAAAGCATCCATCAGGCTTACACAGTTTAATCCTCATTCTGCATTTAGTTCCCTTTCTGAGCTAAACCACATTACATGGGAGAAGAAAACAGGCATTAGCCTACAGATAAACCACGGGCATCACTGGCTCAGCACCCCGGGGTGCAGCTCTGTGAGATGCCATAGAATCATGGAATCATCTACGCTGAAAAATACCTCTAAGATTGTCAAGTCCAACTGTTAACCCACCGCTAAACTAACTCCCCAAGTGCCCCATCCACATATTCAAGTTGCCAAGGTGATTTCCTTCAGACAAATCTGTGTCGTGACAGTAGAAAGACCTCAGAGGGCCAGACACATGCTCTGTTTTAGCCACAAAACTATTTTTCATCTCTCATTGTCACTATTATTTTTAAACCGTGCTGCTTAGTTCTGAGTCTCCCCCCAGTAGGATAAAGCCCTGGTCATCTAGAACAGGGATATGCACACAAACCTCTAGGATTTTAAAAACACTTCCACCAAATAGCAAAGAAAAGTCCCTACACAGTCTGGGCAGCACTGCGGCAGTCCTTGCTCTACTGAGACACCACTCTATGGAGTTATTCAATAGAGTAAATGCTGAACCTTCTTTTTGCCCGGGTGCTGTGATGACAAGGACATGTTTAGGTAAATCCGTGGTCCAGTTTTGGGATCTCCCAGGACCAGTCCAGCTGGAGCTGGAAAAAGACTTGCTCCCAGAACCGCCTCTGAAAGGGAGCTCAGTAAATCAGCAAATAAGAAAAAAAAAAAAAAAAGTCAGCAGATAATGAGCACCTTTTTTTAGGCTGTGGTCAAGTAATTTGCTTTGCTGAGAAGGGATTTTTTTATTGTATTTAGTGGGTTTTTTACAGCAGCCACGGAGAGGTTTCTACATAAAGGAAAAGCAAACAGCTGAAGAGTCTTCCCTGGGCTTTGATCCTCCCTGCAGAGAGTAAACCATGAAGTGTTTGTTAAATCCTAATCCGATTTAAAACTGCTTTTGAATGCTTTAGGGGAGGAAGTGCTGGCTCTCACTGTCCCGTTCAGCCCAGGGTTTTAAAGCTGTGTTACTCTGCCCGTGCAAAGCCAGGATCCCCCTCCCAGACAGCTGTTGCTTCAGTCAAAAACACCCACCTCGAGATAAAGCTTGTTCAAACTGGAAGTGAATACATCTCTTCGTGTGGGCACCATTCTGCTCTCTGTAGAAAGCTCTGTGCAGCTCCCCAGTAACTCAATCCTCAAGTGCATGAAGCAGGGGAACACTGTTCAAGCAAGGGAGAGAAGCTGACTCTGTGAGTCACTAAAACACACGCTTAACAATGCAAGTTGGAGAGGTGCTTAACACAAGGCTGTTCCCCTGACGCCCAGGAACCCCCGGCACCGCACGGACACCAGCACGTGAACACACATCTCGGCTCATGGAATATGGATCCCAACATGCCACAGCAGGTACCAGAGCTACCAAGGAGTTCTCATCCTGGGTAAAGCCTGGGCAGGCCAGGTTTTGCTGCAGCAGACTCTGCTGAGAGCACAACCCACCCCAACACCAAAGAGCAGCTTTTGACCCCAGTCTTCTAAAAAGCATTTCTGGGATGTGGATCCAGATGAGTACTTTTCTTAACATCTGTTGAAATTAGAACATAAAACTATTTCTACTTTACCTTTAAAAATACCATTTCAAAGGGAATCAGTATCCAAAGAGCAGCAAAAAACTAATGCAATGATTGTTGACCAAAGCGTAGCTGCAGCATCTTTCCCATGGCAGTTTCTCACAATATGTTGGCAGGTGGGTTTTAAGCCACCCATTGTTTGTTCCAATATATACCTTATTATTCTCTGGACCCCTTTGATTTGTTGTCAACAAAGAGATAATCTGGAAATGAAAACTGGCATAGGTACACCTGTAGCTCAATGACTCCGTTATTACAGAGTCAGAGAGATGTAGGACCCTGCTAGACCAGGAACCAGAACGACAAACCTGGCTTCAAAGGGTTTATGAAGGAGAAAACCAGGAACACTGAAGATTTAGGATCCTCACATCTGGATTCTGTCACTGTAGCAGGATAAAACAAAGCCGTAATCCAACCTTCTTTGGTCAAGTGTGGATCAGAAGATGAGCATGCACAGCTTGGCGGGTCGTTGTTTTCTGTGAGTTCAGTCCACTAAGAGCCTGTTAGGAGCAGAGATTTCAACGTGAAAACTAGGGCCCCAGGACACCAGGATTAGAAATGTGCTGGCAACTGGCAAGATGAACAGTTTCCTTGGCTGGAGCCAAAAAGCAGCGATTTTGCCTTGGAACTGTTTATGAATCCCAGCTCCAGAAAAGCTTAAGAGGCTCAGTGTGATCATTGACACAGTAAAACCAGTCTGTGTGTTTGCAGGGCACAGGTGTCAGTTCTGGGGCGATGGAACAGCGTTGATCTTCAAGGGCAAAAACGATCTTCCATGTGCCAGTGTACATTCAGTCATGACTACAGTTCCCCTGTCACTAGATCCCAGCTTAAACATGGCCTAAGAGCTGTCTCAGCCCAACAGTGAACTACTTAATGTTCTTCAGGGAGTTTCGAAAGGTAGGAGCAGAGAAAGGCAACAGCAGGACCCTCCCCTCCTTTCTACAAGCAGCTTCTAAAGAGCAAAATGACCTTTACTTCAGGAGAATGTGCTTATGTAGCAAGAATGTCATATTTTTTTAAGTGATCTCTTTTCAAACAATTAAAATACACGCCCGCCCCACATGCATGGACGAGAGTCAAATCTCTGCTTTACATCACGCACGGCCCTTTTAAATGACATCTCCTTTTTCCGGGGTGGAAAATCACAGTCAGCATTTGTATATAAATATTATTACACAGCTTGAATGTAGAAACCAGGAAACAGAGAGTGCTGCATGACAACGTGCTAAAAATTCCTTGCTGCATTTTTTTTTGCGTGAAGAACCCGGCACTGTTTGTACAGGAATCCCATTGTCACACACGGCGTTGTGCTCACAGCAGCTCACACAGGACCAACACGTCGTCCTGGAACCAGAGCACAACAGCACAACAGGGGAAAATTGTCTCCTCATCTTCTGACACTGGTTCACTGCTCTCCTAAAAATTACAGATTAGTGTAACCTGTGCATACGTTAAATCCCAGGCTATTGTCGTGCTCTGACTACTCATATGCCTATGAACAGTAACACTTTAATTAGGAGAGTGAACATCTCCAAAAAGAAGTAGACGAAGAAACCATGTTGGCACACATTCTCTTTAAAGTAATAACAGCTTGCTCATCTTAATAGTATTACTTTATTTTAGTAAAAGTACTTTCAAGAGACAAATTGCCCACCATGACAGTCCTCTTTCATAGCCCACAAGTAACTGACAAGGCCAAAGACTGGGACTTGGCTTTGTTTTGGGCTAAGATCAAGCTTAGGATCAGCTTAGCATGCAATATCTTGAGCCTGTCTGAGCGGCATGATATCCTAATTTCTCCTGGGACACTTCAACTTGCTATTCCTGGGCTAGAGATTCAGTACTCTAATAGTCCAGGGCTTTTCCATCTCCAAGGCACAAACGACAACACCTGAAGCTGGAATCTCCAGCCTCCAGTTCATCAAACCCTAATCCCCCCCATCAAATGGTCAACTCTCTGCTGCTAAAAATACCCCGAACTGGTCGACGCCAGCTCTTTAACCATCCATAAATAGTGGTTGGTTTTTTGAAAGCCACACACTTCCATGTGTCCACAATGTGCTGCCTGACTTTGAAAACAAAAACACTTCCACTGGAGATACACACTGTTCCATAAAAAAAGTCGATCCAATCCCTGAGGCATGAAAACCTTAAATGGGGATAAGCCACGTCCGGAACACACCGATCACAAATATCCAACCGACAAAACATTGGGCACTCTGGGGATACTGCAGCACTGACATTAAATACTTTCTGTTTAAAAGCACAAAGATAATCAAATATAATCAAAAAAAAGAAATTCCATCACTGACAGAGACACAGGTAGGATTGGCAGTGTGCAAGTGCTGGACAGCCCCTCATTAGGGTTGTCCTTAAGCAATCTTACTGGATTCCCACTGGACGAAGCAAAACTGACTTGTCAAAGATGCTAAAGTTACTTTGGGCTGCATCAGAGAGCCTGGGACAGAAAAGGAACAAGTGACATCCCCCTAAAGTGCAGATTTTTGTAAAAAGATGTGGTTGTGTGGTAAGGTCCTGCGCAGGATGTGAAAACCAGGAGAGGTGGTGGTTTCCATTCCACCTCTGGTTTCACTACTCTACAAATCTCACTATAAATTGCTGAAGAACAACAGCAAAACCTTCCCCACCCCCCTCAGAGCTTCCAAAATCAGAGCCCTCCAGCTGAGCCCACAGCAGCTGGACCAGGGCCTCCTACCTAAAATACTCTCAGGATCTTTTCAGTCGGACAAATCCACATAATTTTATTATGCATATCACTGAATTTGTCTAGGTATGACAAAAAATTTTGAGGGTTCCCTGCCTCTTTGGCTGCCAAGCTCCTGTCAGGGATATCAATTCACAGATCAACTACGAGAATTTAACATTCCTGACAAATCTGGGGGCCAAGATTTGATTTGATTATGAAAATTCAGGGTAATTTCCAGACTTTATGCATCCTGTTTCTAATTACTTCGACAAATGAGACAAGTTTTGAGATGAGATCTCAAGTCTCTTTCAACACATGCTTTAATGAAAAGAAATTCACAAAACCAACAGATAAATAGGTCAAAATTTTTACAAATAACTTTTCCCTTCTAAATTTAACCCTTTCAAAGGATACCAGACGTAACTCAACAGTCTTGGAAAGTGTTACCATCCATTAGATGGACAAAGAACTTCAGTTTAGAACTGAAAAAGGGGGGTCTGAGATTGGACTGAAACATAAATCTCATGATTCCCAAAACTCTGGACCAGTAAGCTGTTACGTATTTTTACACCAGTTTCTCCTGTCTAGTTTTCCATTTCCCAACCATTTCCTGTCTGTCCCACAGATAAGAAAAGCCCCTACACTGCAATGTGCACCAAAACGCCGGCGAAGACGTGCACAAGGACTTCAGAGTATTTTCCCTCAGAGGAACTCGACCGTCACATCCCATTACATTTGGAACTCGGGCTATTTTTGCCCTGTGCATCACTCAGTGCTTGTCCTCGCTGCCTCTCGCCTGCCAGGACGATGACTAACTTTCTCCCTTCACTTGTTCCCTCCACCCCTGAGAACATTCACATCCATCTGGAGTTTCTCACAACAAAATATTTTTAAGCTAACCAAAACACCGTAAAACAGGATCAGCAAACTCCGCTCGCTTGTCCCGGTGTCCTCCCAAGTCCTGGCACACACAGCACCGGCCTCACAGCAGAGCTGGTGCCCTTGACCTTAGGCTTGGGGAGGGTGGAGGCTCCTGTTGATGCCAGCGTGGCTCTGCAGGGCACCCAAGTGAGGACTCTTTGACTTGGGGGCTACATAGGCCTTTTCTTAATCAATTAGATTCTGTTCAATCATAGAATGGGTTGGGAGGGATCTTAGAGCTCATCTCATTGCACCCCCCTGCCATGGGCAGGGACACTTTCCACTATCCCAGGTTGCTCCAAGCCCCGTCCAACCTGGCCTGGGACACTTCCAGAGACGGGGCAGCCACAGCTTCTCTGGGCAACCTGAGCCAGGGCCTCACCACCCTCACAGGGAAGAATTTCTTCCCAACATCCCATCTAACCCTGTCCTCTGTCAACGTGAATTGGTTCCCCTTCTCCTGTCACTCCATGTCCACCTTTCCAACTGCTCCAAGACTCATTTCACACCCCCCCACCCCAGCAGGAAAAAAAGGCTCTGGAAATGCTTTACCCAAACTACCAGTATTCTACTCAAAGAGTACAAGGCTAAGGAGGGACAGAAACAAAAGGATGCTATTAAATGAACAACATGTAACAGTGCTAAAATGCAGCAGAGGACACAGACTTCAAGCTGTGGGAAAAACCTATAACCAAGACTGCGTGGCAAGGAGAAGAGGGAGAAGGCAAGCCAGCTGCAAAAGGAATGTCCAAGGCTGGCCTGGACATGCCACTGCTGGGAAGGGCCGAGAAGAACCTGGACCTTGGAGAGACGGGGTGCAGCAAGCCCTGAACTACCAACACCACTCACCCCGGTCCCGTGTTTTTGCCTTTCTGTACCTCAAAGCCAACATTGCATTCAAATACTGAACTGTTTGCTTGGATAAAGTGACACAAAGCTGACCACTTCCTATCCCCACATGGCACCAGCTTGCAGAAGGGCCTCCCATACATCTCCCCATGTTGTTCTGGGGCTTTTCTCAACATCACCAGAGTCCTGAGCCTGAATCCTCCTGCCAAACCCTAGAACTGATGTGGTGCTTCCCCACCTGCCCCCCACAAGGCCAGAAAAAGAGATCTTTGAAAAGTGAACTCTTATTAATTTCAAATACTATCTGCTTTTGTTCATCAGCAGCCAGGCTAATTACTGTGCTGAGGAAATCCATCACCTGAAAGGTGTTGAGCTGTTCATTTTCATGCTGCAAGTTCCTGACATCAACAAGTCACTGACTTGTAGGAATAAAGAGAAACTCTGAAGAGAACCAGGAACAGCAGAAAGGAAGAACAAGAAGGTGCCCAGTAAAGAGCTCGTAAGTAACAAAGCAAGAAAAAAAGCTTTTGAGATCCATTAAGGCAAATCATTTACATTTACTTTTCCTTCTGGTGCTGTTCTAAGTTTCCACATTACTGCACCATTAATTAGGCAAAACTACAGGAAATGATGGGTATTTTGACAGAGCATCAAGTGTTGGACTCGGCCCAGCAGAGCTGTCATAACATCCTGATATACAACATGAGGGTGCTGTGGGCTGGTGGGGTTTTCAAAGAAAAAATAAACCACAACAGAACACTAAACCCCAGTAATTTTGTCAAAGGCAACAGGTTAAGGCCACAACGAAAAGTAGGGTTTAAGTGCAAAAAAAATTATTTCCTTTGAAATCATAAATTTTCCAGTCTGTAAGTTTTTAATGGATATAATCTGGGTATTTTCAAAGCAGGGACAGGAGGAAATTAGTCAGGAAAATATTTAAGTGTTAGAATATGGTAATTATATACAATTATGTGACTCTGTAATACCCAACGATACTTCAAAGAGGGAAGGGCCGGGTTGATTTTGTTCTACTGCCATAGCCTGTGGAGGAGTAAACACATGAGGGATGAAAAAACAGGGGGATCAGAGCTGATCCTGCAGGGAGAGAGAGAGAGACCCCTCACTTATGTCCATCAAGGCAATGCTGGGGGGAAAACATAACATCCACTCTCTGGAACTTTCATACCAAACCTCAATTTGGAACAAACTCCCGATGGAGCTTCAACTTGAAGGAATATTTTCACTTGCAACTTATTTCAGCAGCTATAAATCGTGAATGAAATGTTACATTTCACCCTTTTCCTTTGTGATATGTGTTACAGAGGCACATCACTCCAAAAACCAAAACGACTTAAAAATGACTGTGTGGGACTGAAAACAGGAGCCACACAAACCATATCGATGTTACAGGGCCCAAAGGAGCTCTAGTTAAAATATGAAGTTAGTTAATCATCACCAATCCTGGGGAACCAGCAAAGAGCTACAGTACTGAATGATTTTATAGTATAAAAAGACCCAACCCAATTGTTTTTCACACAGCCCCTGCTACTCACAGACAACTATCTCAGTGAATTCTTCGAATTTTTAACTTTAATCTCAGAAATAAAATAAATTACCCCACAGGAATACCATTAACTATTGCAGCAGCTACACAGGGATTAAATATGTGCCTTTTTGCTCCAAGTTTCATAAACTGCAGGCCAGAAATGCAAGAGGAAAGAGACATTAACTGTGCCTGGGCAATCTGGCTGTCAGCTCCAGTGATTTATCCATTTGCATTTTAGGACTTCAGCTCTTTTAAAAGAAACAGCCCCAACAACTTACCCAACAAATCAAAACTAATAAGTCACAAAAAATATTTTAAAGCTGACAATAGATTGTTTAACTGAAGAGACCTGGGAGATCATTTTGATGTAGTTTGTTTTGGGAAAAACTCGATTCTACAGAAGGGGAGGAAAACAAGAGTATAACAGTAACTTATTTGAGCTTTTATGCTGATGCATTAATTCAGTGTGGCTGTTTGTGATCAGCGTCCCTGTCTATATCAGGTGGAAGGTATAGGCCTTATTCCTGTCAAAATAAAGATTGATTTGCTGTCTGCTTTTGATCACTTCAATATATGTGCAAAAAACCAATTGATATCTAAATGCTCGCTTTGCTGTTCATCATTTACATCATGTAGCCTTGCAGTGACAAGTTATGTGGCTTTCTAGGAAGGAATTAGAGGGTTTTATATTCAAAATGTATCTGGGTATTAGCAAGGGCTTCAGGAAAGGATGCAGCCTTTTCTCAGGCTGCTGTCAATAATTAGTAGTTCTCTTCATGGACTGAAGAAGTGAGAACAGTCCCAATATTCAGATTTTTCAGGCTCAGACTGGCCTGCTATAGCAATACAGACACCAACAGGCCCATGAAGCACTGCTGCATGGTCAACATGACTTTTAAGTTCAGGACTTTTCCAATGTTGCTTTGTTTTCCAGGGAACACCATTTCCTCCATATGAAAATTCATTTCTTAGTCACAGGTGAAGCGACCGGGTGCTGAGAGCACTGAGCCAGCTGGTACCAGCTGGTGGCATCAGTTCTTCCTTGGCATTTAAAAAAACACATATACACCTATCCCAAGCCCATCAATCCATTCGGAAAGACAATTCCCAGCTGTTCCAGACCCAGCAGGGACAGGCTGTGCCCTGCCAGGGGACCACCTGCCTCCACTGAGGGCATTGGCTGCATCTGAGAGCAGCCGGGCAGATCTGCCCAAAGGGCTGGTGACAAAAGGGACGAGAGCGAAGCCTCGGGCGGGTCCAAAGGGGTTTTCACAGTTTAGGGTATTTCAGGAGTAGATTTGCTAAAACTTGCAGGGCTGAGCACTCACAAACTGGGCTATGGAAGAGAGGGGCTGGGCTGCCCATGTCCCCCTGCCTGTTGAGCTCCTGCATCCGCATAAAGCTCCACGTGTCCGGTGGGGATGTGGAACAGAGGAATTACTCCATTTGCATTATTGAGCTCCCCTGGCAGACCTGTCAGGGTCCCCAGACACAGGACACTCCACAGAAGAGACCTTAGCCTCGTCACATCTCAGGAGACCTGGGGCCAGGGCTCCCAGGCACTCACAGAGAATGTGGATAGCAACACTTCCCCTGCCCTGAAAATATGTTTGCATTTGTTCACTTGGTTGCTAAAAATGCTCGAGTCACATGGGAACGCCTGGGAATGCAGCCCAGGAATTTCGTTTGTAAGCAGAATTGTGTTTCTGGAGACTATTGACCTGAACCGTAAATAAATATTCAGAAAAAAAAATAGACATATTCCCAATTTATGGTCCTTGAGATGATCTAGTCAATCAGAAATGGTTGAAATATTTCCCTCACTGATCTACTATCAAATGCCTGAGTCCTCTAGGTTGGAAAATAACCAACAGCCCTTCCAAGAAGATTGAGCAGCAGGTCCAGTTTCAGACCTGGAGCCTAAGATGGGAAAATCCATACCTCAGACTTAGAGTCTCTGCCTGATAACAAGCACTGCTGTTCTGCCAGCTGGACAGCAGGAAGGATCACAGCAGCCTCAGAGTCCTATTTATCCATTACAACCAGGCTGTACCTGCTCTCTGCCCCGAGGATTTGTGCAAACCGCAGTTCCGCAGAGCAGCCAGTCCAAAATCCGTATCCTGGTCAGGTACCAGCTGCAGAACTTGCATTTATCTCAATGGATTTTTTAATCCCAGTGAATGGCAAATTGCTCTGATATACTGAGTTCACATTTTGAGACAAAGACACAGCCACCACACAGCAAACATAAATCAGAAAACATCTTCAAACCAGCAGAACTCAAAAAAACAAAAGCAAAAGATGGTGCACTCCGGTGGATCTAAAGTTGCCAGACAAGTCAGATACTGTTGTAAAAAATAAAGAAGTATAACAACCAAACCCTCAAAAAAACCCCTTATATGCATTATATGTTCAGTGCCGGGTTGGACAGGGCTTGGAGTAACCTGGTCTAGTGGAAGGAGTCCCTGCCCACGGCAGGGGTTGGAACAAGATGAGTTTTAAGGTCCCTTCCAACCCAAAGGATTCTGTGATTTACCACTTTTTGAGTCCAACTTTGCTGCACAGACTTCTGTTCAGGTTTGCTTCAGGTTTTTTTATACCACTCGTAAGGAACTGGTACAGAATTTCCCACTACAGACTGTAGCTGCAGCACCAGTTCAGGACCAAAGACCATCCCTTATACCTGACTAAAATATTCACATCTTTCCTGAAAAGAAAATTGAAGCTGTTTCCATTCGTGTTAAAACTCAAAATAACACTGAATGTCTCCATGGCCAGGTAAGGCCACAGAGCAGAACTGCAAGGGAAGGAAGGAAATGAAACAGTTGGTGTTAATTATGCAAAACAAGATGTGACTCCAAGGATGTGAGTAATGTCTGGATACAACAACAGGTGCTTGATAAGAGAGGAGGAAGGCCAGACCTTTCATCTGTGCCGCAGAAGCGGACGGCTGCGAGAGCTTCATTTGGAAAAGAGATAACGATTCTTAGTCACCCCCAGGGCAGTTGACAGAGTTTATGAGGTGATTTCATAACGAGAGGGGATGCACTGCCCTGTGTCAGAGCCTGGCTGTGGGGGAGAGGCCCCTGCTCTGTGCCAGGGCATTTCGAGGCAGAAAGACAAAACTCAGGAACACTTCCATGATGTATTGCTGTGCAGATGAGCCCAGCACTCCCCTCTACTCAACACAGATACAGGGTCTGCTGTGACATCCATCCTTTTTGGGTTACAGTGGTGGGCTTCTGTCTTACTTCCTGCAGAGGCCGGGGGAATCCAGAAGGAAGTTTATTAGAAGTGGCATCTCCTGGCAGGAGCAAAAGGCTCAGTCATTTTCCATCCTCCCAGATTCCTCCAATCTTACAAGCTCACGCACAGCCCTGTGAGACCTGCACTCAGCCTAATATCTCCACAGCTAAGCAGGCACTTCTGTTTTCTGCTTGGCATCTCTTTTGTAGCACCTGAGTTCTGTTTGGCATCTCAGCACAGACCCAGTTCAGGCTGCAACCAAGAGCCCACGACACCACTGCTGACAGCAGCCACAATATTTTTGTCATTCCACACCAACCCCCTCTTATTTATCTCCAGGCACGACAGACCAGCACAGTAACTGCTGGTAACAATGTAAAAGGGGAGGAGAATTCCTATAGCAACATCCAAACAGTTTATCTGACTTATGTATGACAAATACTTGGCACAATACATCCGTACATTATCAGTAGGATAATCTTTCCTACTCTCCCTATGGCTAGAGGCATCACAAGCATCAAACACATCAGGGATACGTGATGCTACCCCAGATGGATTTTGCAGCAATGCATTTCCATGTAAGGTGCATATTATGTCAGTGGATTAAGAAATAAACATTCAGTTTTCCAGGTTTTATCAACTGTTTCTGAGAGTTAGGTGATAAAAAACTGAAATTCTCCTTTTTTATTGATAATAGGAAATTTTAATCTACACTTTCCAACACTGTAATTTACACAGAAATGATTAAAAAGTAGTAAGAAGGAAAAAATTCTTCTCCTTGTATCATCAAGAGAGGGCAAAACCACCCATATGGGCACCCTTTAGTTCCAAGGTTACAAGCCACCTTTTCCATAATAACTTGTACACACTGCCAGCAAATTAGAAAATGCCATATGCAGTATCAGTTGAGACAGGGAATTAGCTACTTCCTCACGCAGGAGTGCTGCTTCCCAAGACTTACCGTAAGCCTCCCAACACCAGCCAGAAAGGATTTGGAGGAACACGAAAACCTCAGCAGATAAAGTCTACACATCTGCTCTTGATCCAGCTTAAAGACAGTAAAATGCCAAGTGGCCAAAGATTTAAGACAGAACATGGCTACACATTCAAAACGCCTCCAAAGCCGGAGTTACGCATTCCCCGGGGGGTTGCACTTTCACTTTCCTAAATTGCCTGCATATTTGCTTTTTTCTGATGGCAGATTAGGAACCCTGCATTTCCTTAAACCGCCAGCTTTGGGCCAAGACACACACGCCCTGCCTGGAGCTCTGCCAGCCCACACTCACACAGCCAGATCTGGAGAACCACGTTCCAACGTGAGCTGCTCCGAGGGGAGCCCAGGAATGGCTGCCGGAGACTGCCAGGCACTCACACGGGCCCAGCTCTCCCAGGCCACTCGGGCTTTTCCACAGATATAAAACTACAAAATTAAAGAACTTCAGAGGGGGCAATGCGAGTGTGGCAGCGCCACAATTCATCCCCGTGAACAGCCATTTCAGCGTTTAAATGTGCATGAAATGAGTGAGCAATTAATTTCCTGCACGAGAAAGGAGTGCAGAGTTTGGCAACACGAGCACTGCCAACATGTATAAGCGTATTACATGTCCCAGGATAAGTGGTATTCCTCTTACAGCCTCAGCTTCCAGAATCCCACGACGATAACACGGCGCTCCTCCCTGGCACTCTGTCAGCCCCAGAGTCCTCATCACAAGGACAGTCTCCTCCCTACAGGCACAACCTTCTTTTCACAGAATGGGGAGATTTGGGAAGGAGAGCAGAGCACCAGGTGTGCAGCAGAGGCTGGGAGACACCAGCCCTCCCAGCACTGCAGCTCAGGCATTTCCAGATCCTCCTGTTTGCAGAGGGAAGTCAGAGAAGCCAGGAGGCTCCAGGGTGCAGATAATCCACCACCCTCACACCGGGCTTCTGCTTCAGTGACCCACAGCTCAGCTTCAGAATCTTGACCCAGACCCAAACCCAGGTCCACTGGTACAAACAGGAACTGGAAGAATCCACATGCAGTTCCAAATCCAAAACAGCCTTGCATGCCCAAGTGGAGCATCCAGAGTAAGATCTAGCAAGAAAAACCTCTGTCCACAGGGGACAATTAAGCAAATATTTTAAATACGTGTTAAGGATAGAGAGAGAGGGAAGAGGAGAATTAACTCCAATAATTACAGTCTCACAATTCTGCTTAAAAAGGCTCCATCAATCTGCAGCAATACCAGCAATATTCCAAGTTTTCTCTCCCTAGAACTGTACAGCCAGACCCCATTTCCTCCTCAACCCCTCCACACATGAATAATAATTTTGATTTCCTCTTTTCAGTTTTATTGCTGGGTTTTTTGTCAGGAGGGCAGGGTCTGGCTGGGCTGTGCCTGGGGCTGCTGTGTAATTACAGCGTCAGCCTTCCCTGCTACCACGGAGCCGTTTGCCGTCGCCACGCAGGCGGCCGGGTCTCGTGGGGAGATGCTCAGTGTACTGCAACAAAGGACTTCCCCCCGTGTATTGTGCATGTGGCCCTGGAATACAGAACTCAGCATTCAGAGATAAAAGCCTTTAATTCAGAGATGCTCGACTCTCCCACTGCTGCAACGTTACTGAGCGCCGGCAGTGCTCAAATCAAGGTGCAGAATTTATCCTGTGCCCGTGGTGTAAAATGATGGAATGAGAGACTTTTTTTGTTTTTTGTGCTCAGGAATTTGATTCTGTCAGCTTTGAGCTGGTTTCCAGCACTAAATATAGCAAGGTGTTATGTTTTAATTTTTTCCTCTGTATAAGTGGGATTTTTAAAATTGCATTTTCTTCCATTATCCATTTATTTGTCAATTCCCAAAATCGTAGACATCCAATTTCTATGCCTGGTCGTCCTTCCAGCAAAGAACACAACCAGTAACAAAGCAACATTTTTACCCACCACATCCTATTTTATTTTCTACCCGTCTGGTAGATTTGAAGGCTGGTAACATTTTATGTACCCCACTGGAGAAGCTGTTCTTTAGAGAGTCTCCATCTTCTGTTCTTTCCTGGTTAAATTGCATTTGCCCATGACCCATACCACGGCTTCCACTTGGAAACATCTCTGCCCTCAGAGACAAACACACATGTAACTAAATGATCAGCCCTAAAGCACACACTCTTAGAGGGAGAAATCTTTCCTAGAGAAAGAAATCTTCCCTGTTTTGTATCTGCAATAACATACATTGTTCACATTAGAACAAAAAAAATAAATAAAAGGTATTTTTTTCAGTCTTGTGCAAGGTTTTATATATACGTGCCTTAAATACAGCAGGAAATGAGCAGGGCCTTGGTTTGTACCCTGCAGATGACTCTTCAAATATATTAAAAATGCATCCTTAATGCATTTTCAGTGTAAAGCAACCTGTCTCTGAGGATCCTGAGGGACTGCACGCCCCGAGGCCCCACCTGCAGCTGCTTCCGCGCCAGCTGGGAACTGAGACCTCCGTTTGCTGAACGGAACTGGAGCACGTAAAGACATTTCGGAGCTCTCGGCACACGCCTCGGGCAGGGTTTTCAGGGGAGATCAACATGGAGCAGCAGAACAGCAGTGGTTTGCTAAGGAACATTCGAAAATCTGGCTCCGAGGACCTGCCCCCCCACAGCCTGCGGAGCGCTGGGGCGAGGTCCGACAGGATGCGCAAAAAGCTAAACATTGGGCAAAACTGCAAAGCTGAGAACGGCACTTAAATGGCCTCAAGTCCATGAAACAGATTCTGGCTCTCGGTGCTTTTGTATAACCTGCAAAGCTCTGAGCCCCCTCCTCTCCTCTCAAGAGACGAGAGCCATAAAATAAACCTACAGGTTGCCTACACAACACGCAGCTGGGGTTTATGCCTGCGTTTTCATCTAGGTATTGCCACAAGCCGCAAGGCACGGGGGATGGACCGGGGTGTGTGACGATGCCGCAGCGAAAGGAACGAGCCGCAGGTCTCAAACCGGGGAACGAAGCCGAACGCTCAGTGAGAATCATTCCCATCCTCTCATTCACGGTCGCACACCCTACAAGCGGGGATGGCCAGATCCTCCAGCCCAGCGTGTCCCTGTCCCCCGCGGCCGGCGAGAAGCGCTGCCCGAGCTGCCGCCCCTCGCCCCGCTGCCGGCGGGCATGTGGCCGGCCGGGGGTGCGGCTGGGGGTGCTCGAGGGGCCGGGGGCTCCCTCGCGGCTGCTCCCCGGGAACGGGCCCGAGGGGGGCGGGAGGGGGGCTCGGCGGTGCCCCCCCGGCGGCCGGGAGCGCGGTGCCCCCCACCCCCGCCGTTACCTCCAGCCCCGGGCGGGGGGCGCGGTGCATGCGCAGCTGCCGCTGCCCTTCATTCATAAAAAAAAAAAAAAAAAAAAAAAAAAAAAAAAAAAAAAAGGGGGGGGAAGGGAAAAAAAAAATCCAACCCACAAAACCCCGGGAGCCGCATCCGCGCTCCCCTCCAGCCCCCATTCATAAAAGGCAGCGGAGCATGCGCGCTGCCGCCGCGGTGCCCACCCATTCATAGAGTCGGGCGGCCGCGCGTGCGCAGGAGCGGCCGCTGCCCTCCCATTCATAAACTAGCCATTTTCCCAGGCAGGCGGCGGGCGCAGCGCTGCTGACAGCGCCGCGCTCGCAGCTCCCTGCCCGCAGCTCCAGCCGCTCCTGCCAGCGTCCTCCCGGGTCCGGCCCCCCACGCCCCCCGCCCGCCTCGCGTTCGGGATTAGCTCGCCTACGGAGAGATGGTCTTAGCTGAATTATTTAAAGTAAGTACGAGATCGGCGCTTGCGAGCGGTTGTTAAAATGTTTTAAGTGGAAAAAGCCAAGCCGGCTCCCCGAGGGAAAATCCTGCGCTCGTTCTTGATGTGTTCGGCTGCTCCTTACAGATCACTGATCATGAGCATGTTCTGGCTATGACTTTTCTAACCCTGATTATCTATAATTACGTACCGTGGAGAGCTGCCTGGTGCTTCCCAACCTAAAGGAGACTTGGCATTCTGGAGAAATATCCTGTTTCTTGCAGAATTTCCATTTGTGTCCCTGCGTCTCTGATTTATACCTCTTTTCTGCGTTCTCCCATCAACATCTGCATTTGCTGTACATATATGGCAGGCAGGTTTCACCACACTTGTGTCGGGTTTGTTTGCAGGGTTTTACAGCAGAATAAGGGTCTTTTTTCTGCTGATGGGGTGTCCTCTCCTTCATCCCTTCTTCCTTCCCCAGAAAGGAGCCTAAATACATGGTCACCTGGCCTGACAGGTCAGAATTGGATATTTCTTGCTTTGGAATATGAAAATGGATTATACGCATTTCCTCTCTTTTCCAAAGCCCTGTCTTGTTAGTGTCAAGTAGTTCTGAGCTGTCTCCATAATAGGACACTTCAGAGATCAGCCACTCGTGTGTCAAACCTTTCCTGCATGACCTTTGCTCTTCAGCATTTTATTTCATACAAGTCTTTTTTCCTTTTTTTGGCCTCAGTGCCTTATTCCATCACTGTTCTCTTCCCTGTCTTGCTGTACACTTGTTTAAAATCTGGATGGATGATGTATTTTAAAGGCTAGGTGAGTAATAAAAATGTGTACCTGGAATAATTTCATATAATATATGAAACATATTATATGTGGAGGAAAAACCTGTCCTGGCTGCTCTTCTCTACCAACTGCGTAGCAAGATAAGCCAGGATTTTATTTTCTAGTACCAGTCCTGGCGTCACAGGAGAAAGACAAGCCTAGAGACGACATGTTCTGAAAATTCATTATCAGGAGGGGAATGGAAAAAACAGAAAGGGGCATATAAAAGGCACAAAGGTCTTAGAGGAAAGCGGGACTGGGAATGCAGACCTTGGAAATGGAAGTGCAAAATGAATATCAGTGTTAATCACAGGGAGAAAGGCTTCACTCTTTTTCTTCCAGTGACCAAGGGTCTGATTTCATGATTTGAATCTTTTATAGCCCGAAGTTTTTCCTTAAAGGGCGAAGGAGAGAAAGGAAGAGAAAAGGAAAAGCATCCCTGCATTATCCAGAGTGGAAAAGGCATGTTCTAGATTGTTTAAAACTTCTCCAGCTGCTGCCTTTCTTCCATACCGTGCTAAGGGGAGAGTATGGCAAGAATCAGCTCAGAAATTGCTCTTTAATCGGGTAAAGAGAACCCCAGCTTTCCCAGTATTAAAGCTTCCCCTCTCTCCCTTTATTTTGGGTTAAAGAATAAAGCTACAATTTGTGCACGGAATCACAATGATCCTGAGGACTGGCTTCCCCCTTCTCCATATAAAAATGAATGATAGCAGGAGGAGGGGTTGTTCTCAGTTATTGGAACCCCACTGGGGATGTCTCGTTGATAAATGTGCCGTTTTCCATGGGCTACTGTGTTTTCTGTTGCTGGAAGGGACTCTATATTAGGATTATAAAATTAAAAGGACCATTTCTGAATACTGCAGTCCTTTTGAAATTCTCCGTGAGGTATGTGCAGGGGAGAAATTATTTGTTCTCCTCCTGAAACAGCAAAACAAAAGCTGTTTTCCTGGAATCATGACTAACTCCCAAATCACACTGGGAAATGCAACATCTCAAAGAGCAATTCCCACCTCCCCACCCCCCCAAAAAAAAAATTCTGGTGAAATAAAATGCACAACCCTTGCAACACTACAGTAATAATTAATTTGCAGTTCTGAGAGTTTTAAAAAAAAAAAAATTTAACTGTAAAAGCAAAAAACTCATTAATCGTATTGCCATACAACTTTTCAAATTCAGCCCAGTACTAAAAACTGCTTTTTTTATAGGCAGACAGTTGCACAAATGTTTGGGTTTTATCCCTTTTAAATACAATAAAATATATTTCCTTAAGAAAACACAAAATCCAACTAATATGGTACTAATCCAACTAATATTTGGTACTAATCCAACTAATATTTGGTACTA
>JAYRBT010000028.1:16651453-16687205 GCA_036023395.1 Myiotriccus ornatus | reverse complement strand
AAGAAAACACAAAATCCAACTAATATGGTACTAATCCAACTAATATTTGGTACTAATCCAACTAATATTTGGTACTATTAGCTTAATGCATCATATCTGAACTTAGTTTTCTGTCCTTAAAAGAAATGTTCTTATCCAATAAAAACCTTTGACTAAGAAATTTGAGTGCCCAGGGATCTGAATGTTAGTGGGCCAAAATGTGCTTTATTCACTTGCACCATAGGAACAGACTTCAGCTGGACAGAGACAGCTTCTTGGAAGTCTACAGGTCTCATTTCCCAGCTCCTGAATTTCCATGCTCTGGCAAGAATTTAGTGTCTTGTTTTAAAAATGGCAGGTTTCCCTAATAAGCTTTCTAATTTATTTTTTTTCCCCCCTTATTACTTGTAGAGAAAATTCTAGCTGGCCTTAGCTAGATAAGGCTGCTAAGGAGGGGAACAAAAAGAATGCATGTCAATATTTTGTTAATATTAATACACACTTTAAAGGAAAAAAAAGCCTTTTTTTTTTATTATTTTTTAAAGCTTTTACAGCTCAACTCAAGATCCAGACAGCCTCAGTCTTAATGAACTTCAACCTTATGAATTATTCTTAATCCCACATTAAAAACATGTGCTTGCTGCAATGTCTCCTTTAACTCCAAGTGTTGTCTCCCTCAATAAAAGCTTTTATTGAACCCTTTGACTTGCATCAGGAGCAGCGTGTCCCTTGTCACAAGAGGATGTCCTTAATTCCAAACAAAGGCATTCACAGAATTTGTTCCTGTATCACCAGCTCCTCCTCTGCTGGGCCTCAGGAAACGAATCCTTTATTGATCACTTGGGTGGGAGCGAGCCCTGTCCCTCAGCTCCCTGTCCCTCAGCTCCCTGTCCCTCAGCTCCCTGTCCCTCAGCTCCCTGTCCCTCAGCTCCCTGTCCCTCAGCTCCCTGTCCCTCACCATCCTGCCCCATCCCCAGTCCCTGCTCTGCCCCAGCTGCCCTACTTGGTGCATCCACTCTCCAAAGCCCTGCAGATCTTCCACTTGCTGGTACTTTTTGACAATAAGGATTGCCCTGATACCAGACAGCCAGGCTTCATTTCCAGTGCCCATCCTGGCTATTCCCTCATTTCCACACAGCTGTAGGGAGGAGCTGTGGATTGCTGCTGGGTCCTGGCCTCCAAGCACCATGCAGAGCCGGCAAAGGGGTTTGTGCACTTCCCAAAGCTCAGGTGCAGCTATGACCAATGTTCTAGAGGAGATTTTTAACCAAACCACACAAAGAGAGAGACCAGTCATGATCATTCTGGTTTTGCACTGGTTACCATCAATTCTAAACTGTTTTAATTTGCACAGACCTTGAAATATATATGCCTGCCCTTGGAATTATACTGCTTCAGAGTATATTGTTTTCAATTATGCTAATTTCTTCTATTAAGACTAGATATTCTATTACTTTTCTTGTTTTCTTCCTCTGGCACTGTTGTTTCAGAAATTTGTGTGTCCCATACAGCAGAGAAAATAGACAGATTTCTGCAGTACGTTTACTGCAGCTATTGCTGCCTGTATGTTAATGAGGTGACTGTAATGCCTCTTCCAGAGACTGTAATTCAGCTTTTTCATTGATAAAAGAATAATAGAATAGTTTGTGTTGGGAGGGACCTTAAAGCTCATCAAGTTCCACCCCCCTGCCGTGGGAAGGGTCACCATCCACTACACCAGGTTGCTCCAAACCCTATCCAACCTGGCCTTGAACATTTCCAAGGATGAGGCAGCCACAGCTGCCCTGGGCAACCTGCGCCTCATCCCCCTCACAGGGAAGAATTTCTTCCTGATATCTAATCTAATACAGGTCTAGTATCATAGTAACCAAGAGGAGGTGTGATCTGGCTGTTCGGTACCAAGGCTCAGAGCTCTGAGTTCTGACCCAGCATCACTGACCCACAGCATCCCCAGATGAGCAGCTCTGGTCTTACCACCATCCCAGTGCAGGGCTCCCATCAGACAGGGCTCAGCCTTTCATCAATCCACGGTAACTTTTCTGTCCCTCCTTCACAAAAGCTTGTGATTCTTCAATAGTTGGAAAATTCTTGGAAACCTGTAATTGAAAATTCTTATTGAAAACTCAGTTTTGCTTTGCTCTGCCTATGGTATGTTGGACTTGAGGATCTTAAAGGTCTTTTCCAACCCTAAGGATTCTGTGTTAAGAAGGTGGCTTGTTGCACACCACTACTCTCCATCCCCCCAGCACCACTATAACCATTATAATTTACAATATATGTAATGGTCCCAAAACTGGCCACCACTGCCCTGGCAAAGGGCAGCACGGCACACCAGCAGGTTCAGCAGCTCCCTGATGTTACAGGGCACAGGTGCAGGCTCAAGAAAGGAGCCACCAGTGATGTTACAGGACATAGAGAGAACAATCCAGTGCCAGCAACCCCAGGAGAAATCTTGGTTTGCTGAGGCAAACAGCTCTTCCCTGCCACTGGTGCTGTTCAGACACAACAGAAGGGATGAGGTGCTCATGAGGTATAATTAAGGTGTAATTAATTAGAAAGAGATAAAGTGGCCCCTGATCTGGTGCTTGCAGCTTGTCTAAGGACAGAAGGGATTTTGGTGGCTGCATCACTTCCCTGACTGTATTGGTGGTCTCTCTCTCAGCAAATACTCACCAAGCAGCACATTTGGGGCTTTTGGGGGTCTTTTTTCTATGACATTTAAGGTTCACTTTAGACATTTGCATGTCAACATCTCATGTTGAAATTCCCCACGTCTTTAACAAAAAAGGGTTGGGTAAAACTGGGGTGCTTTGTGCCTGGTGCTGGGTGGAGAGGAGGTGGTTGTGGAAGCACGTTTTCCCATTTTCCTGTTGGCTTCACTGTGGGCACTGAGGAGGTGTCAGTCACAGCAGCCAGGTTGTCCAGGATTGCTTCCACATCAGACCCACCTCTGGACTCAAGTCCCTTATTCTCATGATTCTTTTGTTACCACAAACATCTGGAATGTTGTTAAAAACATGAGAAAGAACTTAAATGAAATTAACTAATGGGTAACTGAGACAATTATAAACATTATACATTTCTGCACTCATTGGATTTTTAAGTCAAGATCCGTTTTGTTTGTCAGTAACTGGGAGATGTGTTGTCCAACTCGACTTTGAAAATAAAGATATTAGAACCTTATTGCTTAAAAAATTGTTCTGAAGACATTAATGAGAACAAACTTTCCTAGGGGTTTATATGAATTCTCATGGAATTGTCTACAAGGATGTAGCTTTCTCTAAAATTATGTAGACCAGTCAAAAAACCTATTAAAACATAAGAAGCCCTTTGTTTTAATTTCATATGATTAAAGAATCTTACAAAACTTTCAAGTCTAAAATAATACCAAAACACTTTACAGTAGCAGTTTCTTTCCTACAACTTTAGGACTTGTAATTACCCAGTACAACAGTAATTTTAAATTGGCAATATCTTGATGAAGAGATGAAACAAACACTGCAGCACGTGTATGAACTTGACTTTTGAGTCCAATTTTACTCCCTTGGAAGGAAGTATATTTTGACTTGAAAATTGTATGTGGTGAGTCCCTGGATGGCATGGGGGAAGAGAAATTTTTCTCTGCATGGGAGTTTGTTGACATGTCTGCTTTGAAAAGAACTTCATTGTTTCATCTACCTCTAAAGAATGAAAAATTACCAATACAAGAACATACTCTTGAATTTTTCTTCCTGTTGTCTACTTTAAGAAAATCACCTGTACAATTGCAACCGGTGAATTCATGCCTGTGTTAATGCTATATCTGTAATTACCAATCATGAAAAATTAATTAATTTTGTATTCAGTATGGCTTTTTTTGTCAACTGAAATACAATTTACAGTCAGGCTGGACAAGTGCAGTGGACAACAAAGGTGCTGCATAAAGTTTCACAGCTTTTGCTATGTTACGGTGCTTAAGTATCTTAAATCTCCCATTCTACTTTCTTATCCCTTCTCTTTCTTTTTATCTACAATTCTCTTTAGATGACACATCTTGTTATATTAAATCTATTCCATCTGAGCAATGAATTCAGTATCTGCCAGCAATACCCGGCTGCCCTTGCCATCGTGAACTTCAGTCCTTTCTTAGCACAGCCAACGAGCCCCCTGAGCAGAAATGTTCTTCCCTGGGGGGTTTAACATTGGCAGTTCATCTCTAGTAACTGTGCCTGTCTTTGTGAGCCACAGTGGCTCCTCAGGCAGCTTCAGGCACTCTAGTTGAAGAGAGAGGGAGATGGACAGCCCAGCCTGTTCTTTCTTCCCTCCCAAACCAAGTGGCTCGTGTTTATCACCACTTCTATCCAGGGGTGCTCCACGCAAGTGTCCAGCTCCAGCCAGATGCTCAATTAGGTCACTCCAACATCTGACACAACATCAGCAACTACAAGACACCACTGACCACTCTGAACCCCGTCCTTGCTCAACTGCCTTCAGAACAAGAAGCCCCAAGGCTATAGCTCTTCAGCTCTTGCCCTTTTTCAAGGTCTAAAGTTCTGCCAGGTCACCCCAAACATTACCAGTGTTGCTGTTTGAGGCAACCTTGTCCTTGCTGGCAAACACCGCACATGCATGGTGGTTCCTGGTTCCCGGTGGGGGGTGAAGGGAGTGGTGCCTTGCTTCTGGATGTACAACAACCAGAAAAGGTGAAGTTATGATGTCTTGCAGGATTGTCCACAGAAGTCACCAGGGCCCATGCAGGTATCCAGGCAGGCACATCCCATCCTGTGAGACTCCACAGGAACTATCCTGCTTCTTGATTTCCTTTTGCTCCAGCACAAATCCTTAACCTGAGAACTTGACTGGATTCCTCTTCTTTGCCATGAGAGATGGAGTGCTGTGTGCCCAGTGCCCTTTGCTGAAATCTTTCCTTTCATGGGATGCAGATATAAGGCTTAAAGCACAAACAGCTGACGGAAAGATGTGCCCATGGCACATGCCAGTGGACACACACAGACAAAAAACTGAAGCAACCACACCATAAAATATTGCCATTGTTGTCATCTGGGCAGATCCCAGGACAGAAGAGCCTCCTTGCAGGATGAACACCACCCACCTCACTCTCGAGTTCAGCACTTGAGGTGTTTGATCTGGATCTGTCACCAGTGATCTCACTGCACTGCTGGAACTTCTGGTGACAAGACCAGCAGCAGCAATGTAGTCACGGTCTTTAGAAAATTCCATAAATATCAGACATATTTGTTCATATTTGTCTGTTAAGAGTAGCTTGAAAGGGGAGAGCATTTAACTGTGGAAACCCTCCACAAAGGAGCAAGAGGGCAGGGCAGAAGTTGAAGGACCGTGTGTCCAAGCACCAAAAACTAGTAGGATGCCTATCTCTGGTGTTTTAAGGCAATCTTCAGCCAGAGAGACACTGTGTCCAGAGCAGGGCTCTGGGAACTGTGAGACCTGGGCCTTGTTTGTCTGTCTTCACTTGGAGGTTTTTATCCAAGTAGACCCTGTGCCCAGATACCTGCAGGGTCTTTGAGTTCACAATGTCAGACTTCCCTTGCCCTTCAGAAATAGTTTGCTTGGTAAAAAGACAATTTGAAACCGTTTTGTAATGAAAAAAGTTGATTAATAACTTCTACCATTAAGTATCCTAAAGTGTGGTGTTCAGTGCAGGGTTCCTCTCCTTTCAGTGGTAATTAACTCTGAAATCGTGATTAGCATTATCTCAGATAAGCCATCTTTAACGTCTGCCTGCATATGGCCATGTCTGTGTGCCGGGGGTTGGGTGTTTTAAGAGTGCCTGTGGCAATAATCCCTCTCCAGATTAATCTGGTGACATGACTTCCGTGTGATGGCATTGCTGGCTCTGGACCATGGCAGACTGGGTGATTACAGAGTTAATCTGAAGTCTAAATTCCAACTCCAAGGATGTTGCTCTCCCGTGCCAGGGCGAGGGACTCCCCCCAGCGATGCAGAACAGCCTTAATGTGCCACCCTGGGACAGAGGTGCTGTCCTGGGGACAACCAGGTCACTGCCTGGGCGCAGCAGCTCTTCTCCACACATGTGCTGTCACAAAGGGCACCTTAAAATAAATGATGCTCCATGGATACAGTTGAAACCTGGTGAATGGAGCAGATTCCAGACAGCTGGTAACAAGTGGAAGTGAGCACAGAGCCCTGTGCTAGAGGTGATTTAAAAATTCTGGAGAGGCCACGAAGGCAGTACTGGCAGGGACGTGAAGGATCAGACAGGCTGGTAGCACTGTGCAGTGAGCCACCATTTCCTCCAGCTACCTTCCATCTAAGATCAGCTCTGCTGCACTTACTCTTGGCAGCCAAAACAGCTGCATCTTTCTCCTAAAAAAAAAAAAAACCAAAAAAAAACAAACCTGTGAAATCAAAATATCTCTGCAAATGTAACTGATACAGAACTGATGATTTTGCTAAACTCTGACTTGCAGCAAATACTTTTTAGATCATGACACTGGATTTTGATGCACAAAAGAAAATCAAATTCTTTTCCCTCTGCGTGCCCCGTAGTTGTCAGAATCATTGCTTCCTTTTGTTTTTTTACATACAGTAACTAGGAAAAAACTCTCTTGTTCCTCCAGTCAGGATGTCAACGAGCTATGAATAATGAAATAAAAAAAATTTCAAATGAATGGCTAAGACCCAGCAGAGAATTTTAACTGGGGGAAGAGAAACAGCATAAGGGCTGCATGACAATAATCGTCGTTACTGCTCGATAAAGCACTTCTTCCTGCTGGTCTTGTGCAGGGGACAAAAGGAGCGCGGCAGGCCGGACGCGGTGCCGGCATCCCAAGGCGGCATGTGCCGTCCTGCCCACGCTCCGGCCCATCCGGCGTCAGCCCTCCCTCCCTCCCTCCTATTGATCCCGGGAGAAGCAGCACATTTTCAACCCCAAGCGCCAAGCGATCCATCAAAGCAAGGATTTGCAGATATAACAGCGGACCCTCGTAGCGTTTTTCAGTGGTTAAAAAAAAGCGCTTCCCGTTCTCCTTCCAAAAATGTGGAATTTAGTTCATGCTCCGATTTTTGAAGTGTTGTGTTAATTTTATGGGGGATGTCCTCTTGCAGAAGTGCACACATTTACTCACACACACACTTCTCATGTATAACTTGTTGTAGTTGGATGCAATTTTTTCTTGATATTATTTCAGATTGCTGTGATAATGAAATCATAGAATCATTTCAGCTGGAAAAGACCTTTAGGATCAGCAAGTCCAGCTGTTAACCCAGCACTGCCAAGTCCAAATCTTTCATGCTGTTGGAGAAGGTTAATTTGTTTGTTGAACACAAACAACTGACAATGCCTTAAGCTGTTCACTACTCCCTTTTTCTTGATACCAGCAGCTTTTCCCCTCCTGTGACTTGCTCTGAAGCTTTACTCACCCCTTCTTTCAACTGATCTCCAGCATTATATTATTTATGAATAAAGGTCACCCCGTGAGGAAATGGCACATCTACTAGAAAACAATGTGCACTTTCTAAATTTGAACCGAGTCGTGTCCGTTCTTTGATTTAAGTTTAGTTACTTCCTGTGGTTTCTTGTCCTACGCCGCTGCTGAATCTTTGGATCGACTCCAGGATAAATTGCACTCTTTCAATGAAATTAGAAACTGCGGCAATAGACGGCTCAGCCAGAGCGGCTGGTAAACAGCACTTCAGCTAAATATTAGTGCACTTAGTGGGCTGAAGAAGAGTGTCTCATTACCTGTGTGAGGTGATGGATCAAGCCAGACCTGTGTGGGTGCTCTTCTGGGTGCTGCACCATTGGCTCCCACCCTGGTTTGCCACCGGACAAGATGCTGAGCAAGGGCTTCCACCTCCCGCGGGAGAGATGAAGGAGCCTTTGGAAGCAGCAGCTCCCAATGGAGATGGGACACTTCCTCACCAAAGCCAAGTCATCCTCCCACAGGCAGATTCTGGGTTAGCAAGGACAGGTGTTCAGCCCCACACTCCGAAACACCTTTGTACCACGCCAACTCTCTCGCGAGCCACAATCTTGCATCAGGTTTTTTAGGGATCAGGTTCAGTTGGGGGAAACCCCCAAAGCTTAGATAAGTCATTTCAGGGAGTTTGCTGGCAAAACCACACGTGTATATACACCAGCAGCCCTGAGATGTTCTTTGCCTCAGCAAAACCCCTGAGTGGGCAGTTTGGGATCCTGCTGTGATTGCAACCTTTCCAGGACCAGAAGCCAAGGTTAGGGAGAGAAACACAGTAGCAAAGGAGGAGGGAGGCATTTTATACCTGGGCAGGTGCTCTGACACCCTTGGACTCAAGTTTACCTTATAAGACTTTCTACATAACAACCAGCCTCAGTGAAGATCCCTGTTGGGCTGGGCTTGCAGGACACCTGAATAACCATGTGCTCCTTCTCTCTCCCCACCCCTTTTCTTTCTCCCTTCCTTCTCCCAGGATACTTAAGCACAGATTTTTCACCAGTAGCCAGAGTGCTTTCTCAATGGAGCCCCGGATCCCCCACAACATCACCGTGGTCCCCAACTCTGTGATGGTCCAGCCCCTGTTGGACAGTCGGATTCCCTACGGGCGGCTGCAGCACCCGCTCACCATCCTGCCGATAGACCAGATGAAGACAACCCACATCGAGAACGACTATACCGACAACCCCACCGCCTCCCACCTGGCAGCCCAAAAGCGTCCCCGAGCCCCCCATGAACTGGTCTTGACCAACCAGCACCTGCAGCGCTGTGAGCAGGATGTCACCCATCCCTGGATTTCGTTCAGCGGGCGCCCCAGCTCCATCAGCAGTAGCAGCAGCACATCCTCAGACCAAAGGCTGCTGGACCACATGGCCCCGGTGCCTGTGGCGGAGCAGTCCTCCCCCCGAGCAGTTCGCATTCAGCCCAAGGCGATTAACTGCAAACCCATGGACCTGAAGGGACCTGTGTCTCAGGAACTGGACAAGCACTTTCTGCTGTGCGAAGCCTGTGGGAAATGCAAGTGTAAGGAGTGCGCGCTGCCCCGGACTCTGCCGTCGTGCTGGGTGTGCAACCAAGAGTGTCTCTGCTCGGCACAGAACCTGGTCAACTACTCCACCTGCATGTGTCTCGTCAAGGGCATCTTCTACCACTGCACCAACGAGGACGACGAAGGCACCTGTGCCGACCACCCCTGCTCCTGCTCTCACTCAAACTGCTGTGCCCGCTGGTCCTTCATGAGCGCCCTGTCCCTGGTGCTCCCCTGCTTGCTCTGCTACCTGCCAGCCACCGGCTGCGTCAAGCTGTCCCAGAGATGCTACGACCAAGTGAGCCGGCCCGGATGCAGATGCAAAAACACAAACAGTGTCATTTGCAAGGCATTGCCAGAGAGCAAAGCGCCAGAAAAGCCCTTTTGATAGTTTGGGAGGACGGGGAGTGGGAGGAGGCTCCGTGGAGCGAGGTGGTGTTTGTTCTTTTTAATAACCTGTGTTCTGAGGAGAACGTTAGCCTCTTGCCTTTGGAGAAAGCAGAAGCAACTATTTCCACGAACTGAAGCACTTTGGGTTATTCAGGGTTTCTGGAGCTGGTCACAATTTAAATAGATGGGGGCAAAGGAGGAATGTTAATAATGCAGAGTGAAGGCTGAAAACCTACGTACATCATGAAGTACAGCTGCTTAAAATCTCCCGGTTTGGACGGACGGCTGCTCACGGTGCCTGTGCACCGCAGGAACCATTAACTGCTCGCTTGGCAGGCACGGCCGCACAAGCAATACCCATTCCCAGCTGCAGAAAGCTGCCTTGGATTCATATTCAGGGCGGGCTTCTTGTTTCCGCTTTCCTTCCAAACTCCAACTTGCTACCAGCAGCCTGCTGAAGGTGACGGGGTAACTCCCTCCACCTTCCTTCCCCTCCTGCGCACCACTGGAAGGGCTGGTTGCACACACAGTACGTGTTTCTCAAAAGCTTTCTGCGTCCCTCAAAGATTCTTTGAACCAGAAGTGAAGATACGTTTTTGTTTGTTGCACGGTCTTTTACCCTTTAGGCATATCCCACCTGACCACACTGATTTGGACCCTCTCTTTAAAGCAAGATGGTAGCAGGGCTGCTCCCTCCTGGGAGGAATAGCTGCAGGATGTGTTCAGGCAGTTGTATCAACACCGGGTCCTCCTGCCTGTAAGCTGATCCATAGCATCAGGTTTCACTCAATGGAATATGAATTTTCCATCAACAGTACAGACCCGCTCCAGGAGGATGTTTGCCAAATCCCATTTCTCCGAGGTGTGTGCTCGTTCCCCCGATGCCGGAGCAAAGGAGATCTTCACTCACACCACAGAGCAAAAATGGTCAGTGTTTTTTTTCTCTAAACCTCTTAAGCTCTGGTAAGGAATCACAAAAACTGAAGTGTACAATGCACATAGGTGTATTTTTCTAGGGATCTCAATCCAGTACCTCCTCTCCTGGAACGAGCTCTTCTTTGCTCATTAAATATTAAGATTTTTACTTGGTTTTGTCTTAGGGATGAATGGCATTTGCTTGAAGTACAGCCCATTCCCCTATCCCTACTGCTGCTGTTGGACTTTTGCCTCCTCTGTACAAAAGTGTCTTTTTAAATGTAAAGAATGCTTTTTATGTTTATTTTAGTGTTAACACACACTAGGAAAAGCCAGGGGAGGGAAGAGAGCAAAGTTAACAAATGCGCCCGTGGTTTTCAGTATACAAATATCATTGGCTCTGTCCCTGCACTCATCCTAGGGCTGGTCCTGCCTTCCCTTAGGATGCAGTAACCCCTCCGAGGATGCCATAACCCCTCTCTTGACAACTACAAGGTGCTAAACAAAAATCTTTGTCCAAACATGCAACACTCTAATGACTAGGTAGGTACTTGTTGCATGCAGAAAACTGATCTAGTCTCTTTTTGTGTTCTTAATTAGAGGAGATTTCCTCAGTAAATGCACAGCAGTGACAGTGAAATGTCATCTCTAATTAGATAAGCAATAGGCAGAGCTCATGTAGCATTTCCAGGAATCCCGTTGGCTTGGTTGTGATACAGCCACCGTGAGGGGTTGGCAGGAGTGCACTGATGGGACTCTGGTGTCTGGTTTTCAGAATTCAGCTCACCTGGATGACTTGGGGTTTAGTGAAATTTAATTGTAGATATTTATTGAAGGGGAGATTTAAAAAAAAAAAAAGAAAACATAACAAACTTTCTATATTTATAACACTTGTTAGCTTGTAAATGATAAATCACAGAAAAAGGGATATGGTGTCTGTTCCCAGATAACAGTTCCTATAACTTAGCCTCATGTTAACTGTATGGGGACACCAGGAAGCAGGTGGGGATCCAGAGCTGTATTTATTATCTTGCACAAAATGGAGGGGAAAAGATAACAGGAAAACCAACCCCAGACTAGCTGAACTGTTGGTTGAATGTATAAGGTATTGTATTTAATAAGAGAAATCATTTTCCTAAGATGCAAACAGACTAGAAAATGCAGCAGGAGAGGTATTTACCTGCTACCCTCCTCTGTTGGGACCACATGTGTCCAAATGGCCTCCACCCAAAGTTGTTTTGCTTTTTTGACCCTCTGTCCCTGGCTGTTCCTGGGGGATCTGTGCTGAAAATCTACACTAGCAAAGCCCATGGCTTGGCTGCATGGTCCTTGTGAGCAAAGACAACGCTGGAGTGGTCGCCACTGTGCCAATCTACACTCATGTACATACACCCAGCAATCCCAGACGGATTTCCTTTCATTGTACATAGCTGTAAACTATTTCTCTGTTGGTTTGTTTTAATATATAAACCCTGTAAGCCGATCCCATGCTGGAAGGCTGTAAAGCGTTAGTGGATGTGTTAGAGCAGTGGTCAGTGTAGCAGAGCAACCCTCCCTCTTCTCCTCAGCTCCATCAGCTCCCAGCCCAAGGCGTGACAAGAAGGTGCTGAGCCCTGTGCGGAGCACTCAGAACGGGGCAGGCTCGGCCACAGCCGGGGCTCTGCCGGAGGGTACGGCTCCCGTCAATAATGTCTTTATTCTCCTTTCTCCCCACACCCCAACACCTCCATTCCCCCATCCCCTTTGAAGGTACTTGGGTCTCCTGCCACCCCCGAGATGTCCTTTGGACACGGTGCCCCGTCTCCTCCCCCCGGTGCGGGCGCAGCGTGGCAGCTCTGCCATCCCCCCGGGGCCTGGGTGCCCCCTGCGAACGGAGGGGCGGCTGCTGCTCAGCACAGACCTCGGGCACGGCCTTGGCTCTCCGGCCACGTCACTGTGGTGGGGTGACCACGAAGGCGAGAGGGGAGCTGAGGGCAGGTTTCCCCCGGGACAGGCCCCGTGGCACCGCAGCGTGGCGCTGGAGGAGGATGGCAGGGCGCCTGCACCGCTAATTACTGCAGCACTGCTAATTGCTGCAGCAGGTTCATGCCGGGGTTTGTCCTCTGCCCACACACGACAGCCCAGAAAGCAAGAAGGGGTGACCTGATGGTGCTGGCAATGCCACGCCACGGCCCCAGCTGGAGCTTAGCACCAGCAGAGCAGTTTCAGCAGACAAACACTCCCTCACTGCACCCACTGGGCACAAGGAGCACCTACCACATTTGTTGCTCCCCAGGCACCAGCTTTGCCACCCAGATGAGCCCTCACCCTTCCTCAGCACTGGGTATTCCCTTCCCCTCCCACGCTCAGACACTCTGAGAAATGTTTCCCCCTTCTCCTCTGACCACCCCACCACATGTACACCCTGAAACGTTACCACAGAAGGTTTTTCTTTGTATAGAATATTTATTTTGAAGCTCTATTTTAATAGTATTTATTTTAGAAAGTCTACTATTGTAAGAGTTCTTCTGTTTGTGAAGAAAAACAAGTACTGATGAATGTACTGATCTAGAAATGATATATATATAAATATATATTGTTAAATATATAAATGGCTGTTGTTCTTTTTTTAAAAAAAAAAAAAAAAAGAATGTTTATAGCAATTATTCTAAAAATACAAACTAAGAGTAGCCCAGAATTGGTTATTTGATGCTCTCCAGACTTGCCAAGGAACTGGGGGTGATGCTGGGATTGCTCTGCCCCACAACCTGGCATATCAGGGGCTCACCCAATTATCCCACAAATCATCTGCAATGGGAAGAGCCAGCTCCTCAGTGAGGGGAAATACCCTTCTCTGTCCACTTGTAGGAGTAAGTCCTTCCTTCCCTCCACCTCTTAAATATGTCATAAAGACATGCCTGGAAGTCAGGCTGCTTCTTCCACAGGGCTAAAGCTCAACCCTCAGTGTGAAAATTTGGGCTGACATTAAAGAAAACCAACCCCAAAGTCAGCAGCCCCCACCACACAGAAGGATTTTGCTGACCCCCATCCCACAGAGCCTCCCTTAACGTTTCAGACCCGCTCCCTGCTCTCCTGCTTCTCCTTTCCAGGAGCAGAGCCTGTGTTATTTGCCTACAGAGCGGTTGGTGATGAGCTCTGCTCCAGCACCACCACCCCCACAGGGTGAGCAAACGGGATGGGGATGGAGGTCAGGGGAAGGCTGGGAGGGCTCTCGCCCCCACACTGCCTTCTCCTGTGCTCCTCCGGGTGTTAACACAAGTAGTGGCTTCCAACAGGTGTAATTTCCACCATTTATGAGTCTCCAGAACAGGAGGGGACCTCCAGGCTTCACATACATTTGGGCTGCCTGCACAGGGCTCCACATCCCTCAGCAGCACATCCCCACCCACCCTTGCCATCCCCCATGAGGGAGCAGAGGGGACTGGACCCCTCCTCCGTTCCCCAGGTCATCAGAAACTCTCCCTGTGCTGACACCAGTGTTGACTCTCTGCAGACACAGCCATGACCCAGATTCCTCTGGGGGAGGGCAAGGGGCAGCAGGGTGTGAACCCCAGCCCCGTTTACCAGCAGCACAGAGCAGGACATGGTAGCCAGACTGAGCACACAGAGCACTGTGAACACAAACAGCCTCTCACAGCCTCACCAAAGAGTGGGGAATTGTTTCCTCTGCAGTTATTTGAGAGGTAAGAAGTTGGAGCTGCTCCTACAGCACCATTTACCCTGGTGGGGCTGTGCTGCCCACACCAGAATGGACACCTCTGGGGCCCTGGATGGATGCAGAGCATCCTCCAGCCCTGCCCAGCCCACCCCAAGGTCCCTCTGAGACCCCACACACCAGAGCAGCCAGAACTCTCTCAGCTCCTTGAACAGGGTAAGGAGCTGTCAAGATCCAACTCTCTGGGTTCCTGTTCACCCTGCCCAGCCCTTGAGCCACATCCTGGGCCTCCCACCCACCAGCACCTACCACCCTTCCTTCCCCCCCGCCTTTGGCTGCTGCCTCGTGTGTCGCCAGTGTCACATTAGACTGCTAAAAATAAAGGATCCGGGTTATTTTTCACCGTTCCTGTTATTTATTTGCACGCACTGTGACTCACTGGAAGCGGTGCCATACTTTGTGTCATCGCAGAGGTAACCTGAGCATGTTACCTGGCCTGAAATAATATTATTGAAACAATAATGTCGAGTTAGTCACTGGATCAGATAAAGAGACAATAACTACACTGTGCAGATCACGACGTCTGATGCCAAAAAATTTTCAATAAGGAAAAGATACTGAATTTGTTATGCTGGTGGTGGTTTTTCTTTTTTTTTCTTTTTTTTTTTTAACAAACAGGCTGAGCCAGGATGTGTAAATTTAAGTCAGAGTTTGGCAACACCAAGTGATGTCTTGCACATAAAGCTTTAAAAATATCAACGTCTCTCTGCTGGAAGTGAACCAGAGCACTCTGGTTGATTTGACTAGTAGATGTTAAAGTAATATTTTTTCAATCAATCAGAATTATTAGCCTTTTTTTTAAACCTTTTATACAATATTTTCAATAATTGGCCATCAAAGGAAACCAACATCACAAGAACAGCTTATAGAATACCAAAGAGATGCAAAGAGCTAAGAGTACAACAAACTTCCCAGGTTCCAAAGCAATCCCAGCTCTTGGAGATCAGACCCAAAAGGGAATTTCTAGGGAATCCAAGCATCAAAAATACCCTGTTTTTCAAAAGCAACCTGTTAATTTTGAGAGAATAGGCTGAAACTTATAGAAATGAATGACCTGATCTAGCAGGTGGCATCCCCGCCCATGGCAGGGGGTTGGAACGAGATGAACTTTAAGGTCCCTTCCAACTCAAACCACTCTGTAAGTCTATGAAATGAGATGAAAACCTAATTCTGAAGTTTCCTTTAAAGTTATTTTGCTCAAATATGTGCTTAATAAACATGTAGAGATTTTCCCAAGGGTTTAAGAAATACCTTTGATGAGATGTGAGATTTGCCAGTGCTGCCAGCAGCTGCAGGAGGATATGGGGAGAGCAAGCAAGCAACACTGGGCAGAAGTTGCATCCACCCTCGAAGGCAAACACTGTGATAATAAGGCTTCACATGAAAAATAAACTTTAAACCAATTAAAATAAAATAAAACCTAATTTCTCCTTCCCTGACAGCACCCACGAGGTGGGTGTTTTGGCCGGAGAGCAGGACACATTCTTCCCTAGTGAGACGCCTCTGCAAGAGCAAGCAGAACAATAGACATGACATGAGCCAGGGAAAGGCAGTAACAGCAGCAGGCAGTGATGCTCAACTCAAAAGCCTGGGCTCTGGCGGCTCAGGGTGAGCTCAGCACCCTGAGGAGGGACCCAGCAGGATGGGACCCCCCAGGCCACGTGCACAGCACCACTGGCTCTCATCCCTGGACCAAGGCACAACACATCCCCCACACAGGGCTCATCGCAGCCCATAACACCGACCTGCCCAAGCTGCTCCAGTAAAGGGATTTTTTTTAACTCTTTGTAATGACACAAATTCTTTCCCCCCATGCGCACAGGTGCACAAACGGAGCCAGAGTGGGATTATTTGGTGCTGTTTCCCTTAGCAAGCACCTCTGCTGTTTACATGAAAAGCAGGTAAGGAATTCAAGGTCTGGTCTGTCTTTAACAAAAAAAAAAAAAAAAAAAAGGTTATTAAAACTCATCAGATCTGTATCCCCAATCATGCTGCTGATCCAGGGGCTTTCATTTCTTGAATTTCCAAGGGTGATGCTGGGGTGAGTGTGCCAAGGAGCTGCTGGAAGGCACAGGAAGGCTGCACTGCTCCCACACAAGTACCACCTCCCAGGTACTTACAGAGCTCCTTTCCCAGTGATAAATAATTTCTCTCACTGGGATTAGTGGTGTCTGAGTGTAGTAATGATGGCTAAACTAGGAGGGAGAACCCCATGCCCCAGCCAGATGCAGAGCTGGCCCCTCACGGGGACCCACAGGCCAGCACATGTCACCCAGGGATAAATTTTGGCCTCTTGTGAGCAGGAGACAAATGGCCAGGATAAATTGCCTTTGCACTTTGTTTTACTTCCTACTGACAATAACCTCCCATTGAGGCAGTGAATCACTGGGCTGCCCCTCTGGCCCCCAGCAAGCACCATAAAATTTAGGGATGTCCTCAAACTGCTGGGAACAGCCACGACCCTTCCAAGAGCACCTGTGCTCCAGCACCGAGTGAGCACTCCCTTTTCAGGGAAATAAGGAAGTCAAGGCAAAGCCTTTCAGCTGGGAGTGGCAGCTCTCAGCCCTTCTCTTACACCTCACAATAATGCCAGGCTGAGACTTGACAGGCTTCAGGACAGAGCCATCCTAAACAGACTCCAGGGACACCAGGTTTTGAGGCAGAAGAGGGAGAAAGGGGGTTCACAGAAGTTTCTGACCCTGCCCAGGCCTCCCTGGGCATCCAGCTTGGACACAACCCCTGCTGTTGCTGCTGCAGCTCAGGGGTTGTTACAGCAGGTAAGAAAACAATTAGCAGGCTAAAGTGTGACTGGAGTAGGTATTCTTCAAAAGATGTTTTTAAAGATAAAAAACAAACCACCAACTTTGGGTGTTCCTTGTATAAGTAGCTGCATTTATTCCACATGGGCTCAGCAGCCCCCAGCAGCAGCCTGAGCTGGATGAAGGTTCAGCACCCAGAGCTCACCTCACCCAGCACTCCACCCCTACCTATTAAACCCAGAAAACAGCCCAGAACCATCCAGGATTTCAAATTTCCAAGTTTTTTTTCACTCTGCCAGACCTTCTTCCCACCAACTTCTGCTAGCAGTGAGGGACTGTTCAGGGCAGGCATCTCTCTGGCATCTCCTACTCCTTTCCCAGTCCAGCTGAGCTCTGCAAACTCAAGGAGAATTTGTGCTCCCAAGCCCAAAGGTCCATGAATTTCTCCATAAAAGGCCTAAAAAAATTTACTTCTCAGCATCCCTGAATAGAGAGGGAAGACTGACCCCTGTGCTCCCCATTTATGGCACGCCACTGCAGCTTCCACTGACATTTTTCTCCCCTTACAACAGGGGAATAAATAGATGTTTATGCATGAAGAAACCCTTATAAATAAATCATGCAACCCCATTCCGCTCGGTACCAGGTATGTTTGTGATTATGGGATGCCATTACGTAACTGGGTTTTCCTAATCACAAACACGATATTCTCGGAGCACGAAACTGGGATGTTCTGCACCACATCCCTTCACTCCTGTTACGGCACTGGAGCCTCCAAACACGTGCAGAGCAGCAAAATCCTCCAGCAAGAAACATCCTGCTCTGAGCTGGGAAGGAAATGGTTCACGTTGCCCCTTCAGTGGAGTCATCTTATCCAAAGAGATGCTGAAACACGAATAAGTAAACAACCCATCCCTGTTGATACAGGATATCACAGAACCACAGAATATGCGGAGTTGGAAGGGACCCACAAGGATCACGGAGTCCAACTCTTAGGCTGCATAATTGCTTTTCATGGAGAGGGTGAGCCATTAGCACAGAACCTCCACTTTCAACCCTACAGGGTTCTACGGTCTAACATGCCTGGGGCCCCACCAAAGCCAAATTTTTATCATCTCTTGTGTTTGAAGATGAGGATTCTGTTTTCCCCAGCTGCCCCTTCCCTCAGCAGCAGCCTCATCATGTTGCAGCATTCTCACAAATAACTTCAAGGCCAGCACAAACCAGCTCTCCTGATATTCCTGTAATCATCCCTGGGAACGCAACTATATTTATTTCTTCCTTTATATCCACTGCTAAGAAACTTTCAGCCATACTGGGGGCTGGAACTAGATGGTCTTTAAGGTTTCCCCCAACCCAAACCATTCTATGATTCCACAATTTCAGACTGACTGAAGCACAGCAGAAAACTCATGCCTGTGAGCCAGGTGGGACTGAGCTACTGTGAGTTATGGACAGGAAAATTTCCAGCTTACCAGGGAAGAACCAGAGTGCCCCCAGGGAGGTCCCTGCTGCCCACAGCACCCTCTCCTCAACAGAGCCAGGTTGCACCAGGAAGCAGGACCCACTTGCTCTCAGGCAGGAGCGAATTTGGCTGAGTGAGTAGGAGGTGGGGGTGTAAAATAAGGCCAGAGAGTGCTTACTGAGGTGTGGAAATTAAAAAAAAAAAAATTACTTAGAAGGACCCCATGCTGCTGGGAAGCAAAGGCCTTTCCTTCTGGTCCCAAAGATGGGAGTGCAAAATGTGGTTTAGGACTCCAGGGAGGCAGAAATATATCCTAACAATCCCCTGGTCAGCTCCTTTACGGGGTGAGCCTGACTGAACACTGTAAACTGCAAAGGAAACCCAGAATGACAAACAATTGTAGGAACCTGGAAAACCAAGTTCCTCTGTATTTCATGGGAAGTGAGATTTTAAATCCTCCGACCTGTCTGTCTGAGGGGAAGTGGGCAATAAATAGCAGTCAGGTTGTTATCAAGAGGATGTGAGCTATTTATAAAAAATTCTTAGGCTTTTTGAACTCTGTTTAGAGAGGCAATATCCTTTGCTTGGGTAATTGGGGGACTAAAATGCTAAAGCAAACAGGATTACTCAGCCACCTTGGGAAAGTTTAGTGCTTACTGGTGTGTTTCTGAATTTTTGAGCATATTTAAACAGCTGCATTGTTATTGTCCCCAAATCCAGAGGTGAGCAGGAAGAGGGCTTTGAGATCACAGCATACACAGGGACACACCAACAGCCAAGGACTGCTCCTGGCACACAGGGATCCAAGCATCCCCACTCGGATCCTAACCCTTGATGGCTACATCACTTCATTAATTTAAAAGTCCAGGTTGGACAGGACTTGGAGCAGCCTGGTCTAGTGGAAGGTGTCCCTGTCCATAGCAGGGAGTATGGAAATGGATGATCTTGAAGGTCCCTTCCAACCCAAACCATTCTATGGTTCTATGACTAATTAGAATTACCTTACATGAATGAAATGCCTTGTCTGAAAAGGGTTTTCTGTGTGCCTAATAACACATTGGCTTCCCAGCAGGATTAAACCATCCCTACCCCTGAGGCAAAGCACAGGTACTAGCTCATGCCCAGTGCAATAGCAGAAGAGAGGGAGTTTTTGGTGGGATGTCTAGGGGAAAAGGGAAATGGGCACTTCATGTAAATAGGATGCACCCCATGACACAAAGATCCATACAAAGCACTAAAGACCTTCTTGCTCAAGAGAAACTCATGTCATCTCTCTGACCAATAATTGCCTCTAAATAAATTAGGACACTCTCCTGCCTTTGTTGGGACAACCAGCACATGGAAATGCACTCAACTTTCAGAGAATGAGGGCCAAGGGCCCACAGGACAGCAGCAGGAGCCAGGATGGGGCAGAGCCACCCTAGGAGGGGCAGTTCAATGCCCAGGTCACACTGGCCACAGCATCCTGACCCTCCCAGAACCACATGAATGACCACAAGAGATGGATTTAGGGTGGTTCAACTGGGGAGCTTTGAGTACAACCCACGGAGCTGCTCCCATTCATGAGGTCCTGACCCTCTTCCATGCAAAGCAACAACTGACACACGCCAGGGAAACATCCCTCCCACCCATCCTTTCTGTCCCATGATCCACATGTCAGGATGTGGCACCAAAGGGAGTCCTCAAGGCTTTCCACTGGCTGCTTTTTTATTTTTCTGAGCCCAGCCGTCAGGCAGACAGCATTGCTCCTGTGTGGGAACCACACACAAAGTGTCCTGACAAAATGATGGCATCGTCTAAAACACACAAACATGCTCAAAAGAAGGAAAACCATGAAATTAAGGATAACAAACAACAAAGAGAAACTCATACACAGAATCTGTTAGTGTTTATGAGTCACTAAGGCCTTCCTGTCTCCTCTTATAAATTGTGGGAATCCGCTGTGGTCTGTCCTCTCCTTGAAAACCACGGAGGTGCTATTCTCCTCACAGCCCAGCACTGGGGGCAGGGGGAGCCACTGCACAAATGAAAGATTTTTTTTTTCTTCTTTTTTCTTTCTTTTGCCTTCTTATTTTTTTCTTCAAAGTAGGAAACCAAATCTGAGGAGCAAATGCTGCGAGGCGCGTAAACAGAGGCGACTGCAGAAGCCTTGGCGATGAGATCATCGAGCGCCTTGGCCCGGCGCTGTTTTCCGACAGTAAAGGGCTTAACAATGGAATGGATGGGAAATGCCAGGAAAAGTTAAAGAGCTTTGGACACGAGGTCTTTGTAAAAGCTCATTCTTTATTATTTAACAAACAGCTTCTCCCCATCCTTCTTCCTTTCTCCCTTCAGCAAATGAGGATTTTCTTTCTTGAGTTTGGGGTTTGGTTGTTGTTTCTTTTTAACCTTAGCATTTTTAACCTCTCCCAGCATGTCTGTCCTGCTCCACATAGGCTGCCCCACCATGATAGGATGCTGGGATGCCAACCACTGCATCACACCTTCATGACCACCATCATCACCTAGTGGAAGGTGTCCCTGTCCACAGCAGGGGGTTGGAGGATTTTTAAGGTCCCTTCCAACCCAAACCATTCTGTGATTCTTTGATCAGCCTGAGTTGTGGTCTGACTTCAGAGCCAAGATTTCCCTGCTGGGGGTTTCCAAGAGGGAACAGTCCCACCCTTGGGCAGGGCAGGTGCTCAAGCCCCCACTTGTTCCCAGAAGGAAAGACCATCACATTTCGGTCAGGCAGAGCCCATGCAAACACTTTCTGTATCCTGAGGGAAGGATGCTCAGCCTGTGCTTCCTGACTAAAACTGGAATGCACAAACTGGAACCAGGAACAGCTAGCTTTTGGGGATTTTTATGTGAAAACCTCACACAACAGGATCTCAGACAGTTTCTAGAGAAGCCACCCAGGCTCAGTCAAACCAGGGCCAGCCTTGAACAGCTCATCAAGGATGCAAGTAGAGCACTGGCTAAACACATGGGCACATTTAAGGACTCTCAGAACCAGCTTCACATGTAGATGTAAAAATATAGACAGGATTGTAAGATTAGGATGAAAAATTCTTCCCTGTGATGGTGGTGAGACACTGGCACAGATTGCTCAGAGAAGCTGTGGATGCTTCCCTGGAAGTGTTCAAGGCCAGGTTGCATGGAGCTTGGAACAACTCGGTCTAGTGGAAGGTGTTGGGAGTTGGAAGTGCTCAGCAACACACCTCCACTGACATGTGCACAGATCAGAGCACATGATCCCTTCTGTCAGCTCAGAAAACACTTCTGCTCCCTCTGGATTCATTGGTTTCCACACCACAAGCACTGGAAATAAAATTATTATAATAATGATTATGCTACAACAAAAAGGCTACCCCCAAAATTACATACTTTGGAAGAAACAAGGGAGTTAAAAACCCTGAAATGTCAGCTGCAAGTGTTCTAATTTTATGTTTGCACTAACTAGAGGACATGTCTCAGCAGCCCCTTTCAGCACCAATAACCTCTCCCTGCCAGAGCAGCCCCAAGCCGGGGGACAGGCAGGGACCCTGCTGCCAACAAAGCTAAAAACACCAACAAGAAAGAGAATTTAGGACTAAAAATCTTAGAGATGGAGTGGAATCAAAGAGGGATTTTACAGCTACTTTGTACTGCTGCAAGTGGCTGCAACAGGAGCAGAGCATCTCGTGGGCACACCCAAAGAGAAGATGGTGTATGTGCAACACAGAGGTCTGGAGATGGATTTTCCTGTTCAGACTGAATCATTCTTGACATAAAGGGAACAACTTTCTGACAGGGAACAACTTTTTCACCCCTATCTTCACTGTAAAGCTCCTTGGTGGGTGTCATTGCCTACGAGGCAGCCTCAGCATCAACTGGTGTCCAAACAGTCCAAGCAGCTCTGCAGCTGTGGACACACATCTAGCCAAGACACAGCAGCCCTGCTTAGAGTGTGCAGCTTCACAGAGAATGTCAGTCATTTGGAAATGTTAAGGAAACCTCCCCATTTCCTTAGGAATATTAAAGGGATACTTTAAGTAAAACCACAATGTAAATTTTTTCAGCATCCAGGAGTTGAGGGTTTGGGGTGCTGTAACAGGCACATTTCAATATCAAGTTTTTTCAACATATGATTCACTTGTACACAACTGAGAAGAGAGCCAGGGAGCCTAATCCTGTAACCCTGCCCCCAACTCCAACTGCCCCCAGCACCCACATCCATGGTGAGCCAGCCACACTCAGAAGCCCTGGCTGTGGCCACGTGCATCAGACACAGGAACAGCACTGGGGCAGGGGCTCCTCACGTCCTGTCTGGCACCCAGCACCAGCCTCAGCAGCAGCTCCTCTCACCTCCACCTACTTCTGGGCTGGAGTAACAAAATCACTTCCTTTTCTGCCTCAGCCAGAGGCAGGGATGCTGGAGCACTGCTCATACACAAAACAATCCTCTTCCTCCTCTTCTAGTTTTTATTTGCTTCTTCATATTTCCTACAAAGCTGGTCATACATTGTTCAGTGCCTGGAAACTCACCCACTGGAAAATACATCTCCTGTTTCCTTGGCAAGCAAGAGGACGGGACAGGCACAAGGGTGACATTGCTGGGGACACTCACCCAAGGTGCTGAGCTTGTGCTGCTTATCCCATCCTTGAGCCAGCCTGAAATCCAAGCCAGGGCCATGCCCCCAGGCTGTGCTGGCCCTGCCAAACTGGCTCCTAAGTCCCAGATTTACATAAGACCCAGTGGAAAAACCCTGGTGTGGGACCCCTGGGATCTGCTGGTGTCCCAAACTCCCTCTCACACACAGCGTCAGACACATCCTCATGTCAGTACCTCCAGAGCATGTGGCAGGCACTGGAAAGGCAGTGCTGACAGAGACCATGAATAAAACAATAGGTACCACTCATCGCCCTGAGGGCTTCCTCATTCTGGGACCCAATTTCCCTGGAAAACAAAGAACAATTCCCTGCATCATGTATTGATGGGTCTTGGATTTGGTCCTCAGTACGAACACACACACACAATTTCTTCTTTTACATTTTTGCCTGATGATTTGCGTGACAAGCCTAATAAAAGCAGAGACAAATAACCCAAAACACACAAAAATGTGATACTGTTTCGTATTAACGTCCAAAGCACTTCAGTGACTGTGGGAAGGAACTGCATTAAAACATCAGAACAAAAAAATTTCTAAAGAATTTTAAAGATAAACCATGCATAGAAAAAATATATAGGAAAAAGGAGATTATATGCATATATTTTGGTAGGATAACATGGTGCTGCCATGGCTGCTCCATGTGGGCATCCCCATGATCAGCAGCCAGATGCTGCAGCCTCAGCCCCAGCCAACTCAGCACGTCTCAGTTCTATCCCTGCCTTTGAAACCACCATGACAGGACCTTGGAAAGGCACAGGGTCCCCATGATGGGGCTTGGGGCTGTCCCTCCCCATCCTGGGGTGCCCACAAGGTACTGGGCACTGAGGGCAGTGACGGTGAAATGGGTCCTTCCAGCATAGCCCTGCACATCCCACGGAACCCTCTGTGGCTCATCCCCTCCTGCCCCATGGCCAGGGCCACCACCCCTTCCTGACCCTCAGCCTGTCACTGTGACCCATCAGAGAAGTCATTTTTTGGGAGCTGCTCCCCAGGGCATCATCCCAGCAGTTACCAGCAGCAAGAGGCTGTTACAGCTGTAACCCCACCAACACGGAGCAGCAGCGTGGCCTTGAGGAGCAGGAGCTGTCCCTGTCCCCACCCTGGGGCCAGCCCTCGCTCAAAAATAACCCCAGTGCTGTGAGGGAGAGCAGGGCCACGGTGGGGTGAAAACTATCCAGCCTCAGCAGAGCAGAGAGGATGTTCTGGAGAGGTTTTTCTTGGCAGGAGTGATGGGGCTCGCGCTTCCTGCCTGGCGGAGGGACATCCCCCCCCAGGGACCCCGAGGCTGCGGGGACGGAACATCCCATTCATGTCCTGCCTCTCGGCCTCACTCGACTCCAGCCCAGCCGGAGGAGAACAGGCTCTACCCTCCAGCTGCATGGGTGTGCTGTCCAAAAAAACAAAAAACCCCAAAAACTACCAAAAACTGCCAACAAAACATCCCTACTGTAAAGGGAACACAAACAGCACGCACGCTTTAAGCCAGGAGTGCTCTTCTCTTCCCCCTCGCATATATTGATGATCTACCTGTGGGTCTGGCAGGCTTTTTATTATCAAATTACCCCGATGGCTGTGGGAAACAGGCATCAAAATTTAAAACTGTGATCTATACACGAACGGCTTCCTATAGAAATGGGAACAGCTCTTCCAGAAGCTGATAGTGGACTGAAAACAACCTTTTCCAACTGCAATTGTGCCAAGCAGCTGCAAGAAAGAAATACCGGCAGGAATGGAAAAATGTTTCCATGTATTTTCCTAGGCCAGCTGCCATGGTAGAGCCCGGCACAGGGGCACAGCGAGCCCCCCCTCCAGGTGTTTGCAGTGGTCAGGGGTAAATGTTTAAGGCATCTTGCTGCAAAGAGCAGCCACCGGCAGAGCCAGGACAACCAGAGCTGGGCGAGTGGAAACTGGCCCCCGCTTTGCGACGCAGAATCCAGTAGCTCGACTTGAAACCACTTCCTCTACCTCCCAACAATGCACAGAGGAATTTCCACAAATCCCAAGGCTGCCCTGACTTCCATTTCTAAACTTGGAAAAGAAATACCAGGACATTCCTTTGTTGTTCCAGCTCACTCACTGTTTGATCTGAGTTTTTTGCTCCAGCTGAGCCAATTAAAGAATCCCAATTTCCCCTGGAAAAAAAAAAAAAAAAAAAAAAGCATAAACTGGTAACAAACAATGCATTTGCTTCTTTGATTTTTAGCTAATTGTTTTTGAGTTGAACTGAAACCTGCCACCTCATTTGGGTCCATGTGGTTTGATGCTTAAATAGCATTTTGGCCAGAGAGATGAGTATGACAGAGGCATTTCCAACTGCATTCCTGCCCTCTGGAAGGATGCGGTCCAGTGCTGCATTTATTGAACATGGCTATTTGGGATCCCAGGAGCAGTTTGAAATATAAACACCCCCACCCCAAAACCACAGCCAGTCCCCACCACTGCCAGCACAGAAACTCCTCAGCACTTGCACAGTCCTTGGAAACATTTCTATTCTTATTTTCTATATATTTTTCTACATTTATAAAAATTTTATTTCTTTTTTATTTTATTCACTTGTGTTTTCAATGGATTTGTCTTTTCCCCGTGCTGGGCCACCCATCCTGATCCCTGCTGCCTGGGTCTTCCCTTGCCATGCCCCAAGAATCCTCCACTGTCCCCAGGGGTGTTTAGATGGAAAATACCATTTCCTTGAACTTGTAAAGGATCTCTCAGTATAAATCACTGCACTGAAAAACAAGATACAAGCTCCAAGGTGAAGCTCTATCCTGCAGGATGCTCCAGGAATTCTGAATAGCCACTAGAGAACATCAAAGGAGTTCCAGCAGCACCGAGGGTTAGATGCAGGTGCCAAAGCTGATCAGGGATGAACATCTAAAGTGTTCAAAAAAACATGTAGACGTGGCACTTGGGGACATGGATTAGTTATGGCCTTGGCAGTGCTGGGGTAACAGTTTGACTTGATGATGTCAGAGGGCTTTTCCAGCCCAAATGATTCCATGATTCTACCTTGACTCGCAGATAATATAGCTGCTAATCACAAACCTTTCCACCAAAAATAATTCCATCAGCCTCCTAACCACGAAAACTGCAAAGCTGGTAGGGTGACTCTTGCCTGAAGTGCAAGGAAACATGTATTCTCCTGCCAGGAAGAACAAGAGAGAAGAACCTTGAACTTGAGGAGGAAGGACCAGGTTCCTGTTGTTCAGCTGGAGCAATTAATTGCATGTGTGCCAGGAGAGGCCAAACGGGGAAACACACACTTGCTGGTTGTGGAAAGCCAGTACCGAGCCAGTGCCACTGGCTGGGACTGGTGGGACAGCCTCAGAGACAGGAGGTGACTCCATCCCCTCCATCACTGAGCAAAGCTGGTGGCTGCAGACCACAGCTATGGCCCAAATCCACCTGTGAAGCCCAGAATACATCTGGAATGAGCCTCCAAGCATGGATCCAGTGTGGACAACACACCATCAAATCCCCAGCAGGCTGGGGCCCCAGTAAACCATAAGGAAGATGCTGCAGTGCAGCATCAAAGTGATGCTGGGCATCATTAGGGAAATTTTCTTCTCATGCTGCAACAGAAGCAAAGCTCAGACCTCTGTCTTTTGCCCCCCCCTTTTTTTTTTTGTAGTATCTTATCATGCAAGAGCTCATTAGCAAGGAATTCCTCATGCTGTTTATTTTCCATTTGTCCATATGTTCCCCACAAGCTCAGCATCATCTCTGTTTTAAGTTTATACTTAGCAGCAGTAATTGGAAGGGATGAACAAAGGCACGAAGGAAGGCAACACACGCACAAACAAACTGCCCAGATGTTTTGGATTCCTGCATTTCCCCAAGAAGCAGGATCTTTACTGTTTTGATCATGTCATCACAGCACAGAGCTGCAGTCCAGAACACAACTGGCTCCTCTCTCCTGACTCCTGGCCATAGACACAGGAATTCAAGCCACCATGAGTGACACAAATCTGCTCATAACACAACAGAAAGCAAAAACCTGGGATGTGCCTGTTCAGCACCAATGCCTGCAGTGGGCTTGTCCCAGGGATGGATTCACTTCAGACTTCAAAAATGCAGGACAAAGCCAAACTCCTCATTTCACACAGTCTGATCCAAAAGCAGACCAAGAGCTCACCTGACTCTGCAAGCATCATTTGAGCATTTTGTTATTTCACGTGCTTGTTTCTCTGAAGTTTTATGGATATTAGAAATCAGTTTCAACTTAACCAAAATAAATCAGCTTTAATAATGACAAGGGGAAGGTGAGTGGCCTTAAAATGAAAGAAAATAAGGTAGATTTACATGAGGTGTTAGGAAGACATTCTTCCCTGTGAGGGTGGTGAAACCCTGGCACAGGTTGCCCAGAGATGCTGTGGCTGCCCCATCCCTGGAAGTGTTCAAGGCTGGATTGGATGGAGCTCTGAGCAACCTGGTCTAGTGGAGGGTGTCCCTGCCCATGGCATGGGGGTAGAACAAGATGAGATTTAAAGTCCCTTACAGCCCCAGCCAGTCTGTGATTCTATTTAACATGAAACATGGCTTTGCACTAGTTAAATTAAAGTGGTGTTTGTTTGCTCATAGATAAGGCCTTGGTTTTCAACACAGTTATTGCAAAATGTGGGGCAACCCTGAGATACTCTACAGAATGGAAAGAATTAAAAAGAAAATATCCTGGCAACTGTGCAGGGCCCAAGGAGCTGTGGATGGCGAGAGCTGCTGAACAAGGGGATGGGCATTGACATTCCAGTTCCCAGTCTTCCCTTCCATTCAGAACATGGCAGCGAGAACGGGAGGGAAGATGAATGAGAGGAAGAACTGTGACCACAGCAAACAGTGTGACTCATGCCCACTCCATGGTCTTCATTTCTAATCCAGAGTAGTAATTTTCTGCTGGAGTGGATTAAATATATTTCTCCTCCTACTGAACCCATGGCCACAGGGATCCAGCAGCCCACACTCAGAGCACCAACCACTGCCTGGGTGAAGCCAGCCTCAGAATTATCCCAGCTCTGCCTCAGCCATGCACCAGGAGCACAGGCGGGGGACAGGGAAAAGGAAAGCACTGCAGAGAAATCCCTCCTGTTCCCTTTGGTTCCAAAAGGCAACAGTCTCCTCCAAACTCCACTGCTGCAGGATGGCAAGAATCAGCAGGATACGCAGAATTCATTAAAGGGAGAGCACTAAAAGCAGACTAAAGACTGGAAATCATGTTCTAAAGCACAACTCACATTAAGATCGGAAGGGGAACTTCCCAATTTGATGGCAGAAAGCAATTTACTTCAATTAGCAGGGACATAACCAGAGGACTTGCTTAATAGGAGTATCGCATCTCCAAAAAAAAAAAAAAAAAGCAGCTCCCCTAATTGCATCCCTTGGCACTTCTGTGCTTCCACAGCCCTTTTTAGGAGAGATAAGGGATGAAAGAATCCCTTGCTCCTTTCTTTTCAAATCTCCTGGGATCTGAGCCCTGTCCCAATGAGGAGGACACACACTGGGCCAAAGAGGAGATGGTCGAAGGGAAAGGCAGCAGGAAGAGCCTTTCTCTGCCTCCTCCTCCTCCCAGCAGAGCCCTGCCTGCTCTCTCCTGCTGTCAGCTGGCTCAGCCTCTGCTAAAGTATGGATGAGTCATTCCCAGCAGCTCCGGGAAGTTTGGGCCTGTAAAATGCTTCTTCCTCCCCGTTTCCTGCTGGGAGGTTTAGGGTGATAGATCCGGATTGTCTGATCAAAGCCTGTCTATAAACCAGCAGTGCCAAGGACAAGGGGCTCAGACACCCACCCCCACCTGCTCCCCAAATCACTGCCCTGTGAAAGAACCTGGCCCCAGGTTTATCCTGGGTGCTTTGGGGCCACTTTATGTCCTTTGAGCTGAAGATTGAGAAGGCTGTAAAATTCCTCCAAGAAATCAGGAGCTTTTTCTCTAAACAAACTAAAACCAATAAGATGATGACACCAACATAAACATCCAAAAAAGGCAGGAATTAAGCACAAGGAGCTCATCCAGAAATGCCAGTAGAGAGTTCTGCATCCTACACCCCAAGAAACAATTCCCTAGGAAACATTTAAAACCGAAACACCTGCCCATGCCAAGGAACAGCCCTGTGGTGACCAGGTAACCCCTTCGGGGCTGGACAGCCCCTGCCCAGGGCTCACTGCCCAACCACCAAACCACCCTGCTGGTGCTGTTTGCTCTTTACTCTCCAACCTCAATGCCCTGTAGGTCCTGGGCCACGGTAGCAGTGGCTGGACAAGGTGGGACTGTCTCTGCCTGTCTGTGCCAGTACTTCTGTTCACGCCTCAGCTCCTTGTCCTGGAGAACAGCAAGGATACAATTCCCTGAGATGTGCTTCCCACTCCTTGATAAAAGTGCTCCAACATATTGGACTAAGTCACTTTACCCAATCAGTACAAGATCCAACTCATCTCTCTCCTCTGACAACTGAAAGAGAATTTACCCTTCCAGGCTTTGCTGTTCTTCTGCGCCCAGTCCCAGGCCTGACCCTGAAGCCAAGGGCCAGTTTGAGGAGGGACCAGTGCAGTCCCATCAAAAGCTCCACCACCCAAACCAGCTCCCACACAAAAGGACAAATCCCACAGTGCTCTACATCAGTTGGAGGATTTTGTGCTGCTCCCACTTACCTCTGTGCGAGGTGCAGAAATCCAGCAGCAACTCAGGCATGTCCTTACACAAACCAGGAGCACATCCTGTGGCAAAGAACAGTGCTGGTGCAGGTTTCAGCTTATCTGAGGTTCCAGAGCAGGGTTGGGGTGTAGGGGAGACGGTATTCCCCCAAGTAAGGCTCCTATAACCTGTTGCAAGCACAGAAGCCCCAGAACAAACAACCCCCAAGCATGGCCGGGGCTTTTGGGCCCCCCTGTGGGAGGGGTGATTGCAGATACATCACACCTGCCCACGGGCCCGGGCTCTGGCCAGAGCTGCTGTCCTGGGAGCACTGCAGGGCTCAGGTGCAGTGGCTGCAGCTGATGCCTTTCAGCTGTGACACAACACGGCCTCATAGGGCATCCTGCAGTGTGGCGTGGCATGGCACTGCACAGCACCCTGCAGCACGGCACAGTCTCCCACGGCACTGCGTGGCCTCATGTGGCAGCACCACTCTCACATGGTCTCCATTTTCGCCCCATCCCTGGAAGTGTTCAAGGCCAGGTTGGACACAACTTGGAACAAACTGGTCTACTGGAAGGTGTCCCTGCCCATGGCAGGCGGTGGAACGAAATGGGCTTTAAGGTCACTCCCAACCCAAATCATTCTGGGATTCTACGAATTTTTAGCTGCTCCATGTTCCCACTGGAAGTGTCAAAGCCAGTGGCAGGTGTCACATCTGCTGCTGCAGCACTGCCTACCAGCCCCTGCACCACACTGTTCTCCTTTTGGCCCCAGAGCCTCCCTCAAAGAGGCAGCGGGAGGGCACCCTCAGCTCCTTCATCCCCTGAAACCCCCAGCAGGATCAGCTGTTCTGGGGCAGGACGATGCTGCACAGGGGACAATGTCACAACCCCAGTGGAGCTGCTGGGGCAGCAGCTGCCTCACTGCCAGCCCAGGATCTGGTGTGTCCATCCCATGCAGAAGCATTTGGTAAATGACCACCGCAGCAACCTCAGGGCAGCCCCAACCTCCAGCCAGCCACAGCACAGGGGCTGTCTTGGCATGGAAGCAAACCCTCCAAGTGAAACCCAGGGCACAGCACAGTAACCCACCCAGACCCCTTGAATGGGTACAATGTGTGGGAGTGGGATGGCAGAGAGAGGAGCGGGAACAAAGATCCCAAAAATATTAAAATGGCACAATCTGTAGGCAAAAGTTACCAGAGGCATTGGGATGAGGATGGGCAGCCTATGGCAGGGAGGGACAGCCCCACACCCGCTGCATCCCGGGGCTGTTGCACATCTGCAACCCCTTTGCTTTTCTTTTTTCTTTTTTTTTTTTTTTTTTCCTCCTCCCAGATCACTTTAAAGGTCCAGCTTAGGGCATAATTAGCAAAGCAGTTAAAGTGGCGACCTGGCGAGGGCAGTGACCTTCGGCGGTGGCAGGAAGCAGCAGCGGTGGGTGGGCTGGGGGGGGCACAACACCCGCCAGGCGCCCAAGAATCAGCACTGGGTTGTTAAAAGCTCCTTCTCCAACCCCCATCACAGCCTCGGTGCCTTCATCTGCTCAAAGAAAACGGGCATTTTGGTGAAATTGTGATGCTGAGCACCCGTCCCACAGGCTGCACCGGCATCGCTCTCTCATGCACAAGATGCCCCATCCTCTCTCGATCCCCAGCTGGGCAGCACCAGGGACAACCCATCACCCACAGCCAGGAACTGCCCCACCATCAGTTGTCCCCCAGCACCAACACGAGCCCATTGTGTCCCTGCTGTCCCTCAGCACTGGCTGTTGGGCCCATGGGACCGAGTTCCCACTCAGGGCTGTTTGTGGCCGCCGCGCTCCCTTATCACCACGGCGACCTTTGCTGGTCGCAGATTAGGGGCTGGAGCCGGTTGGATTTGTTTGATTTCTGTTGATGGTTATTAGGCAGAGGAAGTGCCAGAAGGGATTTTGACCTCGAGTTTAAACCTATTCCAATTAGAGCTACTGAGCCTTAATTACCACACTCCAGCCACTTCAGTTAAAGCAACTACAAAAACAAACACAAAATCTGGTCAAAGATGGGTTTTTCTTCCCATTGTTCTCCAATCTGCCACCTACTTTGTCCATGTGCTGCGTGACTGTGGTATGGGGCATTTTGGTTTTGGCACCCCAAGCCCCTTGTGCTGCCTTCAGACCCAGCAATGACACCACTCCAGGACAATGCCCACAGTCAGGAGTCACTGCCCTGACCCACCCCCTCACCCACCACCCACCAGTGCCCAAAGGATGCTCCAAGGACCATCTCCTGGTGCCCAGGCAGCTCCAGTGAAAAACACCTGAGATTACAGTTCAGTGGCCCATTAGAGCTCACCGAGAGGTGATGGATATTTTGCAAACACCGATTTTCTACTTGGCATAGCTTCTGTTAAGTCAATTTTTTTAAAAAAAGCAAGTCCACAGCACTGTTGTACTTTGCTGCACTTCGCCCTGGGACATGGACTGTGTTTCACTCCCTGGGACACTGCACACTTTGGCTTCTGGCACGGACCCTTCCTGACACTCCAAAACTTGGGAAGCGATCCCTGCCTTTTGCTTAATTGTTATATCCTTTGCTATGAGGTTTTATTAACATATTTTAAGTTTCGCAAAATGGGGCTTGTGTTCATGTAAGTCCTAGGATTCAAAATTAGTTTCTAGGATACAGTGATTGATTTGTTACGTACAGTGACTAAGCCTTTGTGTTATTGTTACTCCCTTCCCTGACAGGCTTTTGTCCATTCCCCAAAAATTTTGGAAAATAAAAGGTAAAATGGAAATCCTCATCCTGACCAGCACAGCACCTCTGTCCTGAGCTGAAATGGAATGGGGTAACAGCCCAGCTGAGCAACCACTTGGAGTAATGAATGGATTTGGGCATTCAGAGGACCTGGGGGGAGCACAACAACCCTGCCAGTACCTACTGAGTTGTGTTTTATTTGATTAATAACAGGTATCACCACTAAAACAGCCCTTGTAAATGTTCCATGTTCAAGGAGTTTTTAAGTAGGTTCCTTAATCCAACTGCTACTGGTTTTGGAATATAGTATGTATTTTCAAACACATTTGTTTCTCTTTCCTTCCTGTGAAAGCAATGCCATCTTTTAAACACGAGGCAATGAAAACAACAGTAGGTACTATGAAAACTTAACTCCATCATGAAAAAAGACAGCAGCGATTCCCACGGTCCCCCTTGGCATGGGCTGAGTTGCTGGTTGAGTTTTCTGGCCCACTCAGGTGTTTGCCACCAGCCCTTGCTCCAGGATGTCCGGCTGTCCCCTCGGCCATCACGTGGATGTTAGAGGAGCAGAGTGCACCAACCCCAAGGAGAGGTCAAGGCAATCCAGCCTGTGAATCACTTCCACTAATGAAGCCACTGAACGTGAGTCAGTCCTTGGCTTTGTGTGGCCACGGCACAAAGTGTTTAATTCATTGGAGCGCTTCTCTTGTGAGAAACGACTTCTGCAGTAAAGCCTAACAGTTTAGAGAAATCATTCCTAAATCCAGCAATATTTATCAACTTCTTGGAAATATAACTGTGTTAGCTAGAGCAAGAGGAGAGGGGGAAATGTCTATTTTAAGTAACTGCGAGGTCTCCCATGGGCTGGTTTTATTTCTCAGCGTAATCCTCTTTCACATGGATGACCTGGACAATTAGCACTGATATTTTCACTGGAGCTCCCACTGGAACAGGCGGAAGAGCATCAACAATGGGCAGATCCCACTCCTTTCCTCTGTGGAGCTCCTACCTTCTCCATAGGCACATTTGATTTCCTCCAGCATGTGCTGTTCTCCCTTTAGCTGAGCCCTCTCCCCTTGGGTTGCTTTTTCTTCTTTCACAGGAACTAGAAATAAGATCTCAAGATGTGGTTCCTACTGATTTGGCTTGGAAATGACCTTAAGGCTCATCCAGTTTCAACCCCCTGCAGGGACACCTTCCACTATCCCAGGTTGCTCCAAGCCCTGTCCAACTGGCCTCGAACACTTCCACAGATGGGGCAGCCACAGCTTCTCTGGGTAATCTTCTCTGGGTGGTGCCAGGGTCTCACCACCCTCACAGGGAAAGATTTCTACCCAGTATCCCATCTGCAGTCTGTCAGTTTAAAGCAATTCCCCCTTCTCCTGTCACTCCAGGGCCTTGTCAATAGCTTCATGGCTGTCTGAGCTTTCTTCCCACATGGCACAGCTGCTCCACAGGTGTGTCTGCCCTCAAAGCCTCCATCCCCCCACCTGGCTGACAGTGTGCAGGCAGGAAGGCCAAAGGCATTCACCTGGTCACTGCAGGTGACCACAGACCTGCCACTCAGGTGGTGTTAAGCGGCTGAGCTGCCACAGACCCAAAATAACTACTTGAGTTTGGAGTAGGTGTCAACACACACTGAACCAAACGTGGCTTCTCCGGACTCCGCCACCCACCCACCTCCAGGTGCTCCCAGAACCACTGTCTGCAGAGGAACATGGAGCTGTAGGTGCCTGCAGCTTCAGGCCACCAAAGGAGGAGAAACAGGAATGCCAAATATTCCAGTTCTCTGAATATACAAGCCCAAATAAGGCCCAGATGCCAGGAGAGCAAACACAAGGCTGATCGACCAAGTTTGGGCAAATGTGATCCAGAGCTCCCCAATGCTGCAGATTTTGCCTTGAAGGATAAAATTCCTAATTCAGTATTCACTTATTCCTGTTTGAAGAGAAATCTGTGGAACCTTCATCTGTCTCTGTCAGCCCCAGCTGCTTGTTTGTGGGGACTGTGTATTTGAGACATTCAGCCGTGAACCAAAACCAGAGTTTCACAAGGCACGTGAGTCATGAAAATACCAATAAATTCAAGAAACCCCCCCAAAATGGAGTCACCATTTCCTGACAGGCTGGCATTGCTTGGTTTCAAAAAAGAAGATGGATATATTGATGTAGAGATCTGTATTACACTTCCTATGGAAAAGTGATGGAATTCCCCCAGATAATCTGTACTTGTCATTGATAACCAGGTGTGACAACACATCAAAAGTCAATTAAACACTGTTCTACAGCAAAAATTGCTACAGAAGAAGTGACATTTATTAACGTTCTGCTGTATTTACAGGTTGAACATAGTAAAATTCCAAAGTGAATTACCACTTGGCAGAAAGCACAAGAGTGCACATTAAATCTACATTTCGAACGCATCAGAGTCTCTGCTAACACAAATTATAAAAGCAGGAATTACAGGTATGTTAGGAATTGTCTCAAAAGTCCCAAGCCGAAGAGAAAAGAAAAAAAAGGCCTTTGTTTTGCAAGGTAATTTTTTATACAAAGTTGCAACGCGATCTTTCAGTTTTACACTACCAATGCGTTCCGTGAAAACCCCCGGATAGCCCAGAAAAAGTAGGTAGTGCTAAAGGAAAGTTTACTACAACACCAAGAATATAGACTGTTAAAAATTAATACTTGTGCCACCTCTAAGTAATCCTCCCTCCTCTGACACCTTGGCACCTGGACCCCCTTTTCCTCCACAGGCAGCACGGGTGCTGCTGGATGGCAGGTGTGCAGCCACCGTGGGGCTGTCGCTTCAGCTTTTGAGATCATCCCTTCGCCGCCGGCGCGCGGCTGGACAGGACAGGACACGGTGGGTGTGGGCTGGACAGAACCTGGTGTGTGGGGGCTGTACAGGACAGGGGGTGTGTGGGCTGTACAGACATGGTGTAGGTGGGCTGGACGGGACAGGCTGTATGCAGGGTACACGGACCGGACAGGACACTGCATACAGAGGATGTACAGGATGTGCTGTTACACGGGCTGTACAGGACACCACGTACAGATGATGTACAGGACACAGAGTACACGGGCTGTACAGGACATGGCACACGTGGGCTGTACAGGACACAGAGCACACAAGGCTGTACAGGACAGGGTGTACATGGGCTGTACAGGCTGTGGCGTAACTGGATTGTACAGGACACGGTGTTACACAGGACACTCTGTACGTGGGCTGTAAAGGACTCGGTGTGACACAGCCTGTACAGGACACGGTGTCACACAGGCTGTACAGGACACGCTGTACACGGGCTGTACAGGACACGGTGTCGCACAGCCTGTACAGGACACGGTGTCGCACAGCCTGTACAGGACACGGTGTCACACAGGCTGTACAGGACACGGTGTGACACAGCCTGTACAGGACACGGTGTCGCACAGCCTGTACAGGACACGGTGTCACACAGGCTGTACAGGACACGGTGTCACACAGCCTGTACAGGACACGGTGTCGCACAGCCTGTACAGGACACGGTGTCACACAGGCTGTACAGGACACGGTGT
>JAYRBT010000028.1:16540052-16651353 GCA_036023395.1 Myiotriccus ornatus | reverse complement strand
ACGGTGTCACACAGGCTGTACAGGACACGGTGTCACACAGGCTGTACAGGACACGGTGTCGCACAGCCTGTACAGGACACGGTGTCACACAGCCTGTACAGGACACGGTGTCACACAGGCTGTACAGGACACGGTGTCACACAGGCTGTACAGGACACGGTGTCGCACAGCCTGTACAGGACACGGTGTCACACAGCCTGTACAGGACACGGTGTCACACAGGCTGTACAGGACACGGTGTCACACAGGCTGTACAGGACACGGTGTCGCACAGCCTGTACAGGATGCAGTGCACACCAGCTGTACAGGACACGCTGTACACGGGCTGTACAGCACACACAGAGCCCAAGCAGCTCCCAGGCTGGAGGAGGAAATAAAGCAAGCCTGGCCCCTGCTGGCCCCGGGGACGGCTCATGCTACCAAATCACAACAAACTATCGCTGTAAGGCTTTATTAGCACGTCACAGACTCGACTGCAATAGCTGTTTCAAACATTAGCCACTAATGATTCAACAATTACAGAATTCTGCATTAATTATTAAAATTGTACACCTAAAAACAAATAGAAAGAAATGCTTCTCCTTTTTTTCTTTTTCCAACAGTACTTTTATTTATTTATTTTAAAGCAGGTGATTATTTTTTCTTCTGCTCCAGAGCCTTGATTCACTTCCTGCAGGTGTCCTGCTGCTTCTTGGGGGGGAATTCACTAATGCAGGAAGACATTTGCCAGAAAACATCTGTCAGAGAAGGATATTGAACACCGAAACTATAGTCAGAGTGTTATTTTGGAAAACAGAAGGATGTCGTTCACACAGAGCACGGGATGTCTAAAGACTTATGAAGTACCTCAGCACACAATGGCACGACTCCAGCAAAGTGCTCGGGAGTTTGTGCATATTTTACGGGATAATGCCAGGATCATGTCCATTACTGCACACACAGGTGGAAGAGCAAACACCAGCTTTCTATTGGATTCATTTCACCAGGCTGTATTTTATGGTTTGCACTAGTTGCTCCCCTCCTCATTTTCTAAAAATTATTCCTGCTCTAACATTAAAATGTTCATTCACTGTGCCCTTCTCATCATGCCCTGTAGAGGAAATCTCATCTTAAGAACAGCAACACACTAAAAATCCAAGTCTTTTGTGGTTTCCTAGCTCAGAATTTAGGATTAATGATTTATTTTCAGGGGCATTGTGAAAGTTGTAATATTTATTCATTATTCTGGACATTTATCTCAGTATATTGAAAAGGGAAAGTGCTTTTTTAAAGCTCTAAAATGACACAAAAGTAAGAATTTAAACACTTCACAAGCAAGGAGTGAAGCAAGGTCTCTAAAACTGTAATTTCAAATTCCAAACACAGGAAAAGTGAGTGCAACAAGAAATCACACAGTTCCTTCAATAAATGGAAAATAAAGTTCTGGTAAAGAAACAAAATTTTAAAAAAATTGTTCAGTGAGACAAATTACAGATGATAAAGCTGATTTTAAACACTCACACTACGTGACAATTCAACTGAGGCAAATAAATCCTCTGGTGACTCAGCAGGAATCAGAGAGGATATTACAAATCCTGGAGGAGGTCATAAACCAAAACTTTGTTAAACAGAACTCAAACCTGTAAATAAATTGACTGAACTACTTTTACACACTATCACCAGTAGAAAACACTGCACAAAGGCTGTTTTGTGCTGCAGGTTCTCCTTACAGACTAGAAATGAAGCAGAATCTTAGGCAATTTGCAGTTCCTAATAAAAGGAAAGCGCATTTGGAAAATCAAGGCTCAGTTTTAAAACCTGAACAATTTAATGACCCCCAATTTGAAGCGGGGGTTGGTTTGCTTTCTTCATACCACTGGCCCAGCTGCAATTGCTTCTGTCTTGGGCAAATTGGGAGTGTTATTATGATATTTCTAAAGGGAGCATCATGTTGCATTCCCCAGCTGGGAAGCAACCTATTCCAGGATTTCCTTCCCCTCAGGGAGGGACAGTTAATGCCAGGCCATTATCTGCTGTGAGCAGGAAATTATGCTACTAGGGTTCAGCTACTTAAGCCTCCTCCTTTAAAGCCCCATTAAGGCAGCAAGGCTGAGGTTCAGCATTAAAGCAAAAGACTTGCAGGCACTCAGGTTTCTGAAAGATGCTCAGGCAGGACAGTGTGTTCAGGTGGGAGGGATTTTTGCAGAGCAAAGGTGTGCAAGAGTGTAATTTCTTCAGGAACTTGGCAGCAATTTCAAACAGCAGGCAGAATTCAGACAAATTGCTCTTTCTGGGCCAAAAGCCAAAGGCACTGGCACATCCCTCTAACAATATTTTGTGACCTTTCCTCATGTTTAGGACACACCACGTGTTTCAAGCATGTGATTAATTCTGAAAGACGCATTTGCCAACTACAGTGCAATACCAAGGGGCAGAGACTGTTCTTGCAATATCTAGTCATGGAATCAAATGAATATACAATTCCTCACAGTAAAAACTCAGGGAGAAATGTCAAGTATTCCTCTGCTCCCCATCAAGTCACAGACACAAGAGCTGGGTATGGGATACCAGGAAACAACTGCTCCCTGCTGCTTTGTGTTCTAGAAATATTAAAGCAATGTCTGGCCTAAAAGAGTTTCTAAATAGAGTTAAAAACAAAGCAGAACAAATTCAGGAAAGTAGAAAGTTTACCTTTAGTAAATAAAGAGAACTCTGGTTCTGGGGAGAGTGGAAAAAGTGTCTGGCATCTTCCTAACCTTTGCATAATTGATAAATCCTCTGAGAAACAGCAGAAAACCTGGAGGGAAGAGACATTTGTCCAGTTAACACAGGTGCTGCCTCTTCAATGAGAGAGGGAGCAGCTGAACTGCCCATTACTAGTACAGAGGGACCTCATCACTGGGATGCCCAAGAGCTGATAATATACAACAATTATGTTTGGTAGCAATGACACTTAATCTTTTCATTTCAGGCAATTTCAAAATCAAACCTTCCCTGGGCAATCACAAAATTTTTGACTACAAATGAGATCCAGGCACTCCCAAAGCAGGATAAAGAAAATAAAACCTGAAAAGCAACAACCTACTCTTCCATTTAAGATGTAAAACAGATACAACATCAGTTACAAGCACTGTTCCTTTCTTTACTTCTTCTGGATGATAATCAAGATGCTGCCACCAAGAAATGGCAACAGAAGGACAGTGTTTACTTGCCCTTAAAACCTGAAGGCATTTAGTAAGATGAGTATGAGGGTGACATTTCAGCGATACATCTACACACACACGTATTTAATAGCCAGGAAAGCTGTGCTCACAAAATCCTGACTGCACTTACGGATTTTTTAAGCATCTTCCCCTCCAAACACTCACCTAGTACAAGGAAGACCCACCAAAGCCAATACTGACCATCAAAATAACCAGGAAAATAGGTGGAGAACTGAAAAAAAACCAAACAAAAGAGATACAGGTTAGAGCACATGGAAATTTCTGAATCCAAATCTATTCCCATTAATTTCAGCAATAACCAGACCAACACAGCACACAGGAGTCCTCACGGAATGCCGGATTTCACCAGCTACACAGACTGCAGGGAAGGAGTTACCTCCACAAACTGTTATTTATTGGTTTTCTATACACATCACACCAACTCTAACAAGGGGAACGGGACAGATTCAATACCCAGCCATAAACTCTGGCAATCAGTGGAGCACAAGAGCACTACTGGGCAAATATTCCTATTTTAACCTGTGCCCTTGATGTTCATAAACCACAGCTGCAATTTCTCAAAGGGAAGACCAGGCTTGCAGCAGTGCACCCTGTTCATTACCCTGTAAGGTTGGATGGTGTAGCCACTGAAAACAAAATCCCAGATCTGTGCAACCCTCTGACATGATTTTCTATTGGGAAAATTACTGCCTACTGAATGAAAGGCATCAGCACTATTAGAGCACTGAAGCTCACTGTGCCAGTGGAAAATACAGTATAATTTCTTATTATTCTATTCAAGTTTAAAAACCTAACAATATATAAACTTGTTATCAAAGTTTAAATCAAATCGAGTTAATGTCACCTCTTTTTGTCACACCTTTTAATCCAGCAAACAGTTCTTAACACCACTGTTAAAAGATGGCCCCAAAAAGCTTCACTGACTATGGATAAAGTTAACAGATGCTGTATTTACAAATTAGAATTCCCAGCCCCAAAATATGAGGTATGAAGTGACAGCCTAACATAACGCTCTCTACTTCTACTTATGCACAGCTAATGAGATTCTTTGTCTGAAATTCAGCCTTTCAGCCTGGGATGTCTGTGTGCCATCATTTCACGGACTCCAAGTAACTTCCTGATGGAAGTATTTTCTCCTAATCCCTCCAAAACCACACATTCGAACAGAACAGCAGCTTCCTCCTGGTCCTCTCCTCTTGTGCCGCAGGGACGCCGCACCAGAGGGCACCAGAGGGCTTCTCCCACTGCGACTCTCCTCATCAGCTATCCCACCTTTTAGAGAATTTCGTTTATTTCCACAGGAAAGCCTAAGAAACATGAGACTGGAGAGGAACATCCCAGTGCTGATGGCAGGGCTGGCTTTACCTGGGTAAAGGTCTTACACAGATCAGATCATTGCTGCTGCTCAACACACAACCACATCCAGTACAGTGGCTCTGTCAGAGAAAGCCACATTTAGAACTAACCTCAGAATGGTTTGGGTTGGAAGGGACCTTAAAGCTCATCTCTTCCCACCCCCCTGCCATGGGTAGAGACACCTTCCACTCAATCAGGTCACTCCAAGCCCTCTTCAGCCTGGCCTTGAACACTTCCAGGGATGGAGCACCCACAACACACACCTGGGTGTGCAATCTGTATTTTCCTTTACTGCTACAATAATTTCAGCATAGGAACAGGACAGAATTATGAAAAAGCTCTGCTCTTAGTGAATAAGCGGCTCAAAACTTATTTTTAAAAACTAAATTTATCACTTACTTCAACATGAGGGAGATAAAAATCTGGCTAAAAAGAATATCAGTGTCTGTGCACGTTGTTTTGCACCACACAACTTACCCTGACAATAAGGATCCACTTAATAAGAGACAGACCAAACCCAGAAATGGCCCCATATCGTCCTGCAGCTGAAGTAGTCAGACAGAAAGACAAGAAAAATCCAATCCAGTTGAAGAGGAATGCCACTGAAAAAGCAGGAGAAAAGCAGCAGGTCAAGCCAACTTTATATTCCAAGAGAAAAAAATCATAAACCCCTTGCACACAGTTTTTTCCTGGTGCTACATAAACATAAGCGTGACCCAAACTATTTTGGGTCACTGCTTGAAAAGAAGTTCATTCCATCATGTACTTACTGAAGAAGGTGAGCATGAAAATGCCATCATTTCCTATCCTCAGCTGGTCAGTGTCATCAAAGTCATCCCGTGTCACAAAGTCATCATCCTGCAAATCAGAAGGAAACACCACATGGGGGGATTTAAGTCAGTCCCCTCCATACAGCAATCCCAGTTCTGCCTGTGGCTCTTCAAAAAAGGGCTGGAATCCTAAATCTCGAAAGGCTACAAATACAAGCAGGAAAAAATTTCTGCTTCTCATCCTAAGATGATGCAGGGCATGAAATGTTATCTACATAACATGAAATTTATTTTTAACTTAGTCCAAGATGCAGCATGTCCTTCTCACTGTAAAGAATTCCTCTACTCATCAAAAAATTATCATATCAGCAAGGAATTTGGCTTCTATGAAGAAGTATAACGAGCAGTGGACATGTAATGCTAGCAGGGGTGGAGGAAAGGGCTGAACAAGAGATAATGTTGAAAAAGCAAAAAGAAATAATTCTGACAGAATGGTTTTATCATCCTTGTATCAGCTATACTGACCTCCAGAAAAGTCAACTAAGTAAACAGCGGGAGTATCAAGGGTAGATATGCCAGACAGCTGAAGAATTAATCCTAAATCGTTTTAAAAACAGAAAACCAAAACCTAAAACCCGGTGACAGAGCATAGGACTTCAGTACAGTCCCTCTGTCAGCTTGCCAAGCTAATCTGGACAGCACATGCTGGTATTACTGAGATGTCTGACATCATCACAGCGCTCAGAGGAAAATTAAAAAGAAAAAAAAATAGCCACAGAACTCTCAGGAGTGTGTAATATCACTGCCCCAAAAAGCTTAAAAAACACACAAAAAACCCCCCAACACAAAAGAAAAAAAAGTCATGGCGTGTGATGGGCAAGAGTTAAACAAGAAATTCTACCCTAGAAATGCTGGGATAGCCAGGCAGGTGCACTCACCCTCCCAGGAACCAAGGGAATGGTGGCCTCAGCCTTGGTTCTCTCTGCCTCGTCGTAACTGGGCAGGGTGGTGGCCACGTTGTACGACGGCGGCTTCGGGAATCCTGACTCATCCTTGTAGTCAAAATAAGCTGCACAAAAAACAGTTACAGAGAAGGCAACTTGTCAGTTCCTTAAAAACACCGTGTTGGGAACGAGAAGTGTTCTAGGTGACTTCAAACAACTCAGTGCCTCTCCTGTCCCCTCCCCACCCTTCCAGCCTCTTGCCACCCTAAAACATTAAGTGAAAAGCATGGGAGCACCTGATGTGGTGACAAGCAATCCTCAGAACACTAGCTGAACATGCCTGACTGTATTTATGTTTAAAACAACACCACTTGCTCTGTCTCTCCTGACTTGGATACTCAGACATAGCTGTATTTCCAGATCCAAGTAGTTATTAAGCGGTTATTAAAGTTATTAGTGACATGTCAGGAGAATAATTCTTATGACCAAGTCCTTAGTGAAAAGTGCAGGAAGAGTGAATTCTTTAAAGGTTTTTTAAGTAACAAGTCCTTTTGGGAAGGGCCACAGCATCATCCAAATGCCAAATAATGAGAGGAGAACCACAAATCCTCACAGCACTTTGATTTTTAACAGTCTTCAATTTACTGAGAACACTGTGAACTGTAACTTGAACACCACTTTATGGGATGACATCGGACGAGCAAGGCCAAAATGCATCTCCTAAACCACAAGCACCAACAAGGCTCTCTGGATCAATTCTGATCCCTGCAGCTTGGCAAGTGCCAGCCATCGACGAGGAGAGCAGTGTCAAGAGCAGAGCAAGCCCCGCCCTTTCCCCGCAGGTCAGTCACCTGTGCTCTCCGCAGAAATGCTGCTGTAGGGCGGAGGGGCATCGCTCACCACCGGCGCAGTCTCACCCGGCTCCTCTTCATTCTGCAGCTGAACAGACCCACACACAGGAGGTTAAGGGGGGCTCTCGGGTGCTGTCACATCACCCTGCAACTTTAATTGCACACAACAGAGTCCTCTGGAAGGAGACTGTTCTGCAGCACCACGGGACACTGAGCAGCTGCTCGGCCTCCCTCCGAAGCACTCCCACTTGGAATGATCAATATGCCATCTTGGTTTTAATGTGTTTCTAAATCCTCTCCTCACACACCTGGACTCCAACAAAGCACAGCACATAGCTTTCCAGTACCTTTCCATTTCCCTGGCACTTCCTCAGCTCCCACTGCTTAGGAGCTGCAGTTGCATGTGTTTTAGTCAAAGAAATACTGCAAGATACCCAACAAAAGACTCCATTGCTGCCTGTGGCTTTGCTAAGGAAGTGTTTTTCCATGGATACATTACATAACGATGCATAAGTATGAATCTTGCCATTTCCCTTCAACCTTTCACACTGCATGACTGAAAAGGAGATGGTTTATTTTGTGCACTGTGCTTCCCACAGGCTCTGTATAAATAACCACGGAGCTATCACGGGTACAGTGTCACTTGCACGAGGCAGGTGTGCCAGGCCGGCTTTGATCAAGGAAGCAGCAGTACCAGGCCAACAATTCAAAGCAGAACACACCAGAAATGAGGCTACAGCTGCCATCTCATTTTTATCTTCTTTCCATTTCCCATCATCTCAGCAGCAAAGTTGCTGAGGTTGTCTGCAGAACGACAACTCACCTCAAAAAAGCACCTTGGGACTGAACTGCTGCCCTGAGCAGGAGGTACTGCCCTTGTTTGCAATCACCACTGAACGACATCTCTTTGAGCTTTCCCTCCTGACACCCAGCCAATGCTCCTGAAGCCATCCATGACATTTTGCCTTCTTTCCTTTGGAGAAACATGTTGCCATTCAAGTCCTTCCAGACCTAACACAGGAGGTCGAGGGAGTGGGGCTACGTTCTTATTTCACTTGTACGTCTTATGAGGGGGGAAAAAACCCAAGCAACTCCCACTTCTAAAGGCAGACTTTGGATATACAACTGTGGTTTGGGTTTCTATTCCTTTTTGCCGCCTAAGATCAAAGGTTACAGAATCCCAGGATTGTTTGGGTTGGAAGGGACCATAAAGCTCATCTCATTCCAACTCCCTGCCATGGGCAGGGACACCTCCCACTAGCCCAGGTTGCTCCAAGCACTGTCCAAACTGGCCTTGGACACTTCCAGGGCTGGGGCAGCCACAGCTTCTCTGGGCAACCTGTGTTAGCGGAAGTCTATAATCTATAGCCTGTTCCAGATCAGGCCATGTCTATGTCCTCTGTGAAAACCTTGACTGGGCTTAGCAGGTGACAACACGAGTGATTCTCTTGGCAGGTCCAAGAGGTTGCCCGAGAGGGGAAAAGGAGAGGAAACAATACTGGGAAGTGCTGGGAAAAAAAAAAAATCAGGAGCATTGTCCAGCTGTATCAAATCAACAGAGCATCACAGCCCTGCACTCTGATTCACCATCAGCTGGAGCTCACCCCGCTCGTCTGACAACAAGCCGCCAGCCTCTCCCTAGTCACGTTTTCCAAACAGAAGAGGTAGGAAAAAATAAGGGTACTGATCAGCCCCAAGATTTCTGGGTAAGAACTCCTCACATGACACAAAGCTGAGCCACTTCCTTGAAGAAGGAGAAATTCAGTGATCCGGATGAAAATTTAATCCATGTTACGCCAGGAGCAGCTGCGGCTGTGGGAGACATCCGAAACACTGGTCTCCAGCCAGATGTGAACCACAGCAAACAATCCCTCCCTGTGCCCTGGCAGTGAGGCCACGGGTGTGGAGGTGGCAGGACCTGCCTCACCTGCAGCTTTAATGAGCCCCAGGGCACAAAGCAATGGCACGAGAAGCTGCAGCAACTCCCACCACAGCAATGCATCTTCGTCTTCTCAAACCAGCTCATTCAGCGTGAGCCCTTTCCAGGAAACAAAAATGCCTTATTTTATAAACCCCATGGCACTCAGCCATTAGAAGAAAATGCAAGCTAACTTGTCAAGTAATTGCCTATCAAAATATGCTTTAAAAACTAAAAAAAAAGAGACAGCACTACTGCAGAAATCCAAAACCAGCCTGCACAGAGCACGAGGGGCAACCAAAGGGACAGAGCAACACACAGCCAAACTACTTGGTTCAGTCTCTCCCCAGAGAAGCTGTGAGTGCCACATCCCTGGAAGTGTTCCAGGCCGGGCTGGATGGAGCGTAAGCAACCTGGGATAGTGGAAGGTGTCCCTTCCTGTGGCACAGGGTGGAACAAGATGAGCTTTAAGGTCATGGCTTTAAGGTCCCTTCCAACTCAAACCATTCTGTGACTCTCCTACCTTTGTAGTCTATGAATTCTCAGAAAATGCTCCACTAAGCTTATTGTCAGTTCTACCCTTTTTTCCTTCTGCCTAGGCAGGACCAGTCTTTACAGAGGAGGAAAGGCTCTGGCACACCTGGGACACTCTGGATACCACATGCCCTGTGTTACCTGCTCTCCAGGTTGAGGGGGTGGCAGAAATTAAACCCCTCATGTCTGTAAGAAAGAAGACATGTACAACCTTGAGAGCGCAGTCACCAAGGAGAGGGAAGGAAAGCATTACATGTGACAACACTGGAAGAGATGAAACAAAAGAGGACACAGATAACTGAGTGGAATATTAACTCCTACTACTGGTTCTTCTTTTAATAGTAAAAAGAAATATATGTTCTTCTACCAATGTCATGTGGGAGAAAGCAGCTGAATTCACTGCTGGCTTCAAACACCACTATTCAGGTAATGACACAAAAAATGCAGCTACTTTCTAAAGCAGAGCTCGAGGCTGTAGGAGGTTACAGTTATAAAAAACAGATTTTTCTGCTAATGGACAAGGTACACAAATGCCTCCCAGCCGTTTTAATGATTCCAGGCATCTAAAATTCAACTAAGTGCCTCTTAGCAGAGCAGGGAGAGTTCATGTGACAGGAAGAATGACTCATGAGGCCTCGCAGGGCCGGCAGTGCTGCACTGCCCTGGCCTCCTGTGCCCCACCTGCCCTGCGCAGCTCCAGGTACGCTCTCAGCTCCCAGGAATTCTCCTCTGGGCCACCCCTGAGGCTTCAGAACCTGGAAAACCTGGTTAAAGCAGTGTTTGACTTCAGTCTGTTCAGCTGAGGCTGTGGGGTAATTCTTTCCTTGATTCACTGATGGATTTTAGCTTTTAAAGCAAGATTCTGGTATTTGTGGCAATAAGACAGTCTTTACAGCCATGCATACAGTTATTAAAAAACAGTTTGGCTGTGACAGCTAAAGCAACAGAAAGCTGCCTGACAGAACACCCAGGGATATTTATTTTCCAAAAACAAGAATCAGAAGCCTGGCACTGAGTAGGACATCACCTCTGGCTGCCACTTCCCCCTGACCGAGACACATCCCGTGTAAATACACACAGCACAGCAGCATGAAAGTTCAAACTGTTTGGAAGTATTTCCATGTAAACTTCGAAGAAAGCATTTCCAATAAATATACTCATTAATTCTTCCAGATTTCCTAAACTCAGCATATGGGCTGCTGACATAGTTTTGGATCTTTAAATTCCCCTTCCCCAAGTCCTGCATGTAAATATTTTTACTTTAAATCAGCATTACTACAAGCTTGGCCTTAGCAATATATCACAGTAATGTGCTAAGTCAGCCATTTATCATCAATGTTTACTGTGTTCCAGTTCTTATTTTACGTTCTGGCACACTGGACAGAACTGCACAGAAATGCCACAGCGGAATTCTAGAGTGAAGACAACCCTCACCAGGTCTCAGTTTTGTTGTTACTATGGTTTCTCTTGAGATTATTAAAAAGGCAGATATTTCGGCTAATGACAGAAAGAAAATTAATATTTTTTTTTAAAGGTGACAGGACTGATTTTTTCCAGAACTATGAAATCATAACCTTTGCAAGCCAAATGTTAAAATAAATAAACATCTAGAAATATGTATTGCTACTAAACTTGAGAGTATTCCAGCAAGGCACCAGCCTGCTCACAAAAAGGATTATACTCATTCCCATCTCAACACCCCTGACTCTTCTCCTTCCATATCCCTGGCCTTTTGGAAGCAAACTAAAGTTGCTGTCAACTCCGAAGAGAACTATTTTTACTGACTTATGCTTCACTTTAAATGCACCCCACTTTGAAATCCTGACTTTTGCCCAATGCTGTTGCAGATTCCTAGAACTTAATATCAGCTTATTAATCAGCAGGAATAATGATAAGCTACTAGACAAGCCAACCCACACCCACCAGCCCTCTCCTTGATGAGCAAATAACTGTTTTCTCCCGTAGGCACTTCCAGCTGATTTCCTGGAGCAGTGCCAGCCCTGAGGAGTGTGCCTGCCCCAGCTCCCTGCACCCAGCACGAGGTGTGCTGAGCACTTCTTAGGTGACACATTTGGCAGCTGTGCTAAGCCAACCCTCCCCTGGCTTCTCCCTGCCCCCGGGAGATGCCAATGCTCCTGCCCGGGCCATGCTGGGAAACCGCTTCTCCCCACGGCCCTGAGCAGAGCCTGGCTCTGGGGAGTGGCCCCCAAGGCCTGTGCCAGCCTGAGATTTTCTTCATGGAAAGTGCTGTCAGGCATTGGCAGGGGCTGCCCAGGGAGCTGGTGGAGGCACCATCCCTGGAGGGGTTCAAGGAACGACTGGACGTGGCACTCAGTGCTCTGGTCTAGTTGACAAGGTGGGGATCTGTCACAGGTTGGACTTGATTTTGGGAGAGTTTTCCAACCTCAATGATTCTGTGATTCTGAAATACTCCTCCATTTTAATAAAGGACTGAAAACTGTGCCTCCACTCCCTCTCCCACCTTTCACCTTTTTTTCCCCAGCGGGACCAGCTCCCCGCCACACAGCAAGAACACAGGGAGCAGAAATCAGCAGGACCATCCACCTGAGGGGACATTTGCAATGACCTTGGGAGCCACCAAGGTAAAAACACAAACCAAAACGTATTTTACATCTGTCAAAATACAGTCTGTGTTCACAAGGATGCTCTTCTCTGATTCACTGCAGCCAAGGGCCTGACAACAAAGACATACTCCTCAGTTCTGGGAAACACACTAATGTAATTCCCTCTTTTCTGTTTAAACAGGGAATTAGACTGGTCTGGACAGACTGTAAACAAGCACTTGGGCCAGCACAAACCTGCACCCACACACTAGTCTTAGACTTGAGTGCTCAAGATCTTAATATGGAAGAAGTATGTTTTAATCCTAGATGGGTGTAATTAAATTTCTCCCACTTAACAAAGCATAAGGCCTGCTCATAACAGTCAGGATCAGATTAAGGTTATCAGGACATTAAGGCATCACAGAAAGAATTCTGGATCTTTAAAACATTTTAAAATATCACATTTTTAAAAACTGCCATATGAAGAAAGTTAAAAACATCTGATTGTGCCATCATATATCAAATTTGAATATTTCACAAGAGGAAGGAACAGAATGCTTGGATTCACCTTATTACTGAATTTTTCTCACTAATCCCAATGACAAAGGATTACAGTTCACCCACACAGAAGTTTTTATACTTACTTTCTAAAAGGCTGCTTTTAGGACATGATGCCAAGCTCACCTAAAGAGGTACCACATCCTCTGGGAGCCACTTAAGAACCCGAAGCCCTCAGAGACTGCTCCTACAGCTGCTTCCCAAGGGGCTTACTGAGCCCCACTGAATTTTAGTGAAGAGAGAAAAGGCACCAAAGGAGCCCAACTCAGAGTCCAACACAATCCTGACTCCTGAGATAATATTTTATTTAAAAGTGTGCATGCAAAGCTATTTTCTCCTGTTACACAAGCTGTGTGATGACACTGGACTGCTACTGTTTCCCTGCCTTTCCCACGTCCTTTGAATTTTACAGATGGAATGTATTTTAGTTCTATAATTACTTCTTCACATAGAATCACTAAAACCTTGTGAACTCACCTAACAGGTACTGTTGCCTACAGAGGTGGGTGTTTCAGAAGAAAACAACCAGACTTTAGTCACAGCTTGGGCTGGACACAGGGCAGCTTCATCACAACCCAAGAGCAGCAGCTGTGCAAGTGATTTTACGCTGCAATTTTTTTTTAATCTTAACCTTTTTCTTATGTCAATGGACATCTCCTTTTCTACTTTAAATAAATAAACAAATAAATGAGTGTAAACAACCTATCCTGGAAGTTTTCTTACCATTGTTATCTTTAGCCAGCACATCTGCACACTAAAAGTACCTCACTGAGAAAACAGTCACTGACGTCTCTAATTCTAACTGCTGACATTAAAAGATTTGGTACATTCTCATTTTTTAGCTTTGATATGTGTGCCCATTTCAGTTAAAAACTTAAATACAAGCTTAAGGTACCCCACAAGGCAGCAACTGACACCTGCCTCCCTGTTCCACTCCAGCCTTCCCAGATATTAAGGAAGCATTATGGTCCTTTGGGGATTTAAACTCTATTCCCATTCTATCTTCAGGAGTTCTACCTTCTACAGTTTCACTGAAAGAAAAACAAACAAATGGAAAAAGTCTTTCTTCCCTATTTTCCCCACAGCCACCTCCCTTTATGGAATGATTCATGATCCATGTAAGCCTTCAACAAGTGGAACAGGAAGAAATGGCACCTAAAAAGGAATATGTCTTCATTATTTAACACTCCCACCATTTCCTAGGTGGGTTTACATTACTCATACACCTCACATTTATTTTCGAATGTTTCAAGTGAAAAGCAGGCCTGGCTAACATAGAGTGTAAATAAACCTGTTAAAGCCTGGCTATTTTTTCCAGAATGGAGGATAATTTCTATTCCAAGGATGAAATACAGTTCTGCCACTGAACTCACAATCCAGGCACTATGCTCAAAAGGCTTGAAACCCCTAATCCCAACGTCCCTGTGTAACTTTCCCAAAGGCAGGTCAAAACGACAACAGCCTCCCACTGTCCCTTCTTGGGACACGGTGTACCTTTTTGGGACACAGCACTGCCTGGAACAACACTTCCAGGGCAGTCTGCAGCCCTCCCTCCCAAATCTCTCCCACTCCCACCTCCACAAGCACAGCCCTGGCATCCAGCCTGCAGAGGAGGATCCAAATCCCACTGTCTGCCCCGGTCACCCTGCTCCAGCCTGGCTCCACATGGAAGGGGCTAGGGAAGCTGAAATCCCTTCTCCAGAGTTTTAGCTTTATTCTACACCGAGCTGCACTTCCTCAGTTTGTGAGCTCAGACTCGCATCGTCCAAAGCCACCACTGCAGGCTATTTTTTATCAGATTATCTAATGCCTGAACAAAGCCCAGGGTTAGAAAGTTGGCTTTGGAAAATAAATCAGTGAACAGCCCTTGAGCACTGCCCGCATTGGGGAACAGACACAGGCTGTAAGTTCGCAGGGAAGGGGCTGCTGAGGGGCACAGCCCACACTTCCACCTTCCCAGCTCCCATCCACAGGGCTGAGGAAGGGGTGGGTGAGGAAACACACAGGTTTCAAACTCGTTTATCTATCTCTGTTGTTCTCAGATCATCCTCATTAACTATCACCTTTTTTTTCCTGAAAATACAAGCACTTGAGGAATCTTACGTATTTGTACATGTTCAGTAGTGCCCACTCCTCACCAGTGCTGCTCCTACAGACACGTGGATACACCAGTAACCCTTCCTGGAGCAAGGATACACATTCCCAGCATGTTTGGGCATTTACCTGTACAGGAACCACCTATGAATGTAACCAACCCCACTAATCCATTACACCCATCAGCCGAAAAGAAAAAAGTTCTAAAATTCCTCCACTGCCTCATAATCCAATAATTTAAAGGATTAAATGAGTTTGTTCTGAGTTTTTCCAGGCTACCCCCACTTACCGGGTCCTGTATTCTCTTCTAGCCCTTAGAGCTATCACTTCACTATCAGTCTGTCAACATTCCTTATTCACACACACAATAAGTTTCAAAATATGGAAGAAAAATAGACACATTCAATGCTAGAGAGACACTCCCACACTCTCATCTTCATCTAAATCCTAACTCTGCATCTTTACAGCTTGCAGGGTTTTTCGGAGCAACACAAACATTAGGAGCCAGCTCAGCAATAGGACACTTCACAATAATACCTGGTCCTGGCAGAGGGCGAGGAAAGAAAAGCAATTTCTAAAGAGCTGCACAAAAGTGAATACATTTACATGTGAAAATCTGACTCTGCGCTCCAGTTACACCAGTCGCTTCACAGGCCTCCATTATCTGCTTGTCTTTAGCAGTGCAAATCCTCTGGCACAGCCTGGCTCCCTAATCTCCGCAGCACCATGCACGGCTACGCTCCACAGATGAGTCTGCTCTGTGTCTGTGAGGTGTGAGCAGGAGCTGGGCAAACAACAGCTTTACTCAGCTCTCTTTAAGAAAACCAGGAGTGCATTATCAGCCAGGAACAGGGTGACCAAAGACCAAGGCAACAGGGTCCTTCAGCAATTCTGTCACCTATCCCCACGAGCTCCAGGTGATGCAACACACTGCTAGATCCCTTGGGAAAAGGCTTTTGTGAAGACGCTTGTCAGGGTCAACACCAACGGCAGGGTCAACACCGAGAAGGGCGATTAGTGCAGAGACCTGGTTTTTTATCCCTACCAATTCCAAGAGCAACACAAAGAGATTTGCCATTGTAAGTGAACACATCTGTTTAGCACAGAACCACCAAAAAAAAAAAAGCCTGAGTTTTACTTAATTTTCACATTGCCAGCATGTAATAACACAGAGACCTCCATCTGTCAGATGAGACAAGTCTTCCATCCCATGGGAGGGTGCATCTCGAACTCTTGACAAGAGCGAGCCTACCCACGCTGGAAATGCTACCGAGGAAAAGTCACAACACAGCGATTTCCCGTGAGAACCTCGGCTCAGCAGGAGCGAGATGGGCGCTGCTCCGAGGGATTTTCCCCTCACTTGGAGTAGGGATTGCTCCGTGTCAGAAAGGCGCCGGCCAGAACTGGGTCACACCGAGGGGCCCAGCTGAGCCCCGACCCTTCCCGGGGGGCGGGCGCTGCTGACAAACGGGAGGCAGGGAGGAAAGGACTACCCTGAACTCCCGAGGGAGATCTGCAAGGCCAGCCCCTGGCCTGGGGGGGTTTCAGAGGAGCCTACACATGAAAGGTCGAATAAAACTAACGGTGACCTCAGGCCGATGCGGAACGAGCCCGTTCCCCGCGGGTCCCGGCGGGATTCGCTGACCCCCGGCGGGGGAACGACCGGCGAGGACAGCGCCCTGCGCCAAGGTCGGGACCCGCCCCGGGACAGGGCAAACACCCGGCCCGGCGCACACACTGCCCCGGGACAGGGACACACTGCCCGGGCACACCCGGCCCAGGGCACACCCGGCCCCGAGCCTGCGGGAAGCGGCTCCGCGGCCGAGCCCGGCCCGGCCCCACGGGGACCCGCGGCCTCCGCCCCGGGCGCCGCCGCCAGCACAGGCCGCGGGTCCAGCCCCGCTCCCGGCCCCGCCGCCCCGGGAGCCGCCCGGCCCGGCCCCGCCGCCCCTCACCTGCTGGTAGCGGCCGGTGCTGGGCTCGGCGGCCGCGGCCGCCATGGCGCTCCGGGCTCGGTGCGGGCGCTGCGCAGGCGGAGGCGGCGGCCCGGTCGCTGCTCGCTGCGGGCTCCGCTCGCTCCCGCCCTCCCCGTCACGCTCGGCCGCGCCGCCTCCCGCCCCGCCCGCCGGAGCCGCGGGCAGCGCTCGTGGGGCGACGGAGTTACGGAATCACGGAATCTTTGAGGTGGGAAAAGACCTCTGAGATCACAGAGTCCAACCTGTGACCCATCCCCAGCTTGTCAACCAGACCAGAGCACTGAGTGCCACGTCCGGTCGTTCCTTGGACACCTCCAGGGGTGGGGACTCCACCACCTCCCTGGGCAGCCCCTTCAATCCCTGACAGCCCTTTCCAAGACGAAACTCCTCCTGATGTCCAACCTGAACCTCCTCTGGCACAACTTCTGGCTATTTCCTCTTGTCCTGTCCCTTGTTCCCTGAGAGCAGAGCCCGACCCACACCTGGCTACCCCCTCCTCTCAGGGAGTTGTAGGGAGAAAGAAGGTCCCCCCTGAACCTCCTTTTCTTCAGGCTGAGACCCCCCAGCTCCCTCAGATGCTCCTCACATGACTGACTCTCCAGCCCCTTCCCCAGCTCTGTTGCCCTTCCCTGGATACACTCCAGCTTCTTAATTTCCTTTTTCTGTGAGGGGCCCAGAACTGGAAACGTCACTTGAGGTGCCTCACCAGTTTCAAGTACAGAGGAAGAATCACTTCTCTGGTCCTGCTGCCACACCAATCCTGATACAGGCCAGGTGCCATTGGCCCCTTGGCCACCTGGACACACCTGGGCTCATGTTCAGCTGCTGTCAACCAGCACGCCCAGGTCCTTCCCCGCTGGGCTGCTTTTCAAGCAGTTCACTCCAACCAGGGTGGCTCCAGGGCAGCTCCACTGGGCCCCAGAGGGCAACCAGAACCCCCTGGAGCCAGCCCAGATTGCCAGGGGGACCTGGTGTGTCACTGCCCACAGGGGTGCTGTGGGCCAGCAGCCTGGCCCCGGCACTGCGGGAGTGACCCCACGAGCTGTGTGCACTACACAAAATGTACATTGTGGAACTCAAGTATGATTATTCAGAGTGGAAGCTGCCACAGGATGTGTTAGCGAAACACAGGGAGTCAGAAAACTGATGTCAACCCATGTTGACAAACACCGCCCCCTCGGCAGCAACACACCGGGACCAGCGCTCAGAAACCAGCACCGTAGGAGCCATCCTGACCAAGCCCTGGTCCTACATCACCCCCCACCTATCCCTGTCCCACCGCCACACCACGGTGCCAACATGTGCTCATGCAGGCAGGGAAGAGGCAGCGACTGCTGCACCACAGCTGAGCCAAACACAAGATGTTGGCTAACTCCTCCGAAAGCGCCATCAGCTCTTCCATATCCACATGAAGCAGATGGTGTTGCAGCTTAGAAATTTCTTTCCAAAAGGAGCACGTGCAGGAAACCACACAGCGAGACAAGTTGGTTTATTCAGGGAGGTTTTGGGTTGTTACATTGGTTAGGAGACTTTTCAGCTTGTGTAACCTTTATTTTCTACGTGCACAGTTCAGCTGTAGTCAGGCTTGCACAAAATTATCCACATCAGTCCCTAAGGTTGATGAGATTTAAATATATCAGCTTTAGGATGAGGAAGGCTGAATCAGCCCCTCTGGGATTCCAAGCTGCAAATTCAGAGCTGCAAGCATTTAAGCCCGAGGACATGGTTTTGAACTGCAACTCAGTCATAAATACGTGCCTCAATGCTCATTATTCCGCACCATAATCAGGTTGGATTCTTTTTTCCCTGTATTTTGCCTTTGAGGCATAGGTAGTTCATCGATGTCTTAGTGAGATGAATGAACATCCCAGTTCTCATGCGGAAGGAGAGGCAGGAACCGTGAGGGATTTTAGACAGGAATAACCTCAAAGAGTGACTCCTGAGAAATTGCTGGAGAAGGCAAGTTTCCTGCAACATGGGTGCCTTTGAAGGAGCTGGAACAGGAGCTGCAGGCACTGACAGACTCTGGTTTCACCTTTCCACCAGATTCACAATTAGCACTGAGAATTTCACTGCAGTAAGGAGCTGTCCTGATGACATGCATGGATTTACTTGCCGCTGAGGTGGGATTACATCCCTAAGTAAGGCTGTAGCCACAGTGGTAATTAGCTCACAGTGATTGACTTGGACAACACAGAGACTAAAATAAGATGCAACCTGTACACATCCCCAGAGAAGATGCTGGAATGTATCCTGGAGAACTGGTGAGACCATTTGTGTCAAAGCCATTTTGGGGACAGTGGAGGCAAATCACAGCCTAATTAGTCCATCTAGTCTCAGCATGACTGATTCTGCAGGGGTGATGGCAATTTCTTTCAGCTGCTTTCCCTGTTTTATTTTATTTTCTTAGGTGGGGAAGCTCTCTAGAAAGATGATGCTGTGGTTACAGCACATGACTGGTTCTGCTTTCATTTCCCTCATGGTTTTAAGCAAATCACTTCATGCGTCTGTGTTTTTTTGGCTTTTCCTCCAATGGAGAATGTCTTTTCTCCCAAGAGACTTGAAGCTCAAAGTCGTTGCTTTTAGTGACTTCCGCACGGGATGTGCTGTGAAAGCATTTGAAAGCAATTGAAAATATGACAGAATTGCAATGGAGTGAGTCCTCTGAAATCCTGGCACTGTACATGTGTTCCTTTAATTATTGTGTAGGACTGAGCAATAAAGGAAAACTTTTAATCTCCACTTTGTAATAAATATTGAACATTAAGGCGAAATAATAGAAGTCAAAGGCAGGGTGTGTTAAAGCTAGATTAGTAAGACGTAAGCAGGACATTAAAACTAGATCTTTCTTTTAATCTATTAGTGCTAAATTACCCAATTAAGAAAAAAGTGAAGACAAAATATTCACATGACATAAACTTTTTGTCATCACTATAAAGTATTCCTGTGTCCCTGAAGGCAGAAGCCCTTCATGTGCAAGAAATGAAATCACAGGCATTGAATATACATAGATGCCATGTCTTGTTTTCCCACTGTGGAATAATACCCTGAATTAGAGTTGTATAATTAGGCTGGAGAGATTTGTTAAGGATTAATAAATGCTGTATAATAGATGTTCCTCCCCAGAACATCACAGAAGACTTCTGGAACAGTGAAAAGATAAAAGCAGGACAGGGAACAGGAGGTGGTTTTAGATGAGATATACGGAATAAATTCTTCCCTGTGAGGGTGGTGAGGCCCTGGCACATGTTGCCCAGAGAAGCTGTGGCTGCTCCATCCTTGGAAGTGTTCAGGGCAAGGTTGGATGGGGCTTGGAACAGCCTGGTCTAGTGGAAGGTGTTCCTGCCCAGGGCAAGGCAGTTGGAATTGGATTATCTTTAAGGTCCCTTCTAGCTCAAAACATTTTGGGATTCTATTACAGCCCCTGCCCAAGGAAGCTGCCCCACACCTTGACCAGCCTGGGCAGTGGCAGGTTCCTGGCACGGCAGACACAGGTGTGGGGTCCATACACAGCTTTAGACACTCACAGAGCTGCAATTTTCGGTGAGTGCTTGTTGTGACAACAAAAGCTACTCGGTCACATCGGGTCTGCTGGAACGAGGAGAGCCCCAGTGAGCACAGCCACACGTCCTCCAGCCCGGGCAGAGTCAGGCGTAAGCAGAGCCTGGTTTACTGTTGCGGAAAATTATGCCCAAATAAGCCCCATGTATTGTAAGGCAGAGGAATGAAAACAACAGCAGCACTGAGGTGGAAGACTTTCCCAACGGGACTTTTCTCCTGAAATCCAGCAGCAGAACCGAGGGGCAGATACGGAGTGATCCAGCTGAGTTGTGCCAACATGACGGATGGTGCACAGGGCAAGGCAGGGCTGAGTTCCAAATTGCCTCCACCTGGCACAGCCAGCTCAGTCCAGCCTGATTTTTGGGGCCCCAACTCACTGATTTCACGAGTGTCCTTTGTCGCTCCATTATTTCTTCAGCCTACTGGAGAAATCACAATTAACCACTGGTTAATTTAATCTTGCTGTCCAGATTAAATCCCTTACTGCTTAGGCTGGCAGTTTTTAACTTGGTGAGGAGCAAAGCCCTGCCAGCTTTCCCATGGGAGCCTTGTCTGCAAAATGGGAAGGCACTGGCATGTATGTGTGCTCTCTGGAGCTGCCTGCTCATGCATTGCCCTACACACTGGCTTGTTTTGATCCCCAAAAAACCTCCTACCTGGGATTTGAGGTATTGCTGGGAGAACTAGGGCTGTGAGTCACACAAGCTGTGAGCAGGGCTTGCAGAAAAGAGATCCGTCCCCTCCAGATCTATCCAATTTGGGATGTTGTTTCTCCTTTTCTTATAAATTGGGTTGAGAAGGTAAGTGGAACATGCTGGAGCAGGAAGAGATGACTGATGGTGGATATTAAAAAGATTCTTTAATTACAGGATTTGAAGAGTGAGTCCTTCATGGAGATATTTTTTAATAATTTCTTTTTCTGGGGAAAAAATCCCAGTGCTCCCAAGGAGTTCCCAGTAGCAAAAGTCCTGGTCTTCTGAGCATTGTTGACTCTTATCCCTTCAAGATGGGGCAAAAGAAAATGCTGTGCTTGTTAGAACTCTCCTGTTCAACTTCTCCTGCAGAGAAGTGTTTGTTTCCTTCCATCTGCTGCTTTTGCAATGAAGGAAAATCAGCCTGTTCAGATGCCAGGAAGTTCTTCAGCATCAGAACAGCAAGCTGGAAACGAAGGAACAATAATGGGCCGAAATTATCATACCTAAAAATACTCTGCATGCGAGTCACAAGCATGACCCAGCCCCAGAGCGACTCAGATAATGCAGACGGCAGGGAGTGGACCCGTGGGATGTGGGGCGGCAGAGGGGCACGTGCCTGGCTCTCCTGCACCGTTGCAGCTTTTTCTCTCGCCAAAGCACGTTTTGCTTTTACTGGGAGCTGCCGGCTGCCTCCCGTGTCCTTGTGCAATGTATCTGCCCAAGCTGCTCGCACGGGAGATGAGAGCAAGAGCCAGACCCTCTGCAGGCAGAGCCCCACAGCTCTTGGATTTAAACCGAGCCCATCCCCACACTGGGATTGTTTAAGGCCAATCCTCAAAGGCAGCAGCTCTCCACACCTCCGAGGGGGCGCAGGGCGGGTGAGGTGGGAGGCACAGGATAGGGTGGCACTGCCCACAGGCTGCTCTGACGGCAGACAAACCGCAAGTCACCCCAGGGGGGACACGGTTCTTGCCCTACAGCTACCGCTGAGAGAAGTCTATGGTGTCTCCTGCAATCAATTCCTGTACGGGCTGTGCCTCCCAGTATTTGCTTTTCCTAAATCTCCGAGCCCTCGCCGCGTTTCCATGGTAACGCGGAGGGATCCGATGCGGGTTATTTGCAGACTCTAGGTTCTGACAGAGAGAGCATCTCTCTCTGCTGAGCCCTGCAGCAGTTTTGGCTTTGTACACCAGAAGCTGCTGTTGTGCTGCAATAGCGATGATGTGGAAACTCCCACGTGTGTGTGCAGGTCAGGAGTGCACTCACCTTCGGTCCAGCAGCACCTGGAGTATGGACTGAAGCAGCCCCAGGATGGGAATGGTTCAGACCTCAGCCAGGTCCCTCCTCCTCTCCATCCCAGCAGAGGCACAGACCCTGCTCAGCCCAGCACCTTGATCCTGTGCCTCTGAACCCAGGGATGATGTGATTCCCACCAGTGTCCACAGGACCAATGGGTCTGTCACACTGATATGATCCCAATGGTACAAGTAGAAGAGCTGTTTCACACAAAGTCAAAGCCCAGGCTGCCCTGCACCGCAGGACAGACGGGAATGCTGCTGCTGTGAGCTCCTCGCCCAGCACCAGCCACCAAGAGACCTGCCTGCCTGCTGGCTGACCACTGCTCATGGAAACACATGGGGCTTGGAATTTATTTAGTCTCTGTGGCTTAAAACCCTTCCCGTGTCTGACCACAGCCATCTGGCTACAGCCTGTCACACCCATCGTTCCCTATCCAAATGCTAACCGAGGTCTTTCCACGACGAGACAATACCAGGAGCACTGGTTCTAGCTAGGTCATTTAAATTATTAAAATGAGAAGGAACTGCTCCGGCTGGATCCCAGCAAAGCAATTTGTATCTTATTCTTTCTTCTAATGAAAGTTAAAAGCTTTCTAACTTTGAAGTAAGGGCTTTGCATCCCAACAACGATCCAAACCTGGGGAAGGAGAGGTCGGGCACGTTCCCATCAGAGCTTGAAGGCAGCCAGAGCAACAGCAGGAGGGTGTTTTGGGAATACCACTGTGCCAGAAAAAGTGCGGGCACCTGCGGGTCATGGTCTCTCCATCCCGCAGACCGACCCCAACATGCCCTGAAGCGGGTCCCTACGGAATAGTTCAAGGGTGAGAGCGGCTTGTTATGATGTGACGAGGCTGGGGGCTTTGATTTAGGGATGAAAGGCTGAAGGACGGAGTCGGGTGGATCCCTGCTGTGACGCGGGCACCCCAGCAGAACCACACCGAAATATTTGCTGCCTTTTTAATAATGTTTTAATAATGTATTTGGTTCCCAAAGCTTTGGACAACAGGCGCTCTCGCATGACTGCTTCATTCTAACAGCCGGGCGGCAGCCGCGGCGCATCATTCCCGGGTGGATTTAACCGCTTCCCTGAATTCTACCACCAAACGGCGGCCCTGCCACCTCCCGGTGCCTCGGGGCCGGGCCGGGCTCTCACCGCCCACCGACGGGGCGGTGCGGGGGGCGGCCCGCGGAAGCGATCCGGGGAGGAGGCGGCGATCCCGGGCGGCGGGCGGGGGATCCCGGGCGGAAGCGATTCCCGGGCAGAGGCGACCCCGGGCGGCCGATCCCGGGCGGAGGAGGCGGTCCCGGGCGGCCCCACCATGAAGCTCATCATCCTGGAGACGTACTCGCAGGCCAGCGAGTGGGCGGCCAAGTACATCCGCAACCGCATCGTCCAGTTCGGGCCGGGCCCCGGGCGGTTCTTCACGCTGGGGCTGCCCACAGGTGGGTGCCGGGGGGGGGGAGCGGGGCCGGGGTCCAGCCCGGCCCCTGCCCCGGCTGAGGCGGCGGCTCCCCGCAGGCAGCACCCCGCTGGGATGCTACAAGAAGCTGGTGGAGTATTACCGGAACGGGGACCTCTCCTTCAAGTACGTGAAGACCTTCAACATGGACGAGTACGTGGGTGAGTGCCCGCAGCCAGCGCTCCTGGCTCTCCTTCCCTGCCCTGCCGGGGCTGTTTGTCTCTGCCCTTGCGCCTGGTGCCGCAGCGAGACAGCCCATCAGTGCATGGTGGGGCAAGAAATTCCACCTGCAAAGGGCTCCAGGTAAGATGGAACAACATTTCATAGAAAGGCAGGATCACAGAATCAGTTAGGATGGAAAAGACCTCTGAGATCATCGAGTCCAACCTATGACCAAACACCATCTTATCAACCAGACTGTAGCACTGAAGTGCCACATCCAGTCTTGTCTTAAAAACCTTCAGGGAATTAGCCAAGGGAATGACGGGGACAATTAAAAAACCTGTGGAAGGAATTTGAAATTTTTTCCATAGGCTTGAAAACCTATGGAAAAAAGCCAGACACTGAAGGGTATCAGGTGTTGGCTGTATTACACACACTATTACAGACACTGCTGTATTTTACCTGCACTCAGGTGCTGACCAGGTAAGGAACCAGCTTATCATTGCAAGCTCAGATAGTGTGCAGTGTTAACTATCACCTTTGCTCTGGGATTATAAAGGTCACTGTAGCTCAGGTCCCTTACTCAGTGTGTTCCCTGAGTGCCCTTCAGTCTAAGACAGCAGGGGACTGTTTCTTTTCTGAAGCTGTGGTGAAAGAGCCTCTTCGGAAGAGAGAGAGATCCAAAGGTGAAAAACGTACCGGCTAAATATTTGCTAATGCTAATTTTACCCTGATCAAGATTTTTTCTGTGAACAATCCTAACCAAGCAGCATTAGGAAATAAGCAGTCCAGTGTAGGTTTTTAGCATTCAAGGGGAAAAAATATGCAATAATGATATAATCATTATTATTTCTCAGGCTTTTGCACTTTTTTTAAATCACACTTACTAATATGAACTGGGAGGAAGGCTGAAAAGGTACTGACAGATGAGGCACACAACACACCTACTTTTCTGAAAATCTGCTGCATTTTAATATGGGCATATGTCTTATAGGAGCTGTTGTGATTGACTTTAATTCTGCTATTTAGGAAAATAAAAACAATTTGTGAAAGCTGAGTGACTGACAAAGGACAGACAGAGCAGTGCTCCGTTACCAAAGCCACTCCAAGGGTATAGAAGTGCTTTGTTATATTTTTCCAGTTGGTCTTAGTCCTGTGCGTGCTCTGTTACCAGGTCTCCCGAGGGATCACCCGGAAAGTTACCATTCCTTCATGTGGAATAACTTCTTTAAGCACACTGACATCTCACCAGAGAATGTCCACATTTTGGATGGAAATGCACCTGATCTCCAGGCAGAGTGTGACACGTTTGAGGAGAAAATCAAAGCAGCTGGAGGAATTGAACTCTTTGTTGGAGGTGAGAATTGCCAGGATTGTTCACTTCTAGTGTCTTTCAGTGGATTTGCAGTGAAAGGCACCCCACAGTCTACCACCCTGGGCACTGATGTGTGCTCGCAGCCTTGTCTCCCAACGTACTGCTACCAGTTTTCTGTCTTTCAATCCAGTCAGTGAATCGTTCAGGAAATGATTAGCAGGAGAAATGGGAAGAGCTAGAATTGTACAAATACAAAATGCATTAGTTTTCAGTGCTGACAGGAAACTCCTGGGAGTAGTTAGAGTCCTCTGAGCCAACAGGAGCCCAGCACAAACTTCTCCCATCAGTTTGCCTTGAGATTGTGCCACCTGCTTTGCTTTATTGTTGTCCCAGCACAGTAAGGGAAGAGTCTGTTGGCTTCAGAGGGGCCTTTTGCTGTCATTCCTACCAGACACAAATTTGAGCTTGACCAGAACTGCAGGTGTTTTTCTCAGATCTGTGTTTCTGGAAGCACTGACTGTCCTTCCCATGGTAGAGCTGTTGGCTCTGCTCCTACAGCTGACTCTCTTCTCCCACTGTCTCTGTCCCAGGTATCGGCCCCGATGGTCACATTGCCTTCAATGAGCCGGGATCAAGTTTGGTGTCTAGGACACGAGTGAAGACCTTGGCCATGGACACCATATTGGCTAATGCCAGGTTCTTTGATGGTGACCTCTCCAAAGTCCCCACAATGGCCTTGACAGTCGGAGTAGGCACTGTCATGGATGCCAGAGAGGTTAGGAGAAAAGCACTGGCTTCCTACAGTAGCTCTGGGGCCGCTAAAAGTTATCCTGTTTTGGAGCAACAACCCTGACTGCCCTTCTCTGTGTCTTGGGGTGCAGGTGATGATTCTGATCACAGGAGCCCACAAAGCCTTTGCTTTGTACAAAGCCATCGAGGAAGGTGTCAACCACATGTGGACAGTGTCTGCCTTCCAGCAGCACCCCAACACCGTGTTCGTGTGTGACGAGGATGCCACGCTGGAGCTCAAAGTCAAGACGGTGAAATACTTTAAAGGTGAATGTTTGAGCAGGCCAGGCAGCTGTTTTGTTAGTTTTTAAGTGGCATAAGCCATGCTTTGCGTTAGATGTTTCCCTTTAATCAACTTGCAAAGGAGTATATTCCTTAAATATACCACAATAATCAATGTGAAGGTAAATGCTTACGTGCTCGGGTGTAAGGGCAAAGGAACAAGGACACCAGTAATGTCTGATTTCATCAGCATCCAGTGAATGAGAATTTTGCTTTATTATGTCTACTTAAATCATCTTTTTACTTTCTCCATCAGGTTTAATGCTGGTTCACAACAAGCTCGTGGAGCCCTTGTACAGCATGAAGGAGACAGGACCAGAGAGGAGCCAGCCTAAGAAGCCGTACAGCGATTGATCTGCTCGGGGTAGTGCTGAACCAGCTGTTGAAACCAGCTGGGAATTTCTGCAAAAACTGATCTCATATTTGTTCTTAAATTAGCAGAATGATCATATGGTTGCTTCTCTCCATTAAAGGGACAGATGCCAAACACCTGCCTTAATTAACCAAATGGATGGATCCAGTACACTGTGTTCCACAAAATTCTGCCACTAACTCATTCTCTGAAGGATGAGTTGTTTGATCTATTAACTGACTGTAATCTTGGACTGAAGGCTGCAAAACTGAAATGTGAGGATAAGTGAAAGTACAGTACAAACCGAGTGGGTAATCACTTCACGGCGTAATTCTTGCAATTAGGACAAGTACCTCCTGTGTCATTCCTTCTCCATGAAACACTCCTGCATTAGAATAATGGAAAATGGGAAGTGAACTTGTCCAGCTGGAGAAGGGAAAGCTTCACATGGCTTCAGAGCAGCCCCACAGCCAGGAAGGGGTCAGTGAGAAGATGAGAGAGTGCAACCTGACTGGAGACACAATGCTCAGACTGGACAGAAAGATAAAACCTCCCCATGGGGACAGCCAGGCAATGGGGCAGATTCCCCAGAAGCTGTGCAGGCTCTGTCCTTAGGAGGTTTCCAAAATCTGACTGGATAAAGCCCTGGCTGAGCCCCGCTTTGAGCCAGATGTTGGACTTGCGATCACCTCAGCACAAGAGGCTACAGCAGGAGTCACCCACACGGGGTTAATCATGCAGTTTGGGCATCTGAGAATGTTACTGGTGTCACACAAGAAGTCCTTCATGTTCAGTCCCAAGGCATAATTTTCTATGCCCTGGTGCTTTATGAAGTACTCAGGAGGGTAGATTTGTTCAGATGAAGCAGAAGTGACCTCTCTGTGCTCAGCACTGTTCACTGTAACAGTGCAGAGCCTGAAGCATTATGTTCTCTCTCCCCACTCCAGAACTTTCCATTGCTCTGAGGAAATGCCAAACCAGCTTGCAAGGAAATGCTCTGTTCCCACTGGCTTCAGCCTCTCTTTAATAACAGAAGTCCCACATGGGTGGACAACAGCCTGTATTGGCAAGACCTCACTAATTCTGAAGTGTGATTCCTGGGATTCCTATCCAATGCTACCACAGGAAGGACAAGAAAACTGGGCAAAATTTATTTTCTTTATTCAGAAATTTTGTAAGCTGTTGATCTGTAATGTAACTTTCTACACTAAATGTCTATAATTTTTTCTAAATGGTGGCACTGAGTATATCTGTGTTCATGAAACCAAAGCTGTCCTGGAAGCAGTTTGGTAGGAACAGCTCCTGCTGCTCCCTACTTCCTTGCCCAGTGTTTGCTGGCAGGTTTCCACCAGACACCTGCTATGGTTCTGTCCTGCCAGGCAGCAGGCATGCCACATGAAAAAGTGGGGGCCTTTAAAGGAGAAAGAGGAGGCCACAGCTCGACCTGGTACCACAAAGTGTTTGTAAATAATTTAATTGCATGCACAGAAACGGTGACAGTGAGGTTTTCAAGAGGGGAAAAGACACAGGGAGGAAAATCTGCACCCTGTTGACAGAGCTGCTGCTTTGCCTTCTCTACAGGCTGCTTTTAGCTGTTCTGCCTTTGCAACACCAGCTGATTGTCCTACATGTGCAGTCATCTGCTTGTCCCCTCCCCAGGGAGTCTGTCCTCCTCTGCCTCGCTGCAGGATCTTGGAAACTCCAGCCCAGGGGTCCCTGAATTTATAGACAGGGTGGTGGCTACATCGCTGCACCTTCTCCCTCCACACAAAGGCCTTGAAAGCTGAGGTGGTTCATTGCTACATCTTCCAGTACTTCACTATTTGTGCTCTGGTACATCCCCAGCCACGGATCTTCATCCCAATGTACCCTTTGGCATCCCAGCCCTGCCCTCAGCCCACCTCTGTCCAAAATTCCATGAGCAGAACACATCCTGTGCCAGCTTCAGTTGGGAGCTCTGAGCCCAGCTCTGGGTTGTCCCATTCCACAGCCCCATGGCACACGAGCACTGGAGCCAGTGGCCACCTGGCCACTGACCTGTGCTGCCAAATCCATGCCAGAATGAAGACAAACATGGAGACAACTGTGTTTACCATCTTAAAGTGAATTTAGTGCATGTGAAAGGTGCAGGAAATGTAATTCAAACCATACACAAAGTAAACTTTTCCTACACGCTGACCTATAGCCTAAACCATGGTGAGATTCACTCTTACCATCTCACCTTTTTAATCTCTGCCTCTTCTGACAGTATAGACTCTCATCCTCTGGGAAAGGAACTGAAGCAGCACTCATTTTGGACACATATCCCAATATAAATTTATTAACTATCAGTCAAAACTGAGTGAGAGGTGATCACTTTGAGTTTCTGAAGAGTCTTCTACCTCCTGACCTATCCCTCCATGCCCTGCTACTTTGAACACAGCACACTTTAATTTCCAAATAAACTTTTAGACTGTTCTGCAAGTCGAAAAACTTGTAAAAAGTTAGTGGTTCCCTCTGGTAATTACCTTCATGCTTATAAAAGTTTGCTGAGATTTTAGGGGAAACAATTCGGTTTCTGAATAATCTGAAGTGCAAAACTAGTGGAAATAAGGGATCTAGTCCAGAAGCAAAAGTATCAACTAATCAAATTTCATATGTGAAGAGTTAGTTAAAAATAAATTACTTCTTCATCTGAGAATACAAGGTAATTGTCAGTACCTTGAAGAATCATCTTTGCCTGGTACTTTTCACCCTCTCACATCCTCACCTCACTGCCTTAGCACTCATCACTGGAAAAACAAGGAGAGGCAATGGGAGTGAATCCAATAGGAACACCAGGATAAGTCACCAACCTGACAGAAATTTCTGGAAAAGGCTGTAGGTCATGTTCTGCCCAAGCACTCAGGGATGCAAAGGCCCAGGCACAACAGCCAGCCATAAGGGGATTGGGGATAATTAGCTTTAATGTCATTAGAAAGTACCAGTGACAGAGCCATGAGCTGCTTTTCAAAGAAACACATCAGGAAATTCATAAAAGCAACAAACTTTGTTGCTAAATTTAGAGGAAATTCTCTGTACTGTATCAGAAAACTTCCCCACTCCAAGCAGCGCCACTGAACAGCTCCAGAAACAGCTCCACAGCTCTAACAAACTGCCCAAAACCCCAGAATATTCATGATCCAAGAGTTTCCCAAGGTAGGTCTCCCTAAAGAAACCCCCAAATTTTTCCAAGATTTGAGGCTTCTGTTTGCTTTTAAAAAGGGGGCATCTCTTGGTATATAATTTTCCAGTAATTTTCCAACTTCTGACTAGTTGTATTTAATATGGTATGTCTTTAATAATCGATGGGATTGTTAGGGCATTCCGTGATGATCCTGACCCCAGGATGGGTAAAACAGTCTCCTTTGGCTTTGGCAACAGGCTCTGAGGTGTGAGTATCCTGCAGTGCAGGGTAGTTGCCACTCTTCTGTCACACAATGAAGTGAAAAGCAAACAAAGGACACAAAAAAAGCATCTGTCTCTGGTTTGTTCACCTTTTGTTGCTGGAGAAAGCTACTGGTCGTCATCTTCAACTTCCCAGAACTCCCCATCATCAATGTGCATGGCTTGAAACAATCTGCAAGACAGACAATTAATGATAATAATGCTAAATATGTTTAAAATTATCTAAATGCAACAAAAAGTATAAAAGCAGTAATCTTCACTGTTTTTTTCAGTATCACAAACCACTCATGCTGTCAGTGTCCATTAAAGTAAGGGACTCTGCATTTCTACAGCTCGTTACACCAGAAGGTTTCATGGTACCTTACCCACATCATATCCCAAGAAATCCCTGAAAATATTAATCATCCAAACCATATTAAAGTTACCCAGCAGGCTGCTGTTCCTGGGTGGTCTTTAGGCAGGATATAATCAGCAGCCAAACCTGCCTGCTCCAGACAACTCACGGTCTCACTAGACACATGGAACTGGGCAAACAAAACATATGAGCATCAGTGGGGCACAGGGGGGACAAAAAGGCACTTGGCAGTGCTGGGGTAATGGCTGGACTGGATGGTTTTAGGTCTTTTCAAACCTAAATAGTTCTGTGATTGCCTGATTCTAAATTATTCTTTATAAAGCATGTGAGCTTAGTCAAGCTAAACCAAAAAAAAAAAGGACAATAGGAGAAAAAGAAAAAGGAAAACAGAGTAGGAAGTGAAACAATACTGCTGGGAGAAGAGAGAATGCTGAAAAAGGACCAAGAACAAGAAAAATCCTGTCAGCCACATGGCAGAATGGATGGTGGATTGAGAAAGTTATTGGGATTTTGACTTTGGATCCAGGCACTACTATCCCAGTGATGGGCACATATCCCTATGGAATACACAAAGCTGAGAGGCTGCCACTGTCATATCTCTCTGAGCTGCCTTTCACCTGCCCTGACAGCAGCAGCACCCTCTGTCCCTTGATCCTTCCCCAGCAGTGATGATGTGAGGCAAGTCTGCAGCTGTTTAAAAGCAGCTTTCTGACCCAAAACCTTGTGCTGCACCTGAACATCTCCATGGAAACACTTCCCTGCAGGCTTTGTGTCAGAGGCAGAGGCAGCACAGAAAGGATGGGGTCATGACCCTGACCAAAAAAAGTCAGGAATATGCCCTAAAGACTCCTCCAGAATTTTGAAACAAAAATTCTTAAAAAGCAAAAGCACATCCTGAATCACTCCTGATTTTTACTGTTAGTGTTGGGTCCTTGTAAGGGTAAATATTTGGGAGAAAAAACTGTATCTTAAACTGATTTCAAGGTAAGAATCTGGGAGAGACTGTAAGAAAAAGTAGGAAGTAAGTGTTCCAGCATTAGAGGAAATACCTGTAAGCACAAACCTGTTAAAGCAGGGGGAAGAAGGGTCGTTGAAGTGCCGGTAGGGGTTGGCCCTGGACAGAGAGCCCATGCAGAGCCAGCAGAAGTACTGCATGCACCCTGTGCACGTCATTTTGTTACAGCCATCGAGCTTCTGGGGGCAAAAACCAAGAAACAGCAACATCAGCATCTTGTCGTGTCAGGCTTCAGTCTCTCTATGACAACAGCCCTCAAAACTACACCAGCCAATCAGCACATTCAACCCCAACTCCATCACACACTGATTTTTTTTTTCACTGTTCAAAAGAACTGGGAGCTGGAATCCCAGCACTGCATATTGGCTATAGTACTAAAAATACTGGAAATTAATATTTTTCTGAAGCTGTTTTTATTTCCTGGCTATAGTGTGAACCAGGAGTAACTTGAAACATGCAGGAAATGAAAGGATTCATACAGATCCATAGTCAACCTGGATCTGTTTAGTACCAGAGCCTGAACACCACCAATTCCTGGATGACCTCAAATCCCTGAGCATCACAAACATCACCTCACCTCCTTTTCCATGTAACACAGACAGAAATGGAAAGTTCTCTCAATATTCTCCTTGCCTAGTGAAGCTGGAGGCTACACACACACCTCTGTCCCAGCCTAAACACAGAACTGCCTTAATTTCTGCTAATTTCTGTTCTCATGATTTTCCAGCCTTTCCCTCCACGCTCACCTCTATATGAGTTCCACAGCAAGGACAAGACTTGGAGTTCTTTTCCAGCCATTCCTTACTCTCCATCTCCTCGAGGGCTTTCTGAATCACTCGCTTGCCATAGCGTTGTTCCAAAAATCTTTTAGTTGCCTCATCTGCTTCCAAATAGCTGTTTCGTAAATCCATCAATTTCTCTGGGGAACAAAACCAAAGCAAACCAAACAGCTTTTGTAATATATCATATCCAGAGGTCCAGCTAACTGCAGTGTAAAGATTTTCAAAGGAAACTAACAGTGTTCATTAAAAAGAAAGAAAAATATAAACATCTCTGCCCCAAAATTCAAGTTTTACACTGTTTCATTATAAAAGAGATGTGCCAATGAAATCAGTACAAGTCTACAATGTAAACTTTTGAAAATGGAATTTTCTTTGAAGATACATTTAATGAAACTTGGTCACAGGATTTTAAGGCCAAAGAGAGAAGCTTCCACCTGATTTCAGTATTAACTGACTACACATAGTGGATTAACATGAAAGGGTAAAAAAAAATACATATAAAATTATTCTTTCCCTCCTATGGCCTCTCAGCATTTGACAATCAGCAGTTTGGGTACCTCCTAAACTCTGGAGTGTCATCAAAGGAGTAGTATTTAATTGCCAGCAACAGACCTACTCCAAATGAATGTGTCTGGTCTTTGAGAAAGCTCACGGGGAGGAGTTTGCTTGCTGAATTTCTGACTATTTCACACAAGATTTAACTGCACCTCGGTGCATCTTTGGAAGACAGGGTGGAGGTGCCTCACCTGCGGTGACTTTGCACGGAGACAGGCCATGGTAGGTCATCTTGCAGAGGGTGCAGAAGGCGTAGTTGCAGCAGGAGCAGATGCCCATGGTGCAGCCGGGCTCCTGCATCACGGGGGTCTGGCAGCCCGGGCGGGGGCAGTACACCACATCGGCCATCAGGTCCAGGCTGGACTGCAGGAGCAGTCGGTCATAGCGGGCAAACAGCTCCTCTCCAACCAGCTCCTTCACCTAAAGGCCACAGGGAGATGTTAGGAATAAATTCTTCCCTATGAGGATGGTGAGGCCCTGCCACAAGTTGCCCAGAGAAGCTGTGGCTGCCCCATCCCTGGAAGTGTCCAAGGCCAGGTTGGACAAGCCTTGGAGCAACCTGGGATAGTGGAAGGTGTCCCTGCCCATGGCAGGGGGGTGGAATGAGATGAGCTTTAAGGTCCCTTCCAACCCAAACCGTTCTGGGATTCTATGATTACCTGCATCTGAAATTCTGAGCCTCCTACTGTCAGCAAAACACAGTAAGTCAATGAAAAAATCCCTACAGTTGGGATGAATCCACTTAATTCTCCAACAGGTCATGAAATTGAAATGCTATTCTAATAATAATTAGGAAAAGGAAAAGCATGCAGTGTCAAATGGAATGTGCATGCAGTGTCGAATGGAACGGGAGGCTGCTGATCAATGCCAGTACTAATAAACTGGGCAAAATAGGTGCCAATGGATACAGTTTTAACTCCAATGATTCTGTGTGGCTCAGAGCATGAAGAAGATGTCCCCAGATATATTCCCTGGAAAATGCCCCCAGGAATCCTCCCTCTGTGCTGGGCACTACTGAAGCACCTCCAGTCCTCGGGTCAGTTCTGGGCCACTCACAAGAAGAAAGACATTGAGGGACTGGAGTGTGTCCAGGGACGGGCAACAGGGCTGGGGAAGGGGATGGAGCACAAGGAGCAGCTGAGGGACCTGGGGGGACTCAGCCTGGAGAAAAGGAGGCTCAGAGGGGACCTTCTCGCTCTCTACAACTCCCTGACAGAACGGGGGAGCCAGGCAGGGGTCAGGCTCTGCTCCCTGGGAACAAGGGACAGGACAAGAGGAAAAGGCCTCAACCTGTGCCAGGGGAGGTTCAGGTTGGACATCAGGAGTTTTGTCTTAGAAAGGGTTGTCAGGCATTGGAAGGGGCTGCCCAGGGAGGTGAGGGAGTCCCCACCCCGCAAGGTGTTTATGGAATGACTGGACATGGCACTCAGTGCTCTGGTCCAGTTGACAAGGTGGGGATTGTCACAGGTTGGACTCGGTGATCTCAGAGGTCTTTTCCAGCCTCAATGACTCAGAGATTCCCAGTGCTCACCATGCAGAGCTACACTCTTCCCCTGTAATTTGGGGTGAGTTAACAGGACTCCCTGTGTGCACATGTGTGTTACCTGGCCAGGAGTGGCGACAGAAGAACACTTGGGCTCGGGGCAGTTGAGGCAGTGGACCTGCCCGTCCCTGATTTGAATCTCAAAGTAGTCCTTCAGGCAGGCTTTGCAGTACACGTGGCTGCAGTCGGTGAAGTGCATGCACTCACTGCCCAGCTTCTCACAGAAGCAGATATTGCACAAATACATCTTACTGTTAAAGCACTTCCTCCTCTGGGCCTGGTCAAAGTCCAAGATTTCCCTGATCAGACTCGACAAGGACTCCACGTCCTGCACAGCTCTGGCATCCATGATTTCCTCCTCAGCTGTGGCAGAGCCTGCTGCACCCCCACAGTCCTTCCCAGCATCGAGAGGCCCCAACTGCGTCCGATTCTGTGCTTTCCCTTGAGGGCACATTTTTAGCTCATATGGGGATGAAATATTCAGGTAACTCAGTGTTTCTTCCTTCAGAAACTGCATCCAGGCAAACAGGACCACACAGCCTCGATTCTCTTCCCACACATTGTCCAAGTGTTTGCAAAGAGCGCTGAGCTGGAAAACAAACAATTCCTGATTTTGGTTAAGTTCTGACAACTCCTTACTGGGTTCCTCTCCTCCCACGGTCCATAATGCATGCTTTGATTACAGATTCACCAGTTTTTAATCTACCCATAAAATACATATAAAATAGTTCTCCTCAATGCAAACTCTTCTTCCTCAGAATAGTGACCAAGCGAAAACAAGCAGGAGACAAAAGAGGAGCCAACTGAAGGGCAACGTCATTATTTTATTTTTTTTTACTTTCATCAACATTCCCCATAACACTGTTAATTATTGACTCAGCTCTGTCAAAATGTTAAAAATCTTCTGCAAACCTGGGCCTGGGAGAGCCATTTCCCACTGAGGGTGAACACTGGTGGGGACGTCGATGGGTAGTCGGGTGGGAGCTCAAAATTCAGCACGAGGGGAGGCAGGAAACACACGGAGTACTCGAACCCACTGCTCTGGAGGCTTTCTGTGGAACTGCCTGAACCTGAGACAACCGAGGCAGGTTGAGAAATAATAGGAAAATAAAAACTAATGAACTGTCACTGTTTATGACAGCAGCCAATGTCTTTTAATTTGATACACTTCTGGGGTTAAAATTATCTGTTCAACCCTAAATAACAAAACTCAGTGCAGTAAAACGTCACAGGGGTTGTAGCTCTGTGATTAAAGCAGAACACCAGAACTGTGAAATGTCAGACCCTGCACAAACCAGGAACCTGGGAAGACATATCCTCAAGGGAATAAAAAAAACCAATAAGTGAACTTAATTATTCTGAAGAAATACTATTACTCATCTGTAATTTTAAAGTTTACTAAAGAAGTTATGTGTATGAGGATTAAACTACTCGAATACAAAGCCCAACACTACCACAAGCACAGCACAGGCTGAGCCGTGGCTTTGTCCAGTCACTGCTCCTGCAGGACACTCCCCAACCAGCAAACGAGCTTGGTAACATCTCCATGGGGATAACACAAAACATCTCAACTCACCACTCACAAAAATTTTGAAGTCTTGAGGCAACTCCAGACAAATTCTTGTTTCTCCTCCTTGGGCAGACTCAGCTCTCTTAAACTCATCTTCGTCATAGATGCTGGCCAGAGCCAGCAGCTCATCCTCCTGAGCTTCCTTGTCTTCTGAAGACATTTAACTTTCCTGTGGAGTTACCACCACTCTGCAACATCAACCGAGTTAACATGTCCTATTCCAATGATTAATTTGGGATATCTACTTTATACTACTATAAGAGTTAGAAACCCAAGTAACAATGTGAAATGTAATTAAGGAAGTTCTACAGGTTGAAAAAATAGCGGTAGTATTATACAATAAAATAACCCAATAGAATATTGAAAAGACAGAAAGCAAACTGTGTGTTAGTAGCTAAAGACAGATGAATAATGAAATACAGAGATGGCACAAACGACACAAGGACATTTCATTGATGTTTGAAAGAGAAAACAGACCCTCAAAAAAGGAATTAGTAACGGCAGCTCTTGTCCAGTGTTCTAAAGCAAACAAGGAAACGGGACAGGAAACAAGGGACGGGAAGCCCTATTTGTGATTAGTTATTGAAGATATCAGTAAAAAGGTTCTAATGCTGCATAGGTATCTTGTAGATGCACCCCTAAGGTATCTCTCGGTTCTAGATTTGGGAAAATAAAGCCACATTGGATGGATTACCTTCAGACTCACAGCAGCGCGGTGGCAGGGCCGAGGTGCTGGTCCGTGACCATTCCTGTTTGGGGCCGGGGTCAGGCACTTCTCATGTAAGGCAGGAACACGTCGGTGTCGTTTGCGGGAGGAACCTGCGGTTCAGGCAGCGGCTCTGCGGCTGCGGGCGGAGAAACAACACGCGCTCAGGGGTTAAAGCCCGCTCCGCGCTCCCATCCCCAACACCCACAGCGGCGCATCCGAGCGGGGGACGTTTATTCCCTGCTTGAGGAGCGGCGGCCGCGTTGCGCGTCCCGAGCTGACCCGGGGGCCCCAGCACGGGGTGGGCACGACCCCACGGGGATGGGGGGAACGGGAGCAGTTCAGGAATAGCCCCCGAAGTCCAGGCCGAGCCTGGCGCCGGCGGCCCCGCCGTTGTTATGGCGGTTCCAGCCGCTCCCACCGCTCCGCCCGACGCCGGGAGCCCCGCGGGAGCACCCGCGGCCGCCGGGGCGCAGGGAGGCCCGGCCCGGCCCCGCCTCACCGGGGCAGCCGCGGCCCTGCGGGCCCAGGGACGGCGACGGGGGCTCGGCTCAGCCCCTGGCGGAGCAGCGGCAGGGAGGGAAGGGGAGGAAAGGGAAGGGACGGGAAAGGACGGGAAGCGCTGCCGGGCGGAGGAGGCGCCGGCCCGGCCCGGCCCCGCAGCTCCCCCGGCGGCCGGGAGGGCCGGGCCGGCCCAGCCCGAGGGTGCTCAGGGAACGGCCGCCCCTCCCCGCCCCAGACAGGTCCCCGAGTCCCCCGAACCATCAGCGATACTTCTTTACATCCATGCACTCAATCTCAACATGAAGAACTTCTTTCCATGGAAGATGGCAGAGCACTGGCACAGCTGCCCCGGGGAGAGCGCCGAGTCTCCCTCTCTGGAGACATTCCAAACCCACGCGGACTCGTTCCTGTGTCTCCCGTTGCAGGTGATCCTGCCTGGGGGGGGGTTTGAACTCCAGAGGTCCCTCCCAACCCCAGCCATTCCGTGGTTCTGTGATTAGGGTGGGCTTGAACCGACACCCCTCACACCCCGCCAAACCCCCGCGGGCACGGAAGCCCCGGTGCAGCCCCGCAGAGCTCCCTGCACACTCCACTAAGGAGGGACATAGCCCTTCCATCCACCCCGACACCGTCCTCTCCTCCATTGGAATCAACAGCTGAAGAAGGTGATCCAGTAGAATCCAGTGCATTTATTTCTTGCAATATCTGAATGGTGTTTTTTCAGCTTTGGATTTTAACACATACAAATTAATGTTTGCAAGTTTAATAACAATCAGTACTAGAAGCAAATCATTGTATAAAGCTCATAGAAAAGAAAAAAAAAAAAAAAAGAGCCAAATCCATCAGTTCTTGGTTTTCCTGGAAAAAAAAAAAAAACAAACGAAAAAACCAAGCATTCCAAATGAAGGCCTCGTGGAAGCAAGCATACCCCTGCCAGAAAAAATTAGGAACAAGTCAGAATCAACTATCAGCATAGGCAGCTGAAATACAAGAATTCACTCCTTCTACAAGCAGCTAACTTAACTAGAGACAAAGAGTTTACAGGGCCTAATTAGCTGGGGAGTTTGCCAGAAACCCAATTCCATGTCCAGGAGCACATTCAGAGTCTGATTTGAAGTCTAGGCTAAGGAATAAAGGTGCTGATGAACCACCCTCTGCTCTGCAAACCTTCTGTAACCATCAACTGTTCTAGTACATATCAGAGTGCGTCCAGAGCAGGCACGAACACTAAAATATGGGCAATGGAAGACACTACCTCGGGCTCTCCCCTTCCCTCCCTGCAGTCCCAGCTCCTGCAATCCCCAGGGAAAGGGAAGAGCAATGTGAACATCAGACTTCAGGTGTTGCTGTCGCTGTTCTTCAAAGGAAGATTGGCTCACCCTGGACATTAAAAATGGAGAAGCAGGTTATGGCTGTTCCTATAGGGCTAATTAAACTACCAAAACTTCTAAATACAATCAATAACGGCAAACACTGCTGAGCTGAGCGAGTCCTTTGCTACCTCTGTGTTCTGCCCTGCTGCCCTGCCCAAACCTCTCCAGGAGTTACCAAGAGCGCTGTGGGATTCTCTTGCTTCAGTTTGGATTCAGAACATACAAAGTTGACAACTTAAAGCTTTATTGTAGTTTGCAATAATATAAACAAGTGCTGAAATTCAGTCAATGTCCATTTCTGGAAGCTTCTTCTCGGTGGCTGTGGGGGCAGTGCCCTGCTCAGGGGCCTGGGCCCCGCTTCTGGCATCTCCCTGCCCGTCCACTGGTCCATTGGGTTCCGTCGGCTTCTGCTCCTCCTTCGGCAGTTCCACCTTGGGTTTGGGTTTGCTGACTATGGGATTACAAATACTTGCCAATTCCTACAAAACACAGAAACAAAACATCATTAGAAATGTTTTTAACCTCCCCACAGTTGAACTTTAACTTCTGACAGCACCAGTGGGATATTCAAGTTGAGGGTTGACGTTCCCCAATACATTTGAGATTTCTCACCTCCGTGTTTTCTGAGACCAAAAAACTAGACCAATAAGCAGAAACAATCAGGGAAATACAGCGATTTATGTACAAAAACTTACTTTAGTTTTAGCCTGGATGTCTTTTGCTTTTATAACTGGGTCCAAAGTAAGACTTCTCTTGTTCTGCAGATTGAGGTTATTGTTCATCCACTCCATGGCTTCATTCGCGTTCTTCTCCACCTTTGCCATGTCGGCTTCATCGAGGTGATCGTACTGTTCATCCTGAAACAGCCAAAGCAGGAGCAGCTCTGTGAATGTTTGAGCACAAACTGCACCCTTATTTCTTCAGACTTTTAGCTTCAAAATACTAAAGACCATTGAGCGAGGAGGCTGCTCTGGTTAGCAGAGAAACTGAGCTGATTACCAGCTCTGTAACCAGAGACCTGAAGTTCTACTGCTGCTGACATTCTCCCTCCATGAGGAAATCAACACCTGATTAAAAAAAAAAAGAGACTCAGGCCTGCAAGCCAACATCCACTTAGGAAAAAATCTATTCAACGCTCATAAGCTCGCCAGGAAGTAGCACCAGCTTTTTGTCTGAAGCAGCTTACCTAAAATTCAGGCAAGATCTGTACCGTTTCCTTACATTTTCAGAAATTAAAGTGTGGAAATACCTTTGCTTTGAATGCATGAACAGCTTTCATGTACTGTTGGATGTGCTTCCCCAGCTCCTCAAATGCTTTTGGTCTTTCCTCCGATTCTTGGAATCTTGCCTGAATAGGCTGACCCAGAGTCTGAAACAAAGCACAAAGGGTATCAAAATCCATGGAGCATTACTGTGGGATCCTGCAAGGTTTGATGGGATACACCAATGTTTCTAAACTCCTTGGAACTCTGACTCTTCTCTCCACTTACAGGGAAGACTGAACCTCCCTCAACCCTGTGTTGTTACAGGTCTATTCAGAGCTGCCCCTTGCGTAATTAAAAACCAAACCAAGCAGTTTGTCACCAGTGCTCACCTCCTCCAAACCAGCAGACCCCAGACAGCTCCTCACTGCAACAACAGCTTCAGTAAATTCCCATGGGAATGTAAGAACCGCTTACCTTCAGTTCTGTTAATTTATCAATGTATATTTGTTTGGGCTGGTCTTCACCATCTTCATAAAGCCAGTTTTCTGTATCTTCCAGCTTCAGCGTGAAGCTATTCCGATCCTGAAGCAACCCACACAAAATAGATGGTGAGATAATTTATTAGATGACAGATGGCATTAAATGATACTTGGAACCTTTCTGGAAGAGTTATATTTTTAGAACCCAAAGAACTCTGTCTGAAACTCTTTATCCTAAAGAAACAAAATATTCTTCTGTATGGCTCTGTGGTGGAGACCAGGCTCAAGGAAGAATCATCTGTGACACCCACAGTTTAGACCAATTCTGTCACATAAAAGGCTTTTTTTTTTCTCCCTTCCCATTTTCATCATCACTATATGAGCAAGTCTGAGAACAGAGTGAAACTTATCTTTAGCTAAGATGGCATAATGTCATCTGACATGTCCCAGTTTGGGCTCTGATGTGGGTACTGGGCTCTGCAGACACCTGGCTGCCAAGGCTCCACTGTAATCAATGGAGACCCAGTCAGGAGTCCAGAGTGATTCATCCCAATAGAACTATATTAAATACACACCCAGCTTGTTCAGTACAACAGAGAAAGCTGATTAACAATGCCAAGAGGTTTTTAGGCAACCAATCCAGATACAAATGCCCACATTTAGTCAGACTAATCCCACCTATTATGTTCCTGGGTAGGGCTACTCTGTCTTAATTTTTCTGATCTTAAAACTATCCTAAATACTGACAAAGAGCCAAGATAGAACAGGTTGTCCTAAAATGATTGTGCAAGTGCTCCTAGTCTGGAAACACACCCTGATACCATCTTAATTGCTGCAACTGTTTTGGAAGAGAACCAGCAGTTTGTGCCTGAGCCACATTAGCAGATTATCTTCAGAGCCAGAAAGGTTACAAGTTATTTCTTCAAATTTAAAGTCTGAATATATAAGTAAGCACAGTGTGTGATACAGGTCAAAAGTTATTAACTACAACTGCTCATTTTAACACCACATATCAAAGGACAATCCAGCAGTACTCACATCTTCACCAACGAACTTCTCATAAACACTGCAGAGTTTGTCTCTCATTTCATACACATACTCTTCCACTGCATTCTTGGCATCATTCCTCTCCTTCTCCAGCTTGTCCTGCATTATCATCTTACCCTGTGAACAAGTAGTCAGATTAGTTGGCTAAAAAGCTAATTATTTATTGTCAGGACACCTTGTGAGCAAAGGCTTAAGTTTGAAAGAGATTTTGCAATATTGTAATTTAGAGAACTGTTCTAACACAGCACATGAATAAAAGTCAATTTGAGTTTTGGTGTGATATCCAAAACAGTACAGAAAAATCTTGCCCCAGCTGAGAAACTCTCACCCTGATGGGCCACCTGCACCTTGTAACTGCAGGTGATTTTGGAGGTTTCCTGCAAAACAGCTCTTCAGTGAGAGTTACAGCATCACTGAACAGGAGGCACGTATTCTGCCTCCATGGGGCATTGTTGTTCACATCAGAATTTCAACTGCATGTTTTATTCCTTTTCCTTTCCTTGACCAGCCTTAACCTTGTTTAATGAACACCAACATTTCTGGAGACCAATTAGTAACATTTTTAGCTTGGTCAAGTAAGAGTTTACCTCATTCTCAATGAATAAGTTGAGCATATCCTTCCCTATCTGCCACACCAACTGGTTCTCAATGGGAAGGTCCACTGTGGTCGTCTTCACTTTGGCCTTCTTGGCTTGAGGTGGTTGATCCACCTTCTTGTCTTTTGAGTCAGCCTGACAAGTCTGCAATGAAAAAATATACTCACAGTAAAAACAACATCATCAGTCAGTTCAAGGTGACCAGTCAAGACCTATATTAGAAAAACTGTGACTGAGTTAGCACACCTCAGCATCAGAACTGAACACTCCCTGTCATTCCAACAGCTCAGCCGCTGAAGTCTCAAATAATTAATGCAATTGTTGACCTTTTTTGGGCACACCATCTACATTCTTGGGTCACGGTGCCCATAGTATAACACTTTTCTAGTATTTAAATTACTGAAAACTAGATGATAATTTCTTCTATGGACAGGAGAGTTCCCTCATTTTATCAGTACCAGGTCACCTGATGGATCTGCAGTTATCAGTGCCATTGACGTCCTTTCTAAAGCTCTAATCACAATAGACTACCAGGGCACTGAAATAAAAGTTCAGCTTCCAGAACTATGACAAAGGCAGCAGATATGCTCACACTCTGCATATTCTCAGGAATCTCATTAAAATAAAGTCTCAAATGCTCACGTTACCTCCATTTCTTCAGACTCTGCCTTATTTTCAGGTTGGGTCTGCTGTTGTTCTTCAGCTTTTTGTTGCTCCTCATCTACTTGCATCTTCTGAAATTCAGAGCGATCCAGTTTCACATATTAAACAAATGCAGATCACTGTTTCAGTTCCTAGGCTGATCACTTCACTTACACCTCTAATGCTCTTTTGGGCAAAAGAAACAGACTGAAAACTACTACTCTACTGAAAAGTAGAGTCTTAAGGCATAAATGATAAGCTCCCAGTCTTTGCTTAGGCAAGTAACATCTCCATGATTAACAATTTCATCCACACCTCACAGTCCCAATTTAAAAAGATTTGTCACTGGTGTAACATGCTACAATTAGTACTTAATCTCATGTTTTAGTTGCTGGACATGTCTACTATATCATTACACAAGTCTCAGACCCTCCCAGAACTGGGCCAGTTGTGTTTCACCAGGTTTTAAGAAGCTAAGAGCAATTAAGTCTGTTACCTCTTCCTCCTTTGTGTGCTGATCTGTCTCCATAGGCTCTTCGTTCTCATCAGATTTATGCACCTCCACTAAAGATGCACTTGAAACGCTGAAGATGCCATGGATATTTACTCTGACTTTGACTTTTACTTTGGAACTGGATCCATCTGTTTGAGGAGTGACCTTCTGAACCAAGAAGTGAGCTAAACAATCCCAGAGAGGGAAAAAAAAACAGATTTGATAAACGTAAGTCCTGAAGGCAAAGTAAAACCTGCCTGTTGCTGACACAGCTCACTGCAACGCACTCAGGGGATATCAAATCCTACTCAAGTCAGACAATTCACTTTACTCTGCAATGCTGGGACACACAGCTACTAGGAATTCTCTAAGGTATGCTGTAAAAGCTGGTGTTACTTGTAACACAGCAAAAGACTGCACAACTCTCAGTGTTCCCCTTTCAGGTTTGCTCCAATATTAGAATGCTCTTCTTGTCCATAAACTTCATGTTACTCTACTTATTTTACTGTAGATCCATTTGGAAACATGTCCCTACAGAATTTGTAGTAGGGTTCACTTTCAGATTATATAATTAGACAGAAAAGTCCTGACACATGGACAAGATTATGAATAAAGCTGAAAGCCACAGAATAGTCCTAACCTATAGCACTGTCTGGGTAAGGCAGGTCCTTGGGGGAACTGTAGTACGCCTCCAGAGTGAAGGGCTCCTTTCTGTAGAATGTGAGGACCTTGGAGAACGGAGCAGGATGGTTCTTGGGAAAGACCTCACAGTCACTGCAAGAGAAAACAGAGCATCTGTTCAATATGTGGGACAATGCAGCTGGGAAGCCAACAACACGTTTCTAGATACTCTCAGATCTTAAGGAAAAGCTTCCTTATGAAGTGACAAAAGACTGTCCTGACCTGACCTTCCAGGTCAAGTAAAGCCAACAGCCATGTAGGAAGTGCCAAACTGCCACTTGATTCTGTTTTCTACTGTCATTAACAACGTAAGTGTCAAAATTTGAAGTGTTAAACTAGCACTATTCTAAGGGTATTTACTCCTACTGTGTTATTTAATCTAGTCATCACCATTTAGTTTTAAGCTGTAAATGCAAGAAGATCGAACTATTTTTACCTTAACCCTTCCTCTGCTGGGGAATTCCATCGCAAAGAAATAGGATACGGTATCAAATCTGTGATAGAAAACTCTCTCACTTTGAAAGCCGGGGACAGAATAGCACACTGCAAGAGCACAAGAGCCACATTACAAATGTTCAGACTTCGGATGAACGGCAATTTAATTCAGCAAGTAGCTATTTATGCTGCTAATATGTAGGTATTAGGGAGACTAATACTGATGGACTTAGGACCTGCATAACAAGCACTGGAAGCACTAAGAACCCTGCCTTCTCAGGCAGCTGTAACAATCTGCTCACTCTGAAAATGGAAATACACAAGTTTTACTTTAGAGTCATTGTGTTTGGTTTGCTATCATTGGACTACTGAATTTTCAGTGCCAATATAAGAAATCAGAGATTAAATTTAATTAAAGTTACTTTTCTAGAATGACATAGGATCAGGACTTCTGCATACTAGAACACAAAGTTCTCTTCTTAAGCAGATTCCAACAGCTAGTTTATATCCCTGATGGAACAGAACTGTGAGCATGTATTAGAGGTGATGAGAACAAAATTCAGGTGCATTCAAGAGATGGCAGCACTAGTAACTACAGAGTATTTACTACTGCTTAAGCCATTCAACAGTGACCATGTCCAGCTTAGGACACAGATTTCCATTAGCAAGAACCTAAGCTTTGATTTCCACCCATGCCATTAAGCAATTGCCATATCTCAAGTTTTACTGGTAGTGCTGTGGATTTCAATAAAAATACAACTAAAACCACTTTTTACCTGCAGTGCACAACCTCGTGCCACAGCCTCATCTGCATTCAGAGTTGTACTGACTTCTTTGCCAAAAAATTTACTGATCTTCTCTTTTACAGCAGGGATTCTTGTGGTACCACCAACTATCTCTACGGCATAAATATCCTCCTTCTTTAACTCTAGAAAGGAGTCAGACAATGGGTTTTATAGACTAAATGCTTCTGTTTCACATAAATAAATTAGAAGTTTTATTAGACCAACCATCACTTAAAGAATGTTCTCTAAGTTTCTAAGCAGTAAGAATTTCAGATCTTGGCTTGTGTTAAAAAGTTTTTAAAACTACTAAAGCAAGAAACTGTTTCTGGGCTAAATCCATCTGTCCAACACCCAAAGAAGGTTGCCCTCTGGCTGTCTCTGTTCTGCATGCAGAACACAAGGCACACACACTTACTGGCCTGCTCCAGGACGCTACGAAGGGGCGGCTCAACTCTTGCAAGGAGTCCGTCACACATCTCTAAAAATTTGCTTCTGTTGGAAGAAGCCATAAAACAAAGCTGTAACACACCATAAGCAACGCTGCAAACACAACAGGACCCAAAACTGAAGGAATGTCACTTGAACTGTGTACTCCAAATTTTTCTCTCCCCCAACACTAGTTTTATACTTTAGTATATTGTCCCACACCAAGTTGGTTCCAATAATCCAGGCACCCTTACAACATTCGCAGCCCTCCCTCCTAACTCAAGGCCACTGACCAGTCTCTAAACATTTCTATTTGGAGCAGCATTCCTGCACAGGCTGTTTGTTGAGTTCCCACCTCTTTCCAGTCCAAAGAGCTACTTAGTACCAACTTTTGACTGAAGGGCACTCTAAAGCTTGCCCTTCTAAAGGTTCAAACGTTACCTGTTCATCATTCCGGAGACATCTATGTCATTCATGAAGCACTCGATGTTCATGGGCAGATCAGAGGCGTTGGCGCTCATCAGTTTTTTCAGCTTCTCACACTCCTGGTACAGCCTCAGCAGCGCCCGGATCTTGGACTTTATGTCTAGTTTATATTTCTTTCCAAATTCTTCGCAAAAGTATTCAACTAACACCTCATCAAACTTCCTGCCTCCAAGTGTTGTATCAAATGCTGTAGCAAGAACCTTAAAAGAAATGGAACCCTTCAGTAATAGAGCCATTACTCAGTGAAACCAATTAGCAGATAACATCAAAGCATAGCTTTGTTTCAAATACAGTTCAACTCTAAATCAAAGCAAGAATCACAACACTGGTATCTCAAATGCTGAACAGCAGCCCTGGCTCCCCTGCCTGGGCCCCCCTCCCCTCTTGGAATGAGGTGACAATTGCTTCTAAAAGAAATTTAGAAAGACAGTGCAAGGCTTAATAACACAATCTGTTCACTAACTATTGCTGTGAGCAGACCGCGTTTCCAAATTCTGCTTAGCCACTGTCAGTTTGAATCATATCCCAGTTTAATATTTGATGCCTCATAAGAGTGGAACATGCTTACACCAAGCTAAAAATAAAAGAGGAGGAGAATAAATGATACTGACTCTTGCAAATAGGTGGTTGTTTTTGATGGAGGAGATACTTGCAAAGAACACCTGCAGCCCATCCACCTCACCCGATTCTGATCTGGGAACGTACTGGGAACTTAATTTTTAAGGAACAGAAATCAGTGAAGTAACACATTACCCTCAATACACCCTCAGACTGGGTTTGGTCTCTACACTCTCTGATTGCCTTGCTGCCCAGCTCTCCAATCTAGACCCAAAAGCATCCCTTTCATACTGCCATGGCTTTCAAGTTTGAAAGACAAATCTGACAGAAACACAGAGTAGGTTATGTTTCCTCACTAAACAGAACTACTAAGAAACTAATGCTCTCAGAACATTTCTCTGCATTTCACTACCCAATGCTTTAAAATTTGCATCTGCTTCTCTAGCCAATCAAGAGGATGTTACTGGAAGTGCAAGGTTCAGAAAGCCATTAGGAAATGTCAGTATTTGCTGGAAAACACCAATATTTTGGCAAAGTACATTCAGAAAGTACACTGTCACTTCCTTAGTTTCCACTGGCAGATTAAAGTAATTAAGAACGTTTTTACTCTTTTACATGAAGTTAAAAAACGTCTGTCACACCTTATTCTAAGAACTCCTGCTTTAATGCTGGATCTTATGACTGAAAGGGAGTATTTTTTTAAAAGCAGGATGCAGTCAGATATGGTAATTTCTGAATAAAGCATTTAATACAGGTTTTTTTATTCTTTGCCAAAGTCTGCTGATTAAGGCATGTTTGCTTCCTCCACACACTGCTCAAAAGCTCTCTAGTTCCCTGCCCTACTTTTGCTCCAGACAAAGTGCAATTTTAAGAACATGAATTGAGCTGTCTGGACACACTTCTGTGAAGCCAGGCAGGCTTGCCTGCCACAGTCCCTGGATGTGCTGATGAATGTGCTACAGGTAATTAAAATGCATGTGTAACAGATTGTTTACTTTCAGTTTGCCTTTGTTGAATGCACAAACAGAAACTTGATATGCAGAATGCCCCATATCCACAAAAACAACGTTCCGTGGCTTCTCTTCCAAGGCAGGCAGGTCTTGCTTATAGATCCCGTATGCAAGGGCAACTACAGAAATAAGAGTATAGTTAGGACATTCAGTTTTGTAATTGCTCAAGAAGTAAGTGGTACAAGGAAATACTAATGCTGTTTTTACTGGTGTAATTCTCAAGCTACAGACACTGATCTTATTAAACCAAATTCCCAGTGCTAAAGAAACATAGAAGAACATTAAACAGTATCAGCCCTTCCTTTGGCTGCATTAAAAAAGATATTCAAGAAATATCTTTAAGCCTCTGTAAAGCAATGAGAAAAACAGACCAGAGGTTAAGAAAATTTATGATCAACTCATCTATTTTAAGCTGATAAAATGAACTGTAATTCCAGAGAGAAAGGATCACTGGCAGAGAAAAAGCCCTTTTATCTAATAAAACTACAACACTGAGTGCAGGAAACAAAAGAATTACCTGCAGTTGTTTCATTTATTAGTTTCAGACAGTTGAGACCAGCAATCTGTGTAGCATCCATCACAGACCTCCTTTCTGCATCTGTGTAGAAACAAGGAACCTGCAAGGTGATCAGAGTGTCAATATTAACACTTCCCAGAGCCAACTTTAGTAAATAAGTGTGGACAGTGAGTTGATAGAGCAGAGCTGAGGCATCATTCAAATTCAGCGTTCATTTCACTTGCAATAGAGAAAAAATAAAAAGAAATATTACATGAAGACAAAGTTAATTTAGTGAATCTTCTTCCATTCCATATCACAAGCTGCTCAGTTTTGGAGCAAAGAACCAGAAATAAGTAACAAATATTACTTACACTGCTAACTAGCAGCATAAGTAAGACCATTAATGAAGTCTAGTTTTGAAGAAGAGATGTAAGATTTGGTTAAAACAGAAAAGGCAGATACCCAGATATTCAAGTTTAATGGGCAATTTAATCACAATTTAATGTTACAATCATATCAGTTTATGGTAGTAAATAAGTCTTACATATTTTGTCGTATCACATACTTACAGAAACAACACAGTCAACCACAGGCTTCTTAAGCGCATTCTCAGCGGTCTCCTTTAATTTGGTAAGAAGCATTCCTGTCACCTGCTCAATAGTAAAGTTTCTTTCTTCTTCCATATACATGGCCTTCAAACAAAAATTGTGCACACATATTACACTGCAGTAAAACCCAGGCACCATCCCCATTATTAGCCTTTCATTCTCTATAAGACTTTTAATTCGAAAGAGAACAGAAATTACAGTGAGCAGATTTAAAATAAAGAGATAAAAGGAAACTTGATCAGTTTCTTCCTCTGGCTCTTTCTCAAACATGCCAGACTTACCTTGATGCCAGTTGAGCCTGTTGGCAGCTGGACAAGTTCATAGGCAAGGCTTGCTTTTTCAGCTTGAACAAAGGGATCTGAGAATGCACGACCATGAAATCTTTTAAAACTTTGTACTGTATTCTTTGCATTTGAAATAACCTAGAGGAAAAGAAATCTTTAATACAACATGGCAGGGGAACATCTGAATTTCAAACAGAAGACAAGAGTTTTGTTCTCATGCTTCTCTCGCCAGAATATTTTTGTCATTTGTGTCTTAATAGTGTCAGGGCAGGTGCTGGGAGGCAACTTCCCTCTGGTTGCTCAGGGAACCTGCAGGAATTTGAGATGTAAAATAAATGTATGCTAAAAACTGAGCCAAGAGTCTATGAAATATTGATTACAGCAGCACTCAATTTTCACAGTGTATGTGCAGTTCACTCTGTAGAACTGTTAGCAAAGCCTCTTTCCCATTTACCTATTTCCTACCCCTACCTTTCCAGTGCGCTGCAGACAGTTATTTCCCAAACAAAACAAGCACACAGATGTAAACTCCAGCTCAGGTTCATCACATGCACATGACAATCAACACAGATACTCTCACAAAACAGCTCAAGGACCTTGGCATGAAGCTTTAAAAAGTCAGGAGGGCCCCAAGATGATACTGTCAACTTGATTTAACTGACAAAAGGTAGATTGTCTTTTATTAACAGCAGAGATCAGCACAAATGGAGAAGTGAAAAATCACCACAGCTTGTTTCAAGTAGTGCAAATAAACTGAATTTTTTCAGACATCAGAGCAAGGCACGTACTGAAAACCACAGTAACTGAGAGAGCAGACAAGCACCGTTCCATACAGCATTTACCTGGGATTGGGTTCCAGTCAGGTGTCTATTTCCTAAGAAACCTGGGCTGGATGTTCTCTAGGTTTAGTCTCTGCAGGACATACCTCATCTCTACTGGATTCTGTGCCAATGGATTTCGTTAAGCTAAGCAGACACTCAATTCCAGAAAAAACAGCTGTGTTTGGTTCTAGTACAGTGGTGCTGTTCTTGAATAACATGGTTGTGTCCAGTGACTTTTTTTTTTATTCTAGATAATGAATCTTCATGTATCTCTAGGCTTTTAGGCTAAGAAAACCCAACTGTTTGACTAGTCACTTCCTGTAGGAGACTTGAAAAAATAATTCATTTTTATAGGGGTTTCACAGCAACATAAGATATGATACAGCAGGACCTAAATATCATAAGCAAACCCAATCAGATTAACTTCTCAGCCCTTAAATCATGTTTACCTACCTACAGCAACAGAAATTTAAACTATGGGCAAGAACACCCAAGAGGTATAATTTAGGCTGTAATTCAGCCACAAAGAGTCAAGAAAGCTGTATTTACTTACACTCAAGTACGTCCCTTTTCTGCCAAAATCATGCACCTAATGGAATTCTACAGAATGTAGTCACATAATTAGAAAGCCACCATAATGCACAGGAACTAGAAGAAGCTAAGGCAGGGTGAAACATCACAGCTTAGCTTTAGAATTTACATTTGCAACTTAAAAAAAATATAATTAGTATTTATCAGAATTTCTTAAGAGGCACAGATTTATTTTGTACATGTCATTATGTGCAAGGATCAACCCTGAGATTTCTATCCCAGATGACAAAGCAGCAGTACATGCTGAACAGCTGAAGGAAGCTCAGCTGTTCATTAGTTATGGAGACACCAGGACACTGGCTCAGAGACATCTGTTATCTGCAGTGATAAAACCCACACTCTGCTGAGCTGATTCTTGGCCGGTGACGCTGCTTTTACCCAAACTGTACGCTCACCTGGCTTTTAGCTGCAGCACCAATCGAGCGATTCTTGGGGCCAAAGGATATACAGGATCTATAAGGACAAGAAAGAGTTCAGTCAGTGACTGGTACAGCTGCACTGCACATCTTTTTGGTAAAAAGTGTTGATACTGTTTAGAATATTACTGGTCCAATTAATATTATTTGGTCTATTCAGAAAGCTGGTCTTTCACTGCAATATATGCATGGAGTGTTCTGTGGATTCTGGAAAAATCAGGCACTCTAATTCCAGTTAAAAAAGCAATGCCCTCACTGTAGAACAGCACTAAATCCAAATTATTCATGCTCATTCAAGTTTTCCATCGAAGTACTGACTGGACAGACAGCCTTTATCTCAGTAATCACCTGTGTATCTGAGTCACCCACAGATAAGTTGGTCGCTAACAACACAGGAAACATTTGAGTGTTCAGAAGACAAACAGGAGGTAAATCAGATATTAAGGAAATCATTCCTACATGTCTGTTCCAGATGCTAACTAAGCTTTGCAGTTTTAAGGCAAACCCTTCAAGGGGAGGAAGGAAAAACCTGTAAAGAAAGATTGCTGTTTGAGAGTTTGATCTGTCCCCACTGAAATGACGTGGATTACAGAAAGGAAGATCATGCTTTACTCCCCGGTGCTTTGTGGCAGCTGCAGTTCTGCATAAAGAAATCCTCCTTTTTGGAGAAATTCCTAGGCCGATTAAGCCTCTTGTTTTACATATTTAACAAACTATAGGAGCCCTAACAAAATGAAATCCAGCCCTCTAATCCAAGTTCCTCATACCACTGAGGTAAACTTAGTGGGGGGAAACCTGCCACTAAGCAAGCACATCTTTCCTATTCACACAACATCCTAACAGTGTAATTAAGCCGCTCTCCATACAGCAGGTCAAGAATCTGCTTTACAGCAGGGTGATACCATAGGGCTGCCACAAGAAACACATTCCAGCTCAGCCTGGGTTTGGAATTGGGTGTTCTAAGCAGAAACTATCAAAACCAGAACTGAAGACTGGGGTGATATAATTGATTGGATTTATATCTTCTTCCAATTTATTAATAACATAATAAATGAAGCAAGGCCTATCCTAAAGCATATGTTGCAACAGAATTAACATTTCTGAATAGATCTGTTGTTGTTTGAAACAACTATTCGAGTCAATAAAAACTGGGAAGTTTATGCTCTGCAGACCCACAACAAGGGAACAGGAGCTGAAAACCTAAGAAGCCCTGGAGCAGAAAGCTGATTATTAATTTACTCTGGTTTCCTGAAAGAAATTAGGACATGAACATAAATTATTGCCTTTCTCTTGGACAAAAAAAAAAAGCCCCATCCAGCTACTTCACTGCTAAATTCACAAACCAACAGCCCCCCACCAACACAAATCCACCACTTCAGATGAGCCTTGGGGAGCCGTGCAGGGACCCAGCACAGAGGTGAGTGAAACTGGGAAGGAGGGAGGGAGGGAATGTGGGAGGAAGGGAGGGAAGGAAGAATTTACAGACAGTCTTATTCCTCAAATCAGTTCACAGGAACCAGAGTTAACTCATTAAATACAAATTACACTATTACACAACTTCTGGGAGCTGAATAACTAACCACTGCATTATAAGGAGAAACAATTACAGTGAAGGTCATCAGAGGTCTAATGAAACACTTTAGAAAGTTAAAAATCTCTGCTTAACAGACCTGCAAGCACAACTTCATCCTCCTACCCACTGTCACTTCCTGGGAAGATCCCCTGTCCCCTGACAGCTCATTTCGTCTGCACTGACAATCAGCACCAGCTCCAAGGGTCAGTCTCAATGATTTCACTTAATCCAAGTCCCTTCATCCTTATGGAAATAATTAAACTATCTTATTTTCTCCTCTCTGTCTTCACTCGCTTTCTCTCTACCACTTTTCCACACTCAAAGGCAAACATGTTTTTCTCGGCTTTGGGATGTACAAGTTCAAATTTTGCAGGATTCTGGAAGAATCCAAGTACCAGAGCTGAGAGCAGATTCCGTGAGAGTGTCATTTGTGCCACTGAACTCAGTACAACGCACTCAGTGGGGTTTATTTTAATCATACAGATTATTACATAAACGCATATCTGCTAAGCCTTCCCAAAATTTGGATGTCACCATAGAAAACACAATGTTTAACCCTGACCATGAGCCAGTTCCTGGGGAAACCTGTCACAACACCTTGCATGATTTTCCCTTCTCTAAAAAGTCCTCAGCACTGACTTTTTGAACCAGGTTTCTGTTTCCAAGGCACTTAAAATATCACTCACAATTTCTTTTCATAGAAAGGTCTGCTTGCAGGATGGTTCTCTGCCTTCCTCAGAACAGTACCTGGAGATTAAGTCCTGATAAAAACCCTCTCATTTTCATTATGCTCATTTCTTCCAATTTCACTCCAGCCTCCCATAACTGCATTATTTCCCAAGAGACACATTATGTCAGAAATTTTATTTAGCTTATCTCCTTTAATGAGGGAGATTCGTGCTCATATCTCTAATATATATATATATATATTTATCTGCAGATAGGGCCAAATATCTGGAGTTATTAGAGGACAGCTTTGACATTCTCTACATTAAAGTTTTCCCAGCACATCCAACCTTTAAGCTTCCATATTATTGAGAACACATAAGAGATTTCCAGATACTCGAGCACATGTGCTGAATTCAAAGTTTCCTTCTCCGTTTATTCATTGCTTAGAGACAAGAGCAAGCAAACAGAGTGAGGTATTGTCTAATGAGAAGCAAGGTCACTCTCTGCCTCTGGGCTTTTTGAAGTGATGTGAGGAATCTAAAAAAAAAACCAAACATCCAAGACAATGCTATTGTCTCACCAAGACAGCAATTTACTTCAGTGTCTGCTTAAGCAAAGCCATGCTACAACACAGGGGAAGCTGCAGAAACACTTCTAAGAAAGCTTTCCTGTTTCCCTCCAGGTCTGATGCACTGGAGGCTCTTTCCCTATCTTTATTTTGCAATTCATTCGTAGAAGTTTTATTCCTGTTCTCTCCTTCTCAGGAAGTTTATTATTAAACAGAAGCAACGAACACTCTTCTCGAGAAACGTGCGGTAAAGGCTCATTACATGAGCAGACTTTGAATATAGTGATCACATTGAATCGTGGAATCCCAGAGTGGTTTGAAAGGGACCTGAAAGCTCATCCAGTTCCAAGCCCCTGCCACGGGCAGGGACACCTTCCACTACACCAGACTGCTCCAATCCCCATCCAGCCTGGCCCCGAACCTTCCCAGGGACGGGGCAGCCACATCTTCTCCGGGCAACCTGTGCCAGGGCCTCCCCACCCTCACGGGGGAGACTTGCAGATTCCCCACCCCGGCTTCCCTGCAGGTCCCTTCCGACACTGGAAAGGGCTCTGTGGTCTCCACACAACCTTCTCTTCTCCAGGCTGAACAGCCCCAACTCTCTCAGCCTTTCCTGTAGTGAAATGTGTCCCTGCCCATGGCAGGGGGTGGAACTGGATGAGCTTTAAGGTCCATTCCAATCTCTTAATATTCTACGATTCTGTGAATCTACAAAAGGCAGGGAGCACAGCGGGTTCACCGTATCTGCGGCGCTTTACCGCTTGTCTCTGAGCACTTTATCCCTCCGCTCCTCACGGCCCCGCCGCTTCCCTCCCTCCCCGGCCCCGCCACGCCGGGCCCCGCGGGCGCCTTCCCGCCGCCTCAGCGCGGCTCCCCGGCTTCACTCACGGCGTGCTGCGGTCGCTGTACTCGTTGGCGACGGTCTCGATGCCGCCGGCGCGGGCCACGGCCACGTAGCAGCTCTGGAAGCCCAGGTCGATGCCCACCACGGACATGGCGGCGGCGCTGAGGGGGGAGCGCGGGGCCGGCAATTCTCGAAAGATCCCGTCGGGCCGCGGCCGCGCCGGCGCTGAGGGCGGCGCAGATCTCGCGAGACCGCGGGAGGCGCGCCGGGGGCTGAGCGGGCGGGGGGAACGTGTGAGGGGGTGCCGGAGCGCCGCCCTTCTCCTTTGCAAGAGGTTGTTTTCTCGCAAAATATTCCAGGAATGGGAGAAAAAACGCGATTAAGTCACAACTTGGCAGCACTGCAGAGGTTGCTGAGTTATTTCCCTCTGGGTGCGAGGCTGTTGGTGCCACAGCAAAGCTGTTTAATGAAACTTTTTTTTGCCCAAACGATGTAACGACCTGAGGGGTTAGGGATGGGAATGGATGGAAACAGCTCGCCCTGAGATGTTATAATAGTTAAATTACAATTTCTAGAAACAGTTTTTGCAGAAAAGGGCTTAAACTCCTCCTGAGCAATTGCGGTTCAGATAAGTGTTCAAGGCCAGGTTGGACGGGGCTTGGAGCAACCTGGTTTAGTGGAAGGTGTCCCTGCCCGTGGCAGGGGATGGGAATGAGATGAGCTTTCAGGTCCTTCCAACCCAAACCGTTCTGGGATTCTCTGTTCTGATTTTTCCTGAATTACAGAAGAAAATCGAAGGCTGGGTTCATAGTTTTATACTTGACAATGTGGTTTAAAGACACTATGGTTCCAACTATGTGGTTCCAGCTATGCTCCCAATAAAATTTAGCCCACGATCGCTTTATATCCAATAGCATTTACAGTACAGTCGGCCTGTAATCAACACACAAAATTTTAATATTATTATATCTTACTGGGCCATTCTCACTGTAGTTTGGATGTGTATAGCTACATTGTGTTTTTCAGAGCAATGTTTGGCCAACTAGTGTGTTGTGGGTTTGCTGGAGAAAAGTCCTTTCAGGGATCAAGGATTCCTAAAAAACGAAATAATTTTTTTTTTAAGAAAAAGAATCACTCAAAATTCCAGCACATTCCATAGTCCCACCAGTGGTGGGAGTGGGGTGAGGGGGAAATGGACACCCAGCAGTGGTGCTGCTTCCCCCGGCAGAGCAGAGGTCAGGGAGGGTTCTGTCAAGGGGAATGCTTTGGGATGAAAGCACAAGGGATGGGTGGATTCATCCTAACACAAACCTAATTCTGATACTTATATCCATGGATTTGGTGAAACTGAATGCTTGGGAATGCTTTCAATTGAGAGATAAAACACACCAAAAATACGTCAGTGTAATGTGTTATAAACAGTACGTTACCAAGTTCCCAGCGCTGTATTTACATCCCTGCTCCTTGTTTTAGTGACACAGAAAACACGTGGCGGAGAAATTCAATATTCCAGGCAGGAAGGACTGTTGCCCCAGAGCCGCTCTGGCAGCTGCCGGTGGGCTGGGAATTGCATCACGGTGCTAATGACAGAATATTAATGAAGTGTTTGACCTCGGCCGTCCTTGAGCACAGGGCGAGGTGCCAGGAACGGAACCGGCTGTTGGTCCGTGTGGGAATATTGTACAACCCGCAGTACCGGGAAAACAGTTTCCTCTTGTGTTTGTCACTTTCCCTTTGAAAAGGAGAGACAGGGAGCAGAGCCTGGTGTCAGAGGGGATCGGTGTCGGAGTGCCCTGATGTGACCGCTGACCCTGGGCCAGGACACGGCCCTGGGACTTTGCCAGGGCTGCTGCCTGTGGGGACAGGAGGGTGGTGGGGGAGAGGGGCCCTGCCAGCCCAAACAGACAGTTCTGGTCACCACATACAACCCCAGCCAGGTGAAAAATAGATAAATCAACCCAAAACCTGAGGTGTCGTGATGTAGTCCTTTAAGTGGAACAGATTCCACAATTCTCTCTGCTCTCCTCTATTTTCTGAATGTTTTTTCTTGTAAGAAGTGAGACTTCTAATGTGCAAAACATGAACAGACTGTTACAACTACTTCTAAGAAATAATTAGGATTTGATGACAGCTGAAAGACATGCAGCTTATCCTGAACTCCTGTAATACAAATTCTTTAATAAGGCTTTATCTTTTCTTCCTGGTGAAGAGTGATTTGCAGAGAGAGAGCAACTTTGAATGGAACAGTGAAGTACCTGCTGGGGTAACTCAGCTAAGAGAAAGTATTCAAAATGTGATGATAACATGGCCCAAAACTCATGTTTTTAACAGAAGGAACAAGTTGCTGGTGATGTACATGACACCACCCCACTGCTCAGAGCTGCACAGGGGTGTCCTGTGGCCTGGCAGGTGTTACAGATGTGTGACCCTCAAAAACTAGGGGAATAAAAAATAGGAAAAAGACTGATGTTAATTTGTGTGCTAGGAGTGATTTTGTCTGTTCTTCAGAGTATCCATATTGTGCTTCATTCAGTGCTTTACTCAACCTGTGCCTTGGTCAGTCCTGATCTCAGTCTGCAGCCCCAAGACTTTCTCAAAACTTACTCTTCTGGGGAGTTTCACAGATAAATCCTTGCCTGGCATTTCACGTGATCTCCTTTATGACCTATAAGCAAAACAGATACGTGACTTCAGTGCCTGCGTACTGCAAATCCACCACCACGGTGTATCCCGCTGTCCTCCCAGAACCTCCAGCCTCAGTTTACAGTTCATTGCACCTCCAAATCAGTCTTGCAATTCATCAGCGCCGACCAAACACGACCACGAATGTGGGCTTAAAATAATCCCTGGCTGGTATCTGTCACAGACTATTCTTTGGGCTGCTGGAAATAGCCCGTGCACGTCACCCAGCGCATGGGTCATCAGCCTATTCTGGGATATTCAAATAGAAATGGGCTTTGTGATCCCTTCAGCTGAGGGATCTGGGATATCAGATTGCCCAGAACTCTGATCTGACTCATACCACATATAACCCACTTCTCTGAAATCCAGCCTGTCTGTGCTTCCAAAGGTTACATGGGAGTTGGGTTCTACCAGTTCTGTTATCTCAAGAATTCGCAGAGAAATAAATGTCGAAAAGATAAATTTCCCTTTTATTCTGGTTTTCATAGTTGTCCATCAAACTTGGAAGCTAATTAGATTTCCTGTGTTTACAAATTAAGCCAAACCAAACAAACCCCACACCAGCCAACTGAACATTCCCAAAGAAACATAACAAAGGCAAACAGAGAAAAAGGAGGAAAGCGACTACAAAAACCAGTGTTGGAAAGTGATGGGCATTGTAGCAACAAAGGCATAAGTCTAAGGAATATATACATTATTTCAAACAATTATTTGCTCCTGGATGCTGTGTATTGCACATACATCATCACTGGATAATTAAGGCTAGTTCATAATTTTACATATATTTCTTAACACTGGAAATCAGTGCCCTGGGGCAGCCTGTCTGGACGGGTTTTAAGCCTGTAAGATACTTCTCAGCCTGTTGGACCATGGAAGGTGGCAGAAAAATGCAAGAGGCTTCATTTGGATACAGTGTAATTAGTGTCAGCCTCCCTATGGAATTCTGGGGCACTGAACGGAGCTGCTAGTCCAGAAGGCAGAATTTGTAATTTATTGATAAAGTAAGGGTGGGGTCATGTGATTACAGTGGGTAAGTTAAAGAAAATAAAATTATAAATGCTCCATGTGAGTGTACATCCCTTCACAGAATGCAAGAGTTAAGGAGAGAAATGTTTAAATTGTGATTAAATTTTTTGATGTGATAAAAAAAATAACAGTGAAAGACCACATAATCCCAGTGACTGGGGTAGTAAGACTGGAATTAAGTTCAATGGTACAAAGAGTAAGGTCATGGGCACATGAACTAAGAGCAAAAAACCTGGAAGTGCTTTTGTGAGAAATAATAGCAGAAGAGAGTGACCCGCATCTAACCTGGCTCGTTAGGGGGTGGAAAGTAAACACATGAGGATGGGAATGAGTAATTAAACCAAGGAACAGCTGACAACAAATGGATAAACCAACTGATCACCCATAAATTAAACCAGAAAGCAAGGGGATCCTGGAACAATTGGGGCAATCAACTCTGGAAAGTCAGATAAGGAGAGCTGGGGGAAGAAAACTGTTAAATGTGGGTCAGCCCAAGTGTCGAGATGGGATTCTGTGAAACGGATCCCACGTAACTGGAAGCAGCAGGAGTACCTACTGGGTAACTTTGAGCTCTGTCATCCCAAAACATACAGATCCTAACACAGGGAGGATTGAGGCCACAGTCCGTCCTTTCCATGAGGCCAGTGCTTGTACTGCTCATGGATCAGGAGCTGGGGCCATGAGCCCATCCTGGATGGGTGAAAGGCTGTGGACAGGAGCTCAGCCCAGATTTTTTCCATCCAGACTATCCACAAGCCTCCTAGAAGTTCCAGAATTTCGTGTGCTGTGCCCACACATGGTGTGGGTGAGGCCTTCCCCTCTCACCCCGTGTGGGTTGGGAGCGCTGCCCCATCCCGCGCCCTCTGCCTGCTGCTGAGGCTCCTTTGAATGCTCCAGGCTGCTGGCGCTCTGCCCAGGGGAAGAAAACATCGGGATTTGTTCTGGATCCACGTCATCCATTCCACTGACACAGCTAATGATGTGAGCTTCCACAAAGCGCGCACACGGGTGACGTCCCTGCTTCGTCGACGTGCTTCACGCTCCACCGGGAGACATTTGGGATCTGGTGACACAGGGATGTGCTCAGCATTCACCAGAATGTGAGCTGAGGATCCAAAAATAGGGCAGAGCTTTCTAGGCTGGAGCAGGGGACAGTCCCCAGCAGGCACTGGCTGAGGGCACAGTCAGGATAACAGTCCCACAGCAGTGCTCCCTCCTCTCGGGCAGGGGTGTTTGTCATGACCTCACAGCTCATCAGTTTAATTAATTTTCATGCATTCTAATAACAAAGCCTGTTTTTTACTTTTTATTTCGAAGGGAACCGTGGTTGAGTGTCCATAGAGATTACAGATTTTTGGGATACATCATCCCTTTCAGTGTACTTTGACAATAGCTGACCTAATGAAGACTAACCAGGTTTGAGGCTCCATAAGGTCCCTTTATGTGAACACCAAGTAACAGTTCACACCAGTTCTATCTTTTTTCTTTCAGCTGTACCATCCTCTAAGTGTCTGTTTATATGGTGGATACCAATGGAGTCTGGAATTATGCAAGCCTGGAATTCTAAAACTTAGAACTGGGTCTGCTCTTAGTTACTGATATAAACATTGAGTGTCTGCATTGATTTTACTAGAACAGACTGACATCCATACTGGCATTAAGTTTAGATATATTATAAACACTTTTGTTTTTTTGCCAGATCTTCCCTTATCTCTTAAGCAGTTCAAACAAATCCTTTTTGTGACTGCTGGAAGAGGAGACCCTTTTCACCACACAAATCACAGCACTGAACACATGAAAACTGTGTTCAGCAGTTTTTTCTGCAAGGAGAATGTGCAGAAAAGGGAATGAGGGAACCCATGTTGCTTGGGAAGTTAAGAGACAGAGAAACATAATGATTTTGAGCTTGTGTCACTTTACTTTTTGCCTAGGAAGGGATTCCCATATTTCTGATTCTCATAAGCAATCTGAAATATCCCAGCAGATGGGATCTCACCTGGGGTTCCCTCCTCTGATGTGCTAAAACATGCTGTGATGAGGCTGGTCCATGAAATCACCATCACAACGTGGGAAAACCATCACAGAAACGGTGTCCAGGCCGCGCTCCGGCAGGAAATGGGAGTTTTCCTCTTCATGGCACTTGCCAGGCCCAGCAGGGACCATGTCCGTGCCCAGGATCACTGCAGAGAGTGCTCGTTTCACTTGGCTGTCCTGGGTTTGCTTTGTGATGAAGAGAAGCATCGGGATTTTAATCTTTCTAAGCTGGCTGTTTTTTTAAGGAAAGCTCTGTAGGTGAGACAGCAACTTCCATTAGGAAATACAGTTCAGATGGATCTGGGAATTGTAAGGCAAGTCTTTCATCCATCTGTCGTCCTGGACTGCAGCCCCCAGCTATTCCAGCAGCAGTATTTCTCCCACATCGTCCCCTCATGTCTCTGGCAGGGCAGGAGAGATTTTGGCCCGGAAAAGAAGAGGAGGAGCAGCGTGAGCTTTGTGACACCTCGGGAATCTGTGCCCGCTGGAACCAGCAGGGCAGCCAAGGACGAGCCACAGGGAATGTGGCTTCATGTACTGGCTTTATCAAAACTCACTGTTCTCTCACGGGATCAGTTTTAAAAGGGTATCTTAAATTTTGTGACAGAAACCGCCAAGAAAGCCTCTTTTCATGCTGAATTCTGACTACTCCCACCCATTGGTATCCTGGAAGTACTTTATATCCCACGCTTTCCAGCGCTGTTTCAGGACTGTCCTGCCCCTCTGAGTGCAGCGCACACGCAATGGCGGCGCGGGCGCGGCAGGGGGCGCTGTGGGGCGCGGCCGCTCTGGCCGCCGGAGGACCCGCTCTCTGTGGCGCCCGCTCCTTCCCCGGCGGGCGGCCGTCAGCGGCCTCACTTCCGGTGGAGGCGCTAAGATGGCGACGCCCATGCACCGGCTGATCGCCCGCAGACAGGCGTGAGCGGGGCCGGGGCTGTGGGGGCCGGGCCGGGCCGGGGCTGCGGAGCGGCGCGGGCCGCGGGGCCGAGCGCTTCCCCGGCGCTCAGGGCCCTCCCCGCCGGCGCGCTGCGTGCCGGGCCCCCCCGCGAATGCTGGGGTGACGGCGGGGCCGTGGATGTGGGGCGGCCCGGCGCTCCACGGCCCCCGTGCGTCCGGCCCGGCGCGGTCCGCGGCTCCACAGGCGGCGGGAGCGAGAGCGGCGGGTGGGGAGGGAGGGGGAGCTGTTGGGTTGCGGCGCTGGGAGCAGCCCTGGGTCGGGAGCCGCCAGCTCGGGGCTGCGGGGCCGGCTCGAGGCGCGGGCGGTCCCCGATCCGCATCGCCGGCGCTCGGCGGCCCAGCTAACGGGGAGTGATCCCCGGCGTCGTGTTGCGGTACAGTTACGGAACGGCAAAAAAAGGAAAAAAAAAACAAACAAAACAACAAAACCCACCCCAAACAAAATAAAAAACGAGCGGGCTTTACTAGGTGTAGGTATTGCAATCAAATAATTTCCTCAGCACCGAAAGGGTCTGACTGCAAACAGTCAGGACTGCATTCCTGAAATGAGGAAAACCATGTTTTTGCTTGCTTAGGAAGTGCAGCAGGTGTGTGTGTCCCACTCCCACTTGCTGCTGACATTGCCTTTGCAGTTGTTTGTAGATTTGGATGTTGGGTTTTTTCCTTAGATTAATTTATTTCTCATGTTTCAGTTTTTTGACTGTGTTTTTGGGGTTTTTTTGCCCGATCACACGAGTTGGGCAGAATGTGGATGGTTTCTGCAATTCTCCTGCCTTTTCCACGGTTTAGTAATAATCTCTTTGCTATTTTCTAGTGGGAAGTAATTTGAGATTTTAAAAGACTCATGAAATACAGCCTTTGATCCCTGCTAAAATTTTGCTTCAGTTTTGTGCTTTTCATTAGTGTTAAACTCATTGGTACTGATGTGGTGTTTGCAGATCTGTGGCTGCTGAGCAGGTGTGATGTTCTGGTCGTTACTTATATTGGTTTTAGGACTTAATCCTTGTCTTTTTAGCTTGCATGGAATTGTCTGCTCCGCTTGAGTGAGTAGAACTAAAGCCCTGGAAACACTGAATTACATTGTAGTTGCTTTAAACTTCCACCGTGTTCCTGTGGACACAGGTCTGGGCTGGTTTGAGAGAGAAAAACATCAAATTTGGGGGCGGGGGTTATGTCAGTGAAGAGGAGGGAGAGTCGTCACTGAACTTCTGTGTAACTGCTGTGGCAGAGCCTGAAGTGCAAGACAAAGACAAACAAACCCCTCAGAGCTGTTGGATGTTGTTCCTTCCCAAACATTCTGATTCCTGCTCCAGTCCCAGTTCCTTGTACTGAGCAGGCTTCAGTTTAATATTTTAGTGGTGATTTAGCTGAGTATTTCTAAGGCTTGAATACGAAGCCAAATGCTCTCTGGATTGAATGAGTGATGGATATTGAACAAGATACCCTTCAACAACTGCCACAAAAGGTGGTGGCTGAAGCTGAGGGAGAAGCAATTCCTTCCTTGCCTGGAAGTGAAACACTCATTTTGAGGGAAAAGTGCTCACTGCTGGTCTGTCACTTTATTCTCACTAAATGAACAGTCTGGGAGCCTCTTAGTTCAACCAGGCTGGTAATTACAGACAGTTTAGATGGACTGGCCTTGAAAACTTTGTATTTTGGTGCTTGGAAAAAACCCAGAAGGTGGGAAGAGGTGACAGAAGTCACAGGGCACTGAAAGGAGTGACACAGTCCCGAGTTCAGTCCTGGCTCGGAACTAATTTTGATCCTGACCTTGAGCAGTCCCTTGGCTGTGTGTTTCCTTATTTGTAAAGGAGAAGGGAAAACAGCTTTGCAAAGCTTCCCAACAGCAGCTTAAGAGCTTGAGTGTGGAAGTAGGAGTGTTTTCCCTTCCCTGATTTCTCAAAAAGCTCCCAGAATTTTACGCAGTGCAAGAACTGAAAGGTGGATGTGAAATCTCCCTGACGCTGCAGGTGTTTGGGGGCACGGGGCCGTCAGGGGAGTCTGGCTGGGTTTACTCTGCACAAAGGGAGCAGGAATCTGATTGTTCCTGTGATAAACCTTCTGCCAGGCTTTAAGGAATCTTAATAAATTCAAGTAAGCTACAACCAGGAGCATCTCCGAGAGTCCTGGGCTTTTTGTGAGAACTCTGGGCCGTTTGGTACCTGAGTGTTAAATTCTGGGGTTTTGAAATGTAGCTGCTGCTTTTTGCTAACTGCGTTCTAAACCATAATTTCAATTATTTACCTGAAGTAATTTACAACCACCTGCAAATTGTATGCAGCGAAGTTGTTCCCATGTGAAAATGTTTTAATAAGTGAAAATCCGTTCACTTAAGTTCTGTATGGACCTGATATTACTGTTTGTGTCCTGATTTAAGAGAAAAGCTGAAGCACCTCTGAACATCTGGTTTAGTCATGACTTGATGCTGTTAAACATCTGCATGATAAAAAAATAAATAATTTTTCACTAGGTAGAACAGACTTGGAGTGAGTCACTTATGCAATTCTGCATTTTTTCTAGGGAGGCAAACAAGCAGCATGTGAGATGTCAGAAGTGTTTAGAGTTTGGCCATTGGACATATGAATGTACAGGGAAGAGGAAATACCTGCACAGGCCTTCGAGGACAGCTCAACTGGCCAAAATCGTGAAAGAGAAAGAAAAACAACTATTACTGCAACAGAGGTAAGATTGGCAGGATTAAATGTCTGGTTTATTAATGAAATAAAAGCAAAGATGGTGTTCCCAGACCATTTTCTGGGATCTTTTCCTTCAGACTGTGTGATGTTTGCCTAATCTTGGAGCTGATTTGTGTGTTAGGTGGAATATGTACACGCAGGTCCCACAGAATTAAAATGAACATTTTAATTAATTTTATTTAAATCTCTCATTAACACCTGCTCCTCTGAAATACACTTTAAAAGCATTTTGACCTGTCTGTAACAAAAAAACATCCACTAAGCCAGAGTTAAAATAGTTGGAGCCATTTCTTAACAGAACAGTTTCCTGAATTCCTTGGTTACTTGATTTCATGTTTACCTGCTGAGACAAGCAGGTTTGTGTGAAGACTGTAAATGTGTTTATAACAAAGAGGCAACTCTTGCCCTTCTGTTCAGGTTTGCTGGTAGAGTGTGGAGTTAAACTGGTGTTCTGGGCACGACCTGACAGTGTCTCCTGCTGCTCCCTGGGAGCTGCACTGGTTAAACTGGTGAATGGGAGTGGAGTTATCAGGTGGTTTTAACTCTCAAGCATAAAGTAATGACTCCTCGCTGAATTGCATAATTATTTCCTGTTTTGATATCTGAGAAAGTGGAAGATGCAGCTTAACAGAGAAATCTAAATGAAACTCTGCATGTGGGGTGTGATTTCCTTTCTGCTTTGCTCTCAGTCCACTTTGTGTTCTTCCCCCGAGGTTAATAATTGTTTTAACAAGCAGCTCCAGAGCAAAAAACCAGTGCAACACATCAGTTTTCCATAAAATTGCTGTGCGTGTGAGGGTTATCTCTGCCACTACAACTGCAGTTTGGTTTTGGCAGCTGGGGAGGTGCTGCCTCAGCCCCGAGGATGGGCAGAGTGAGGTCCCTCAGAGCCCTTGCAGCTGGAATTACTGAGGATTTGGACACGTGCCCTCAGTCACTGCCGCTTCCAGCTCAGTGTGTTGGCTGTGGGTCATCACACTGCCAGGATGTGAGTTATGGAGAGCGTTCCCACCTTTTGCTGTTATCCTAGTGGGAGAGAATAGGGTGGTACCTCTGGCAGACACGGCTCCTGTGGCTCCGTCAGCTGTTGCAGCTCAGGCAGCAATTATGAGTCACACGCCTGAAACACTGACTGAAGTGGAAGCGCATTAGCTTGTGATAAGAGCCACCTAAAATGTTTGATTTTGAAATTAATTTTGATCCACTGAGTAATTCTGAAGTAATTAGAGTCACACAGTATTGTAAATAGATATCAGAAGTGCTTGGGGCTCTGAAACTTGCTCCACTTAGAGAGAGTTTGGGTGGGTTCTTCAGAAACTCGAAGGTTTTAGGCAAAGTTTGAGACTCAGATTTTTCCTTTGTTCCTTTTCTACCCAATTTCTGGTGAATTCTTCAAGTTCACATTGGAGGATTGTCAACTGAGGGTGAAATTCCTTGAAACTTGGTCCTTGTGCGTGAGTGTGAGGGTGGGATAATTTTATGTAGGAATTCTAGGACTGTCCAGTCTGTCACAAATGGAGGTTTTTGGGCTGTAACAGTCCTCAGTGTGAGTGTCATGTGCTGTGACAAGTCATCTTGTCAATGGAAGACTGACTAATCCTTAGGTGGGAGCAGTGTTTAATCCTGGTTAAATTGGGCTGGATTCAAAGGGGTTATATAATCATAAGCTCCTTAGCTGTTCCATAAGGGATCCTATTCCTTAAGTGCCAGTGTTACACTTCCAAGGATGAAGCTTTTTCTTTGTGGAAAAACATCTTCCTAGGAAACACTTTTGCTTTTTATATCACTTGTTTTGGAAGATTCTTGTCATGGAGAAGTTGGGTCTCCCACAGCTCTACTTTGGAGTACTTGTATCACCACCTTTAAAGATCCAGGCAGGAATCATTAACCAGAAGGCAAACACAGCCTAATAAGGCCAATATTTACATTTGACAATCACATCCAAGCTATTTCAGCATGAACTCATTCCATAGTTGCTCCAGGATCCCTCTGTTGGCCCAGTGCTGACCCCACCATTCCGACGGACACTCTGGAGGTGTCAGTAAACCCCTCACTGCCTGCCCAGCCTGGGGCAGGAGTTGGGAGGGAGGAAAGGTGAGGGAATCCTCATTCCTGAGTGATGTTACTGCACTGAACCCAACCCAGAGTGTGATTTATGGCTCCAAAGGCACTGTGGGGCCACAGGGAGAGCGAGGGAGTGCCAGAGCAGGTCTGACTGCAGGGCCTGGAGAAACTCCTGTGGTAACCTACACCTCACACACTAGAGGGAGGCACAGCCCTGTGCCCGGGCTCCTCACACACTGAGTGAGGTCCTGTCTTCTCAAAGGTGCTTTGAGGTTTAATTCTGTTTCTCACAGTGACTCCTCTTACCTGTGAACACCTGGTGACCCCCGGAGGGTGTAAGGCCTTAGGAATGTAAGTATGAACAGGAGGGATTGTAACTTGGATTGGAATTTGAATATCAGTGAATCTTCCTCTTACCCACAGGAGAGTGTGTGGAGTGTGAAAAACTCCTCTGTATGATAAGAATGTTTTCATACCGTATGCATGAAAAAAAACCTGGAAAAATCTAATTTTTCCAGCTTATGAAGAGCATTGAACTTTTATTGAAATACAGTGCAGGTTACACTTAACACTTTCTTCTTTCTACCCTTTCTGGAGTCTTTATCAGCACATACTGCTTTCTAATGCCTGAATGAAATATATTTGCAGTTTTCACTTCCATTTTTATATATTCAAAATGGCTTCTAATGACAAGTTTCAGTTGAGCAAGAAACATATCCTGGGTCATGAAAATATATGACTTCCTCATAGATCAGTGGCATGTTGTGTTGTAAGGGTATGATGAGGGAATATTTGAATCACACAGGTACATTCCAGGTTGAATTATCTGTGTGGATTGAAAACAGCACGTGACTGGCCTGTTTGACTGAAGGAATTTTGTTTTCTTTTTAAAAAGAGAATCCAGCAGTGAGGACTGCTTTAAGAAAGTTCATCTCCCTCAGTGTTTTGTTAAAAAAAAACTTTCTTCTGTGTCACCTACCACTAAAACTTTGTGTGAGTGGATGATCAAGTGGGAATCTCAAAGACACATCTGGAAAGCATCACTGTAAATAGATTTTTCTATTTCTTTTTGCACTTGAAAGAAATGTGAAAGACACAGGCTAATTCAATGTTTTACACTTTGTTTCCATCAATTCAGCTATTGCTAAATAGAGTTCTATACAATTTTTTTGTGTCCTTTTCTCCTGTGCCTTCCATTCCATATAAAATAAAGCAAAGAGGAGAGTAAAGCATCCATAACACAGAAAATTAGAGGTGAATTGCTGGGTTTTTTTTTTTAATTCCCCTGCCTTGTAGTTTTGTTGCTCTGGTCTGCATAGGACTGAGAAGAGCTGCCTGGTGCCCTTATGGCTCTGCCAGCAGAACACCACTGTGTGCTCATATTAAACTCACTGTGCTGCTATTTATTTAATTTTCCTACCACATTAATCAAAGCTATTATTTTTTCCCCCTTAATTAGTGCTGGAGAAAGTGCTGCAGAAAAGAAGACCAAGAAAAAAAGGTAGGTGAGACTGGTGGCAAATGGTGCGGCTGATCCGGGCTGGGATCCTGCACTGGGTGTTGCAGGAGTTTGGGAGGGGGTGGGAAAAGTCAACAGTGCAAGTAAGTCTTGGCTTTACTGCTCTGAACCTGTTACAGGCTTTTGTCTGACAGGTATTTGGAGAATTTCTACTCCTCCCTGTCCAAAAACTCTAAATTCCTCGTTGTCTGCTTTTCTTCCTCCTGATCATCCTACTTCTGCATGATCTTGTTTTAATGATAAAAAAGGTTTGCATTTCTGCCTCAAAGTCCATCAAGTGTCTCTGAAACAGTTGTGCAACATTGGCACGGTGTTTTCTGGTCTGTCATTGCTCCACCTGCCCATCCTGCTCTGTCTTTTGTTGTCATTCCCTCCTGGCAGCTCTCTCTCTCTCTGAAGCCTCCTCTAGAGAGTGAAATAAAGCACCTAAAAAACAAAAATCCAACCCCAAAACCAAACAGAATCACCTCAACCCCAAACCAAAATCCAGAGAATAAACCTCCCCCCACTCCAAGTACTAGTTGGAGCCAGGAACTCCTTTGACATTGTTTGTACTTGACTTTGCATTGATGTTTGCTTGGGAATTTGCTTTATTATCAGAGGAACAGCCAGAACTGAGGCTGTAACACTCCTGCTGATCATGTTGGGAGTTTTACTCCAGGAGGGAATGTCTGTCCTGTAACAGCCTCGGTATCTCTTCCCATTTAGTTGTCAGTTCTTTAAATCTGATCTAAAACCAGTTTTCAGGAGGTGTTTAAAGACCGGGCCTCTTGCCTTGTGTGGCAGTCAGTGAGTAAGGCACGGCAGATCTTTAAAACATGACTCTGTTTCAGGCTGTCTTGTGGAATGTGGCTTTGTTGGAATGCTTGGCTATCAGAGTGTGTTTTATCAAAGACTCCTTTCCCAGTAGTGCCCATTTATTGTTGGAGTTCCTTGGGACTAGTGAGATCATAAGTTTAAACGGTGTAACCCAGGCCCCTTCTTGCCTAGCCTTCTCAGATATTGCAGCCTCTACCAGCAGAATTATTTTCAGAGTATTTGAGCTGCAAACCAGTGCAAAAATGAACAGATGTTGCAAAAGGGTCCTTGAGGGATTGGGTGATTTGGTCACTTTTTCCTTGAAATTTTAAAACTCTTGTAGATTTTAATTATTCTCCTGTTTTTACACAAGCACCAAATCCATCAATATAAACTCCTTTCCAGGTAGTTTGCTGTTTATATTTTTATTATATGGGAAGAATTAAATGTGGACAATTCAGCAGAGGGTTACCACGGAATATATATATATATTCCAGATTTAAAATAAAACTATGCAAAAGTTCAGGTTCTGGCAGTAGGAGCACGAACCTTTTACACAGAGCATGTTTGTTTTGATATAAACAGTAATAAGCGATCTCAGGTTCAACCAGAAAAACAGGCTCAGGCAAAGCAGCTGCTGCAGAGTCTTGTGACCTCAGGTGACACAGAGCTGCCTTCCAGGAGATTCTGCATTATTGTAATTTACAGTTCTGCATGTTCTCTGGTTGACTTTGGGAAGGGAGGTGAATCGGTGCCATTACACTTCCTTGGGAGAAAGATCTATGGGAGAATTGAATTGGACCTTCTTGAAATTCATTTTGTCTCACTTAATCAGAGATGTGGATCTTGAGAGCGACGGCCTCAGTGAGGGCTAAACATGAAAAAAAATGTGCAGAGCATACAGAAGTCCTCTTTGCTGTGTTCATCATTCTGTCTTTATCTTGGATTGTTTCCACCCCTTCTCCACCTGGAAAACATAGGCATCCTGTAGTGGCAGGTAATGTGGGTTCTTTTGCCAGGAGTAATCTAAGAACAGTTTTCATTGGGAACAGTTCTGACCTTGGTGAAATCACTGATGAAACCTCCCCCAACTCTTACACTGCCAGAATTTTACTGTGTTGCAGTGGGGAGCAGAGAACTGAGCTTGGCTAATTTTCCCCAAGGCTTTGGTAGTACAGGACATTCAGAATTCCCCTGCAGCCAGGTCAGTAAAGCCCCTGGTCATTGCTAGGAACAAGATCCTGGCCAGCTTTCCCACTTCCCTCTCTCTCCAGTCCTGCTGGATTATGTCCCTCTGTCATTGTTGAATTGGCCAAGATCCATTTGTTCAGGGTTGGAAAAGGGGAGGGGAGGGCACAGGAATTTGTCTTAGATTGGAAATATTCCGGCCAGATAATTGATCTTTGCGTTACAACACAGCAGAAAGAACACTGTGTGATGTGGGGGTGCTGACAGGGCTGTTCTCAGCTGGTTGTTCTCTCCCAGATCCAAGAGTGTGACCAGTTCCAGCAGCAGCAGCAGCGACAGCTCAGCCAGTGACTCCTCCTCTGACAGCGAGGACTCTTCTACCTCCTCCTCCTCCGATGACAGTGACAGTGATGAGAGCTCCTCTTCTTCCTCATCTTCCCCATCCTCCAGTAGCACTTCCTCCTCCTCCGAGTTCGACTCGGATTCCAGCTCCTCCAGCAGCAGCAGCAGCAGCAGTGACAGCAGCTCTGATGATGAGCCCCCAAAGAAGAAGAAGAAGAAATAGCCTGGGATGGGGCAGGACTGGTGTGAAGGGAGTGACAACACTCAGAGGTGTCTGGAGCACATGGTTGCCAAACAGTTCAATGGTCAACATTTCTACAGCTAAAACTTTTTTTAAGTGTTTTGCATAGTTGTTCACAGGACACGGGAGGTGTGAGGGCACGTGAGACTTACTGAAAGAGTATTTTTGTGGTTTATCCTTTTATGGAAGATTTTACTTTTTTAGTTCTAAAAAAAATAAAATCTATCATCAGATTTGTTTATCTGAGCTAAGGTCCAGTAACCTGGATGTTTACATGCTGGAAAGCAAGAGCTTTTTATTGCAAATTATGCTGTGCATCATGTGCCGTTCCTCTCTTAATGACAGCTTCACTTCCATTGAGAAAATCCTCTAAACTGTTAAAAGCAGAAGTTTTACAGTGCTGCTGTGGAGCTCTGGCATTGTTGAACCTGAATGCACAACGTGTCACACACAGGGCCTTCCATCTCGCTGGTGACAAATGGATTCTGTGCTGCTGAGCTTGTGTTCTGATGGCTTTTCCTGATGCTTCCAGGTCAAGTCTTAACTGCAACATCCAATTTAACTAGTGTTGAGTTGTTACCGATCAATGTAGTGCTTGTCCTGCCCAGAGGCTTTGGGCTTTCTACTCCCTGTGTCCTTGGCTCATGTATTTGTAGTGTTTTCTGAGACACAGAGTCTGTCAGAAAGCAGCAGTGCAGTGAATTAGGGCTGATGCTGCTTTGGAGTTTCATCCTTGTGCCTTTTTTTGTAAATTAAACGTATTCCAGTGAGACAAGGGCTTGAGAGTGGGTGTTTTTCAGGACTCCATCAGCTTCTCATACAGAATATGGTCAGTAAACCAGAGAAATAGTAACAAAACTGGGCACTGTTTTCAAGGAGATGGGGAAGAAGGCTGTTTCACTGGATGCTCAGTAAGAAAAGCAGAAAAGAAATTAAGTTCCCAAAGGAAAGTGTTCCCCTTTTAATATTTTTTCCAAGAAGTGTGTGTAATGCAGGATCACCAGGCTGTGCCATTGGGCACGTGGTGAATTACAGTCTGCAGCAGAATCAATCACTCTTTGTAACAGTTTGTACGTGTCTGGGAACTGCCATGGGAGAAGCAAAGTAGTGCAAAACCCCCACAAAACTAAGAAAAGCAGAATCCAAACACACTGCAGAACAAGGATGGGTTGCAGATTGGGAGTTACTTGTTTCTTCTGGTGGATTGAAGCAGTTGGTATTAGTATTTTATTTTGTGATACAGTCTCCTAAATTTGTTATTGTTGGAGTGCTCTTATTGGGGAGGGGGCATCACGTGAATTCTTAAATATCTCGGTTTAGGTAAAATATAGTAACTAAACTATTTTTTATATTTTTATGGGGAAAAGTAATGTGTACAATTACTTTGGAATAAACTGTACTTATTTAAATGTTTGGAAACACATATGTTGTGTGTCTCTGTGACCACTCCTGTGTTTTACAGAACAAGCTGCAGACTGTAAATAAAATAAATACCAGGAAATTGTTTAAGTCTTGTTGAGTGAATGTACCATTTAATGGGAGAAGTTAATAAATTATTAAACAGTAGTTGCTAAGTTGATGATTGCTGCGAATACGTAAAATATTCGTGGTGTTTGTGTGCCGATGGTTTCATCTGAAGTTGCTTTTGCATTGCCTCAGAAGGGTAGCACTGCTCCCCAGTAATTTGTTCAACCATAAATCCCTCTCGACTCGGTCTTTTTAAAGAAATGTTCAAGATACAAAACTATATTTTTTACTTGCCATTTCTGTTTACTTTCTCTCTACCTGTTCTTATTTTACAGAGTAAACTCCCCCAGCCTGGCCAGAGCCTTACCCTGGTTCATGGGCCATTTGATCGTTTCCTGATCTCCTGCTGGGTGCTTTGATTCATTTTTTTTTTACCAGTGGAAAGTTACTTCTTTCAGGACTGTCTCCCAAATCTGCAAAAGATCATTAATTTTATTAAAACCCTGCTAACTAGAAATTACTGCATTAACTCAGCAGTTACAGCCCCTGCACAGCTCTAACAGCCCGTTCAATCCCTGCAATTCCAGGCGGAGCTGCCATTGCTCATTGGAGGGAAGCAACTGATGCAGCTTGGCAGGAAAACAGCCTCGGGAAAAGGCATCACCTTTCAAGGAGAAACACTGGGAACAGAGGGCAGAGCAGGAGAAGGGAGAGAAAACCCAATCTTCAAGTCTGGGGGTTTATTAAACTGAACATCTGCCACTCACAAACAGGTTTTGGGTGCTCACAAGGAAAAGTGCATTATACAGTCTCGTGGATTGATTTATTTTCTTAGAGAAGAGTCCTTGATAAATAGGAGTTTCACTATCAAATGGATTTGGTTTATAAAGAAATGATTCAACAGGACTTAACCCCCTGGGTTTAATTTGCTTTATGAATAGGTATTTGTCCAAGCTCTGCCTTGTGCGTGAGGTGGATCTTCACGGCCTTCACGTTCATCTACATGAGTGTGATACAAAACAACACCAAAATATCACAGAATCCCAGAATGGATGGGGTTGGAAGGGACCTTTAAAGGTCATTCAGTCCAACCGCCTGCTATGGGCAGGGACACCTTCCACTATCCCAGGTTGCTCCAAGCCCCGTCCAAACTGGCCTTAAACACTTCCAGGGATGGGGCATCTACAGCTTCTCTGGGCAACCTGTGCCAGGGGCTCCGCCCCCTCCCAGGGCAGGATTCATTCCCAAAATCCCGCCCGTTCCCGGGGGTTCCCCGCGGTCCCTCCCGCCGCCGCCAGGGGGCGCCAGCACACGTGGGAGCGCCCCCCGCGAGCGCGTTGCGCCACGTGACCCTCCCGCCGCCGGCGCGCGAGGGGGCGTGGCCGCGCAGAAGGCCCCGCCCTCTACGCGCGCTCTCCGCCGGGGTCACGTGGGGTTCCCCGCGTGTCACGTGATCGGGGCGGCGGCGCGCGGGGGCCGCCGGGAAGCGCCAGGCGGGACCGGGATCGGGACCGGGAGCGGGAGCGGGAGCGGGAGCAGGCCCGGCCCAGCAAAGCCCCGCCCGCGCCGCGGCCCTGCCCGACCCCTGCGAGCCGCCAGCCCTGCCCCGGCCCGCCATGGACCGCCGGGCCCCCTGCAGAGCCGCCGCCCGGCTGTGAGCCGTCCCCCCCCCGCCGGGCCGGGCCCGCCCCGGGCGCTCCGGGATTCGCCGGCGGCTCCTCGGGCCTCTTCGTTCGCCGGTGGCGGCAGCCGGGAGATGGTCCGGGCCTAGCGGAGCGGCCCGCGCAGGTGAGCGCGGCCGGGCCGGGCCAGCCGCGGCCCCGGGGCAGCGCCGCCCCCGCCCCGCGCAGCCCCGGGCGCTCCCGGGTTCCCCCCGGCGGGACCGGCCGTGGGATCGGCCGCTCCGCGGCGCATCTCCCGCCGGGAGCCGCGGGTTTGCCCGCGCCCCGCGGTGGCAGCCCGGGGAGTGGGGGGGTCCCGCCGTGCCCCTCCCCGCGGGGCGCAGCCCGGGGCACCCCGGAACGGGGGCGCGGGGGGGTCCCGGTGCTTCGGGGCTGCTGCGCTCCCGGCCCGGCGATGGGTCCGATCCCGTTCCGGTAATTGACGTCAGGGCTTTGTTCCTTCCCCTTTGCTCTCCGCGGCTCGGGGCCCGTGGATGGAGCGGCGGGACCGGGAGAGGCCGGAGGGGCTCGGGGGGCGGTCTCGGGGCTGCCGCGGTCACGGCAGGTGCGCCCGGGCAGGTGCTGCCGAAGGTCGGGGCAGGAGAGACTCGGGGTTAAGGACAATCGCACCCCTGAGCGGAGGGGTGTTATGTAAAGCCTCGTTCCTGGTGGGGGTTGTCTTGTACCTGCTGATCAGAAGAGCAGTCGCTTGGCTTCCCTTGAGCCCGGGCTGACTCTTTTCCCTTTTCCAGTGAACAAAACAAAGCAAGAAAGTGTTGAGTCGTGTAACCTACGTGTTGGTACTTTCAGTGCTGTGACTTTGATTCTCTTCTTGACATGAGCGAGTGAACACCTTAATTTTGGGGGACTACGGAGTGTCTGTACCCATATCTCACGTACTCCCTGGGAAATTGATGTACAATGAAAAGAGAGCCTGGAAAGGGACAGGTGTGGGAAACCCTGTCCCACCATCCCATCTCCTTGCCTTATGACAGCCTTTTTTGATCATTTTCTTAGGCAGACTTGGTGGTTTTAAACATTCCCGTTTCCAGTGATGGCATCAGACCCCCCACCTGCCCCTGTGGGACTGAGCAGGCCCTTCCTCAGCATCACTCTTTGAAATGAACTTGTTCTGCTCCAGTGTGAGCGTTTATTTGTCACCTTGTTGCCTGCTCCCTCCCAGCTGCTGAACTTCTCTTGGGTGTATTTCCAGTTCCTGACATTAAAACTGAATTCTTTAAGGTCCCTGGCACAGGGGATTTGCAGCCTGGGGGTGTTACTGCAGAACAGGGTCTAGTGAAGTACTTTGGGGGAGTGGTTGTGCACTGGATTTGTCATTTTGTTGTCTTCTCTAATGAGGGAAATGTGATTAAACTCCCTGGGCTGCTGCTGTGGGAGGTGTGAGACAGTGCCAGCAAAGGGGGGGGGGGTCACACTGGAGTTACACAGTGGTTGGGGACTGGGACAGGTCTTGTTGGTCAGGAACAAAAAAAGTTACCAATATCTTGGCTTTATAAATGTATGAATATCAGTTTTTATTATTTCTTGGCTGCTGTACAGTGTATTTACAGCTCTGTGTGAGAGCAAACTCTCCTCTGTTCAGCAGTTAGAGTCACAGAATCATGGAATATCCTGAGTTGGAAGGGACCCACAGGGATCAAATCCACCTCCTGGCCCTGCCCGGGACACCCCAACAATCCCACCCTGTCCCTGAGAGCATTGTCCAAACACTGATGAGCTCTGTCAGCCTTGGGGCCGTGACCACTGCCCTGGGGAGCCTGTTCAGTGCCAACCACCCTCTGTGGGAAGAACCTTTTCTTGAGATCCAACCTAACCCTGCCCTGACACAGCTCCAGCCATTCCCTTGGGTCCTGTCACTGGTCAGAGAGAGCAGAGATCAGAGCTGTTCCTCGTGAGGAAGCTGCAGACCCTGGTGAGGTCTGACCTCAGTCTCCTGCAGCCCAAGCAGCCAAGTGCCCTCAGCTGCTCTTCCTACAGCTTCCCCTCCATACCCTTCACCATCTTTGTGTCCCTCCTTTGGACACTCTGTAATAACTTTAAATTTTTCTGATACTGTGACACCTGAATCTGCCCCCAGGACTCCAGTACAGTTTTAATAGTGCTGAAAGAAAACAGCAAATTTCAACTCTGGTCTCAAAACTGTCTCAGGTCCCTGATATTTCCTTTAAACATCTCTGCAGCTCTTGTTTTATGGCTTTTCTCCTTGTCTCAAGTACTGAGAGAGTGAGAGTGAGCCCCTGGGGTGAGGTTTTGTGCGAGATGCCACACAGAAACCAAAAAAAGTAGTTTGTATGTTTTGCATTCTTCCCAGTTCTAACAATCTGAACTTGATAAAACATGATAAAACCCCATTAAAATATTACTTGGATTTCTAGGCTGTCTTTTGAGGAAGCTGGAATGCGCAGATGCTTTGGTGTCATTATTACCCATCACTTTAATGACAAGATGCCACATGTTTTTATCTGCACAAGCCATAGAGTTTGCATTTTGGGGGGGAACTGGAGATAAGTAGCTGCAGCAGAAATCTGTCCTGAGGTTCCAGTTGGTCCGTGATAAGTTGGCATGTGCACACCACTTCCTTCTTCCTTTTGCAGCTGCTGGCAGGGACGTTCTGCCCCACGTCATTTTCCACCGTGGGTGCTCCTGGATGTCAGAGGTGACTAAGGCCAGATGTGACTTGTGCCCTTACTGACCGAGAGAGCAGCTCTCAGCATCTTTTAAGCAGAAAGGGGACCCTGTGACAAGGTGATGGTGAAACTGCTGTCATGGTGTCCCCCCCCATGTTTTCATTTTCGTATTTTATGAGAGGTGCCACAACTGCCTGTGACTGTATCTGATGCCTCTCTTCCTTCCTGCTCATCCTCTTGGTTAGTGAGTTTTATAATCATTACTGCTCTTATTCTTTGCTCCAGATCAAGGGAAATTTAAGTGTGGAGGGTGGATAAATTGAGAGTTGAATCTTGAGAGCTGAGACGTGAAATCAGCACTTCTCCCATAGGGAGATTTGGCCTTTCTTGGGCACGTGGAGAGAATATGAGCAGCTTCCAAGAGGCTGCAGCAACATGTGTGTAGAGCTGGGAGTTGTTTGTTGCAGTGTCGTGTTTGGGGTCTGCCTGTGTGAGGATGTAAGAAAAATCTTGACATTTTGGTGATTCTGAGGTTTCTTTTCTGTGGCAATAATTGTTCTCAGCCACATAATTTCAGTTTGTTACTCACATGTGGTTTGTTCTACAGGCACATTTCCTTTCCCTCACATTACTACAGGCTTTTTTAGCAGAGGCTAAGAAATAACTAAACTGGAGATCAGATATCTAAACTTGAGTTTAGATTAGAGATTAACGAGAAATTCTTCCCCGTGACGGTGGTGAGGCCCTGGCACAGGTTGTCCAGAGAAGCTGTGGAAGGTGTTCCTGCCCGTGGCAGGGCGGTGGAACTGGGTGATCTTGAAGGTCCCCTCCAATCCAGACCATTCTGTGAGACCACCTGTGTTCCTTGTCACTCGATTTCTGTTTCTCTCTTGGGGTTTGTTGCAAGAACGAGGCGATGTTGGTGTCATCTGTGAGAGCAGAACACCCTGAGCTGGGAGATGGAGAGGCCTAGGATGAAGAGGGAGTGTCTGGAAACAAGTCAGGAAAGTTTAACAGATAACATTTAGATAGAGCAGCGTTAGATGTTTGTAAAATGTATTGCTAACTGTGTTAAAGTAAGAAAATACGGAATCAAGTTCACAGAATTGCAAAACTCAAGATGAAAGAACTTCTCTGACAGTTATTCTTCTCTTGCAGGATCGTTCCTTCTCTGCAGTCACTAATGACTAAGGAGATGTTTTCCAGCTCGTGAAATGACAGGGCTTCTGTCACTGCTTAGGAAACACAACTGCACAGGCTCCTGCTCCTTCCTGTCACGGAGCTTTTCTCGTGAGCGTAGTCGCCCCGAACGGTTAAAGCTGTGCCGTTCTCTGGCTGTGGAGCTTTCTCCTGTGGGAATCCACGTTTGTTCTTTACTTAGATCCTTGAACTAGATGTACATATTCCAGCTGAATTAACACTTTCCGTTTTGGGTGAGCTGGTGCTCTCTGCAGTGACCCCGGGCCGCGGTCCCTGCCGGGCACAGCACCGAGCTCAGCGTGGCACGGCCGGGGCTTCCTGCGCTGGGGCTGTGCCAGCCTCGGACGTGCCGGCCAAAATTCCATGTTCCCCGGAGTTCTGAGGATGTTTCCCTCATGCACTCGTGTCTGATTTGGTGTCTGCCACCTCCCCAGGCTCCCAGATTCTTAACGCTTCCCAAGTTTCTTTCTCTGTTTTGGTGTTTTCAAGCCTCTCCTTCCTCTGACGCAGTGGTCTGTCTTTTCTGCCCAAATGTTTGTAGTTCTTCAGGTTGTCCTGTCTCTTGTTCTTACTTGGTTCATTAATTCTTGCTGATGAATGTAAAACCCAGGTTATTAACTGCCACTAGCACCAGGTACCAGCAGGAAAAAAAAAATCTTGTGCTCTTGTACTTTACAAACATGGAATAAGGAAAGTTCTTGCCCTGAAGTCTTGAACTAATTTTCTTCTGTTAACAGCTCATTAAGAGAAATTTTCCAGCACTCCTTTCTATGGAAAACAACCCCTCACAAGGTAGCTTAGAGCCCCCTTTTATTGATTTTTTTTTTTAAATACTTCATCTTAGTTTCTATTCATGTCATGACATTTATTGATAAATTACTTGAACATGCTGCTTTCATGTTTTATAATTAAACAAATATGGAGTGTACTTTAACTAATGTTGTAATCCTGTAGTGATCATGTTTTCCAGGAGAGAGTGTTTTATTTTATTTTTCCAAATCTCTCCCTGGGGATACATGTGCTCCTCTGCAGCCCCACAGCAGTTTCTCACTATTTAATCCCAGTACTACACTGGGAACATAAAAACTAGAGGTAGGAGACAAGAGGCAGAATAATGGTGTGGTTCTCTTCAGTGTGTTTGTTTTTGAAGGATTGATGTTCCCCCATTATCTGCAGTTTCCAAGAGCAGTTTTAAGCTGTTTGTCTTTGGACTGGAGACTTTCCTCAGCTTTTCAGTTTGGTGGGTTCTTCATGGAGTGGCAGAAATGAGCCCTGGAACGGTTGTGCTCCTCCTGAAGCTCCCAGGGGTGGCTGCTGGATTGGGAAGAATGTCAGAGAATGTGTCAAACCAAAGGGGATCCCTAAATTTAGAGACTTTAAAACTCTGTAACTTTTGCTGGACGTGGTGTTAAAATGATTCTGCACCCAGGTTTTGTTGTCACTTTGTAATGTGGAAGAGGAGGAAGTACTTGGTATCTCACTGTAGTTGGATCAAATGTCTTTTTGTTTACATACATTTTCCAATTTTAAGGAAAAATAATAGTATGCTTAATTTTCAGAACCAAGCATAGGGAAAATATTGTTTCTAAACAGTGACCAGTTAAAAACTTGAGACAAGTTGAACTCTTGAGAAAGGAAAAATTGTTTCTAGTTGTCCTTAGCTTGGATTCTAAGATTTCACTGAAGTAAATTGCTCCATAGGAGATACTTTTCTCAACAGTCGGTTCCTATGGAAGTTTCACAGCATTGAACAGTCATTCACTTTTTCACTTCATTTTCCTTTGAAATTCCTAGTATTCACTTTCCTTAGTGTAATCCTGTTGCAAGTGTCTGTTTTTAAACGAATGTTTAGTATTTATATTGGTTGTCTGCTATATTTTTATATAAATTATGCTTCAGAATACTTTGTATTTCTGTGAGGGTCCCCATCTGTGCTGACATTACTGTAGAAGCTCAAATCTGATTGTAATTGTCCAGTTTTGTACATTGACATGGAGGGGTTTTTTTGATTCTACCTTTAATTTAATTTCCAAAAGACGTTAAAGAGATTTCAGTGATGGAAGTGCTTAAATGGTTTTAATCAGGCTTTGATGTGCACAAATCATTAAAGCGAGGAGGATGAAGAGATAAGAGTCCACAATTCTCTTTGTACACTTTGTCTGCAGAGGAACTACTGGAGTAGGAAGGAAATGTTAAGAAGGAAATCCTAAAGGATCAGGAGCCGTGTGGGTTGTCCCAGGGAACGAGGGGCAGGACAAGAGGAAACAGCTTTAGGTTGTGCCAGGGGAGGTTTAGGTTGGATATTGGGAAAATTCCTTCATGCCAAGGGCTGTCCAGCCCTGCACAGGCTGCCCAGGGCAATGCTGGAGTCCCCATCCCTGAGGGATTTAAAAGCTGCGTGGATGTTGTACTTGGAAACATGGGCAGTGTTGGCCTTGGGAATGGTTGACTCGATGGTCTTGGAGGGCTTTTCCAACCTAAACCATTCTGAAATGTTGTTTTTTCCTATAGGGAAGGGTAACAGCAAACCAAAAAAGCTACAACAAAATGGGAATTTAGTTTGTGTGATGTTGTGTATTTTGTGGGCAGAGGAGTGACCAGAGTTGCTGGGGAAAAAAACTCAACATCTTCCAATTTCATTTTCCAGTGTTGCATTACTATTGGCATAAGCACTTCCTTACTTAAAGATAATTTAAAAAATATTAGGTCAAAGTCCAAATTTGATAAACTGAGGTGAAAATTTCAGAAAAATTGAATATGGGAATCAGGTTGAAGGACAGGTTAAAGGAGTTACGTGTTGTAACTTTAGCAAGTTGTTCTGTGCTTTGGAATAAATAAGAAAATTAACCTAATGGAAGTTGCTGGGAGTCAAAAATGCTTGATTTTATGAAGATGCCTTAATACTATTTTATTTTTGTAACTTCATGGGCCTTGAAGCACAAAAATTGCCCAAGAGGAGATAAAATGGACTGATATACTGATACTTTTCCTGTCTCATAGGGGTTTTTTTTGATGTTCTGGGTGGTCTTATATGGATCAGAGGTTACTGATAGTGTTGTTTGTGTGTTTTGAGGAGGTTTTTGTATTTTTGGGTGGCTGGGATGTTGTGTTTGTTTGAGATTTATCATTAAACCTTCCAGCTCACCTGTGGTTTGTGACTCTTTCTTACACTGTGCCTACTTGGAATATTGTTTTAAATTGCTTGGTGAAGTTTTTGATTTATATTTAATTAATATATTTTAATTTAATGAATTGATATTTAATTTTATCCTTCTGTTGCCGACAGGATAAATTAGCATCACATTAAAGCATTGATCTGACATGATGAAAACTCTGGGGTTTGGTGTAAACCAGCCTTTAAAAGATAAAGAGTGAAAAGGTTTTTCCTGAAGCAATGATTACTAGTGCTGAAAGAGCTGCACTAATATTTAATGAGCAAAAAATACAAGTAAGAAGTTTGCACTGTGACACATTCTTAGCCAATAATTACCAGAAATATGCTTTAGTAGGAGAGAGTTTTAACAAGTAGATTTCAGCTTAAATTTGTTAATCACTAATAACCTCCTGAAATCCCCCTTTCTTCATTTCTTCATTTCTTTCTCTTAAGTGTTTTTTTTTTTTTCCTTTGGTGGTTTTTTCTTTTTTTTTTTTTCTTTTTCCCCTTCAGTTTTCTCTTTTTTTTTAAATGGAAAAAGTTACATTATTTCCTGGCCACATGAAGCAAGATCCATGGTGAATTGACATTCAAAGATATTTTCACGGCAGCCTCTTCACATACCTAATTGGCCCCAATAGCTTGTGTCGATTTTTTGGGGGGGTTGGGATTTTTTTGTCTGTGGGTTTTTTGTGTGTGTGTGTGTTTTCTTTTTATTTTTTGATGGGTTTGTTTTGGATTTTTTTGTTCAGAGGAATGTTAAAATACGTCCAGTCATGATTTGCTGAAAGACTCAAAAGCTAAAAATGGTCAGAAATGGGTGTGGTCTAATCTTCATTTCTATTTAAGAGTACAAAATTTGGATCTTGTTGGCTGGTCTAATGGGCTGATTTCTTGCTATTCAATTATAAATACAAAGTTATGCAATTAAAAAAAATTATTACGTGTGACTCTCACCGTAAATAGTGAGTCAGACCTTAATAATTAATATTAGCTTGTGCTTAGTAGAATTCAGTTAAATCAGCCCTCAAAGAGGAGTTGCCATCAGTGCCAGGTGCCCGAGAAGGGCGCCAGAACTGTTTAACTGGAGCTGGTTTGTCCAACACATCCCTGGGAGCTTTAGGAATGAGAAGCATTTCTTACCGTGTAATTTCTGTGGCACTTGAAGCAGTTTGGGCTGTTCCGGAGCCGTTTCCAGGCTCCAGCTCTGACCCGAGCACACGCTCGGTGTGAGCTGAGCTGGGCTCTTGCATGAAGGGTTTTGAAATTCAGCTGGATTTTGACACTGCTTTTGCAATGTCCCTTGTGTTTGTCTTCGACTTGAGGTGAGGAAAAGCTGCACGTCTTTCTCTTGCTGTAAATTGTGTGTGTTGTTAGGATTCTGTGCTTCGCAGTTTCGCGCCTGTCAGGTCTTTTGGCTCGTATTTAACAGCCCGTTGGGAGCAGCAGTTCCACACCAGCTTGCACAGCTCCGTTACTGCTGTATCAAATGCAGAAGTTACGGTAGACCAAAAACTGTTTATCTTCTGGGGACTAGAGTTCGTAGTAATGATTATTGATAATGATGCCCTCTGTGGTGTAACAGCACAGTTACATTGTGCCCTGACTGCCCTGCCTGGGACATGAGGCTTCTTCTGTCCAGGGTTGTCTTTGGTGGCTCAGTTTCTTTTTGGTACTTAAATCTCTGTTAACAGCATGACTTTTGTTTTAAGGCCGCATCCAGAAAAGTGCAAAGAACTGCAAGAACTTTGGGGAAAAAAAGAACCCAAACATCATCATCATGGGAAAACGAGGTCATGTAATTTTATTAAAAGACTTTATATAGCTCTAGTTGCTGTGATAAATAGAATATATAAATCTATATTCTGTGATAAAGTAACATTTATCAGCTGTTTTGCTGACGTAATAGATGCTACACTGAATGCCTTGATATTCAGTGGTGGCTGAAATATTAACGTTTTTCTTGATCTGCTTAAAGGGGGGGTTGCAAAGTACAGGTGGCATTTAGTAGGTAGGATGAAAGGTTAAAACTTTCCAACTTTTTTAAGCAGTGTTTGTTTGGAAGCACAGCACATCAAAGCTGTGGCTTTCCTGCTGCATTTCAGTTTCCCTCTGTAGATAGTTCTGGTCCCTTCCTCTCGCTTCCAAATTTTTTTTTTGCTTTGTCTGCAAATCTTAAATGCTCCTCTTCCCTAGTGGGTTTTTCCAGAGTTTAACTACTGTGTGCTCTCACCTTCAGTGTATTTAAATGTAAAAAGAAAGTTGTATGTTACCAGGAAGCATCCCAGGTCTCGGAGCTGTCACATCATTCAGTACATTTTAGACAGGTAGGAAATGGTGATGAGTTTGATAAACACTTTGCATGCAAGTCAGGGCTGAAAACCGAGAGGGAGAATCTCTATTCTCTCTTTTTTGGTACTCAGAATTGTGGATTTTACAAAGTCTTCTTCATGCTCTAAAGCAGTTGTGGAACTGCTGCAGCTGCCAGTGGGGAGCACTGGTGCTGGGAGTGTTCAGGCCACCACTTTGGAAAATATATTGATTATAATATATTGATAATAATTTTCAAAATATATCGATGCCAACGTGCATCAACTCAGGTGGTTTTGATGTTTCCCTTCCACCCTCTTCAGTTGTTCTGGGAACAGCCTGGAAACATAATTCACTTTGGGTCTCCGAATCTTTCTGTGTCACACCCCAGGTGTTTTCCCTTGGTTCTGAGGAGAATTAAGACATAAAACGATGAAGTTTTTAACTGGCTGCTCTGCTGATGTGGTCCCCATCCTTCTGCTCTTTCATCCCTCATAACCACGTGGCCTGTTACGAAGTTCACCTATGACAGTGTGATGCAAAAACCAGTAATTTAATGAGACACTTGTGGAATTTTTTTTGGTTTTGTTTGTTTGTTGGGTTTTGATATTAAATGAGTTTTAAACAGGTTGGTTATTTCTGCTCTCTGTTTTGGGTACTGTGGAGTGTTCGATCTTCTCTGTATTTAAAAATGACCCTGCTCCCAAAATACTTATTTTTAACCTGCACAAATGTCCCAAATTCAGCATAACCAGTTCCAGTACATTTCTGTGTGAGCACAGCCAGGATAGTGGGGCAGGGCAGGGGCCAGGAGCTGCTGTGGACATCTGCCCTGGATGGGGGCTTGGACCAACACCCAAACCAAATTCTCAAATTTTAAACGTTCCCTTTTGCTTTAAGAACTAAGTAGAGCTGGGCACAGGATGCATTAGCAGCCCTAAAATATTTTATTACTTGTGCTTGTGTTGTGAAGATGCATCAAATAAAAGCTGTGTTCAGAAAACAAGCCGTGTTGAGGCAGCAAGGGAGGAGGCAGAGACGCTCTGGGTGGTTACAGTGTCGTGCTGAGGAGCCCTGACTGCTGTGAGCAGTTACACAAGACCCGCGTGGTTTGGAGAGTGGCAGAATTCATTATCCAAACCCTGATGTTCATTTCAGCGTGTGATGCAGCAGAATGTGTGAACCTTGGTCACGATAGGAAGTCCAAGATAAATGCCTTGTGAGACAGTGCAGACAGATGATCTTTGAGTAAAGCTGGAGGAAATGACAATTAAACCAGGGTAAAGTATTCGATAAACTTTTTCTCTCCTTTCTTTTTCAGTAGTTAAGATGGGAGAAGGATGTGAACCTTGAATGTGATTTTCCCTTTTGCCTTTCCACTCCTAATTTAGATGGCACCTCATTAAAACCTTGTCTGCTGTTTCAAACCTTGCACAGAGCAGATTTATCAAAGAATTTCTGTCAAGTGAATCCTTTCTTAATCCTAATGCCACAGAGTTCATAACACTCAAATGTAATGATATCTTTTATGAAAGTAAATTAATGTGAGGAAGTCAGAATGATAATAGCCAGATTAATGTTAGATGTCTGAATAACTATTGCTTAATAAAATTTAAATGGCAATTGTCTTGGCTTCAGAGTTTAGGCAGAAGAACATGTAGGCACAGGAATTGGGTTATTAAGTTTCTGCCCAATTAGAGGGCAGAAATTTGTTGAGAAACAGTATTGGAATATGTATGCTTTGGTTTGCCTGTGTGGACATGAAAGGAGTGCATGTAAAAACCTTGTGTTCAGAATGGTCCATCTGTGCACTGGGTGAATTACTGACTTTCCCAGCAATGGAGAATGGAAAAGAGGGGAAGGATGTTGTTGATTGACTGGGAGGTAAAATTGGGCTGAAGTTTGCTGAGTGTGAGAAACAAAACACTGGCTGGTCAAGCTCTGAGTTCAGTCTGTGCTGTTGGGCTGTTGGTTTTGTGATCTGAGCTGTAGGATGTCAGGACTTGAGCTGCAGATGCTGATAAAGAGAATATCATTGCCTGGTTAGGGAAGTCTCCTGTTCCTGAAAGTAGTTCTGATACTGCAGGATAAAGCAAACAGAAGCGCAAAAGCTTGGGAAGGCAAAGCTGAAATTGAGCTTTGCTGAACAGCAGCAGCTTCAATTCCCTCTCCTGGCTCGGGCTTGGTTCTTGTGACAGGAGTTTATTGAGGCTCCGGTGGAGCCTCACTGACTGGAATCATGACTGGGTATTGTGGTAGGTGCAGAAAATGAACATTTTGGAAGGTCATGGTTTTATTGTATGACACTGTTGAGTCCTACAGATTTCCTCCTCCCCTGAGTCAGTAAGGGCACTGTCGGCCCCTCCTCTGTGGGATCTGTGCCATCAGTCAGGATGGAGCTTTGTGATGGAGAAAGGAGCTGTGGATGGTAAAATGAACCTTCCTCTGCTCTCTGTGCACCAGGAGAGGAGGGAGTGTGAAGCTGTGCTGTCACTTCCCAGACTTCCCTACCACTTCCCTTGTTTCTCTACCAGCTCTGAAGAGACAGGACAGAAACGAGGAACAGAACTTGATGTTCTGTGAGCTGCTCTGCTCTCTATGCAGGAAAAGAGATGGGAATTTATTTCTGTGTAAGGTTCATCAGGGAGGAGGGAACCAGATGTTTTACCTACCATGTAATACTTCTGCACAAAAATGAGACATTTTAAAGGATGGGTGGTTGTGCATTTTTTCAGGTCCTCTGAGTGATTAAATCAAATTCTTCTTGGGTATAAACAATTTTAGGCTGTCTTATCAGTATGTTTTAGAAATGGACTTAAAACTTTGTTTTGAATGAGCTGTATTGCAAGTGCTGAAGGTAGAAATTTCTTCCTTAACTTGACTTCTAAAATCCACTTGCTGGGTGTGCACTTTTACCTTAGTTCTTTTACTTTACCTTGGAAGGAGGAGTGGAACTAGATGATCTTTAAGGTTCTTTCCGACCCGAACCATCCTGTGATTCTGCCTTCCTTCTGTGTGCTGGATCTCACGTTCGATGAATGATATACCAGTTCTCAAGTGAACCTGTTTAATGAAATGTTATACTTGCAGAGCCTCTTCCTAAAGGATCCCCAAGTCCTTTTCCAGTGGTTAGTGGTGAGTTACAAATGATCCCTGTAATTCTTTTCTCCATCATTGCCGTGTGTTGGCTCCTCAGGTAGAAGATGCTGACTGATCCTTGGGTAACCTGATATTTGATGGTTGGAGGGGGACTCTGGCAGATAAAACTCAAGAGCAGGATGTAATTACTTGCATCGTCACTTGACTGAGGCACTGGAATTAGCAACGTGCTCCTACAGAAAGTGCTGTGGGATTTTTCTCAGCTAACGGTGGTGAGGGATTTGTGCTCATTTGTCTGAGGAGCAGTGGCAAGTCCAGGCACATTGTGCTCTGTGGGGATTTTTGTGGTGCTTTGGAGCTGAGTGAGAAGGAGAAGTGCCTGCAGCAAACTGCTGGCTCTGCCCTCCCTGGGAGTTCTGTCAAACATTAACCTGACCTAGGCCAACTCAATTTTTAAATTATTTTTATTTAAAGCTCTCCCACCCTCACAATACATACAAAGGTGTTCCCCTCCAGCTCTTACGGCACTTTGTGTTCCCCCGTTGAATGTGCAGTAGGAATTCCTAATCTGAAGGCTCGGATAAAAACAGTTGGGTTTGTATTACAGAAATGAGAAACATTTATGTTTCACTTAGTGCTGAATCATTGACTTATATTTTTATCATATTAGCAATACAGTTGTATTTGAATCCTATTCCCAAGAACTCAAACAAAACCTTGGAAAGAGGGACAGATTCTTACGGAGATGGAGCTGTGGAAGAGTTTGTTCCCATCAAAATACCCAAGCGGAATTATGGCTCAAGCTGCCCTGTGTTCAGCTATGCAGCCTTATTGTGTGATACCGATTACTGAGCTATAATTTCGGGGTAGTGCTGGTATCACCAACATTTTCCTTGCTGGAGCAGATCCCGTGTGCAGCTGGAGCCCTCCCAAACCAAATCCCCCTCCCTTGGCACGGAGTGCTGCTGCAGCCTTTGTATCAAAAGGTATGAGGGAGAGAAACAGAAACTTCATCCTTTTGAGAAGTTGTTTTTTGCCTGTTTCTGAATTCTCTGTAAGCTCTTGGTTTTAGTTTTGTTCCTTATTTCAGTTACAAAATTATGAAGATGACTGTGCTGCTTCTGTATTTGCAGCATTGTGATTGTTCTTTAAACTTGTCCTGGAGAATCCTCCTGTTTGTGCTTTTTTGGGTAAAACTATATCATTTTAGTAGGAAATGTTATCTTTTTTTTCTGCATTTTTCTCCTTTACTGTAGCACAGAAATAGGGAAGTTAAGATTACACATTCACTTTTATTGATAAGTATTAAGTAGCTCTTGGTGACACTAGAGCACGTTCCTCTTTATGTAGCAGTGGGGTTTTGTTGTTATTTTTCAGTTTCTCCTGTTTTAAACAGCTCTTCTGTGAGCACATTTTAAAAGCTGACACTGGCATTTTAGGATTGTGTACATGATTTTAGTGCAGGATTTGTGGCAATGCCACATTCCACGCACAAACTGGGAGAAGCTTGCCATGCCAGCTCCTGAGATGCCCCTTGCTGTTCATGGTACAAGAAAAGCGTTTGAAATAATTAACAGGCACCTTTGGGAGGGAGTTGGGTGCAGCATTAAGGCAGCTTCAGGTGTTTCTAAATGCCTTCTTAAAACATAATTCCATATTACAAACAAGCTTTCCAGCTCCTTTTTTCCCCTCCTTTTAAGAAAAAAGAATACTATCCTGGGAGCTGTGCGTGCCCCCACAGCTGGGTGTGCCCGCGTGGAGCCCGAGCTACTCTGTGTTCTCTGAACGTGTTTATCGTTCGTGGCCAAGTGTTGTCAAACAAAATTTGTGTTTCATCACTGCCAATTAAGCGGCACTGGATAGATGAACTGTTTGATTCCTCTTGCTTACGAAACCAATTGAGATTGAAGAAACCCTGGAGTTAAATGAGGATGAATTGAAGGAAGTGGAGGTGTTGTAAACAGGCTTTGAAGATCCACCAGTGCCTGGTCGAGGTGTGGTGGGTTTGGATCCCTTTTGACGGGCTGCACTTGGAGGGTTCCTCGGGCCTTTGATGGTTTTGCCTTATGGTGCTTGGGAAGATGGAGAGAATAGTGCTGGTGGTGAACTGGGGTGAGCGCAGGAGCTGGGATGCCTGATGTGGTTCAGGGGGGTGAGAGGAGGCTGCCAGACCTATCTCTGTACCCACGGTTTGGCCAAGGTCCACTTTAACACCATTGCCAGGAAAACCTTGACAATTGTGGGTGTGTTGGTTGGGTTTTATTTTTAGCCTGAAATTGTGGTCAGAAAGTCCCAGGCCTGGGATGTGCCCCCTGCCTGGAGCTGAGGGAGTGGGAGGTGGGAAGCAGGAGAAGGCAGCACCAGCGCTGCCGTTTCATAACACTAGTTATAAAAATCCAAGATGATGATGGCTTGAGGGAGCTCAAGCCAAAGCCATGCCCTTGTTGGATTAAGGATGAACAGAAATACCAAATAGGATTTAGGAAGACGTTGGAAGGAGAAGTAAGATTGTCTTTGTGGTAGGGGTGATTTGAGTGATGCCCGAGCAGTTGATGTGCTTGGTGGGCCTGGAGCAGCAGTTAGTGATGGTCAAAGAATACACAGAAGGGAATATTGTGTCAGAAGTTTCTGTGAATTCCCTGCTGGTTTTCCTGCTTTCTTTCAACTCTTCCTATTGAGCTGGAGTCAGTTGTTCAGTCACATACACACGGACTGTGGGGAGTTCAGAAGGAGCACAAGTAATGACTCAAAACATGCAGAGTTAAACTTCCTAAGAATGGAAATACTGTGCTGTGCTTAGGCCTCTTTTCTGATTTCTTTTAATTTTTGAACTTCTCTTTTCCCAGATATGGCAATTAAGGCAACTTTGGTCCTTGCTGCAGGGACCTGTTTTGTCTCCCTTAGCCTGGCTCTGGTTCTCCGTCACACTTTGCTCAGGACTCTTGGGAAAAGGGAAATTATAGCAGGATCCTCTTGGTAGCAGCAGGTACAAGGCAGCAAGATCTTAATTTTCCACTTCCAGGCCTGGTGTGCAGACACAGAGGAGTAGAGGAGCTTGTCCTTGTGCCCAGAGGATGGCGTAGGAGTGATGGGAGCTCGGCTGCCCCTAACTCCCCTTCCATCCTCTGGGAAGAGGTTTAAATGTGGAAGAGGGATAAGCAGTTTGGCCTCTGAGCAGCCTGCATTGCTGGTGGGAGCAGTGATGGGGCAGAGCTCCTTCCCCCAGTCAGAATCCAAACTGAGAGATAACAGCGCCAGCAGAGATGGGACTGATGTCCACTCCACCTTGGGGAAAAAAACCTGAGGAGTGGCAAATAGTACAGAACTTTGGTCATACCAGTAGATTTTATATGGTGGATTTTAAAGGGTTGGTATCATTCAAGTGGTCTGAAAAACTTAGTTTTGCAATTTCCTTGACAGTGAAGTGATCAGTAGACAGGCCTTGGTCGTCTGCTTTTCAGAATCTCTCTCTTTGCTTTTCCAGAACATGGGCAGCTTGTTTTCTGGTACATCTTGTGGCTGTGCAAGATAGGGAGTTAATTGGGAAGTTGTCTGAAGTTCAGAGCTAAGGAAGCCTCACTAACTTCCTTTATTTACACATTTAGTGGTAGTGTGATTTTAATAGCTTCGTACACATTGTAACAACTTAAAATAGCTCTGTGTAGAGATTAGATGATTAGATACAAACAGGTCTAACTTGAATCCCATTCAAACTATTTGCTCTAATAAAAAATGTAAAAGAATTCAAGAAAACTAAACCCTTACAGTCAAGGTGACTACCCATGAGGGTGTTTTATCATTTACTACATTGCAAAAGACCAGGGAGGAGTGGTTAAAAGTGTGATTAACTGGTGTATTTCTGATGACTAATTTTACATAGACCTGGGCAGGTACAGCCAGATCAGTTCTGGCTTTGCTTCAGCTCAGATCTCAAATAAATCTTTACTATAATGTTCCTTTCATGTGACAGTGTTGGTAAAAATGCTGTTTTTTCTTGAGTCCCAAGAATTATAGGAAATGTTGATAAAATTTTAAAAGATGATCCTTGACTCTGTAAAAAATAGTGAAGGTCTTTGTTAATATTTAACCCTCTATTTGAAAATTATAGATGTAAAATTCTTTAGGATTATAATATTCAGAATGTACAGCTGTATATAATTCCCAATCCCATCCCATTAATGAGAATGAATCACCCAAAACCAGGGCACTTCTATTCTCTGCCTTAAAATTTGCCTTCAGTAGTAAATGCTGGAGACTCAGACTGTTCTAGTTGGCTTTAACTGATCACTGTCTATAATTAAATCTGTTATTTGTCTGTGTTTAAATCCTGCATTTGTAAGAAATTGGGCTGCAGTCTGAAGAATGAGCTTTTTAAGCCTCAAACTTTTAAAACAAGTTTGTCATGAATGCCGAAATAATCCAAGGGCTTTGCTGGCTGCATTCCAGTGCACAGATCCCTCTCTTGGCCTTGATGGTCACCTGCAGTTACATGAGTTCAGCTGATTACAGGAGAACTGGAGAAAAAAGTGCTTTTTCACATAAAGGTTAAAACGTATTGTGTTTATAGGCTTGATATCATCATGGCTTGAATTAAGCTGATGCTCATACTTTGTTTATGCTGCAGGGAAATACAACAAACCTGTTGCCTTAGAAAGCATTAAAGATCTAAACGTATAACTTGGTTTATTCTGGTTTAGGTGTCGTCTTAGACTTTTTAGAGTAATAGACAAAATGAAGCCAAATGAATAAAAGAAATGTAAGAGGTTATAATGTTATTGAGGTGAAAAGATTTTTATTTTAAAAACTGAGTGATGGGTTGAAATTTTCTTGTTTAGAATGGGGTAGTTGAGTTTGCACAGTTTTCGGGATCATGCTGTTGCAAGTTGTTTTCTTTTTAATAGGCAGCTGTCTAAAAACATGAAATAATGGTTTTCTAAGCTGCCAACATTTTCATTTTAAACTGCAAATTATGTGGAAGAACATCACTTTTTCTTGGAAACACCTGCTGTACTTTGTGCAGATCAGTAAAGCACATTTCTAAATCACTTGATAGAAAATCTAGCACATGTTGTGACTGCCCTTTCCCTGGAAGTGTTCAAGGTCAGGTTGGAATGGGGCTTGGAGCAACCTGGCCTAGTGGAAGGTGTCCCTTCCCATGGCAGGGGATGGAATAGATGAGCTTTAAGGTCCCTTCCAACCCAAACCATTCTGGGATTAAATGTTAAAGGAATTAGTACCACCTTATTTATCATCTTACTTTGTTTGCTCCTTTAAGTCCCAATGCTTTATCAAGCTCGGAGGGAATCTTTTCCAGCTTTTGTGTGTGCGTGTGTGTGTTGCAACAATTTGACGTATTTCTGTTAACACAAGCAGCACGACCAAACTGCAAAGTAAAATTTGTAAGAAGGGTATTAGCAGGTTTTTAATCTGAATTTTTGCAGTAGGAGAATATGGTCCAAGGCAGAAGGTGCAATATTGCCAGAACTTCCCTGAAATTACTGCTCTGAGTAGAAATGCCTTTTGGGAGTCAGGGAGGAAGGGAGACCTGGAAACCACATCAAAGCTTGAGGTTAGAATGTGTTGGAGGATGGGTGCCAAAAAAAGGTATGTCAGCACCAAAAATAAACCCAAACCTACAGGAAAAGCCAGGCACTGAATTGGTGGGGGGGTTACAGAACATCTGGGGGATGTGGGGGAGAAAAAGTATTCTAGAAATGAACGAGAGATGTGCAGCGTGGGCTGAGACAGCAAAATGAGTCAAGCGGGTGAAATGGTTTTAAATAGTTACTTGCCTGAGGACTTTGTGGATTTTTTTCACAAAATTATTATTAATATTACTGCATAATATTAATACTGCATAATTTAATACTGTTAGAGCAGCTGTGGATTGGGGGTTACAGCTCTTTGGAGGGGGAAGTGGCTGAAGTTGGACAAACATCTGGGTTTGAGGAATAACGATCCTCGTTCTTTGGCAGACAGGACCAGGGGCTGACTCTGTGCCCTCACATCCCTTTGTGCACTCACATCTCTCCTTGTTTCCTTCTGTGATCAGAAATTATCTGTTTTGCCCGTAGCAACATGAACCGTGAAGACCGGAATGTGCTGCGTATGAAAGAAAGGGAAAGGCGAAATCAAGAAATTCAGCAGGGTGACGAAACCTTTCCACCCAACTCCCCTCTCTTTGCTGAACCTTACAAAGTGGTGAGTTTCTGCAGCTCTTAGAAATGGAAGTTTTATAACACAAATCGTGTTTTAAATCTGTTTTTGTCTGCGTTCTTTTTGGATCCAAAGCTCTTATCGTGACCAAGTATTTAAGCAGGGCTTGAAAATAAGGCTGGATGGTCACTTCCCAGCTCCACTGGCAGATTTACAGTGCTTAGGAAGGAGGGGAAGCTTAAGGGAGTGAGAAAAGGGAAAAATAAAACCATAAATTTTTTTTCTTTCCTTCACTTTCTCACTGTGACTCAAAACACTTAAACTGACCATTGTGTGATGCCAGGTTGCCTTTTTTGTGGTGCTTTAGCTGGTTGCTAAACTTTCTGACCTTTAATCAGTATAATCCAGATCTGGGCGAGTTCAGAAAGAGAATGTTTAAATAGGAAGTTAATTTTAAATGCTGAAATCCCTGATAGGATGGAATTACAAGCTCTAACTAGTACTCTAGTAGTTTGTATCTGATTTTTTTAGTTTGTTTTGAAGGAGTTGATTTTGTTTGTGATCTTGCACAGCTTTAAGCCTGTGCTGGGTCTGGGTTTCCTGCCAGGTTTGCTTTGCTGAGCAGAATGGGAAAAAATAACCTAATTCTGGGATAACTAATAAAATACCATTTAAGATTTTAATTACGTAGCTCGAAACTCACTTTGAAAGCAAACTCATTCCCTTCTTGCAATTTCAACTGGTTTGTAAGAAGTAAAACATTGTGACTGAAAACTGACTTCCTGCAGGAGGAAAGTTGAGGAATATTTGGTGATTTTTTTAATTCCTGTCCTCCCATTACTTTCCTGTGCTTGATAACCAAATCCCATCTTTATGAAGTTAACCAGAGCTGGTTGGGATGCATGGGGAATGATCCAATAGACCTAATTTGGAAAATGAAATGGTTATAGAAGAAAGAACCCTTTTAACTCTGGGCAACAAACATTGTGCCAATATAAATACCAATTAAAAATGACATACAGGGGTGAGGTTAAGCTGATTTTATTTTACTGCTAATTAAAACTTTTTAGGACTGATGCATTCTGTGTTAGAGGATGTTTAAGGTGACAGTAGGCATCTACTGCTTTCAAACCTGCATCCAGCTCACCGTTGCATTATTTGAAGCTCTGATAAATGCTCTTTCATCTGCTCCTGCTGCTGAAGTACATCTTTTTCTTATGTTTTGTTAAATTACTGCTTTAAGAACTAAAGTTGGGAACTGGAAACAATGTCAAAAGAGACATGAATTCTAGCTATGAGCTTAGACCTTAAATTTAGATTAAGTGCAATACTTCTCAAATCAGTTAAGTGAAAGTGAAGTTGTGATTGGCTTCAAATAATTATTTTTTTTAAACTGTTTTCTCAGACCAGCAAAGAAGACAAGTTGTCCAGTCGTATCCAGAGCATGCTTGGTAACTATGATGAAATGACGGATCTCATAGGAGACAGACCGCTCCAAAAGCTTGTTGCAATTCCCAAACCGACCGTTCCATCAGCACCTGACGAGAAATCAAACCAAAGCTTCTTTGGTGATCAGAGACACAGCACAGGCTCCCACCAGAGCAGCAAATGGACTCCAGTGGGGCCAGCTCCTAGCACCTCCTCCCAGTCCCAGAAGCGCTCCTCGGGCCTGGCGGGGCACGGGCAGCGCTCCGGGGGCACCGGCACGGGCAGCGCCGGCCAGAGGCACAACCGCGACTCCTACGGCAGCAGCAGCAGGAAAAAAAGCCAGCATGGGTCTGAACACTCCAAACCCCGTTCTTCCAGCCCTGGAAAACCACCTGCTGTCTCCTCATTGAGCTCCAGCCATTCGAGATCTCATGGGAACGATCACCACAGCAAAGAACATCAACGGTCAAAATCGCCCCGGGATCCTGATCCCAGCTGGGACTCTCCCTCCCGTGTACCTTCCTTTTCAAGTGGACAACACTCTAATCAGTCTTTTCCACCATCACTAATGTCCAAGTCCAGTTCAATGTTACAGAAACCCACTGCGTACGTCAGGCCGATGGACGGGCAGGAATCCATGGAACCAAAGTTATCCTCGGAACACTACAGCAGTCAGACCCACAGCAGCGCCGTGAACGAGCTGAAGCCCAGCAGCAAAGCACACCTAACCAAGCTGAAAATTCCCTCTCAGCCACTGGATGTAAGTTGCTGGCTGTTTCGTGGCTTCTGAAATGTAAATCTATTTGGGCTGGGATTTTCCAGCTTCTTTAAAAGCCCAATCTGCCTAACCAAAATTGAGCTTTTAGTAAACACTGTGTTTTTTGTTGCACAAAGCACCTTAACCATAAGCAATGAAGGCTGTATTTTCAATGGGGAACATTCAAAAGTAATAGATTTTTTTTCTTCTGCTTCTTCCATGTGGGTACTGAGATTTTTATTAAGTAAAGGCTGAGACATTCAGGCAGGGTGAGATAACCCAGAGAGGCTAATTTTCACGGACTATTTCTGTAGTCAGAAGTTAATGAAATAGTAGAACACACACAAACATTTTGACAAGCTGGATACTGACATTGTTACTGGGAGCCCAGTTGACTTAAACTTGATAATATCTGCTTATATCAGATTTTCTTTTGAAGTGTGTAGCAATTACTAAATGTGATTATTATATATACCTAGGGAAAAGAAGCTCAACCTAAAGCACCAAACTGAACAGGGTTCAGAACTTCTATAAGTCATGCTGGATATAAAATACTATTGGGTTAACAACTTTTAGGAGTTTGGTAATTCTTGACTCATTAAGGCACAGACTCTGACTCCAGCTCACTGACAAGAAGAGTGCCTTTCCTAGTAATAAAATCTCATTGCATATCCTCTTTAACTCCTTGAATCATGGTAGCCAGAGAAAAGTCTTTGTTCCTGGGATTTCAGCAAATAGCAAAATAAGATCGAGGACACAGGTAAGGAAATTAGGAATGATTTGATTTGTGAAGACTTGCCATGTCAGTGCTGATGCAGTGAATCCTGTGGTAGCTTTGCTTCTTTCTGCTTGTGGCTGTCAGGGATGCAGAAGATTCATAGTTTGGTAATTTTTGCTGTTTCTGGAATCACTCTGTAATGTGTATTTTACTTGGGAATGCAGTTTGTCATTCCTGTGAATTCACAGTCCTGCACTTGAATTCAAGATATTACCCTGTGGCTTCTTCCAGGAAATGATTGAAAGCTGCAATTCTCTTTCCCTCTCTCGAAGTTTTTAATGTCACTGACTGCCTGTGATCATTTTAACTGTCGAGTGAAAAGTAAGAGATCATTGTCACAGTTTTACAGATCTCATCTATTTGCTTTTCATAACTGGATGTGACTCATGCCATAAAAACGTGGATCTATCTGATATTAAAATTGATGAAAGGAATTAGCAATGTATCTATGCAGAGTCCATATGAGTCATGATAAGGATTGAAGTTTGTTTTGAAGTGTTACTAGTCCCTGGAAAATTTGCTTTGGGAGATGTTAACCTTAAGTTTTGATTTGTAGGCATCAGCATCTGGCGAGGTGAGCTGTGTGGATGAAATCCTCAAAGTAAGTTCCCTGTGCTCTTCATCATTTATTTGTTGAAAATACAAACATTCCTAAGGAGATGGAAGGACTCTGCAGTTACTAGTGCCTTTCAAACTGCCTTGGCTGCAGGTTGTTTACAGGAGGGCTTTTCAGGTGCTCCTCTAGCACAGGGAGACTTGGGAAAACTGGGAGCAGAGCTGGTGGTGTGGGTGTGCACACAGTCTCCTCAGTATCCTCACTGCATTCCTGCTCTTTTATGCCTCCTCCCTGGTAATCAAAACTACCCATTTCTTCCACCAGAATACAGTCCTTAATTCTGATACCTTTCTAGAGTTTGGTAAATGTTTTGCTACCCTGTGGCAGAATTTTCCCTATCTCCTGCCTGGGTTATTTTCCCAAGGCTTTTTACCCCTCCTGTGATTCCCAGTCCTGTGTCTGCTCGCAGAAAAGCATCAGCAGGTCCCCCTTGAGCATTTCCATGGCTTGCCATCTCCTCTGACCTTCAGTGCTCCATGGGCCTTGGAGGTGCTCTGAAAGAATACAAGGCACTTTCTTTGCAACTTCAGACATTTGATTTTCCCCTTTTTCCTTGAACTCTATAGGTTTCCCTTTCCTAGGATTCTTCCTTCCGCCCCTGTATCCCACACGTGCTCTTCATGGTCTGAGATGATCAGACTGACTTGTACTGCAGTTTATGTTCAGGCCAACCAACTTTATTGATTTATGCCTTTCTGCTTGTTATTATGTCTTAACTTGTTCTCAGGGATAAAAATTTAAAATTCAGGTTTATATGCAATATCTGTTCTCGTGGATAACCTGAATTTTAAATTGTTTATGTGCAAAATCTTTGTTGCATGTTTGGGAAATAAAGTTTTGAATATAAATCTTAGTGAAGGGTGAGCAATAAGCTGAAAATTGGGAGACAGAGTCACCATTCAAATTCAGATTGTAATGAAATCTTTGCTTTAATTCTGTTAATTTTTCTTGTTGTTGTAGGAGATGACCCACTCCTGGCCCCCTCCACTGACTGCAATCCACACACCATGCAAAACAGAACCCTCCAAATTCCCCTTTCCAACAAAGGTCAGTGCTGTATTCAAATACTGAGTGTTGTAAAAGTAACTCCTGGTAAAGATCAGGATTTTGGAACTCTTACATTCAATTCTGTGTAATCTGGGTTTGTTTCAGTGCTTTGTGTCTCTTTATTTTGCTTCACACCACTTGTCAGCAGTGCCCTTATGAGGAATGTCCACAGTTTTCCTCTGGTTTGCACAGGCAGAAGTCTGCAAAGTTGTCTACAATAAAACTTTCTTTTTTAACTTCTGTTTCATAAATTCAAACCTTCAGGATAATTTTGAAGCTTGAAAATGCCTTTGAGCCTTTTCCCCATTAGGGGAATGGTTTGCACCACTTATGTAGAACCAAGTGAGTTTCCCTCCATGTAGCAAAGGATCAGAGTCTGGCTGGTAAACGCTGAGAAATTTAGATGTATTTCTCTGCTTAAACTGAAATTTCTTCCTTATTTTGAAGTCCATTTCTAAGAGATTTTTGCATTTTCAATTACAAAAAAATAAAACCTTTTAAAAATCAGAAATATTCAGATCACTTGTTTCAAAAGATCCTTTTCCCAACCTCTTGTGTGCTTAATAACCACTGAAGGGTTTAAGCTGTTAATTCTGAAGAGAAATCCCACCTCTTTGCTGCTGTTGACAGCACCGGGCACATTTCCAGGAGACCTGCTGGAGCTGACACCGCTGAGCAAGATCTCTCACTCCTTCCCTGGGGCTGGGGCTGTCAGCCCCAGCTGCAGGGTTTGGGGGCACACTGGCACTGGGAATTGTTTGCCTTGAAGAGCAGCTCTGCAGTCTGCAGGATCCTGGAAGCTCATGGGTAGGCAGGGGAGATAACAGTGGGTAAAACCCAGCTTGGAGATTCCTGACTCATCCAGGAATTCATGGTTTGTTTCCTGTATCTGCTGATTACCAGTAAAAGATTCAACTCAACAATAGGATTTTTCTCCAGACTCTACATATCTCTGGGAGGAATTGGGGTGCCCCACCCCTAACTTGGCATAGCTTCAGACTGAAGAAATCACACTTGTTTGTCGTTTAAAAGTTACCTTTGTAATAATTAAGGCTACACTTTATTTGACCTGCTGCTGTTTTAGAGCGTCACTTGCTGCTCTTAATTTCCTGTTTGATCCAATTGCTCCCCACAACAGAACAGTTGAGTGAATAATTTTAAGAAAACTTTCTCACTGAGGTCTCTGATGTGAGATTTCTAAACCCATCATCTTATGTGAGGGATTTGACATCACCTTCTTTCAGCCTAAGGTTCCAGGTCCATGTTGGAAATGCACATCCACAAAACCCCACCAGACTGGTACGAGTTGAGCTTCTTGTCCTGGCTAGATATCCCAGAGCCATGGGCAGTCCTGCTGTCACCACCCTCTGTGTGGCATGTTCCTGTCTCACTGCATTTTGCTTCTCTCTAGTGATCAGAAAATGCAGAACATGCCATTCAGTTCTCAGCTTTACTTTGGAAGGCATGTCTAGAAAATAAATCCTGTCGTCTATTTTCTTAGCATTAGGTCAATATTAATCTTGCATATACTATTCCTAGTAAGGGTTTATTTGCTGTGTTATATAAAACTGTCAGCCTGGAAATAATTGGTACTGTTTATTATAAAGAAAGAAATTCCACACCTTTCCTCATGAACAAAGGTCCTTATTCCACTGCTTTGAATACTTTGAATGCTGCTTGTTTCTGTGTATCCCTGGCATTTGACTCGGTTTGGGGAGAAGAAAAGTGTGCAGAAATCCACATCTGTGACACAGAGAGAAACTGGACAGGACTGCACAGTTATGTTAATGTTTGAACAAAAAAGGTGGCTTTTGGCGCTTTTTGAACCTCTCAGCCAGGACTGTGCTTCTTCACCCAGTTTGCAAAAAATTCCATTTATGGCTGCTCTGAGTCTCTTGACTTTTTGCCAGCTTTTTTATTTTGTGGCTGCACATCTTAGCCGTGGAACTCTGTCAAATTCTCTCTCTCTGCATCCAAAGCCTATAATTTCCTCTGCCTTCTCCCCTCTGTCATTCTTGGCAGCAGCAACTCTGCAGAATTCCAGTGAGTTAGTGAGCCATAGGCTTGTGCAGTCTGGGCCTAGAGCAGAACTCACCAAACAAAACAAAACAGTGGTTTACTTTAATCAAGCAGTTCTGTTGCAGGAAAGCTCCTTCTCTTCAATACTGTGCTCCATTTATTACAAGTCTTATGCTGAAGTGTTTCACAGCATTCCTCCTGTGTGCAAAAGTTGGTGTGTTTTTCCTGTTCACACAGAATTAAGCTCCCTTTGGTGGACCACTTGATTTTATTTGTCAGACTGTTGGGATGGAATCACTTTCTTTGTGTGTACAGAGTGAGTCGCTCGAAGGAACCCAAACTCCTGACTGGGGCCTCTCTGATTACTATAAATATATCTAACAGTTACCAGGAAGTCTTTGAATCAGAAGATAAAACTCCATGAAAATGGGTCAGGGAAAGTTTTATGGATGCTATGAAAAATATGTAGATTCCTAAGTCTTGATAAAAAATGTTATCCCGTGACCTAACACTCCGTAATTTTATCCATGGGCTCACGGTCAAAAACGCCAAAAATACTGGCATGTTTATAAAATATATTTAAAAACTCCAGCTGTTTGTTGGGAAGGGAAAGGTTTTTGTTTCCCAGCACCATGGGAGGCTTGGCAGTGTTTGTACCTGCGCCGGGGCGCGAAGGCGTCTCTGGAGAGGTGGATTCTGCCTCCAGGGTCCTCCATTCCTGCCCTGTGCCGGAGCCACCGAGGCCAGCGGTCGGATCCCTCGATCTGCAGCGACACAGAAACCTCCTCCTGAGAAATCAAAATGAGATCTGACCTGAGATTTCAGCTGTTAAATGGAAATGGGTCCCGTTCACCACAGCCGGGTCTGTGAGGTGGGAATCTGGCCCCCCATGCCGTCCCGTCCAGCTGGAGAGTTCCTTTCTCCACGTTTTTTTGTCATACTTTTTGTTTCCTGCTTAAGTGTCTTCCTTGTGTAACCTCAGCAGTCTATTATATTTTGGTTAAAAGGGTTTCCTTCCTTTCAGTTGTTTTGAATTTCTTTCTGAAGCAGACCTTTAGAAGCTGCTGCTGTAAATATCTTTGGAGTTTAAAGTGGAGCCTTTTTTTTTTTTTTAATCTCTGAGTTTCTTAAAGAAATATGTATTCAATAGATGGCAAGAGAGTTGGAAAAAGTTGCACATTTAACCATAACACCTCATTAAAGTGCACTTAGCTGAGAACCTGTGCTTTGCCTTCCAAGTAGGAAGCTGACTAAAGCAAGGAATTAGGCAGGTGTGTTCTGCAGAATTCCTCATCCATGTGCTGGTAAAGGGGTGCCAGTTCCCCATCCTGTGCTCCCTCCAGTGCAGTGGCTCTGGAGGTGTGGTGTTTGATTGTTGTGTGGTTGTTACTTCTTTTTTGACTTAGTCTGATGGCTTGTCTGAGCTGCCAGTGGCAAAAGGGATTCAGGGAATCACACCTGCCCTACCTCCTGCCTGTGTAAAAGATAAAAAAACAGGTTTTATTTTGAAGGAAGTGTGACTGGTGGCTTTCTGTTGAAGTCACAAGACCCCATCTTTCTCCATCTTCGCTTTGCACTTTAAACAGAGGCTAATTTTATTTTATTGTCCCTTTGTTTCTTTCAGTTAGTAAAGATCAGAGGCATTTGAAACACCTTCCAAGGAAAGTTCCTTATCAAGTTCCCCACGAAGTTCCCCATGCACAAAATACTTGTTCAATGCATTATTGCAACTGCTCCACATATTGCAACTTCCCTTAACAAAGTTAAGGGAAACTGAAAAAAAATTTAAGTGTGCTTTGCTGTGTAAAGCTTTTGTGTGTTTAAAAACTTCCATTTTATAAATTGCCTGGCACTGACTTGGCCATGTGGCAAAACTAGTTCACAGGTCTACCAGAAAAAATGGAGTTCATTTTATTGTGATCCTGGTAGGCCATTGCCAGAGCATTTAAGTAAAACGTGTGTATATAGCTAAAGAATTGAAAATATTTGACTCAATTTGTATTTCTGGGGCTGGCAGTTGTCCTCATTTTAAAATGAGGTCAGGAAGGTCCTATTTTAAAAAGGTACTCCAGCCTGGAAGTGGGTTTTCAGTAGCTCAGTAGCCTCTGTGTATTTGTTTGTTAAAACAATATTTTAGGGTTTGAAAAAAGTTCATAATCTGCTGTGTCTTGGGAGTCGGAATTGGGGTTTCTGTGGAATGGGAATACTGAAGATGATACAAGTGCTAACATTTCCAAGCCTTTATCTCTCTCACAGCTGGGTATATATGATGTTAGGGAGAAATTCTTGGCTGTGAGGTTGGTGAGGCCCTGGCACAGATTGCCCAGAGAAGCTGTGAGTGCCCCATCCCTGGAAGTGTCCAAGGCCAGCTTGGATGGGGCTTGGAGCAGCCTGGTCCAGGGGAAGGTATCCCTGCCCATGGCAGAGGGGCAGAACAAGATGAGCTTTAAGGTCCCTTCCAACCCAAACTTTTCTGTACATCTATAATATCATTGTTGGCTTTTGCTCAAGGGAATTGTGTGATTTCTTGGAGATCTGGCTATTCTGGGAACGCTGTGTTGGCTACCCAGGCCTGACTGGATTTACCAGGGACCCACGTGGAGTATTCTGGGCAGAGTGTGCAGAGCTGGTCATCATTTAAATCTCGTGTTGTCCCTTAGGCTCCCTCGTGGCTGAGATAAATTTTTTGTTGAGAGGTTTTTCCTGTCCTCGTTGCTTGTCCCTCAGGGTGGTGTGTGTGCCTGGAAAAGGAAAATGAGGAGAAAAGGCTTTGAAGGAAAATACTTCAAACAAGCAGCAAAGTTTGTGTATAAGGAGGATAAACAAACATTCCGAATGGTTCCTCTCCATGCTAAACATGCAGGGAGCTGGGATTTATGGAAGTTACAGAGGGATTTTGGAGTTCCAGCTATGGTTCAGTGGAACTGCACAGCAAGGACGTGGGTGAGCTGGGCTGAGGAAGAGGAGTGGGAAACTCTTCACCTGGGCTGCTCTGGGGCCCAGATAAGGAATCCCTCTTTCTGCTTGTTGATAGTTTTTTCCCGTTTTTCAGAGGTTAGATGCCATCTTTGAAGTAGAAAGAATATCTTCCTTACAGCCTGGTTTTTAGTATGTTAAAATTCCCAGTTAAAAAAAAACAAAAATCTGTCATCTTTTCTTCCCTCAGGAATCTCAGCAGTCCAGTTTTGGCACTGGAGAGCAGAGTGAGTATATTAAACTTCCTGGAATATATTTAATACTTTTGTTGCCATCCATGATTCTCAGCATCTCCTAAGTAATTTTTTTTAGGGAATGAGATTTTCCAGACTGGTCATAAGATGGAGTCTGAGTTAAGGTTTTCTCTGCTTTCTCAAATTTTAGGCTATAAAACAATTGTTTGATTTTTCTTTTGTGTTTCTTTGTTCAGATAATAGAAAGTTACCACTGAGTTACAAGGGTGGTGTGTTCTAGGAAGAAATAACTATTTTTAATTGATCACATTTTCTAATTCTTTAAAAAATGCCTCCATGGGTGATTGAATTGAAAATAGTTGAGTCCTAAACCAAAACACTTTTACAAAGCCCAACTCCCTGCTTGGGGACATATTAGAAACTGAAATAGTGCTTTTGCTTATGTTCAGTGGAAAAAGCACATTGCAGTTTCACTGTTCGTTTTCACTTTGACAGTTTAAAATCAAGAGAGAGAACTGGTCAAGAACTCAAATAATATGCTTAGTAATATCCTTGAATTTCTTGTCCCATAAGTCATTTTTGGACTTCAGACAAAAGGAACTTTTATTTCTTTTCTTTTAACTGTGTAATTATTTTGAATATTGCTGAAAGTAACACTTAACACAGGTAACATACCTCCTTAAATTGAATTAAATTGTACTGTTACCTTCCAAAAGTCTTTCCCCTCCCTCTTGAAGTGATTAAACAGCTTAAATAGTAAAAGAAGAATGGTTTATTCTTAGATATTCACAAGCAGCTTAATGTGAACACCTGATACAGTGGAGATTTAAGGAAACAAATTAAAGCTTAATTCCATGATGCTAAACCATAGGCTCACGTTATAGGAGCAGCTGATCTTTAGGTGTGTAAAGGAAGAGGAAGGTTAATTAAAACACAGAGCCAGTTTTCAACTCCAGTTTGGATTTTCTGGAAAGCTTTAAACAGCCTCAGTTCTTGTTTCTGTTGAGCTACACTCAGTTATTTGCCAGGATTAAAGAAAAGGGAAGGTGAAAAAAAACGAAACTGAAAAGCAGATTATATCAGTGTATATTCCTGTTGTCAGAATTGGTGTTTCAGGCAGATTTTGGGATGTGGAGGTTGCTCATCCACTCAAAACTGTGTGGGGATGCTGAAACAGTCAGAGCTCAGCAAACAGATCTATATCCCATATCCTCCATGTAGAAGGCAATAGTTTAATCTTAGTAGAAGCAAACCAGATTTCACAACATTGATAACAAACCGTGCATTTGTTTAGACAACAATGATTTAAATGATTTTTTAGATTTTCTTGATTAAATTATTTGCTGTATTTAGTACTTTGCCTCTGCATTCCCTCCCTCCTTCAGTCTTTGGAGGTTGTGCCTCGTGCCACCTGGTTACTGCTCCTTCCTGTTCCCTCAGCTGTTCATGGTTTATCCATGACTGTATCCTCGTGGCAGCTTTGGAGTGGCTTCTTTTGCTGCCAGAGTTTTCAAGTGTGCATTTCTTTTTCTCTTCTTCTAGAACGATATAATCCTTCATCCAAAACATCCAATGGTCATCAGTCCAAATCGTAAGTAGCTGTTGAGAAAACATTTCACAAACAAGAGTTGTATTTTAAGAGATTTGGAAAATAGCTGTTAGTAGAATGTGTCAGTTCTTGCACAGACACTTCAGCATCCTCTCCTTGGCTGGCAGAAGAAGAGGATCAGCATGTGAGAGTGGGCAGGACAGGACTTACCAAACATGTGCCTTGCAGAGCTGTCAGCTGCAAGCAGCTTGTAGGTGTCACAAATACAGGATAAGGAAAGGTTTTGGATTGGAGGAGACAGAAAACAGTGTCTGGGATCTTGTGAGATTTGTTCTGCTCAGTCTTTTAATTCACTGACAAACGTTTCTATTAGTTATGGTCGCAGATGCAGCAACACAGAAAAATTTAGAAGCAACTGGAATATTTTAGATGGCTGAAGTCCACCTTTCTCCTACCTGAAAATCAATTATATGCAATTAAAAGATTGTTTCCAAACAAATACGACCTTAAAAAGAAATATTTACTGGCTGATTGTATGTTAATGAATATAGAACCTGAAAACTTACTCTCAGGTACCATTTGTTGGGATGCAGTCACAGAATTAACTCTGATTCTTCTGCCACTGAGTTGGCAAGATTAAAAAAGCACATGACCTACGGGAAAGAAATAGAACAACAAGAACCCCCCCTCAGTTAATGTAGATTTACAGTAAATTTCCCCAAAACATGCAGTTTAAGAAGGTGGTGAGAGGAACTTTGCTGTTTCCACAGCTGGGAAATGTGAGGACATCTGAGGAGTGAGGCAACATTGGACACGTGCTGAGCTGGGATGCATGGGAGGAAAGTTTAGATGATGTTTACTGTGACAGTACAGGTTTAAATGATTTTTTTTTTTTAAAAAGCGATTATGGTCTGTTAAAAAAAGCCTCTAAAAAGGAGATAACTGCATCTTTTGGAAAAGGATAGCAGTGACAAATATTTCAGGAACATGATCCTAGAGGCTGGTGTTCCTTTCCAGATCATCAGTAGGAACAGCTCTACTGTGAAACTCAGAAGTGTCAGACTTTTCAATCCTCTCTCATTTTCTTTCTGCAGATGTGAATCGAACCAGACAGAGTAAGATGTTTTATTTTTATAATCAAATCTATTTTTCAGTAATCATAAAAACCCTGTTAATATGTCTTCAGTGTGCTCATGTATTTTCAGTCTTGTGAAATTGTGTGTGTGTGTGTGTATGACTACCATAAGTAATTATTGCTTTGAATAATAATAATTAATTATGGCTTAGGACAGTTGCTCTGTTGCCACAAGACAGGAAGCAGCCACTGGTGTTGGCTTGCTTTATTCCATTTAAAACAGTGTTCTTGGCCATTGTGTGTAAGAAGTTGAACATATACAAGTTACCTCCTCCCACATCAGTAAATTGTGTCAGATTTCCTTTCTAAATTTAACAGAATGGACTAAGGAGTCAAAGTACCTGAATCCTTATTCTTCTCTAAAGAATGACTCAACTCACCATTCTTAAACATGAAACATTTGAATAGTATCTGGTGGCTTTCACCCACGCAGCCTCTCTGTAGGATAAACAGTGGCATGTTGAAATCTAGAAGAATGCTTTGAAAGTAATTAAAGTACCTGGAAAAACTTGTCTCACTTTCTCCCTTTTACTTAGTATGTTGAAAGATGACTTAAAACTCAGCAGTAGTGAAGACAGCGATGGAGAACAGGTATGTTCCTTAAATCAGAGTTCCAGAAAAACACTGAATACATTCCTGGTTCGGTCCTGCAGCAGGATCAGTGTTCCAGCAGCAAACTGGGCAGCTTAACAGGAGATTTGGGATTAAGAAACTAAAATCTAGTGGAATGTTTTTAGGCAAACCTCAGGTAGTCCTTAATGTAATCATGGGGGAAAATTGTTTTGTGAAAACATTCCACTTTTATCAAGGAATTCTTGTTTACTGATTTCACATGGGCTTTCTCTGAACATCAAATGGCAATAGTGTACTTTAAAACATAAATAATAGATCATTATTTAAGATAGAACCCTCATGTTCTGCCATTCCAGCTAAAGAGTTCATGGTGTGAACGTCTCTGTGCACTGGTACCTTGGGACTGTGTTTGGGATGATAAGAGGTGCTGTATATGTCACTGGGCGTACAGCGGCACCTTTGCTTTTGTCAAAAAAATCTCTTTTTTACTCTTTTTGGTATTAACTTTATGCAGCTTCTGCCAGAAATGGCCTTTAGAATGTGAAATAAAATTACCTGTATGTCTGTGCTGCCCAGCAGTAACTTCACTCCTCTGGTGTTTCTTTTCTTTGTGTTCCCAGTTCTAGTGCTTGATTTTCTCCATGTGGAAAACTTGGAGATAATGCATTTAGTCAGTGAACTGCAAGTACCCTGGGCATTTTAGGATTTCAGCGCTGTGAAATGCTGAATCATCTGAATCAAAAAGATGGAAACATGTTACTAATTAGTGGTAGAAATGGGAATTCTCACAACTAGTCAGAATATAGAGATTTGTGGTGAAAACCTGGAGGGAATAACTCTGTTTTTCTTTCTGTGTAAGGAAAATGCAGATAAATTTAAGCTGCTGCAAATACTGAATGAAGATGCTATATTAAAAAAAAATAAAGGTGCTAAATTGGTGTCTTGCAGCTTAATTGTATGTACAAGCCTTAAATAACTTCGAGAAGCTTCATGCTGTTTTTCTTAATTGCAGGACTGCGATAAGACCGTGCCAAGGAGCACACCTGGAAGGTAGGAATTCTTGGGGGATTGCAGCATAGGAAGGAGAGGGGGGATATTCAGCCTAGTCAGCACTCTTGGCTTGAGCTCATTTTCAAAATTCGTGTTTGTCCTTTGTCTTGAATTAAAGTGAAAGATGATTAGAATTTAATCAGTGATTAAATAGTGTCTATCCTGCAAATTACACTGACCACTTTGGGAAGGGGGAAAAAATCAAAGTTGGGTTGTTTCCACGCTGGAATGTGTTCAGTTATGTTGAATTTTCTAGTGAATGTAAATAAAGTTTTTACATTTTGTGATTTCTAATGAAAGGGTTTCTAGAATATATTTGGGGCTTGGGTAATGTTTGTTTTACACCATTTTTTTTTCAGTAATTCTGAACCTTCCCAACATAACAGTGAAGGAGCAGATAACTCCAGGGATGACTCGAGCAGCCACAGTGGCTCTGAAAGCAGCTCAGGATCTGACTCGGAGAGTGAAAGCAGTTCCAGTGACAGTGAAGCCAATGAACCATCCCAGAGTGCATCCCCCGAGGTAGGGTTTGACCCAGGCTTGGCGTTAATCCTCAGCTTTTACACAGGAAAGATTAATAAATTCTCAAACTGTTGGAAAAAATAAATAGACCAACGTGGGTTCCTTTTCCAGCTGGACTGTTCTTCTGCTGAAGGACCTGGATATGGCAATTCTCTTTATAAACACACACTGGATGTTTAAATCTGAGGTGATCTTTACCACCAGTTGTCAGTTGGAAAGCAGAAGTTAAATAACAGTACCTTTAAAAACTGTGACAGAAAACACTGCCTGTTGATAGCAGCTGCTCCAGATGAAGGGAAAAGTGAGCTGTTATTTGTACCTGTATTTCATTTATTTATCTCAGGTTTCTGGGTGCACCTCTTGCTTTGGAGTGCAGCATCATACAGCTGTCCTGTGGAAGAGATGGAAGAAACGCAATGAAAAATGAAATACCTTCTCTAACTCTGTTTTTTAATTTGTTTTCAGCCAGAGCCACCGCCGACAAACAAGTGGCAACTGGATAACTGGTTGAACAAAGTTAATTCCCATAAAGTGTCACCAGCTTCTTCCGTGGACAGCAATATCCCATCCTCCCAAGGCTACAAAAAAGAGGGACGGGATCAGGGCACAGGGAGTGGGTACACTGATCAAGGTGGATCCAAGGATTCCATTTCTTCTACACCAGGGCGAGATTCCAAACCCACCCAGAAGGGCTCGGAGAGCAGTCGGGGCAGGCAGAAATCACCTGCCCAGAGCGACAGCTCGGCACAGAGGAGGACTGTGGGGAAAAAACAGCCCAAGAAAGCAGAAAAGACATCTGTGGAAGAGCCTAGAGGAGGTCTTAAAATAGAAAGTGAAACCCCAGTAGACATGGCAACAAATATCCCTTCAAACAGGCATAAGGCGGCCACAAAAGGCTCCAGGAAACCCAATATAAAGAAAGAGCCCAAGTCTTCCCCTCGGCCTACAACAGAGAAAAAGAAATACAAGGCTTCAAGCAAATCTGCCCAGAAATCCAGGGAATTCATCGAAACAGATACCTCATCCTCTGATTCAGATGAAAATGAGAGTCTGCCTCCTTCATCACAAACACCCAAATACTCTGAGAGCAATAGGACTCCTGTTAAATCTTCCATGGAGGAGGATGACAGCTTTTTTCGGCAAAGAATGTTCTCTCCTATGGAAGAGAAAGAGCTTCTTTCACCACTCAGTGATCCTGATGAAAGGTACCCACTCATTGTGAAGATTGACCTGAGCCTCTTATCCCGAATACCAGGGAAGCCTTACAAGGATGCTGATGCACCCAAAGTGGAGAAGAAGAGCGCCCCGGAGAAGCACCCCAGGGAATCCCAGAAACAGCCGTCGGACAAAAGTTCTACAAAAGGCAAAAGGAAACACAAACAGGTGATAATTTTGTAGAGAGATTTACCTGTTACCTCAGCGCACAGTGGATTGTGTGAACACCAGTGGATTCTGGTACACCAGAACCCAGATCACACCTCAGTGTGGCGACTGAGCGATTTAGGAATGGCTTTGCTACCTGTCTGTGTAGGACACATGGATCATCCCTGTGCTCTTATGGGAGAGACTGTTGGGATTTTCTGTTGGAGCAAAGACACCCCGGTAGCAGTGTTAGTTAGCCCTGTAGCCAGGGCTCATGGAGGTGACACACAGTCTGTGCCTCTGAGCTCTGCATCCAGCCCTCTCCTGCTCCCCCTTGACCTGGCACCAGCTCCTCGTGCTCTGCAGGCCAAAACAGGCAGCTGATCCAATGGAAAATCCACCTGGGAAAAAAAACCCCAAAAGTCAGTTTTCATCTGGATCAGCTCCCTGAACTATGGAATTGCCTATTGCCAGGATAAGGAATGAGGCAGGACTGCACCTTGGGCATGGCAGCAGCAGGAAACATGATCTTGGCGTGCTGCTTCACTGGGAGCAGGGGATCTCTCCATAATAATATTTAATCTTTCTCTGAAAAAGTATTTAATCTTTTCAACTATAAGTAAAGAGAAAGAGCAAGAGTGGCTGGGGGCAGTAAAATGGGGAGAGGAATCAGTGGAGGAATAGTACTCTTGGGAGGAATGTATCAGAAGTAGTTGATGGTGTAATTTTAAACTGCTTTTAGAAACCTCAACACATGGACCAGGCAAACCTGGGACTGTCAGATAGACTCAGTGATCCACTCTCAGTTTCTATAAACATCTGGTTTCCTTGAATTTACGACTGTGAAACCCTGGGTCAGGGATTCAAAAATCCCTGTGCTACTCTAGATTTCACTCTGATTTTGACAGGGATTTGGCAGTGGTTCTGAGACTTTGTTGACATCTGCAATCCAAGGATTCTGTGAAATCATTCAGAGAGTCATTTGAGGGGCTAGATAATTTCAGTCAAACCAGTTTTCCCACTGAGCAACCAAAGTAAACTTGATCACTTGCTGAAATAAATGTAATCTGGGAGACTTGACATTTAACTGCAAACAGAGGTTTGTCCTGTGCTGTTCCTAACTAAGTTTCCTGTTTTCTCTGGTAAGGAAATGAAGTCAGAAAATGAGGGTTTTTTTTTGTAAAAAGGGATAACTCTGACTGGCACAGTGACTAATTACTTTCTGCAAGTGTTGCTGTATAATTCTTGATGTTCCTGGGAATGCACCCATATGGAGCTCCAATGGGTCTGAATTCAATGACTTATTTCTTTGGCCAGTTACGCCTTTCAATACCCATTTGGAGTTAGAGCAGTAAAGATCTCTGCTCTTACATCTGAAAAAGAAAGCTTTGGTAAGACCAATTAATTTAGGCTTTAGCCCAGAAAACAGTGTGGTGGGTCATTGTTGGGAAGCCTCGATCACTTTGAGGCTTCCTGGTGCCACCTGAAAGGTTGGAATCCTGTGTGAGGCAAATAAAGAACTCCCTTTTCCCCTGTCCCTCCAGTTTTAGGTTTGAGTGCTCCAAACACAGCTGGCACCACAGGTCTACTTGTTGTTTGCCCCTGTGTTTCCTTGCTCACGATGCTCAGGTTGCAGCATCAGTGTCACAAAACCAAAACCTTTTGGGTTTGAATCTGGGGTGTGTTACCAGGTGATTTACTCTGAGGCCCCATTTTCCATTTATTCGCTGTATTGATCCCTCCAGTGCTCCATGAAGACACTTGAGAAATTCATCTTGAAGACCTTTTGACTTCAGGATCAAATTTATATAAATATATGGTCTTCAACATCTTTGAGCTTCCTTTAAAAGACCGATTAGATTTTTAGCCCTTCCTGGCATTCATAAGACACTCTTTAGATCCCACAACGTAAAATCTGTCTCCTGATCTTTGCCAAAGCCTTTGGCAGATTTTCCTGGTATTTCCTGATGATAATGTTTTTGGGCTAAAATGAACAACTTGGCTGCTACTGCTTTTATGCAGGTTGTAGTTTAGTAGCCAGACTTGGTTTTCATTTTGTTCCAGTACCAAGGTCTGGTCAAATATTTGATAAGGATTAGATGCTGTAGGACATGTTTTTGTGGTCTGTGTGTATTTTATCCGTACACTGCGAAGCACCTGCTAAATACGGTCTCTTAATGTGAAATATTGCCACTGTCAGAGAAGCTGTAAATGTGGATGTTCCTGGATGTATTTCTTCTTTACTTTACTCAGAATGAGGATGAAAACAGAGCCAGTGAAAGCAAGAAAACGAAACTGGAAGAAAAAGCTCCATCAGGACACAAGACTTCCAGCAGTAGGGAGTGAGTATCTTGGCTGTTCCCGACACTGAAGGCTCAGGGTTGTCATGGAGAGGATGGTGCATGTCTGCACCCTCTTCTCCACTCCCCTGCCCCAAGTGTTGCCTTAATCATTTAGTAAAATTTCATTATTTCTTACCCTTCAAACAAATTTAATTCAGAGTTTCTAGTATTAATTGGTGGAAATTTACTTCCATACCCAAAAACACTGACCAAAGACAATTGTGTTACTCAACAGAAGTCAGGTGATCCCTCCTGTGAAGGGTTGGTGTAGTAGGAAATATTTGCTTCCTGGTTTTCTCTAATACACAGTGGAGTTTGGTTTTGGTTTAGGAAGCAGCTCTGCAGCTGGCTTTTTGATCTTGCAAAATCTGTGCTTTTAAATTAACCCAATCTGGTAATTCTTCATTAAGCAAGTTTGTAAACTGGAAATAAATCACACCACTGGCTTTGTCTTGGAAGCTGATGGGACTGAGCTTTGGATCCATGGATTTTGCCTCTATCAACTTAGCTTGGAACTTTAGCTAAAGAAAAGAGAGAGTGACCCAAAAGCGAAGTAATATGGAATTAGCAAATCAGCAACACTGTTTAATATGTTATTTCTGAATTTCCAGTGCTTTTTGCAATTGATTTATTTATTTCTTGATCAGCGTTAATTCCCAGAAAAGAGTAAGTTTTTTCCACTGCCTTTTAAAAACTGCTGTTTCAGTTCAAGCAATTGAAAACTGGTGTAATTGTGCCATGGAAAATATTTCTAGTGAGTAATTGCCAAATTACAAATATGTGAGAAGCTGCAGCACATCAGATGCTACAACTCTTGTTCGCCCCTCCTGAACTAAACAGTGTCTTAGTGCTTGTTAGGAAACAGAAGTGGAATGAAGGCATACATTTCTAGCCTGATTTTGCTTTTTCACCTATTATTTTTGATATTTCCGTGATTGCCAGTGCAGTTCTCTGAAGGACATTTAATTAAATGAAGCTCTATGATTTTATAGGAATAATGTGTAGAAATAATAATTATGGGAAGTCAGGAATAGCCAGCAGCATCCCTCAGCAGCCAAGGTAAGACTGTCGTGAAAGGCTGCACTGAGGAAGTTTTCCCATTCCCTGGGTTCCAGAGATTTATCTGGAGCATCTTTCCCTGGAGCTGTTGGCTGGCTGGTCTGCACAGACAGCCTGGCGCTGGCATTGGCTTGCAGTGCTGAAATTGTGAGTGTTTAGGGTGGTTTTTTTTTTAGAGAACTGGTATAGGGGTGTGGTTTTATGGTTAGAACTTGTCTGGTTTTGCCTGTGTTTTCAGGTCAGAACAAATAAAATGGTGAAAACGAGTTCAATCTGGCTTTGGAGAAACTTACTCTCCAAAATAATTCTTCTTTTCTCCAGTCTTGTTTTAAACCGAGGTTTTTTGAGTTTAAAAGTTAAAAATCAAAGTTTTGTGTATTTGGGGGCGGGGGGGAGGGGGTGGGTTGTTTTTGTTGGGGTGGTTT
>JAYRBT010000028.1:16523054-16533623 GCA_036023395.1 Myiotriccus ornatus | reverse complement strand
TGCGCAGGCTGGAAGGTGTAAAGACCTTCCCCGGTTCTTCGTTCGCGAAGTCTGGCCATTATTTATTTATTATTATTCCAGAGGGTGCAAACACTCACTGGCTTTCAGTTTTGGAGAGGCAGTTAATGGTGCCGGGAATGTTGAACCAGGTCCTCTGCAAAATAAGGTGGAAAGTTACACCTTGGATTGAAGGGATAACCTGAGCTGGGTGTTGTGGTTGTCAAAGTGGTGTTGGAGACGTAAAAATCTTAGCTGCATTTCCTGTAAATTGTTCAGTGTAGGAAGAGGAACTTGGTGTATTTCCCCTTCTGAAATTCTAAAGTGAAATACGTGTTTGAGGGGGAAAGCCAAGGAAGTTTGGCAGTAGTTTAATAGTCTTATTGTTTCCAACCAGTCTTCTGCAAAACAGTAAAGAAATTTACAGGGAAAACCTTTTTTCTTTTACTCTTCCACCACTCAGCCATCTCTTATCACTCCTATTTCTCTTAATCCAGAAGCTTCACGCTGAAAATGCAGGGCGGTTGGGTATCGCATTTCCCATATTCCAAAATACGCTTATTTAACTCGTGTTTCTGTTGTTTTAGAGTTCTTTGCTGAACTGGATAAAGTTATGGGCCCTCTGGTTTTTAACACGAGCATCATGACCGAGCTGGTGCGTTACACCCGGCAGGGCCTGCACTGGCTGCGCCTCGATGCCAAGTGAGGCTGGAACTGAAGGAACCCAAAATCAAACCCATTTTTCTCGCTGCCTCTGATTTCTCTCCACAACACTGTGTCATGTCAATAAGGAAGACTGCCATAACACATTGCTTAGTTGACACTAAGAGCAAGGAATGCTTTCCCATGTCTCCCATCCTCATTTGTGTTTTGTGTTTAACCCCAAATCAGCTGGTTCATGGACTTCTTCAGTATTCCCGGTTTAAGTTATTTAAATATTTTAAAATTTGCTACATAAAAGTTGTAGTTTTGCTGATCTGTCATGGATAGATCATTGGAATTCCAGTCACAATACACGAATAGTCAGTTTAAATCCTATTTATTTTAATTTTTGTAATTTTAATTTTGAAAAGCCCCATTTGGGGCTGGTTTTAGCTATTTCTCGTTCCCTAAATTTTCCCTTTTGAGTACTTAGAAATTAAACCTAGACACTTTATTTAAGTACTTTGTGAGCTTTGTTACTCTGTAATGTCTTGTGGTGATAGAGCCTGTAAAAGGAACTAGGGTTGATAGGTTCTAACGTGTAGGGACACCATACTTCTCATGCCTAATGCCTATGAGTTGACTAATAAATGACAACTACAGATTTATTATTGCAGAATTTGTACTAAATAGAAAAGTTCCAGATATTCTTCTACGTATTGAGATACTTCATTTAAATGAATTATAAAGAAATTTATATGGAGAAATATTTAGCTGGATCTGACTTGGATTGTTTTCAAGGCAGTTTCAAGCCATCGATTAACACTATAACAATCACAAAACATTACAGTAATTTGCATTTAATGTAACATCCAAGTAATGGTGTAGGAATGACCTTCAGTCCGATGGGTGCGATGCAAACAGGAAAGGCTTTGGAAAAGGACAATCTTGTGCTTTTTTGCATCTCTTCATTTAAAATACCTTTTGTTTCCGTGCTTGTCACTTTTTGACACTTACAAAATGGGTTAACTTTGTGGTTAAAAACCCAATAGTAGTTCAGTTCCTACCAGAACTGTCATTTGCATCTTTTCCATTGACTGAGAAACCAGGAATCTTTAGTAGAACTCGAGGTCCATTTTGTCTTCTTGGGGTCTGCTGGGTGATGGACACTACAGGCTGGCAGTGCTGCAGCCACCGTGGGGTGGGAGCTCACCTGCTCCTGCAGGGAAACGACTGTTCTGGTGCAGAATGGATCTAAAACTTGGCTTTACCCCATGGTAATGAAGGTCCTGTTAACATTTGACGGAGCGTAACATTCACTCAGTGCAACACACATGGTTCTGGAGTTGCAGTTGGCTGCTCTCAGAGTGCAAACCAAAGTACCTTTCACGTGAGGTGCTTGTCTGAGTAAAAGGTTTCAAATGCTACTGCTTTCAGTATTGCTTAGTGCCCCCAACATGTCTGGTGTGCCTTATGCCTTACTTTTAGATGAAGATTTTATGAACTGTTTACAAGATGTTTTACAGCAGGACCAGGTATACTGTATGCAGTGGTCTTCTGCAGTACTTGGGTAAAATTCCATTTCCTTTTTCCAAGTCCCAGTGTCTTGTCACACAAACTGACTCATCACGGTGGTCTCCTTTCCAAGAGTCCAACTTTGAATCCTTTGGAGTGAGATTGTGGAATGCTGCTTTGTTTTCTCTCCCATTGAACCCTTTATTCTGTACCAGATATGAACGTGCATGTTCAGGAAAATTATTGCACTAAATTTTTTGTGTAGGTGTAGTTAAGTGCCAAAATCACGGCAACCTCGAGAGAAGGAATAGAATTCTACGCTCCTTAGTACTGCAGTATGTCCTATGGGCTTTAAGAGTTTAGAAGTTTTGCAAATTAGTAACCTACTACAAGGTAGCTGCATATTCGTAGAGCTTCCTTTGCGTCCCAGCGTGTTTTGTACTTCCAGAAAAGCTTTGCTACGTCCGGATTGGTACATTGAGTAACAGACCTGTGCTTTTCCCTGGTCGCTGAATCGACTCTTCAGGTCTGTTGGAGCATCCTTTTTATGGAATCACTGTGCAAGGTCACGTTTCTGTTAGTCTTTGCTGTTGGAGACAGAACTCTGTACCCTCAAACTCCCTGTCGTGGGCATGGGACACTGTCAGCTGTGTTTCCTTTCCTACTCTGAAGTGCCTCGCACACCTCTGACGCTGTAGAAATACCTTTGTAGAAGTTGCATTCATGGTTGGTTTTGTGTGTAGTGCTGCACTAGCCAGCATGGCTGTTCTTGGCTTGCTCCTTTGTGCACAGTCACCATTGCTCTCAGCAGGAATGGTCTCATCTCTGGGAATTTTTTTTCCTTAACTAGAGTCCCACAAATACCTTTTGGTGTCACGCTAAATTGGTCTCCTAAAAATGCATCGCTTATCCCCAGATCATTGGATCTTAGAAATTGTCTTCAAATGACCAGGAGGCTTTTTGTATCATGTCAAAAAATGTGGACCTGAGCTGGTTGGAAGTGTCCCAGCTGAACAGGGTGCTCTGTGGTGGAATATCCTCTGGAGTGCTGTCCCAGGTGTCCTGTCGGTGCAGGGGATCTGTAGTGGGCTTGGTGATGGATCAGAAATGCCTTGTGCATCTGGGGCTGTTGCAAACAGATCAGTTTAACCTTCACAATTCCAAAAGCATATGTTAATTTGGGATTTACCGTTGTTTCCAAGAGGAAAGTTATGAACTTAGTCAGATCTCATAGCCAAAAAAATAAGCAAGTATGTCGTAGGTTTCCATCTCTCTGCCCAAGTGAGGGGAGGGTCTGTCCTTGTCCTTCCACACCTCCAGCACCACAATGGTAGTGCAGGTCACTGCAGCACCAACACCCATCTCAATGGTGACTAAGGAGGGGCTCCCCAGCTCTTGGCTTCCCAAATGATTCCCTGAACAGCTGTGTGTTAATACATATCAACGCCATAATCTTAATTCCCTCGCTGATTGTGGTCCCAGTTGGTGAATTTTAGGAATGGCTCAATCAGACTAGGCTTGCTCAGCTGTTTGACTTTGCTCTCAGACTTGCTTGCAGGTTCCAGGTGATAAGGTGCAACCATTTGTAATTCCAAACAAATCTTCAGGACACCAGAGTAAACCAGCCCAAGAGTTTTGTTTTGATTTGAATCTCGTAGCCATAAAGCAGAGCGGGCGGATGGCTCTCCTTGGCTTTCGATGGCAGTATGCAATTTGTATTGTATGTGTCTTTTAATATATATGTATATATATATGACTCAGTCTGTCCAAAGTATATGTTATACTTGTTTTTAGATTATGGTGCAACTGACTATATTGATATATTATTTATTGAGTGCTGAGTCACCATCTTATTGGTGATAAATATTGCATATTATCCAGGAGTGCAATGTATATTCCTTTAGATTGCTGAGGCTTGATTGCTGTGGTAACAAAAAATGCCCTGAAATGTATTTATGAATGGCCCTTACACACAGAGTCAGAATTTATGGGAATGATGTAGCACTTGCCTGGGGCAAGTAAAATAAAGCCGTAGGCAGAGAATTATGGAGTTTGCCCAAATGGCAAACTGCTGGAAAGAGGGAGATACTACCTTTGTTGTATTTAATGTAATTTTCTGAACAGATCTTCGCTGTCACTGCAGTGTTTGTATTGAGGCAGATCCACAAGGGCCTGAGCAAGTCAAGTTTGAATTACCCATTGGGGAGTAAACAACTTCCAAATTCTTACCTTTCCGACAAATCCTTCAGTCAGGGTTTAAATTTCTCCATCTGATGTGTCAGTGTTATGGAAAACTCCGTGTTTCCAAGCAACAAAGTTAGTGCCAGACATCTTAAAGTACAGAGAGGAGCCAGAGCTTTTGCTCACCAACTCACACAGAGCCAGAGCTATTCCAGGAGAGGGTTTCCCAAGTAGGAAGGTTGTCAGTGGGGAATCGTGGTGTGTCCAGCTCCGATACTGTTTGAGGACTCGGTCTGTGGTGCCATTTGGGAGGGAAAGGCAGGGAAGGAAGGGGCACCTGTGCCATCAAGAATTGCTCTCGGGGGAGTGTGTCAGAGCTGGGTTCCCCTTGGACCCTCCGGAGCCACTGGCTCAGCCGAGTGTCCCTCAGTCCACTGCCTGAGCAATTCCAGGTGCTGTGCTGCAGCATGGAGTGAGCTGGGCTGTCTGTATGTCCATGCTTCACCTGTTTTATTTCACCTGGAAACTTCATGGAAATGTGCCCATTCCTGGTGTAACTCCAGCCAATGTAGGAAAATGGGAATGCAGTGTTCCCTGTCTTCAGTTTTATATGCAACCCTCCCGTGGTGGAGCTGGGAGCACAGTGCTGCTGCAGCAGCTCCTTGGGGCTGCCTTGGCATTCCACATCCCAAACTCAACTCTAAGGACCAGGAATGACTCTTCAAGCACAGTTCCTGACATTTGTATCTGGTCCCCCTTTTAAATTGTTTTAAAAAAATTTTGTATATGGAGGATAAAGTGCTTATATATTTATTAAAAATCCTTTATCTTATTTGAAATTATTATTTGGTGAAGAAGGGGTTTTTCTTTTGGGGGAGGGCTGTGGGGGGGAGGTAACTTTTAACCTGTCACTTATAAATGAAGCCCTGATTAATCCTACAGAAAGGTACTGTTAGTAACTAATGGGATGTCTCTGTTTTATGCTTTGTACATGACAAGTCCATGTGTTACATTTTGTTTTCTATCAAAAGATTTGGGCATCTGTCTTCAACCAAAACCTGAAAAAAATAAACAAACTGTGATTTTATTTGTTGCAATACATTTGAAATTTCAAAGGGTACTTTGGGGCTCAAAATTAGGATTTCTAAGTCAGTATGTGCATTTCACGTAATAAAGCTGTTAATGGTGAGCAAAGTATTATATACTAACTAGATTTTTTCCACATCTGTATAGTATATTCTATGTATTTTGTGGTATTGAGATTATAGAAAGTTTAGTGTCTGAAACATGCGTTTAATGTGTATTTTTAAACAAATTTATGGCAATTAAAATATTTGGAGAAAAGGGTATCACATTTCAATTTGTAAAGATCTTTTTAACTACTGTGTCATTAAAATGCTTTGTACAATGCAAAACTGTAACTGGAGAAACTAAGTTTAATAAATATCAAATAGATTTTCTGTATTAAACTTCCAATCCTCTGTGCTCGTATCTGTTTTATGGGTGTTCTCCCTGGAAGTGCATTTTTAGGCAGACTTCTCTCTTTTTCTGATCCTAGTGCTCTGTGTAACAAACAGAGAGCAGCATCCAGTGTGTTCTTATTTAATCCAAAGTGCTTTGCTTTGTGTTTCAGCCCTCTGAATTAACATCCAGCAGTTCAAACCAGCGTTTTGATCAATTTATTTTAAAACAGGAGGTAAGGTCAGTGGCAAAAGTCAGTCTAGGACATGTATTTAAGTAAATTTGATTAGAACTAATTAAAAGTAAATAGTTTTCCTTCCAGTTATCACTGGATATATTTGGGATATTGAAATTGCTATCTGTATTATCAGTTTGGCTCCCTCTTTCTAACAGGCCTTTATCTGAGCACTGATAAGAGTTCATCTGTCAGATTGAGGAGATGGAGCCTCATCTACTTTATGCTCCTGCCAGGTGGAAGGATAAAGGTCCAGCTGGATTTGAGCACCAGCTCTGCACTCACCGTCCACTCTGCTCACAGGATACAAGGAAAACCAAGGTGGTTTGCTAAATATATATTTTAATTCACACCTTCAAATAAATAATATGAACCGTTACAAAAAACCAAACGAGCAGCAGAGGCAGAGTCCTTTTATTGAGCTTGGCCAGAGGCATCCTGAGGCACAGCCACGGCAGGAGATGGTCTTGAGCTCTTGGAAGTCCTTTGATCAGCACGTGTGACAGAAGTATTAAATATGGTTTATATTTAATTGCTCCAGTCACTGTCCAGCTCCTGAGCAGTCAATAAATATGTCCCAAGTGTGTGGAGCTTCGTCAGCAGTAAACAGTGAGGGGTGTTGTCATCGTGAGCTCACGCCGAGGCCGTGGTGAGGAGGCAGCGATTCTTCCTGGAAAAAAACCATCATGAGACACTGAGAGCTGGGGCTGCCACTGAGCTGGGCTCAGACAGGCAGCCCAGGTACGTCCTTGGCAGTGCTCCCTGTGCCCAGGTGTTCAGCGGTGCTCAGGTAGCCCTGCACGCTGAATTCACCTCCAACTCCACTCAGTTTGTCTGGATTAATTCTGTTCTTAGCTTTACATCGTAACTCCAAAATGTGTGCTGCCCAGGGCTATAGGATCAGGTGCAGTGTAGAAATGGTACAGAACTGCAGTCCTGTCCACAGGGTCTTGTTCTGTCTGTACCTTCCTGTAGCTGCTGGTCCAGCTCAGTTCTGGGAATCAGCAGAACCCAATGATTCATTTCAAACACAACATAGCAGCTCAACTGCCCTGTCCTATTTATTTTTTTATCCTATTTATTTATAGTAGAATATGAAATAATCTTATTTATAATATTTATTAATAATAGGACATATTTATGCATTTTTTCTATTTACATATAGTAGAAGGGTGGCTATGTTCTACGTTGTCTGGTTTTTGGTATATACGTACGGCAGATGCCACACAAAATCACCTTTTAGTCACTAAGTAGGAATTTTAACTAATCAATTTATATATTCAACTATATGTAGTTGGACAATTTGCTCACATCTGGTGTTCATGAGAACTAAATGGTGTTTGATGTTGTAGTTGTCTTTTAAACTATGAGCTTAGTAAGCACCTTAAAGTGGTTAATTTAGGGTAAGATACTAATTAATACATGCTTTTTTACTTTTAATTAATACATGCTTTAAAGTCAGCAGCATTGGCTTTAGGAAGGATTAATTTTAAGGTCTATGATTACCTAAAAGCTGTCTGGAGTCCTCTGTTCCTTTTTGCAAAGCCAGGTTATTTGGGGTTGCAGTGAAAGCACTAAGACTGGCAGTCAAGGGACTTGGACTCTGCTCTGTTTGCACTGCTTACAAAAGAGTCTGAGTCTGTTGCCCCATCCCCGTTCCTGGTATCTTTTTTTGTGAACTCTGGATCCCGTTTGGGTGAGACTAAGTGTGAACTTCGTTTACATCACACAATATTAAGGGTTGCCTTGCCCAGGCCGAGTTACCTGCAGAGCATGGTGATGCACTCGCTGTTGTCCCTGCAGGAGGCTCCGATGGGTCTCAGGGACACTCCTCTCCAGAAGGGCGTCATCCGCCGCTGCCGCACCCGGGGCTGGGGCAGGGACGCGCCGTGTGCCTGAAACAGAGCAGGGGTGGCTGTCAGCACACGAGGCACCTGCAGGTGGTTGCTCTGACGCTGAGGTCAATGTCTTAAGATTAAGGGAAGCACTTGAAATGTTTCCAGTCTTCAGATCATAGCACACTCTGTTAAAGCATTGCTTGTAGCCCAACCCCAAAGAACTAAGTACCAAAATTAACAATATTTTTTAATCGTGGGAGGAAAGGCAGAATTGCTTGCTGAGTTATGGCTCAGAATAGCCCAGTATTCACTAGGCAGTTACTCTTCATTTTTATGACATTGAATCCTCTAAAAAAGCACTACTGGCACCTCTAACTCCAGCCAGTTCTCCATCCAAATTACAGCAGCTTTCATTAACTTCCTGTCCATTTGAATTAGCTCTTTAAATAGTTTATTTCTAATTGTTTATTTCAGTAGCTGTATTTCAGTAGTTGTCTCTCTTTACCTGGCTGAGCAGCAGTGAGCAGAGCAAGAGGACCGCCATCATTTTCCACCAGTGCATCTTCCCAGTGTGAGCTGTCACTTCGACCAGCCGTGGGTGGAGGAGGCAGGAAGAACTTCAGTGAGAACTTCCCAGGCTTTCAGCTAGATTTTTATAGACTTCATTCTCTTATCATTGCATCAGCTGCCAGTTATTACAGGAACAAAGTTCGATTTGGAGCAAGAGGGAATTGCTAAGTCTACATCTGTTGAAGTGATCTGGTTCAAGGCCTGTCTCTCGAGGTAATGATTTACTCCCCTTCCACTTGTACTTTGTCTGGTCACCTTACCCATTGTGCCAACTGTTCCTTTTTTTAAAGCCCACCTAAGATATTACCAGAACTCCATGGTCTATTTGCAAGCAAAAGGGGTGTTGGCCCAAATTATTATGGTCAAGATCAAAAGCCATAACCTTATTTAACTTCTGTGCCACTCACAGTGTGTGCTGCTCTGAGTTTGCCAGCCAGGGGCAAGTGTTGTCTTGCCAAGCTTATTTGGAGCAGAGGATTGTGCTTTTGATTCTGCTGCTCACTCTTGGTACAGGAAAGAACCATAAGGAAATTGCTTAACCTTCCTTTCCAGGCACATGGTGCTCAAAAAGCAGGTGTAACACGTCTCAGATGGGTCTGGGAATGTAAAATGTGCAGTAACTCATAGAGCTCTTCTCTCAGGAATCCTGAGGTGTGTTAATCATCTCCAAATAGATACTGGAAGAGGCTGCTCAAGGACTGTCTGGAGCTGAGGTGCTCCATGTGGCAGGACTGTGGTTCCTTAGATGAGCTGTCTCTGTCTCCATGTCTGTCACTTACTATTGGGGTTCCAAACAATGCCAGCAGCTCCCATGGGTGTGGATGGGCTGTTTGTCATTAAGAGGAATCTCACTTCTTTCCAATGTGGACTGAGGTTGCAGCAGCAGAGAAAAGAGTGTTTGAGCAGAGCTGTTACTTCTCATCTCCTCTGTCATTCTCTGCTTACACAGTTCTCCCACTTGTCCCAATGTTTGTGTCTCCTCATCTGGGAGATCTTGTGTATCTTGTTGGATGGGGCTCGGAGCAACCTGGTCTAGTGGAAGTGTCCCTGCTCATGGCAGGGGGTGGAACTGGATGAGCTTTAAGGTCCCTTCCAACCCAAGCCAGTCTGTGGCTCTGTCTGGGTCCCACATCTGTCCCATGTGCCCCAAATCTGTCAGGTCAAGACATTTGAGATTGCAGGGTGACGTAAGAAGAATTCCAACTTAATTGTGTCAGTGTGCGGGATTTTTGGAACACATTATGTTTTAAATTACTTCAAGTAGGAAGATATTGTATAAAATAGTGAACTATCTTTTAGCTAAATTGTAAATACAGATCTGGATGTCACAGGCTCTATTTCTGTGATTGCTTAATATGAAGGCACAAGTGCCAGCGTGGAGGGCAAGTGACTTAGATTAAGATAATGCCATGTTGTCAGATGATTACCCCTTAGCCCAAATTTCCCTGGGATTAAATAAAAAAACTTTCCCAGTTTTTTATTAATAAATACCTAAATAATAAACCTCCCCTTTTTATTTAAAACCAGCATGCTGTCTACAACCAATATTGGATTATTTCTTCTTTTCCTAGGGTGGTTCTTACACTCCCTGTTTGTCTTGCTTCTCTGGGAGGAGGAAGCAAAATTTTTCATTATTTCTCCTTCCTGGATTTTATGACGCAAAGGAAATGGGACAGTAAATCATAGCATGTCAGGTAGCTGAATTTGAAAGTTCCTTTTACATTCGACTGGGAATTTCTCAATTACTTTTCCCATTAAATCCTTCCTTTACATGCATCTGAGTTCTGATTTCTGATTTCCGTTAGGCACTAGTGTAGAACAGAGAAGGGAGAACAAGGCAGCAGCAGTAGCCCTGAGTTCATCCATGGAAGCACAGGAATGACTCTGTAAGTCATCATCTCTCAGCTTTTTTGGCTGGGTAAGGCTGGTACTATGTGATGATAGGCATCCACATGTGCCTGTCAGGTAGCAAACTGTGCAAGAAACTGGGGAAAAAAGGACAAAACTGAGCCAATTGTTTCCATGCCCACATGTTCCGGAGGCTGGTAAGAACCCACAGCAGAGATGTGAGAAAGGAGATGTTGCTCTGTTGCCATTTCTAATAGTTACCAAAGAGAGAACGAAAATAAA
>JAYRBT010000028.1:16497074-16519247 GCA_036023395.1 Myiotriccus ornatus | reverse complement strand
GTTTGGGTTGCAAAAGTCTTTTAAAGTTTATGGAGTATACCCCCCCCCCCCCGCAATGAACATCATAAACACTATTGGAATTGTTATTAGAATATATGAGACATCTTCCACATCACTGAAATTACTACTAGACTATATTAGACATCTTCAGTACTATTAGAATTGCTAATCGAATATGTTAGAATTGTTAGACTGTATTAAACTTATTTCATATTATTATTAGAATTATTAATAAGATAGATCGGATATCAACCTTACTGAAATTATTACTAGAATATATTAGAATTATAAGAACATAGTAGACAGCTTCCACATTAGTGGACTAATTATTAGAATTACTAGAATATATTAAGCATCCTCCACATAACAGGATTTATTATTAGGCTATATTAGAATTATTAGACTATATTAGATATATTTAATATTTGAATTATTAATAGAGTATATTATACATCAAAATTATAGATATTATTATAATTATTAAAATATATTAGACCTCTTCAATAATACTGAAATTATTATTAGAATATAATCCATATATCCAACATTATTAGAGTGATTGTTATAATAGGATTATTACAATATATTAGTCATCCTCCACATTATTGGAAGAATTATTAGAATATATTAAATATCTTCCACATCACTGAATTTATTATTAAAATTATTAGACTCAATTAGAAACATTTAACATTATTTGAACTAATATTACAATACTTTAGAATTGTTAGAATATATATCACAGAATACATTAGACATCTTCAACATTATTGGAAGATATTAGGTTTATTAGAATATATTATACATGCTTACTATTAGAATACATTAAACATCTTTCACGTTAATGGAATTATCAGAATCTATTAGGATTATTGGAATATATTAGACAGTGGGATTACCAGCATGTGTATCCCTGAAAACTGGAATCGCTGCATTTACCTAAATCCTCTCTAGAGAGCAGGTCTTGACCTTTACACTGTTGCTAAGGTCCTACTTTTCTGCAGATGCCTGTCACTAACTCAAACCTGGGGTTTCTCCACCTGAAATAGCCTTTTCCATTTGCATCAGGAAATAATTTATTCACCACCCTGGCAGGCTGGCAAAGCTGAATTCCCAGAGTTTGAAGGGATCAGGGAGGGGTGACACAACTGGAGTTCACCCAACCACCCACAGTGCTGTTTGGGGCCAGAATGTTTTTTGTGTGACATCAAGATAATTTGCTTTGAGCTTTTGGTATTTAACCCAACTATGGTATCAGCAGTTGCAGGCTGAAACCTGCAGCAGGAACCTCACTTCTCCACCAGATTTATGCCTGTTGCACCTCCCCAAAGCACTCCAGCACTCTGACATCGACCAGATCACAGCAACCAAGTGAACCATCACAGCAATATAACACCACACACCAACACCTCAGGGACATCCCTTCCCTGCCAGACTGAATTCCCAGCCCTCTGGAATTGCATAGCTCAGGATCTAAGGCTAGGGGCTGGTTGGGTTGCTTAGCAGAGAAAATTGCAGTGTTTATGTATCAGTGTTTTAGCAAGTCAAATTTAAAGGCAGTTCAAATTTTACAGGACAGTTCTGCTCCACAGCCTTTAAAAAATACCCCAACAACCTCACAACCCAAAAAAACACAACAAACAAACAAAAGCTGGGGGTGTTTGTGTGTGAACCCCAACTAAGTCTCTCCTAGCTTGGGTCCCCTGCATGAAACCAGCTTTTTTGATGCAATTCTTAAAACTAGAAGAGTTTAGGAGGAGAAAATAAAACAGTCACAGCAAAAATTTGGTGTGAAAGCATCTCAAATCGTTACTCAAACTGTTACCTACAGTTTCATTGCAAGAAGAAACGAGACTGGCCCCACATTTCAGAACACTAAACCCATTGAACAGCATTTACAGAAACTCATTTAAGGCTTTTAGAAGCCTGGGGGTATTTTTTTAAGCCTTTTGAACATTTCTCCATAGTTGAGCAGCCAGTGGTGTTGTGCTTCCTCATGGACAATCCTGTGCCCTCACCCCATGGACAAGCTGTTTCTTATTCTTGACCCAGATGAAACCTTCCTGGTTTTAGCAGCTCACCTGCCAGCTGGTGCCAAGTTCTTACTGATATAGTTCAGTGATTTAAGTGTTCACAAGTCACCCCACAGCTGTTCTTAAATTCTTGCCCTCCTTTTTGTTTAGAAAGCCTACAGAGTGCAACAAAAGAAAAGCAAGAAACAACTTGGTAACTCTACAGAACTGTGAGGAAAATTTATGTCTTCTTGCTTGTAAGAGCTGGAATGTGGTAGGGAAAAAGAATATAAATCTTAGGAAGTAATTTTAACATTAAAGACTCTCTTCCTAGACATTTGCTGGAGATGACACACACAAAATTTCTGTAGAGGGGCAGACCAGAAGGCACTGGATTTTAGGGGGTGCGTGATAGGCATTTATTTCTTCTTTTAAATCTACAAGAAAGCAGTTTAAAATAGACATTTAATAGTTGAAACCTTTTCCACATTTTAAATGCATAATTATTCCAGTAAAAAGATGCTATTTACATTTAATTGCACATTCTAGAAAGGCTGAGTGACTACAAAACTAAGTGCTATGATGTAAACACCTTCTGCTGAACACCATGCTAAATCCCGATCAGGTTACACCAACGCTCTTCAGTGGATTATAGTTACAGATACTTTGAGAATGCATAAATACCCAAAACTGGAGTGAAGGCAGAGCACACCACTACCGACAGGTGCACTTGGTGGCGATCATGTCCTCGTACTCCTTGTAGACGATGGAGCCGTCAGGCTCGATGGTGAGGACGCTGAGCGGGCTGTACTCGGCCGGGACACAGGAGGGCTTGGGGACAGAGGGGTCCAGCTTCTCGTAGATGAGGTTCTGCACCATGGTGTGCACAGGAGAGCCATACCTGTGCCCCACGGCCCGGGGACAGTCCCCCTGGCAGTACTGGGGGCTGTACCTGTGCGGGGCGATGATCCATTTGTCCCATTTTAGCTGGCTAAAGCTTAGGCGGAAGTTGTGAAGCTCACATTCATTTTGAGGGAACACAAACTGTTTGAAATATTCACTCAAGTTATAAGGTGAAGTTGCTGGTGCTGCTTTCAGATTCTCATTCCTTCGCTGTCGAGAGGCCCTTTTGCCCTGGGAATTCCCTTTTCCTTTGCCACCTGTAGGATCCACAAGTGGGCTGTTCCTTTGCCTGGCCCGCACTGGACTCTTCGTCCCATGCCTAAGTGAGTTCCACCCGTGATAAGCTTGTTCACTGCTGTCATTCAGATACAGAAGAAGGGAAGGGGGAACCAGTGTCATATTAACAGGGTTTTCCAGTTTTGTGCTCCTTTGTGGGTCACCCATCAGGCAAGTGAAGTTCACAGCCATATGGATATTCCTCCTGTTCGTAGCAATTAGAGGTTGGAGGAAAGAAGTCACATCAATCTCCACCCACTTGCGTTTTCTAACTTCAAAGTGCAGGCTAAAAGCTAGAGAGTGGGAAATGCTGGGACAAACTTGGCTGGCAGAATCATGTTCCTTAATGGATAAATGGCATATGAAGGTAATGGAAGAGGAAGTGGGAACAGATGTGTCAAAGGAATAAAGCAAGACAGACTTGAGTAAGTGCTCCAGAGCAGTAACACGATCCAGGTTGAAGAGTAAATCCACCGAGTGAACATCTCCTGGGAAGGGAAACAGAATGCTGTAGAGTTAGAGTATCTTAATTTTCCACTAGGAATAAACACTATACCAGTGGATAAGTAAAAATGATTCAGCAGCAGAAGAAACCAATTTAGATGCCCTCCCTTACATTTATGACATGGAATATCTACTTGGGGCCATAAAAGGGACATAAAAGTCAAGAAATTACAACAAGCCCAAGAAAGCCCATGGTTTTAAGAGCTATAAGGATTCATTTCACTAAAAGAAACAGTACAGGAAGAATTCAGCAGTTGTCTATTTAGTGCTGGTTTGGGGAAACAGGAGCAAGGCATGATACAAACCATGAACTCCATCTTGAAGTGCTGTTTCCTGTGCTGAAGTACAATGAGTATGATGTTTGTGGTTATCTGTCTTTCTGTGGTTATCTGTCTTTTTAGTGAAAAATCCAAGTCAGGAGAACTCAGATCACCTGTCAGCAGTCACTTAAGTAGAATTAATGGCCAAGGACTTCTAGGTGCTGTTCTTGTGACCTGCCCTCATTTAAGGAAACCATGAAAGCATAAGTTACCAGAATGCCTAGCCATCCTACTTTCAGTCCTGAGCCTGATTTACAAGTAATTCTACTCTTCCCTTCAGGTTATTCACAGATTTTGGTTGTGATTCTTCCCTAGCAAATGTACAAGGCATGGAGAGGAATCTTCTGGCAATGGGTTCTGGCAGTTTGATACAAGTCTCATTCCAGCACTGTGGTTTTTTTGGGAAAAAAAAACAAAACAAAAAAAAACCAACCCAAACCAAGACAGGCAGTAAAAGGAAGTGTGCTGCCCATTACACCTAGGCATTTTTTCCACTTTTCCTAAACCTGACTGTGGCTTTGTCTGATTCATGATAAGATGAGTCAGCCTGACACACCAGTATCGTCTTGCACATACCATTCGTGTGGTATTTCCCAAACTGCGAAGTCTGTACCTAATGCCATTCAAGGAAAAGTGGGTTATGAAAAACTCCTACAGTTTCAGAGAACAGCCCTAAGGATTAAAATAGCAACAGCTCTAAAGAAGTAAGCTATTTTTGCATCATGCTGCAAGCACTGAACACGCAGAAAAACCCCATTTAACCTTTACAATCCAGGTCACTGCACACCTACCTTTCACCAGGTCCCTGTGGCGGTGCCTGCATTCCAAACACGGAGTGAAAAGTCGGACAGTGTTATAGAGGTGGCCTTTGTGGGCCTTGGGGATCCCCTCCTTGGTGGCCGACATCTTATAGAGCCTCTTCATGTACCGGAGGGCCCTGGAGTCTGGCTGCAGCCTGGGGACCTCATTATCCCAGCTCCGGGGGCCCTGGTCAGACAGCACCTTGAGGAGGGGAGGCAGGGGGGCATAACCCTGCCTGGCACCTTGGGGCAGCTGCAACACTGGATTGAGCTTGCTGGCAGCACCCTCAGGAGCTTCCAAAAAAGCAGGGGCCTTGTCCGAGCCCCCACGGCCCCTGGAGCGGGGGGAGCACTGGATGCCAGCAGAGAGCCAGGGCAGGCAGCAGTAGAAACAAACACAAATTCTCCAAGTGCTCTCCATGCTCTTTAGGGCTGCAGCCAAAAATATACTGCCCCTAAAATATCCAAGGAAAAACAAGAGTGCCTGAGCCCGATCCCTTATATATGTTGCAGCTGTGGAATGGGAGGGAGGTTTCTTTCTGATTAGAAAGCAAAGAGAAAGGTCTGCAGCTGGCTCCCAAAACCACAAGCTCATTTGCAATTGGGCATGAGCCTTGGCCCCTGAAAGCTTATTATAAACGAGACCCTAATTCTGAGTTAACCTTTTTCACATGGGAAATTACAGGATGGGAGTGAGTGCCAGCCCACAGAGGGAGCCAGGGAGGCCTTAGTGTTGCCTGGTCTAATTAATCCTGGTTTATTTGCAGGAATATATAAAGCTAAATATTACTGCTCTTGACCTTTGGCCTCTCTTCATGTGCTGGTGGAATAACTTTCACCTGCTCTGAGCTGAAAGACCCATTCCCCAGCTGCTCACTCAATAGGAAGTTGTGGTGAAGCCTTGTATGTGCTTTTTGTTTACAAAGAAGGTTGGAGGCAGTGAGCTGATGCTTTGAAAACATCTTGTAGTTAGCTTAATTTAGGTATAATTTGAAGTTATACAATATAGTCAAATGCATTTTAGATACTGTAGATGTCTAGAAAGATTCAGTGAAAAAAAATGTAGATGAGTGGGTAGAACCTAGTTGGGATTTTTGTCTGGTTTATTGGGGTTTTTCCCTCCCTCCTCTTCAGAAACCTGCAGGCAGGATTGCAGGAGTTCTCCCTTCCCTTTTTTCAGAAGGGAGGAAGAAAATATTTGGAGCAAACTAATTTAAAAACTAGGAAACTGGAATCCTATATTAGATGTTCTTTCTCTTGCCTTGGTGTGCTGAATTGGAAAACTGAGTTTGCTGAGCTTGTTATCTCTTTCAGCTTTCCTGGTGTATTTTCCTGTATGGAAAGCTCTTGTTTACAAGCTGGGGAGCAAAGAAAGCCCTGAAGAATAAGACCTGAGAAAAAGGGAGAGAGCCTGCTGCTGTTACCTCAAGCAGCGAACAGGGCAGGTAACCTGCTGTACACCAGATGTGTTATTTTTCCAGACATTTGTCACAGGCTTTCCTGGCTTGGGCAAGTGCTGTCCATGTCCCCATGGACTGTGATTGCTGCTGATAATGCTATAGACTCCAGAGCAGAAGGTCTGGAGTTTTTTGTATTTTGGAGAAATACAAGGCATTTTCAGAAATCTTTTCTTATTTAACTCTGTAACTCGACACCTGGACAAGTGCCACTTGTGGCAAGTCAAAAAGGTTGCTGAATTTCATTTTGAATTAGAAGGTGCTTGGAACAGAAAAAAAAAACCCCAAACTTTACACATCTTCTGCTCCGTGCTGGCGGTGGCTCACTGGTGCTTGGGTTGGTTCCCACTTCCGTCTTCCTAAAATAAGCTCTATTTATTTTTATCTTAATGGGTTAGGGCTGCAGATCCTAAGCAGAGCTAACGGTCTCAAGGGCATCCTTTAACTTTAAACAGAGATTTGACTCATTTTATGGGGGCTTTTGGAGAGGGACAATCACTCTCTGTAGACTGATTACAGACTTCTAAACTCCTTTTAGGCAGGGCAATAAAAGCTATTCAAATCACCACCCCGCACTAGGGCTGGAGGCCTGTTGGGTAGAAAAAACACTTCTCCCCTCCAATTAGTATCTCCCAAAAAGCACCCAAAGCACCGACACTCATCTTTGATGAGGAGCACATTTCCATTCCTACTGCCCAGTGCCATGGGAAGGCTGCATTTTCAGCTACCTGCAGCCTCTGGGTGAACTGCAGCTGTTTTGGCATTTGCTGAATTATTTTATCTGGTTACAAAGTCGCTGCTGCAAGGTCAGTGCCTAACAATGAAATGAGTTAGTGCTCAGAAAGTAAATGAGGGGAAATCCTCCCTCACTGGGACACAGACCTGCTGTCCTGGGGCAGTCACCCACCTTTTAGGCAGCCCATGGGCACAGTGGGAGCTTCAGACAAAGTTTACTAGGAAAGACCCCGATGAGCCACGACGTGCAGAAAGGCCCCCCTGGCTTCCTAATCTCTCCCTCAGAGAGGAACCTGAGTGCAGGATCCAATCTTAGCCCTGGACTTGGTCTATGGTTTGTGGCTGAAGGATTATACAGGTGTAATTGAACCTCTATACCACTTTGTCCCCTGGGATTAAAGATGGCAAACCAGATATACTTATATATATTTTAAAAAGGGGATTTATTAAGATAATGTTTAAACTAAAAGATCTTAATCAGAATTGTTTATAGTATAGGTAGCTATAACTATTGTATAGTATAGTGCACTATTTTTGAAGCGAAATTGAAGCAATTATAGTGAATCAATTATATTAAAGCTAGCACATTATTAAGTAGAGGTTGATGTTACTCCCCTAGACCAATGACCGTGGGCAAATCTCTTTGGCTCAGCCTTGAGGAGTGACCTTGAGGGGTGTCCCCACTCCAGGGAGGAATCTCCACACACACTCCAAGAAGGGGTGTGTTGGAAGATCCTCTGTTAAAAAGTGGGACTGGGCTTTTGTAGTATGAAGTGCTGGACTGTCCGTCAGAAGTATCCAGGCCAGCTGTGCCAGCTGTTCAGCTTTGGATAAGTTGTCAGTACTTTTACTTTTTTGTTCCTTTATCAGGTACTTTACCATCTGTCACATCTTCACCTCACTGTCAGGATGTTTGACTTTGGGATTGATGAGTAAGGCTGGTTTCTGCATTGTTCAAACCCTTCTCCATTCCCCAGTGAGAGCTGTGCAAGTAGTGCTGTCAGCCTGAGCCAGCTCCCTGCACTGCAGCAACGAGCCTTCCCTGGGATCCCTGAGAGACCCACGGCAGGGAGGCTTCTGCTACAGAGCAGCACAGATTGGACATGATCTCTCCTAGTGCTTCCATGCAATGTCTCTCTGAAACAAAATGCACTGAGAAATGAGTCTCAGGGCTGCTCTGATTCCCTGTGCACGGGCAGTTTATTTGTTTAACACAGTGTGCTGCCAAGCATGTTCTCCAGCAGAGCTGTCTGGGACCCCAGAGCAGCTCGGCTTGGCCGTGCAGCACAGACATATTTTCCATCTGCCTGCCAGGAGCTTCCCAGCACTGCCTCTCCCCACGCTGACGAACTAGGTCAGGCTCTTGCTGCCTTCAACATGCTGCAGATCTGGGCTCAGAATCACCCATAACTGTGAATTCCCTGGTCACACTTGGAGTTTCCTGGCAGGACTGCCGCGGTTTCAAGAATGTCATCCCTGCCCTGTTTCACACCCATCCCAAAGCCCTGGTGTCCCAGCACAGCTGCCGTGAGGCAGGGGCAGGACAACCAGAAGATAACGGTATTTTTCTGTCCAATGCCACTGGTGTCTGAGTAAAACAGTGTGGCTTCCCAGGCCAATCCGACTGGCACCATGGCAAACCCTACAGGAAGTTTTCATCTGGTTTCATAAGAAATCTGAGGAAAGACCTCTGCACCTGCAGTGCCTGGAGCCTTTTGGTCCACAGCCAGGCGGGAGAGGCCCTCCACAAGGACTGGGTTCCTCCAAACCTTGTCGAAACAGGCAAAAAGTGGTAATTCATATTTGACCCATCACCAGAGCTGCCCCAGGGAAGAGCAGCCACTGGAGCAGTGTCTGGGTCTGTCCCTACCTATGGCAACTTTTCTAAAACAGCCCTTTTTCCAGTGAAATTTCTGGTGATGACTCTGTGGGTTTGGGAAGGGGGATTGCTGTCCTGGAGGTTGTTCAATGGCAGGGAACGTCACAGAGTGTCAGGGAGCTGAGGCGCCGGCTCTGCAGGAGTACTGGCACAGCACAAAAACAGCCCTGTGCTTCCTCAGCCAAACATTCCCACTCCTCCCATGAGCATCTGAACTGGTCCCACCTCACAAAGCAAACTGTGTATATACTTCATTTTTACGTTACATCCGTTCCCACCATGTTCCAAAAGCAAGCACAGGGGAAAGCTTAAAAATAAACCACAACAGCTCTGAGAAGGATGAATTCAGGCAGAGTGAGGAATGACAATTCCACTGTGCTCCCAGTCCGCTGATAGTTTGCACTGAGCAGAAATTATTCACTGGCTGGAGAGCTTCAGGGTAGGATCTGGAGCCCTGCCATGAAGCACACGCCTGTCCCAGGCCCTGTGCAGGATCCTGGCTGGGCCAGAACAGGAATCCACAACAAAAAGATGAGTCTGGTCGATACCAACCCTGGCAGCAACCCAGAGCATCCTGCTCTGGCTTCAGCCACGGCTTCTAGTGTTCCTGCCTTACCTGAAGCAGTTGCTGGGGGTTTGTAATAACAAAATCCCAGCCCTTTCCCAAGACAGAAGCGTTCCTGCCCTACCATCCCTATGACAAACTCGTGTTTTGTCTTGCACATCCACCTGAAGCAGTGCTGAAGTACAAGCAGTTTCCTCTCAAAATTTGCATTTGGAAAGCTGCTGCTTCATGACTGTGTCTTTAATTCAAACCTGGAGCAATCAGAAATTATTTTCCACCCTTAGGACAAGATTTTCTCCCCTTGCTAATGCTCCAGGATAAAGTGTCAAAGTTGTTCCCTAGCTGGATCTGCATTACCCATCCCCTGCTTTCCTGGGCAGCAAATACATCAGAGAGGGGCAGCATCAGTCAGAAATGCTCCACTCAACTCCTGAGCCTTTCCTACAAGACTGTAAGGGAGAGAGAGAAGGGGAAAAGCTCCCCCAGCCTCAAGAGCTTTCCAACCATATGTGTGTAAAAATTTCTTCCCGTGCCACGTGACCGAGGAAGAGGCGCAGATCCATTACACAATAATAAAAATATGCCTTTGGCAACGTGGAGCCAAAGTGGAGCTGCTGCAGGAAGCTAAAACTACGCACAAAAAGGAGTAAAACAATAATAAAAAGAAGGACCAAAGTCAATCCTGCCCAGCCCTCGGGACGCTGCTGCAGCAGGACGGGGCCGGGGCTCTGCGTGTGACAGGGATTTGCAGCAAAACATCTGCCTGAGGTGTTGGTTGCCAGCGCCCGTCAAGATCTCACTGAGGAGATTAGTCGTGGTGAGTAGATCTACTATTCCTTTTTTTTCCCCCCTCTCCCTCCTCTTAACCTTAACTTCAAAAACTTCCCAAATAAGGTCTAAGACACAGGTTCCAAGCCTGCCCAGGAATCCCTAAAGGCAACAATTGCCAGTTAAAGGAATACACCATGAAGGAAACACTCCTCAACCTTTTGCTGAGAGCACCGACCTCGGCAGCCTCTGTGAGGGGGTTTTAGCTCGAAGTCAGGAGAGGTTTGCCACAGGAATCCCTGCCTAAAGCCGAGATAGCGGTGCAGGTTCAGGACGGAAGGTGCATCGCCCTCCTTTGACATTGCTTTGTGCAGCAGCAGAGAGCAGATCAAGCTCCTGTTGGTATAACTGCTTCACTGGCTTATATCAGAAGTTGAATCCACCCATTTCAGCTCTGTCTGTCACTGGTGACACACCTTATTTTACCTCAATTAGCCCTGCACATCCACGGGCTCCTTTTACTTCCACCCTGGGGATGCTGCAGAATTGGGCTCGCGGTGACAGTGATTGTTTTAAAAACTAATTAAGACACCTTGAGGTGTCTTAGGAAGTTGTGAAGCAGAGAGATGGTTGTTCTGTTTGAGAAAGCCTCAAGTACTGAAAGCAAACAGAGTAGAAAATCATGGTATTTGTTGGCTGCTGGGTCCCCACTGAGACCATCCTGCTCCTTCCTCCCTCCCTCCGAGCAGCAATTCCTGCAGATTCTCCTCTTCTCACCACCACATGGCACAAGGTGGCTTCCCTGGAGAAAAATCACCATCCAGCCACTGCACGTGCCACCAAACCACCCCACATCTGGCAGTCCTCAGGGATTTTCCCTCTGGGATTTCAGCCAGAAGCAGCAGAAAGTAGAACTGGTCCTCACTCTTATAGGCAAAATCTTTTCCTACAGAAATGCCTCTTTATGCACAAGAGACACTGGTCATGGCCAAAAGGTCTCTAACCCCATTAACAAAAGCGTTAATTAAAATGTCATTAGAAAAACAAGTCCTCATGCTCCATTAGCCCCATTGCCAGGCTGGCTGCCCGTACTGTGGAGGGAAAAGATGCTGATCTGTTTCCAATTTGCTTTTTGCAGCTCGTAGTACGTTCTGTATCGAGGAGCAATTCTCCTTTTAAGGTGGAACAGCGTGAGGTTTGTTCTCTTTCAAGAAGATTTCTTTAAGAGGTTATTTATAGATCCTCTTTCTGAATGTTATTGTGCTTTGCATCCCACACAGGTTGCTGTGATATGGGATGAAACGTTCTTCTGGAGTCCTTAATTAACACCAACTTGGGAGCTGTGCCAGAGCACAGCTCCAGGTAGTTGGATATTCCCCATCTATCCAAGTACTGATACTACTGACCTCGCAGCCTCAGGGTATTTTGTTTGTCACTTTTCATCCCATCAGGTCAAGACCTGAGTTGTCTCAATGTAATAAAAGTACTTATGATAAGAAACTTCTACAGAAGGAGCTGCCCTCCCACCCTGTGCTCCTTCTCACATGTTTCTTCTCTACATGAAGCATTCCCAGCTTTTTTCCAGGTTATGCTCCACAATGTCATTTATTCTTGCCGCAACTTGTTAGTGTCATCCACCTCCAGATGCCTCTTGCTTCTCTTCTGCCCTGTTAGAGGTGGTTCTTGGGAAGCAGGGATGTACCTTTCCTTGTGATCTCCCTACTTCACAGGCATTTTAACATTTTGTTTCCCTTTCCATGAGCTGAGAAGCCTTTCTCCAACTCTCCACATGAATACCGGTTGGTGTTTTCCATCTCACAAGTCTGTTAAACTGACATCTTTCACCAGCAACAAATAAATTTAGGTATAATAATAGCAAGTGAGAGCTGAAGAACAAAATGGTTTAGCAGCCAAAACCAGCCTGCAGTTCTGGTTTGCATTTCCCACTCCTTTGCATGTTCTTAATTATAATATTGCAGAACTGGGGGCTCCCACTGAGCATAAATATGCAGCATCAGCTCGCTGGATTTGGAGCATCTAAATATGCATCTCCACCCCTTCAGGATGAGAACACTAAGGCTAACATGGAATTTATCCAGTACTTTAAACATCTTATTTCCAGTGCAGGAGTTAAACATAGCACTACTGGGGAGTTGCTAAAGCCTCCTGATCAGCCAAGCTGCAGTGGGGAATGGGATGTTAGCTATGAGGCTTAGCTTGTTCTGACAGGCAAAAGGCAGTAAGGACTGGCCAAAGCCTCCCCAGTCTGTCTCCTGAATCCTGCCCTGCATCACACAATGGGTTTGTGCTTGGGAAGAAACCCCAGTGACACAACTGCAGGGCAGGTCATGCTGGGCACAGCCACACCAAACCCCTTCCTCCACTCCCCTCATCCCAAGCAGCTGATTTCTGCACCCCTCTGCTGTTGCTCCTTGTGCTCTGGGGGAAAAGAGGCACAGGTAGCAAAACAGAATGAACAGGGGCCACAGATACAGACTTAGGGAAGAGTAAGCTTGAAAAAAATATTGGTCTGACCTAGAAAACTCCATGAGACAATCCTTGAATTCACCTCACACCAAAACAAACAGCTCCCCCACCCTGCCAAAAAAAGCCCAATTCCCTCCCAGTTTCATGCAAGTCTCTCACCCATCCCAGTGGTGCCAAACCTCACATGCTGCCACCACATGCCATCTCCTCCTCACAGGCTGTGCCATGATCTCTGCTGTGCTCCTCCTCTGGACTGTGCCCTGTGTGGCAAACCACATCCTCGGGGGCTTTGCCAAGAGAGAGCTGCAGGAAGGTCCCCAGCTGGCCTGCAGCCTGCCAGGACCCCCAGGGCCTCCCGGCCCCCCCGGCGTGCCCGGAACTCCAGGGACAGTCGGCAGGATGGGATTCCCAGGAAAAGATGGCAAGGACGGCGAGGACGGGGATAAAGGCGAGCACGGCGATGAAGGTAAGGGAAGAGTGCTCAGCACAGCAAGGGGAACGTGTAAAAGCCGTGGTGCAACAGCCCAGTTCACAGCAGCCTGCCACCCAAAGCTGAGCCCAAGGACAGGCAACATCCCAGAGGAAACTCTTCCAGAAATTTCCAGTTTCCCCCCTCCAACTTGTCCCACTTGTCAGAGGGGTTCCAGACTCACATCATGTCCCACTGTGTGCAATTCCTACTGGCTTAATTTTGTTACAAAGTGATGTTTGCCCTGTTGTAATGGAGACAAAGTGCTGGTCTCTGATTCCTGCTCTCAGGCAAAACAGAGCCAGGTGAAAAAATGAAGTACTTGCTGCCCATAGCACTGTGTCTGGGGGACAGGCCCTGCTCTGGCCGTGCTGGACCTAAATCAAAGCAAACAACAGCCCTTCTTTAATCCTGAGGTGGGGCTGCCCTTTGGATCCAGTCTTGGAGTCAGTAGGCGCCGGGACCAGCTGTGGTGGAGAGCAGTGATTTCCCGTTGCCACACTAGAGTGCACTCCTGCTTCAGCCAACACCAGCCAGCCCAATCTGCTTTTTACTCCCTTCTCCCACCCCCAAAACTGAGAATCTGGAGAACAGATTTCTAACCACAGCTGCATTTAAATGCAGTCTTGCTACAACAGGTCAAGAGACACTGCGTAAATCCTCATGAATCTGCTTATATCAGATACTGCTGAGAGATCAGAATCACTGTGACAGTCCAGCTCACTTCCCATTTCCTATCTCAAGCCAGTCCCGGCCCTGAATGTTTGCTGGTTCATCCCCCAGCTGAGCTGGGCTAGTCTTTTACTACACCTAAATTTAGATTTATTTTTTTTTAACAGTTTCATATTAAATGTAAAAAAAAAAAAAAAAAAAGAAAAGGAAAAAAGAGATGATTAAGAGTATTTCACCTGCTAAAAGTGAGGCTCCAGAAGTTTCACAAACCTGCTTCTCTCCTGTAAAGCCCAAATATTTAAAGCTTGTTCTTTAGTTCCTCCTTTTTCTCAAGTGAGCCAGAAAATAGAACCAGCCTCCTGGTCCTTAAAGGGACAGACTCTCCTGCTCCTGCTCCACTGTTACCACACCAACTACCCTGGATAGTCAGTCCAGGCAGTCAGACTGACTACCAGTCAGTCCAGCTCCAGGTAGTATTTCATCAGGATTCTCACACTAGCAAGGTTTTCCTCCTTAACGAATTACTCTGCTGCAATGATATGATGCATTTCCACCTGCCATGTCAACCCTTTCACTGAAAAACTGAGGTTATTTGTCTTCTAGGTCCACAAGGCAGAACAGGAAACCCTGGCAAGCCGGGACCGAAGGGGAAAGCAGGAGCCATTGGCAAGGCAGGCCCACGAGGACCCAAGGGTTTGAAGGGTAATCCTGGGAAAAGTGGAGCACCAGGAAAGAAAGGACCCAAAGGGAACAAGGGCGAGACTGGGATGCCGGGCCCCTGCACCTGTAACGCCAGCAAAGCCAAATCTGCCTTCTCTGTGGCAGTCTCCAAGAGCTACCCAAGGGAAAGGCTGCCCATCAAATTTGACAGGATCCTGATGAATGAGGGAGGACATTACAATGCTTCCAGTGGGAAATTCGTATGCAGCATCCCAGGTATTTACTACTTCACCTACGACATCACTTTGGCCAACAAACACTTGGCCATTGGCTTGGTCCACAACGGGCAGTACCGGATCAAGACTTTTGATGCCAACACTGGGAATCACGATGTTGCCTCTGGGTCAACCATCCTTTCTCTGAAGCAGGAGGATGAGGTATGGCTGCAAATCTTTTACTCGGAACAGAACGGGCTCTTTTATGATCCCTACTGGACAGACAGCTTATTTACTGGATTCCTGATATATCCCGATCAAGATTATCTCAATGAAATATAGGATGAGAAACTAGACTGTGGGAAAAAAGTAGGAAATGTCTGAGGTCTCAATCCAGCAAAGTGTAGCCTATACATGGACATGCCTGGGATTACCAGAGAATTCCACAACTTTGGCTTTAGCAGCCTGTATTGACTATTTAGATATTTACTTGATGTCATCAGCAAGTCCAAAGGGCACCAGGACATCTTTAGCAGCCTCATGAATCTCTCCATCTCAAAGCCATCCATTATGTTTTCCACGATTATTCAACATGCCATGGACATGTAACTCAAATACTGGTGCAGAATACTTTGATTATTACATTTATTACAATAAAGCATGAAAACCAACAAAACCAAGGCCTCAGCTGGACTGTGAAGGTCTGCTGGTTTGGGCAGAGGTAGCTCTAGTTTTCTTCCCAGTGGCCGGAATAGGGCTGTGGTTTGGGTTTGGGATGAGCACAGTGATGATAATACAGAGATGGTTTTGTTATTTGCTGAGCTCACACAGAGCCAAGGCCCTTCCTGCCCCTCCTAAGGCCACGCTGGGGAGGCGGCTGGGTGTGAAATGGGACACTGGGAGGGGACACACCCGGGACAGGTGATCCCAGCTGACCAAAGGGGTACTCCAGACCATGTCATGCTCAGTGTATAAAGCAGGGGGAAAAAGGAGGAAAAGGGAGACATTTGGAGTGATTTGTCTTCTCAAATCACTGTTACGCGTGATGGAGTCCAGCCTTCCTGGTGACGGCTGAACACCTGCGTGGGACGGGCTGAGTTAATTCTTTGTTTTGCTTTGCTTGTGTACATGGCTTTTGCTTTGCCTATTAAACTGTCTCTATCTCAACACACAACTTTTCTCCCTTTTACCCTTCCAATTCCCTGCCCGATCCCGCTGGTGGGGGAGTGAAGGAGCAGCTGTGAAGGGTTTGGCTGGGCTTAAACAAACACCTGTGGGCCTCTGAGCTTCACAAATGAGACTCAAGTGCTGAATCACGAACCTCCCCTCCAGAAACAGGCATCCCAGGTAAACACCAGGATTGCAATGAGAAAATACAGCTCCAAATCCTCCCACAGGAGTCTGTCCGTGAAACTCTAAATGTCTTCTAAGAGTCTGGGGCAAGAGCAGATACCAACAGAATGAGAAAACCATGCTGGCACTATGAAACTTGTCTTCTAATGAGTAATAAATTGACTTTCTCTTGCTTTTAAGTTCCTAAACTTCTGCCCTCCAAACAGCAGTGAGGCAAAATATTTTCATCAAGTCTTGCATTTTGACCTTCAGGTCAGGCAGAAGTGTCAGTCCCATTCTCTAGGCAGAAGCTGAATAGAGCTTCTGTTAAGTAGGTGGTATGTGGGAAATACAGGAATATACCAAGTCTGTATCATATCCTGAAATACCTGGACAACATTATAAAGTGCTTTGCTGCACCTTCTGACTTTTGTGTTTTGATTTTCTGAGTATTTGTCAGATATTTAGGAATGAGTGAGCATTAACATGAGGATAACATCACTCTGAAAATTCTTCATGCTTGTAATGCAAAGAAAGAGAGAAAGACAATCAGCACTTTATTTTATTGATTTTATTTTTGGTTTTCAGTGCACTGGAAGAGACAGGCTTTGCTGGCTTATGCAATCTTTTTGCTGGTCCTTTTGTAGACTACACCAGAAGAAGTAGAAATCTGGAACAAAGAACAAACCAAAAGCTAAGTTGAACAGTGTGATTAGAGTTTCAGTGTGACAGGTGAGCAGCCCTGGGGACGGGCTCAGAGCCTGCCCTTTACTGAAGCAACATTTACCCTTGGAGAGGAGACACATCTAGAAAATAAGCTGAACGTCCTTGTCAGGTCTGAGATAACACAGTGCAAAAATATACAAAAGGCACGACTTCTAAACAGGGATTTACGGATAACTTCAGTGTCTCCTGGGTTGGATGTGGCTTCACAACTCCAAGTTGTCAGGGTTTTAGACAAGTGAGATAATTGTTCCCCAAAAGCAGTAAATGACCCACACAGTCACTCTCGGGGAGGGTGAGTGTCCTTTCCTGTTGCCCAGAATGATTCACCCCCACTGAAGGCACACTCAGACATTTGTAACCAGCACAGACACAAGTCCATTCAGGATAATTCGTGAGAATCAGAAATCATGATGTTTGGCAATCCAATCTGTCTAACAAGCTTTACTATCAGTATTGGGGTTTCAGTAAATCTTCCAAAGCTGCATTGCCATTTTGTTTCCAAAATAAGATAATACTTGAAATCCAACCTCTTTGGTGTTTTGTTTGGGGATTTGTTTTTTCCTTTGATAAGACTAAGAAAAGAGGATTCTACAGAAATTCTGTGAGGAGTTGCAGGTAATAGTTTTCTAAGAATAAAGTCAATAACTACATAGAAATATGTAGGTGCATAGTTTTATATGCACTATTTTCTATTCTTGAGGCATAAGCACAGTGAACACAATCAAAGTTGTGACAGCCTGAGAATATTTCAGTCTGAACATTCCACTCTTCCAGCTATAAAACTGTGCCTTAGATGCAAGATCTACATTTCAAGTTGACCAGAAATATAAGATGAAAAGTTTGTTAATTTAATTTTTGGATTAAACCTGGACAAAATTGTAGAAGGTTATCTAGAGAGAAGGAGAAAGTTATTTATCAGTTTTGCTTTACTTTCTAAGGATTTTTTTCTAAGCTTAAAATGTTAGGCCTGGTGCTGTTGAGGTTTTTGTTTTTTACAAACTATCCTGGATATTTGAGCACTCACCTCTACCAGTTTTCCTCCACAGATCTCTGCAGTGTGACGGTAGTTGGGAAAATCAGCTACCAGCTTTCCATCTTCCATTTTAACAGTTGCCTGTAATAGAGAACGGGTTAATGTTCCTGGGATTGCCGGAATTTCTATTATCGGATACTCTGTAAACATCTGTACACCCTGTGCTGAAAGTTTTTACTTTTAAAAAGGTAGAAGTTGTGTGTTGCACGTTCAGCCTCATGAACAGGACTGAAATCGTTGTGCTTTTGTTCTTAAATGTTCACAATTTAAATAGAACAATGTTTCCCTAACAGTACCTGCAGGTTCCATATCTACGCACTATTCATTAATAGCTCTGAAAATGAACTGCAGGCTGTGCTTGTCATTCCATCCTTAGGGATTTATGTGGTTCTTTGACAGTGAAGTAAAAGGCATGATTGTAGGAGTTAATTCTGAAGTGGCAATCTCAGATAGCAACAACCTCCCAGCAAGCAGCCCAGCAATGAGAGTGGATGGGTGATCACAGAATCAGGGAATCCCGGAGCGGTTTGGGTTGGAAGGGACCTTAAAGCCCATCTCATTCCACCCCCTACCATGGGCAGGGACACCTTCCACTAGTCATGAGACAGATTTGCTTTTTGCCCTAAATTCAAAAACAACTGAGGCTGTAGGACTTAAGAGCCAAATGAATTTACCTTGAACTTTTTACCACCAAAGGTCTCCATGTCTGCTTCCTTGCCGACTGTGAAGGTGTTGGTCGTGGTGCGGCCTCCTGGGAAATGCTGTGTCCAGGTGAAGTCATTTCCATTCTGCACCACCTCAGTCACTATTTTGCAATTCCTTCCCATTTCAATCTTGTCACTGGGAAGACCTTAATCAATAAAAACATCCAGTTTATCAAACCCAGCAGCCTACCAGCTGAATTTGAACTGAAGCATGGTAGAGGTGTGTCTGTTCTCATGCACTGATGTCTGAGCATCTGATTTGCTGTTGATAGTTCAAACATCTTGGCCTTTCATTCTGCTGGCACTGAAAAGGAACATTCCTCCTGTGGAACAGGACTATTTCCTGCAGCTGACAGTGGTAACAACAAAAACTCCATATCCCTGTGGAAGTGCAGAGCTCTCTACCAGGTTTAGAGCCAGCTGATCTCAGCACATGAATCATAGAACCATGGAATGGTTTGGGTTGGAAGGGATACTAAAACTCATCCAGTTCCACCTCCTGCCATGGGGAGGAACACCTTCCACTAGACCAAGTTGCTCAAAGCCCCGTCCAACCTGGTCTTGGACACTTCCAGGAATGGGGCAGCCACAGCTTCTCTGAGAAACCTGTGCCAAGGCTTGACTACTCTCAAAGGGAGGAATTTCTTCCCAGTATCCAATCTAACCCTGCTCTCTGTCAGTTTGAAGCCATTCCCCCTTGTCTGGTCCCTCCAGGCCCTTGCAAATAGCCTCTCTCCATCTTTCTTGTTGGCTCTCTTAAGGTACTGGAAAGCCACAGTTAGGTCACCCTGAAGCTTCTCTTCTCCAGGCTGAACAATCCAAATTCTCTCAGCCTTTCCTCACAGGAGATGTGCTCCAACCTTCTAATAATTTCAGTTAAAAAACCCCTTTTAAAAAAAAAAAATATTTTAGCTAATATATGACCTGTGGCTGAGACCCCAAGCCAGACTTACCAATCTTCTTCACAAATTCATCGTAGTTCTCATCGCCTTCGAACTCGTATTTGCCTGCGAATGCCATGTTTCCCTTGGGAAGTGCTGGGAGAGCGGAATAGCAGCTGGAATGACCAGAATGGATCAGTGCAGATGAGCTGAGGCCCTGGGTTTTATAGACCAGCTCAAGCTGCTCAGCCCACCTGTGCCCACACCCCTTGCAAATATACTTTTATGACCGTGTGAGTCACTCGCATCAATGCCATTGACTTGTGTGAAAATCAAGGTTATCATGCAGTGAAACATCCTTGAGAATAATCTGGAGATCAGCAGAAATCAAGGCCACAAGCTCAGTTTTCGTTTTAGTGCATATTCAAACAAAGTGATATGTTTTTACTTTCAAGATTCCACTGGTTTTGCGTTCAGGATGGAATAAAGGTAAAACAAGTTATGATGAAACAGGGAGAAAATGGCTTAAAAGCAATGTCCTCGGATCACAGCCTTGTTTTGTTTGGAAGCATACCCTATATTAATTAAAATATGAAAATAAGAAACAAGCTGCCCGATTTTCAAAGTACTTCTGGTAGGATATGGGCAATGACAAGATTCCGGGTTTGAGATTTGAGTGGGAAAACATTTCCTGCCTCAGGAAAATTTTTGCAGTTTCTAAACTTATTCTTACAGGGGAAAAATGAGACAATTTCAAGAGTAACACACTGACTGATGAATGAGGAGCCTGAGTCCAGCAAGAAGGGAACTTCTAACGGGACTTTCCAGTAGCTCAGCACAACTGGCTGAGCAAGTCCCTCGTTAAGATTCCTGACCTCCCCCTGTGTATCCCAAGAGCTCGCCAAAGCTCCCCAGTGTCCAACCCCACCTGGAGAGAGGGTGACTGGGGAGACTGTTCTCAGGTGAGAGGGAAAAAATCGTCTTGCACTGAACTCTGCGTGTTCCAGAGGGACCTTCACAACCCTGGGAAGAAGGTCCGTGAACTCAAGCGATAAACTCTTCCGTCACATAAAACTCCCAAAGGACAATGCCACTGAGGTGGTAACACCACATGGACCTTGGGAGATAGATCAGACTGGATAAGGAAAATGACACAGTTCTGTGTAAAAGGAAAGAGATAATCAGATTATATGAACAGTACTTGAGCTTTTATATTCTCTCTCTATAAAGATCAGATTTTATTGATAAGCCGCCTTGTGCAGCGATGTAAAAGTGCTGACACCCACACAACTCTGCAACACCCTGAGCTGTGGGAGCGTGGTGGGCACGGAGCCACTGTGCAAGTGTGGAGTACAGGAAATTATCAATGAATAACTATTTGACTGGTTGGGTCACTCTTGCCACACACTATGAGTTTATTCACCCCCAAGGAGCTGTACACTGCACTGTGCATGGGAGTTCCAGAGCAGGTTACAAACACCCATCCAAACCACGAAGGTAAAGTGTTAATAAAGGTGCTGCTCTGCCAGGCTGCCTGGGGGCAGCATCAGTCTAGAACAGGTTTTGAGGAAAGATGCCATCACCTCTTCCTGTCTGTGCAGAGGAGTTTTTAATGTGCGTTGCGAATTTGCACCCATGTTTCTTCTCACTTGTTCTGAAACAAATCCGTATTTTCATTCCTCCTGTTTTTGCTACAAAGTGTAATGGAATTCAATAGTGTGTTGCAGAATGAAGAGTGTCCTTAAACAGTCTACAAATACTGAGTCAGGACAATGTTTACTCCAAGAATAAATGAAATTGAGTCCCTTTGCCTTCACTAAAGTTACAGTCACTTGCACGACAGATCAGGTTACTCACCCAAGCATCTATCTCTTCAGTTTCAGCTAAAACCAGTATCCATTTAATGATCTTCCACTTTGTATTTACAATATTCCTAATTTTCCTGCCTCTTCAGAGCTGTGAGCACGTGATGTGGTTTTTGCATACCTTTACAGCAGGTGGGCTGGGCATTGAGCTAAATGGTGCAGAGAACTACAGAATTACCAGTTATAATTTAATAGTTAATATTAATAGTTAATATTAAATAATTAAAACAGAATTACGTGGGTATACAGGCATTTTAAATACAGTATTTATTTAAATATACCCATTCCAGCTATTATAGTGTGGAGCCTGCATGCTGCTGCAAACAACCGTGGTTATGTTCTACTGCTGCTTTACAGAACTCAGTTCAAATCCTACTGAATTAACAGCTGTAACAGTCCAGTGAAAAAATAAGGACATTTCCCTGGTAGAAGGTGAGCAACAGAGAAAGGCAAAGGAATAAAAAGCTTCAGATGTAAAAGCTGAAAAGAACTTTCAGAAACAGGACATTGTCTTCAGAACACCGGGCACTACCTATCCATTTCATTCCCACAGGTGCTTTGTGTAGGTCAAGCCAAAACTCTATATTCCATGGCATCCTGGTCCGCCTGGTGGGCACCTGCCAGTGCCTGTGGGGCAGGGAATGTCCCCCACACTTGTTCACCCTAAAGAGGAGATTGAGGTCAGACCTGACTGGGATCTGAAGCTTCCTAATTAAGGGCAGCTCTCTGAAACCAGTGACAAGACCCCAGGGAATGGCTGGAGCTGTGTCAGGGCAGGGTTAGGTTGGATATTGGGAAAAGGTTCTTCCCCCAGAGGGTGGTTGGGCACTGAACAGGCTCCCCAGGGCAGTGGTCACGGCCCCAAGGCTGACAGAGCTCAAGGAGTGTTTGGACAATGCTCTCAGGGACA
>JAYRBT010000028.1:16483557-16494456 GCA_036023395.1 Myiotriccus ornatus | reverse complement strand
TGTGACTGGTCACACAGAGCAGAGATCGGAGCTGCCCCTCGTGAGGAAGCTGCAAACCCTGGTGAGGTCTGACCTCAGTCTCCTCTTCTCCAGCTCAGCAAGCCAAGTGCCCTCAGCTGCTCCTCCTACAGCTTCCTCTCCAGACCCTTCACTATCCCCACATCACATCTTTGGACACTCTCTAATAGCTTTAGATCTTTCTTATATTGTGGTACCCAAAACTGATAAAATTGTTGATACTAACCAGACAGAAAAAGTCAGGACCCTGGTATGTGACAAATCTGCAAGCATTCCTGATAACCTCAGTCATATAAAAACTGGGCTTTTGCAGCTTCAGAAGTCACTCGACAAATGGAAGAATTGCAAAAATCTGAACCACCCCATTCCAGCCTTCTGACAGAGGCACATTCACAAAGTCCTGAGTTCAGCCAGACTCCACGGGCTGTGCAGTTGTGACGTGGGTAAAAACATTCTGTGAGACAACACTGCCTTCCTGCTTAGGGCTTTGAACTGCCCACCCCTGTAACACAACAGTTCAAATTCCATTCAAATGCTCTAAAACCCTGCTCCATGTCTCAGCATCGCCTGTTAAAGCCCTTCATGGCTTCCTGGTAACAAAACAACCCTCTGAATACAAACAAGCATCCAGTGCTCCACATCGTGCTGTGGCAAAACTCGCATGGACTTCAACTGGCAAGTGGGAAACAGACAATGGTCGTGACAAACAAAAAATGCAGGAGCAAAAAAGCGAGATCCAGCCACTCCGATCCCAGGGAATGCAGTTATAAAAGGCACGGTGTTTTTCAGATCACCAACATTAGTTTTAATTATGTTGGTCTTCTGCCTTTAGAGTGACTAACAGATATGCAGAAGTCACAGGCTGAGTGACACCGTGACAGAGCTGTTATTGTACCTTGGCACTTGTCACTTTATGGACTTGTCTGTGACAGGACCAAGGAAGAGGATTTCTTGGCATTCTGACTGCATCACTCCAACTCTACACTCCCCAAAACCTTCGGACAAGCGACATTTACCATCTCTTTCCACAGATCCCCACATGTCCTCATCAAATCTCTCATGTCAGCCATCTCTGACATGGTTTTGTGAACGAGCTGCTGATGACTAGCCCTGACAAAACAATCCGAGGGGTTTATTGATTACAGTATCAGGGCCACAGCCTGTTTTGTTCTGGAGATGGTGGAATGTTTTTTTTACATGGCTGTAAGTCTTGAGTTAAAGGTTGAAAGCAACACAATGAAGGCAACACTATTTCCCAACCATTACCAATCAAGCATACACTTGAAAGGTACAAGAGCACGTTCTTAGTGTGAAAGATTATTTTTCTCAATATGTAAGCCCATTCCAAACAGTGTTTTCCTAGAAGTTGCAAAATTACCTGGTAAGAATAATTCAGAAGTGACCTGACTTGATCAAAGGAAGTGTATTGCAAAGGGCCTTGCTGGGTATTGCTGATGAGTTTTGACAGGAATATGAGCTGAGCCTGATGACTCCATATATTGATCCTGCCTGGAATTAGATTAGGTAAGGATAAGAAAACATGCCTGTCAGATGTGCATAAAACACAGGGATACACTTTTCCTTGTTTTGAAATACACTTGGAACAACAGGTTCCACAACTGATAGTCCACAAGAAAGCACAACTGGAGACACTGACAAGAACAAAAGTCTGTAAGAGGTGAGGCAGAAGGACCTTAAACAGCTAAAAATTTGTACTGTCTTCCAAAGTAGGGACATAAGGACACAACCACTCTTCTGTTCTTCCCCAAACCCCCAAATAAAAGGCTGACTGAGGGCAACCTCTGTAGTTTATTTCTTTATATATTCCCCCTGAGTACCTGTGATATTTTAAAGTTAATAATAAACTTTCCATTTTTAGTAAGCACGAGAGTCCATTCATTATTTTTATCAAGAACGCAAAAATGCACAAAGCAGAAAGTGTAAGATTTACTTTCAAAATCAGAAGAGCTGAAAATACTTGTCTGTGATGACAGCAGTTCTTGAGTTGGTAAACTGAGCACGTCAGATGAGGCCTGAGGAAGTAAGAGGGTGGATAAAAGGGAACCCTGTGGAAAGACAGAAAGAAAAATGAAACAGAGAGACAAAGCAGGAATGGGAACCAATCATCCAGCAAAATGTTACCAAAAAAATGTCAGGGAAAGAAAAAAAAAAAAAGTCCAGCATTGAAAATCGCTAACTGCAAGTTTTTATGCTAATTTTGTCAGAGGACAGAGCATCTGATGCAGAGATGAAATGTGCACATCAGGCACAGAGACATTAACACACACAGATGGGCCTGACCTCTCCAACTGCTGTTAGAGCCTTTGTGTGTGTGAGTTTGCAGCCATCCAGAGGGACAAATTAATCCTCAGTGTAACTGGATTAAAAAGTCAGTGGAATTACATCAGAAATTAATGTTACCTCAAATATCTTTAAACTAAAATAGGGTGTGGGAAGTTCCCAGCTGAGAGTTGCTTTCTTCCCACTCCTCATAGGAGAGTTGCAGAGCTCAGGGCAAGCTGGGGTTCATTTCTGGGTTTGGTTATGTTTGTTTTGTTTGCTTTTTAACTGAAGATTCAATTGCAAGGCAAGGCTAAACTTTCAGTACCTTTGTTTGGCCTTTTTAAGCACGGGGAAAGGCTTGAAAAACTTGAATGCATTGTCACTTATGCCCCACCCCTCGCTTTTGAACATTTCAAAACTATCAGGAGAGAGGCAGAAGGCACCACGTTAGTGTGGGATCCCAGGCTACAAAGTGTCTCCATTTTATGACGTTCAAAACACCGGAGAGAGAGAGAACTCAAAGGAAGATCCAGTTACAAAACACACCAGCTATGAATGACGTGTGGAAAATCCGACAAGGATGTGAGACAAGAGTTACTTGGTCTTATTCAGGTAAACCAGGAAGGCAAGCTGGCCTCAGGAGGCAAAGCATATTACGAGCACCGTGGAAATCTATCCAGAAAATCCCAATATTTGTTCTATGTCAGTGACCACACTGCAGTGTCCAGCTCGGATTTGCAGCCCATCCATACATAATTGTTGCACGTAAGACAATGTCTAGATGGGAAACACATTTGTCTCCACCAGACACTTGACTGAAATACATCCAACTGGGTAAGTAAAACAATTAGCAAGAAAGCTGAATGTATCAGCAACTCTTCATTGAAGGAGAGAAATTAATTTGTAATTTACGGAATAACTAGATGCATCTGAAAGACTAATGATCTGGTTGCTGTGTCATTGTCAAGGATGACATTTAGCACTCACACAACACTTCATCCTCAAGTTGTTTTTAAACATTCACTATAATTAAACCACATTACACTTCTGTGAGTGAAAAGTTATTGTTCATTTTTCACAGCCAGCAAAGCTGAGGCTACAAGTAAGTGACAAAGAGAAGGACACAATGTCACAGACGTGCTGGCAGCTGCTTCAGCTCGGGAAGTACAATGGATCCAAATGATTACCAGTCAATGCCATTTCCTCTATTGTCCCATCTCCTTGAGCTCTGTCAGCACAAAACCTAAATGAGAACGGACTGTGTAGGATTCCCATTTCTGTAAGTAACTAAGGTCGGTATTTTACAGTTCCTGTTATTCCTATTTGACATAAGATGGGACCACAGGTAAGGAAAAGCCACACCTCCACAGTTGTACATTCTCTTGATGTGATCAGAGCTTGTCTGCGGATGTAGAATAACCCCAGAAATGCCACAAGGAACAAAAAAGTTGCTTTGACATATTATTTATGGCTAGAGAGACTTCTGTCATTTGCTCAGAGGAGTTCTATGAGAAATTCTAAATTAATCCCCCTGCTGCCTCACCTACAGTTGAGTTAGGCCCCCAGTTTATTCTGGTTTTCAGTGACAATGCCAAACCAAGTCACTCTTGAACATAACAGCCAGGAATTTGAGACGAGTATTTTCACAGGAGGCAGGCAGGGGTCAGGACAGGAACAACACAGCAGTTATGGTATGGGCTGGGAATAAATGTAACACACTTAAATGGGATACAAACAGTCCTCGTGGTACTGCAGAAAAAACTGCAGAGTTACTGATATGGGGGTGGCAGTGGCAGGTAAATTTACAGCAGGGTTGGGCCCAGTTGTTTGGAGGTGGTGGTGGTAGGTGTTCCACCCAATTCTTTTGTGCTCTCTACAAATATACAGAGATCTCCACGTAACATAAAACCTGCATTTTGGAAGTGCTTTAATTGGAAGAAAAATGAAAAAATAAAATAAATGACAACAATAACAAAACCCCAAACCACAAAAACTACAACTTGGACAATGCACTGCCCAAAAAACATTTCCCTCATGTAATTCCTATACAAGTACGTAGAAAATACTGCAGAAAACACTTAGGAACAAGTTTACAGGTAAAACAAAGGCTGGTGCACATGTTTCTTCTCCTTCAATCACTGATGATATTAACTAGCACGTACCTAGAAATAATGGGACACGGAAACAGGTCAGAAACAAAACAAACAAAATACTCAGAAACCTCAAAAGGCTCTTTTACTTCGAATTCCAATCCTGCCTTAGGCATATTTTTTTGTCCTTTCAACTTTTAAAACACTACAGAGGTAAGTTACTTCTTTGAAAGATGCTGCAGTAACCAGGATATTTCTTGACTTGAATCAATCAAAAACTAACTTCCCAAATGAAGTTTTTCAGTGAAAGATATTTCATTATTTAAGTAAAAGACAGTAACACTGAATGCTCGCAAAACTAGATATAGGGTGATACCGTTTCAAAATATGAAACAGTAGCAGTATTAGGAATTTTGCATCTTCAAAGTTGTTTTATTTAATGGAAAATCCGTAGAAATACAATTGGGTATCACCAGTACCTATGGCTGCACAGAGGGCAGAAGAAAGCAGAAACCAGTCAGATTATAAGGTAAGGCAGGAAGTAGCTTCAGACTCACATTTAAAACTGTAGAGTCTGAGACAAGTCAGCAATGAGCCAGTGCCAGCACTTCACCCCAAAGGCTCACTTAGAGCACCCCAGCCATGGAAATGCATTTAAATCATCACTCCACATGGACATCAGGTAAAGCCCCCATCGTTGACTTCATCTCCTGTTCACAAAAAATTTAGCATATAATTAACTTCTTAAATTGCAGGGTAGACTTGTGGGGCATGTGAGATTTCACAAATCCTTTAATGGTCATTCATAAGCCCAACAAAGTGGGCTTTATGTTCATTTGGTTACAGAAATCAGTTACCAAACATTACAGGAACGGCTGATGTTTTTTTCACCCCATATCAATTTTCTGTAATAATTCACTAACAGAGTTTCAAACCTGCTTAATTATAATTAGCATTTGTTTTAAGAGCATTTCTTTCCCAAGCTGTTATAGAAGCAGTAAGTTTGCAGCATACAATCAAGACCCAATCTTTACTTTCAATTTATTTGCCTATATTCCTCTGCATTTCTTACACACGTTGGCTTTCCTTGTTTTTAAGTAGGAAAGCCTTGAAAATTTCACAACAGCAGATCGTGCCTTGCAAACGCTGAATAATGGATTTATTAACGCTGCATAAAACTGTGAACACTAAACTCGGTGGAGCTTTTTGTGAGAGCCTCAGGCCTTCCCCAGGGTCACAGGAAATTGCTGTCACTGTCACAGCCACAGGAAGCCATTGTCACTGTAATTCAGACTGAGCAGGGGAGCAAAGCACGATGCTTCCTGTGGCACAGTGTTTCTGTGTTTGCAAAGAGCCAGCAAAGGCTGCAGCTACTGCACTTACACAAACCACAACCTCCTGAATGTGTGCAGTCCTAAAGTCTCAGCAAGGCTCTTGTTTGAAAACCTCCTCTCTAAAATTCTTCCACCTCAGCCCAGATATCAGGAGAGGTATCTCCTGCCCTACCTGCTATAAACTCTCCCCAGACATCCACACACACCTTTAGAGCTGTTGTGTGCCCACACAGATCAGCTGCAGCAAGAACAGGCATAGGGAACTTATACATATCCAGCTACCTTGGATACCAGTAACACCACAAATTCCAGGGTGCAGCTCCTTCTGGAGACTAACACAGCTTTACTGCTGTGGCAACTAAATCAGCTCCAAGGAAGCTGAGGGAAACTGCATTTTGGCTTCACAGTAACCCTGATTATTCTCCATTTATGAATATTGTTCCTTAAAACCCTGCATTTTGTGTTGGGTCTTTTCTGGCAGTGCAGAGAATGATGGGCATCTGAATCTACACAGCTTCTCAGAACTACACCCACCCCACCCCGTGCACTCGTTAACAGACACGCTGTGACTGTTCACAGACCTCCAGATCTGAGTTTCGTGACAGAACAAATCCATATCACTAATACTGAGCACACAGGTCTTTAAACAGTCACGTTTAAAGATTCTTATGACCCAGATGTTCATCACATCCCATTTTGCCCACACAAATAATTCTTTCCCTGTGCAGAGAGATCCACTAGACCTGCTGTTTACAGGCCTCATACAACCACATCACATCCCTTCACTCCCTCCACCCAAAACGGCACCTTCCTCAGCTTCCCATCCTGCCAATTTGCTGTAAGACATCTTTGTAGAGCTTTACATTTTTCCTGCATTCATTCTGGTTTATTCCTTCCAATTGTCTCTGTTCCTCTCTCTAATTTATAGTTTCTTCTTTCCACTTCTGTCTTTCCTGCCACTTGCTGAACACAGATTTGTTTTAATTTACAGAGTGTTTTAGTGCAATCTGTTTCATTAACTTGATTCGTTGTATTTTGGCAGTTTCTAAAGGTTCCAGGATAGAAACAAGACTCCAGCTATGCCAATCACTATGCAGACCAGCCACTGTAAGACAAATCCCATCCTAAAGAGATTACAGGTTAGATTTGAAATAAATAGAAATTAAATGGTGGTCAAAGGAATTTGGGATGGGGAAAAAAAATTGTATAGTGAGGGCTTTTTTGTTAAATTTACAGGTTTTGTCCTGCATCCACATGACTACGGTTAGCATGCTTGGATTTAAGGGTTATATGGTATCATATTTCTGTGGGCCATTAGACTTGTACATAAATATCCTTCTTTACCTCTTCTGAAAAGCACATATAGTACCTTCCAACATTCAGATGAGCTGTTCACGTTGTATTTTAAGACCCCACAGTAGGGCCGAGCACATAATCTCCTCTGTTACTGCAACGGAGCAGCCTGAACAAGCCACACACCCACATTTGTTTCCTATGAGGAGCACGGGGATTGCTGAGGACTCCAATGGGTGTAAAAAGACATCAGTTTGCATTTTAATGGCCAGCGTCTGCCACGAGCAACACCTGCTGAAAAGGTGGAATCCAGTAGGACTTGCAAGAGGAAATCTTCCATTTTATGCCCATCCTTTACATAAATCTGAGCTTAACATAACAAAGGGCCTGCTGGGCTGAGCTGCTGGATCTGAAAAGTCCGATCAGCTCAAGGGCTGAGTAGTTTCTTTGTGTTAGTTGGTAATTTCTTGTAGGCTCAGGATTTATCGCCCCCGTTCTCTGGCGGGCTCAGCAGCCCCAGCTGTCCGCAGCTAAACGCCAAAGGTACAGAAAATCCACCAGACATAAAACCTTTGTGGTTCGTAGCGAGGACCGTGACCCTTCCGGGGAGAACCCTGCCCTGCCCGAAAGGTGCCTGGCAACTTTGTTTCTGTGAACTTCTGAGTGCGAGTGTTCGCAGTCTTTTGAAATAGAATCGGGGAGAAGCTGTGGCTGCCCCGTCCCTGGGGGCGTCCAGGGCCAGGCCGGACGGGTCGGAGCAACCCGGGGCAGCGGGAGGGGTCCCTGCCCACGGCAGGGGGGCTGGAACTGGATGGGCTTTAAGGTCCTTTCCATCCAAGACATTCCATGACCTTAAGGGAGAACACTAACTCCTTTCTTCCCCTTTTCAAGCCTGCGTTTTCCACTTTACCCGATGTTCCCAAGTCATGCTGGTTAACACCTTAAAGTGCCGATTTACCCCTCAAGAGGCATCAGACCGGATCCCCCTGACGGGCGAGCTAACCCCTTTGAGGGGCGAAGTGGACACCCCGACGGGCGAGTTCCCCTCCCTGAGGGGCAAAGTGACGCCCGTAAGGGACGCTCCGATCCCCACGAAGAGCGCGCTCCCCCCTCACGCCCGCCCGCCCTCGCCATCTTCCCCCGCGCGCTCCCCGGCTCCCGCCCCGCGACAGACACTTGGCGCCGCCAATCACCGCCCTCCCTCGGGAGCGGCGCCTCCCTCCGCCAATGAGATGGCGCAGCAGCCCCGCAAGCCCCGCCCCCCCGCCCCGCGGCGGCCTATAAAGGGCTAAGCCACGCCCTCCCGCTCCCTTCCCGACTCCGCGCTGAATGAAGCCCCCGCTGGCCAACGGGAAGTTCCCGCGGGGTTTGACGGACGGCCGCGCCGTCCAGTAGGAGCGCGGCGTTGCGGCGCGCCCGCCAATCGGGCGCCGCCTGCGGGCTCGGGGGGCGGGCCCTCCCTCCCCGCGGGCCGTGGCCGTCGCTCCCGCGGCTGGAGGGAGGCGGCGGAGAAAATGGCGGCCATGGCTGCGGAGGCGGCGGCGACTGCGGCGGTGCCGGGGGACGGCGGGGCCGGCGAGGCCGAGCCCGAGATGGAGCCGATCCCGGGCAGCGAGGCCGGCGCGGACCCTCCGCCCGCCGTCAGCGAGGCCGTGGAGTCGGCGGTGCCGGATGGCGAGGAGGCCGACGGCGGCAAGGCCGAGGAGCCGCCGCCGGTGCAGCGCGCCCGGAGCCCCGGCGGGACTCGGGAGCCGGACGCGGGGAAGACGGAGGAGCCGCCCCGCAGCCCCGCGGTGGAATCGCCGCGGCCCGAGCCCCGCGCGGCGCCCAGCCCGGCGTGCTCGGAGCCGCCGCAGCCCTGCCCGCCGCCGGAGCCCGCCCGGGAGCCGCCGCAGCCCTGCCCGCCGGCTGCCGGGGGCTCCGCGGGGCCCGGGGAGGAGCCGTCCCGGCCGGAGGAGGAGGAGCCGGATGCTGCCGCCGCCGCGGAGCCCGATCCGCCGGTGCCCGCGGCCCCGGGCGCGGGGGAGGCGGAGGCGCCGGCGCTGCTGCCCGGCTCCGAGGTGCGGGTCACCCTGGACCACATCATCGAGGACGCGCTGGTGGTCTCGTTCCGGCTGGGAGAGAAGCTTTTTTCCGGGGTCCTCATGGACCTCTCGAAAAGGTGAGAGCTCGGGGGGGAGCCGGCTGAGCCCCCCACCCGGCGCCGGGGCCGGGAGCCCGCCCGGAGCCCCCTGGGGCGGGATGGGGGGCGGCCCCCGGGGCTCTCGGGGGCGCTGCCCGGGCAGGGGCCGAGGGGCGCGGCGGCTGCAGCCCCCCCTGCACTGCACTCCTTCCCATCCCTTCCCCTCCAATCCCATCCCCTCCGTGGCCCCGGTCCGCCTGGGACCGAGCGGCTCCTGCCCTCGGGGAGCGGACCATCAGCTCTCGGGCATCCTCCTCCTCGACCCTTCCAGCCGAGGGTGGGAAGGGCCCGGGGGATTGGAATGGGGAGACGGGAGAGCCGGGAGAGGCGCGAGCACATGGGCACAGCCTTTGGGCTTGGCTGGGTTTCCACGGCGCCTGCAGCATCATCCCTGTGTGCCTGGGCAAAGGACCCGAGCTACAGATGTACGAAACAGACGCAGAGATCTCTTTTCCCTGTTCGTTCTGGCTTACATTGCCTCGGTAACCTTATTTTTCAGTACTTACTTTTTTCAGAATAATGGTTTTCAAGCCAGGCTGTTGCAGTTATTAATTAGTACTAATTGCTCCTTGTATGCAATGAATGAGTTGAAGTTTATTGGTTCTTAAATATCCTTTTGGATGGGGAGATTGTCATGTATCACCAAATAACTTACCAAACAGCCTTATCACACTGTGAGCTTTGGGGTTTACTTATTTTCATTGCCTTCCTATAGCAAGGGGTTCTTCGGAGACCAGAAATCATTGTATCTTATAAACAATTTACTGCTGTTTACAGGTGAAAATACCTCTTGTTTTGTAGACTTTTAAGGACTGTGCAAGTACATGAGAGAAGAGTGAAATCTGACCAAGGTTATTATTTAAAATAATCGGTATGCAAAACATGCAGTGTTTTTCTCCCCCGAATTTAAGCTGCATGTATGGACATACGTCTTTTATCACTCCTTTTACATGTTTAATAACTTCATGTAATACCAAAATTCTCAAGGCTTCCTAGAAGGAAAGCACTGAGACCAGCACTGGGCCTCGCTATGTGGTTGGGTCTTGTCACACAAGGCCTTTTCTGAAACCCAGGTTTTGGATAATACCATGGAATTAAGTTTTAAATTTGTCAGTTGTTGAGGTATGAGATGCTAAGCTACCAATTTGTCTTTGAAGCCAAGTACTAAAACGTGGTCTGCAAACTGCACTCACTTGGAGCGTGAAATAGCGTTTCAAGGCGGGGCAGAAGGTGATACAAATTAATTTGTAATCCCGGGTAACATTGATTCTTTTGTAGGTTTGAAGTTGTACCAGCAAAATAACATTGTTGCCTTGGTCGGGAGGGTGAGGCCCTTGGTTCTGTGCTTTCAGGGGTGAAGGAAAATACCAGCTTCTCCCTTACCCCTGGGAGGGATTGGACCTTCCCAAACACACGCTGACCACAAACGTCCCCTTGTTTTTCGGAGGTTCTTGTGCACTGAGGGTCCTTCTGCCGTGCAGCAGATCTGCAACCCTTTGCAGCAAAAGTCAATTTGCAGGGTGGCTCCTGCTCTTGTGCCTTGGTGGAAGCATCTCCATTCTCCCTGGTTCCAAGCACAGCCTCTGGGACAAACCTTTGCAGTGAGAACTGTGTCAGAGGTACTTGTTACGTGGAAATCCAGGAGGTGAAACTTAAAAAAAGGCCAAGCTCTGCAGAGGGACTGGACAAGAAGAATTGA
>JAYRBT010000028.1:16450275-16480675 GCA_036023395.1 Myiotriccus ornatus | reverse complement strand
ACTAGCCCAGGTTGCTCCAAGCCCCATCCAACCTGGCCTTGGACACTTCCAGGGATGGGGCAGCCACAGCTTCTCTGAGCAATCTGTGCCAGGGCCTCACCACCCTCACAGGGAAGAATTTCTTCTCAATATCCCATCTGAACCTCTCTGTCAGTTTGAAGCCATTCCCCCTTGTCCTGTCACTCCAGTTCCTGACGCAGAGTCCCTTTCCAGCTTTCCTGCAGCCCCTTCAGACACTGTGAGGTCTCTACACAACCTTCTCCTCCAGCTGAACAGCCCCAACGTTCTTAGCCTGTCTCCATAGGGGAGACGCTCCAGTCCCCTCAGCAACTTCATGACTCCATGAAGTGTTGGATCAGAAGATTTTGTGACGTTTCTTTCATCCTATCATTTTCTATGATTTTGTAGCTTTTCAGCTCCTCTATGAAGGTAGTATCTGTATCAACATCCGAAACTTTAAGTGTTATTTGTGATCACTTATCAAATGCTTTTTGAAAGGCTTTCTCATTTCCAGTTTTCCTCTTGGGAAGTAGAAATAGCTGACAAAACTGGCCTAGCTTGTATTATTTTGCTAGTATAAAGCACATTAATACTGCAAACACTTGACAGTCTGCTTCTGATTTTGAGCCAGTACAAGGAGTGGTAAATTGGGTGTCTGGACTGTGCCTCAAACTTCTTTCCTGAAGTATCTGTAGTCTACAGCTGTTCTTTGTTGGATGGGGATGTAATACAGTGTTCCTCTCTGCATTCCAGCAGCATGGCTTATCCTGGCTTTCTAAGGGTTCCTTGGTTGACTTGGCTCAAAGTGGTGAGAGACAGGTCAGAGGTGAAATTTTCAATCTGCTTTCAGTTTTATTTTCTTTTGTGGGACTGATGAATCTTGGCACTGAATTGGCTTAAAGTTCATCCACTAATCGGTGGTGTCATTCTCTTCTGTGTGTCTTGGGTCTGACTGGTATGTGGATGAGGTGTGTATTTAAGGTGTATATTGAAGTGTATATTCAAGGTATTTTATCTTACTAATAATGTTTTGCAATTGTGTAATACTTTAAAATATATCAATAAATTTCTCAGCAAAGTGTCTACTCCAAAGTGTGGTAGATGTTAAAAGATACTTTTGGTTTAAACAGACCTTCATCTTATAGAGTTGTCAGTAAAATTGTAGTAGTTAGTGGAAAGCCTAAACTCGAAGCATTTTATCCTTTGAAAGTTTACTTCTACATCCTTGATAGAACTCTGGGTTACAAAGAACTGAAGGAAATTCTGTGAATGCACTTGTAAATCCTTTCTGATGGAAAGGTGTGTGTTGCCTTCAGCCTTATCAACTCAGAGCTTCTGTCTCCACAGTGGATAATTCCTCAGAGCCTGCATCAGCATCCTGACTCCAGGGACTTCTGGGAGTCACTTTCTTGGAAGCTGAAGCCTTTCAAAGGGCTTCTAAGTCTGTGGAGAGGTGCACTGTGAGCTAATGCAGCCTTGGGGCTCTTTGCACATTGGTGGCCATGGGTTGGTTTCTGCTTGGGCAGTGGTTGCAGCAGAGACCAAGGTTACAGCAATCAGAAGTAATTCAAGTCACCTGCTGCCACTTCTCACCAGCTTTCTTGGGATACTTCTCAAACTCAGTTCTGTGCATGCCCTGCTCTTGTCTTTCCTCTGTCCTGAAAGTGCCAGAAACAAGAGCTTAGATTTCAGGCCAGAGCACTTGCTTGAAAGCCACGTGTCATTCCATAGGTGAGCTTCCCACTGGTGTGTTTAGATGTGGATTGTCACACGTCACTTAATTTGAACCATCATATCTTTAACCAAATTTTCCTTCGTGCTGAGGCAGCGTCTCTTCTTTCTGTTGTGCTGTTTCCAAGAGTCACTCACACTGCAGTCCTTTGCCATGTTTTGAGAGCTCTAAGTGAAATATGCATTTTCTAATCTGTTTAAGCTGGTGTTACATTGCTCAGGAGGTGAGTAAAATGTGGAGTTGATTGTTTGGCTTGTGGGAATGCTTTTTTTCAGGAAACTGCCACTTAAAGCACTGTGTTCCATTGTTGTGCTTCATCACACCAAGTAGATCCTTCATTAAGAATAGATTGTTGGATTATCTGTGTTTTGGATACAGATTATTTTGAGGAGCTCTGCAATACTTAGTGCTCAAAGAGCTATGATCTAACTGCATATTACATTGAATATTATAATTTAAACCCTCAGTTTAGATACCTGAAATATATATCCTTAGCTCGACTATTTCAGCATATTATTATACTCCCAGCATTCGGGGTCTTAGAACTTCAATCCATGCAATAAAAATGGCCTCAGTTGTTGCTTGTCTTGGCTTCTGCAGAACACTGAGGATGATACTGAGTACAAGAGCAATGCAGAAATAGGCAATAGGAGATTGCTGCAATTCTGACTTAGTGCTGAAGATGAGTTTTGATCACAGTCATTTACAACAGACTTCATTTAACACTTGAACACTGGAAGTTACTGTGCTTTGTTGGCCTTAATTCAGTGTGTCCACAGACAAATGGGAAATAGTTCTGAACTGGTTCAGTAGGTTCTCTCCTTTGGCTCTTCTTGGCAGAACAAGGTGGTTTTTCATTTCTGTTTCTTTTAATAGAGAAGTAAAAGTCAGGCATTGGAGGCTAAAGATGAGAACTTAAGACTTACACATAGTAATGTAAAAACACTTTGCCCCAGGGTGTACTGTTCAGATGTTTATGTACATACTGCTTTAGATGGGATTTGTTCCTTTTCTCATGTTTATTTCTTAAAAAATACTCTTTAACTGTGCTGTTTTGCATACAAATTGAATAATAATGTGTATTCATTGTAGTAATTTTGTAGGATTTAGATTTGAAAAAAGTAGTTTTACTTTCCTTGAAGTACTTAAGTTTTAATGGCTGTAACACAAAACTATATGGCTTTAAATGACAGACTTCCAAGTTTGGTACCCGGACTGGCTTTTAGATGCCATGGCTACCTGTTAATTAACTTGCACTTGACAAGCTGTGAAAATAAAGCCTCATTTTATCATCTTTCTGTCTCTGCACATCCTGGTCAGTTGAAAGCTCTTCTCATTGTAAATATCATTGAACTGCCAGAATTGATCTCCTCTACCCCATTAATCTCTTCCTTAAATATAGATCCTGGTATTCCTGTCGCTATTTATGTCTTTAATGAATATGTATATTGAAGGGATATCTATAGCAGAAATATGATTAGATCCTACTGATTGCCCTGGTTACTTGAAAAACCTCTTAGAGATAAGAATTTTTTTTACACCGTCCTCTCTAGAGGTGCATTTTCAAAGTGAAAAAGAGCCGGGACACTTTTACAGGAGAGGAACTGGCACCACGGAAAACTGGTTCTAATTTTGCACAGGCAGCAGTGCATTGCTTTCCACAACTGCCTAGAATTAGGTTGAAATACCTCTTCCTTAGTTTGTTTTTTGTTACAGTTCAGTTTTAGATCCCCTGTCAATGAATACTTCCTTCGAGTGTGATGGTCTGAGGTAGAAGTGTTATGTTAGTCAGGAGTGGGACTGTTCAGGGGGCAGCTGGAACCTGGGCACTGTGGGATTTTTTTTTAAGCAAACAGTAATTAGGTATATATTTCCAAGAGTAGCCTTTTCTGGATGAAAATAATATTGTGGGGATAGATGAGACTTGGGATCAATATATTAAAACTTTAGTTTGTTTTAGAATAAAGAGAAGGCAGTTCCTTACAGTACTGTAACATGCAACAGGTGACAAACAAAATAAGTGGGTCATCTCAGTGATGTAGTAACTGAAATGGTTTCTCTTCAAAGGTGATCTACAGCCCAGTCACTGACTGATGTGAAGATCAGTAAATGTCATGGCACAACTGAGTTGTGTTGTTTGGATTTTTTTTTTAACACTTTTTTTTAGCCTTTTAGTCCTTTTTCATCTCTGTAGCAGATGAGCCAAATACTATTGCAGTTTTATGTCTAACGTGCCTACACGTGGCACTACTGACTATTTCAGCATTGTAGCTGGTGTAGCAAAATTTATTACTGTGGTTGTATGAGGAACATTTGTCTTTAAGGTCCACGTACTAGACATGTGAAAATAGGGCTTGAAATCCCAGTACATGCAATAAATACTTTTGCTTGCTGTGTCATGCTTTGTCTTGAATAGATTTAAGATCATGTCTTCATTCTGCTGTTTCTTTTAAGAAAAACAAATTCTTCTTTTCTTGCCTTGTTCTTTTCTTAATTCCCCCCTGTGTCATTTACTGTTTCATTTGTAAGTTTTTCTGCTATTGTTTTCTCAATTTTCATGTCATTCTTCCAAGTTGCATAACTGAAGAAGTTGATTCTCTAAGAAGGAAATCTAAAAACTGCATGTTTATGGGTGCAGTCTGCTGTTGGATGAGGCCAAAGAGAGGGCACCATACACTGAGCTGCTGGAAATAATACTCAGTCTCTTGGCCTTTATCACATCTGTCTTGTACTGCAGGTGGACTGTCTTGACTAGTTGTGTCTGTATGTATTGACACACCCTTTACAAGAATAGGGTTGTACATAACTGGCACTAAACAATATCCATGAATGTTCTCCAATTCCCCAATTCATTCATTTTTAGGTAGGCAGGGATGGGAGGTTCTAGTTAATCTGTTAAAACAGTACCTTTTGTGAGACAGACTCTGCCTCAGAGATTCAGTCTGGATTGGTTTTGTGTCTTACTAAAGCAGGTTTGCATCTGAGGTAAAAATTCCACTTTGGCTGTCCTGTTCTTCAGCTTTGGCCTGTGTATTGTGCAGGTGCTTGAAGGAAAGGAGAGTCTTCAGTGCAGTATTAATCTTTGACTTGATAGTATCCGTCACATGCTGAACTTTCCATCAGGCCTCTGGAGTGGCAATTGTGCTGACTGGGCTTGTGAGGCAGTAGAACAAAAACCTGGGAAAAGAGAATTGAGGTACTTAAATGGGATCCTTCTGGAGAACCTTGCAGCCCTCCTCATCCAATTCTTCCTAGTCACTGCTAATAATGCTTAATTTCCTAGATCAGAGTCAGCATAAATGTCCTCTGGGAGAAAGGCTTGTGCACTAGACTCTGGAAATGTCTTGTAAGGGCTCAGAAATGCAGTTCCTGAGGCAGTGAGAAGAGTTGTAAGTGATGTTTCTCTGTGTGGGGTTTGCACATTTGATGTCCCACTCCTGTCTAGTTCTACTCTTGAGGTGTTTGTCTGGGCACAGCAGAGATCTTGCCCTACCTTGTTTTCAACCCTCATCATAGATTACCTTTTTCCCAAATCCTGTAATCTTTATCAGGTGATGAAAGACAGGATCTAGATCTGATCGTATTTCCTCTTAGAAGCTGAAGGTCTTGATGCGAGGAACACTGAAAATATTGCTAATCTAATTATTGTCAGCTGATAGTTTCATTTAAATCCCTGCTTGGAATTGAATGACTTGCTCACAATCCTTAGTGGAAGGAAGAGCGTTTGCAGAAAAGCAACTTCTTTACACTTGATGGACTTGTGGGACTTTAGGGAACTTATAGCTTAGTTATGAGTGAGTCCCTGGTGGTTTAATGCCAGACTGTAGGCTGGGAAAATGTCTGGATGAGCTGCTGAATGTTTGTAAGTTGCTGTAGCCCTCACTGCTGCAGTGTGCTGTGTTTAGTTCTGCTGCTCCTTTCTGGGAGACGTGTGGAATTCAACTGGAGTGGGTCCCAACCTCAGAAACCAAGTGTTGGGGTAAAGAGCACTGGTCAGCCCATGGGCCAGGGCAGAGCTACTCTATCCCCTGGCTCCTTCTTCTGTCTCCAGGGCTCAAAGGTGGGAATGTAACATGGAAAAACATGGGCATGTAAATTGAATGTGTTGAATGTCCCTTCTCTTGATGACAACTTTGTTTGGGTGCCCTTTGCTTAGAGCTCTGCTATTTCTGTTCTCCTTCTGTAATGAAGTGCAAACTGGGTGGGTAATTTAACCTTGGGTAGGTTGGTTGTTTCACTTAAAACTTTTAGATGTAAAAAGAAGCTTAACAGATAAGCAGAAGGACAAACAAGTGATGGCTTTGGTTGGGACAGTGTAAAGAACCTTCTGACACATATGATGACTTTTTTCAAAACCAGTTTTGAGGGAGGCAGCTTGGACAGAGAAGATTTACAATAAACTTCAGTTCAGTCAGTTGCAGTTGAACAGCCACAGTGCAACAACACAAAGTAGTGTGAATCTGAGGACAGATCTTGAGAAATAACTTCATTCTCCTGCCAGGTAGGGTGGGATAAACATTATGATGTTTTAGTGATTTTTAAAATGGAAGATTTGGCATTTGAGTTGGAATTCCTTGTCCACCGTGTCACTGCACTAAGGTCAAACTATTAAAAATACCAACTAACAGGAGCCACACACTTGGTGTGGGAGTGGGAGTTGGAGCTGGGCAGTGCTCGGAGCAGCCCGGGGACAGCTCTGTGTGAGGCTGGCACCTCAGTGGGGGATGTGGAGTAGAACCCAAGGGAGGTGAAATAACCTTTTATAACCCCCTCTGCCCAGTTCTGTTGATAGAAAGTTACAATGTTGGAAAAGGAATGTATTTTTAGTTTGCTCTCAGGAGAAGACCAGCAAGATGCCATGCAAATGGATAAAGTGCACTGGCTTCCCCTGGAATTTCTCCCCTGGCACAGCCCTTTGCAGAAGGGTTGGTGCCTGTTGGACCCCTAGAGGAAAGTTAAGCCAATGCCTAATTCCTGCTGGGATTTTTTATTCTCTTCTCCTCAAATCAGGGTGGAGACAAGTTCTGTGTGAGTCAAATAGGGCAGGAGAGATCTGGATCAGGAGTGATTCTAGTCTGGAGAAAAACAGGGAAAGGTTTTGTATGCCTGCAGAACAGAGAATAATGGTTTGTACTGAGTTGCAGTAAGGGTGGTTTTGCTGGGAGAAACTCAAAACTGGTAGGCTGGCAAGTTTTGGGCTGTAATCCATCAGATGATCAAGTGCTGAGCTTTTGTGGATGAAGAGTGATGGCACTCTCTGTTCAGTGCAAGGATTTATACAGTGCAGATTTGTCTCACTTAAATCTGAAACATTCATCCTTTTCTGCTATGCTAAAAATGGAAGGATTTTGTAAAAAAATCACTGAAGATGCCTTCACATGAAATCAGCTTAGTATGGAAAATAATCTTGGGTAGATTTGGAGTTGATGGGATGAGTTTGTATGTTTGTGTTTTCTAAAGGGATAAAGTTAATTCTTTTACTGCTGTAAAAGATACTTTTGATACATTATCAGGGCATCTTGTTGATGCAAGAGGAACTGATGATAAGTGAAGTTGTGTATTTCTAGTTATCTACTGACTTTGCTTTAGTGTCCTGCTTTGTCAAAGCTTCCCACAAGGCTGGATATGAAGCTTTTAATTTTCCTGGGATTTGTGTCTTTCAAATGCTGGCTACCTAACACAGACAGGTTTTCGAATACTGCGTAACAAATGCAGCAAAAGTTCCCTCAAAACATTCAGTTTTATTTTTTTCTTCTCTTTAAGGTTTGGACCCCATGGAATCCCTGTGACCATATTTCCTAAAAGGGAATACAAGGACAAACCTGAAGCCATGCAGCTCCAAAGTAAACCATTCCAAGACGAGGCACAGGTGAAGTGTGAGTCCGACGCTGCAGTCCCTGACGACTCTCCCCTCACACAGCCATCAGAGCCCAGCATAGCTAAAAGCCTATGGACTTCTAAACCACCTCCTCTCTTTCACGAGGGAGCACCGTACCCTCCTCCTTTGTTTATCAGGGACACGTATAACCAGTCAATACCTCAACCTCCACCCCGCAAAATCAAGCGGCCCAAGCGTAAAATGTACAGGGAGGAACCCACTTCGATCATGAACGCGATCAAACTACGGCCCCGGCAGGTCTTGTGTGACAAGTGCAAAAACAGCGTTGTCGCCGAAAAAAAGGAAATCAAAAAAGGTGGCAATGCAAGTGACTCTTCAAAATACGAGGACAGTAAAAAGCGAAGAAATGAGAGCGTGACTACTGTGAATAAAAAACTTAAGACTGACCACAAGGTGGATGGAAAAAGCCAAAATGAAAGCCAGAAAAGGAACGCTGTGGTCAAGGTTTCAAATATTGCCCACGGCAGAAGCAGAGTAGTTAAAGTTTCCGCACAAGCAAATACTTCAAAAGCGCAGTTAAATACAAAAAAAGTTCTCCAGAGCAAAAACATGGATCATGCAAAAGCTCGGGAAGTCTTGAAAATGGCCAAAGAAAAGGCACAAAAGAAGCAGAGTGCAACCTCCTCTTCCAAAAATGCACATTCTAAGGTCCACTTCACGCGGCGTCTCCAGAACACCAGCTCAGGTTCCCTCCCGCCCCGATTGCGTTTAAAGCCACAAAGGTATCGGAATGAAGAAAATGACTCTTCTCTCAAGACAGGACTTGAGAAAATACGGAGTGGCAAGATGGCAACTAAGCCCCAGTCTCGCTGCTCCTCCACCCGCTCAGCAGGTGAGGCCCCTTCAGAAAATCAGAGCCCCTCAGAAGGCCCCGAAGAGGCCAGCAGTGAGGTTCAGGACACGAGTGAAATGCATGTAACTGTTGATCAGGATGAACACCAGACACTGGGCAAGAGAGGCAGCAAAAGCAATATAACGGTTTACATGACCCTTAATCAAAAGAAATCTGACTCTTCCAGTGCATCAGTTTGTAGTAGTGATAGCACAGATGATTTGAAATCCACCAACTCTGAGTGTAGCTCTACTGAAAGCTTTGATTTTCCTCCAGGCAGCATGCATGCACCTTCCTCCTCCTCCTCCTCTTCGAAGGAAGAGAAAAAGCTCAGTAATTCCTTGAAAACGGAAGTCTTTTCCAAAAACGTCTCTAAATGTGTCACACCAGATGGCAGGACCGTATGTGTAGGGGACATTGTTTGGGCCAAGATTTATGGCTTCCCTTGGTGGCCAGCCCGTATCCTTACCATAACTGTGAGCCGGAAAGATAACGGCCTTTTAGTTCGGCAGGAGGCTCGTATCTCGTGGTTCGGCTCCACTACAACATCTTTCCTTGCTCTTGCACAGCTCTCCCCCTTTTTAGAAAGCTTCCAGTTGCGCTTTAATAAGAAGAGAAAGGGTCTGTACCGCAAGGCCGTCACAGAGGCAGCCAAGGCTGCTAAGCAGCTCACCCCCGAGGTTCGGGCCCTGCTGACGCAGTTTGAAACGTGAACATGGAAAGTAAGGTAGGCAAGAAACCTGGAGGCTCCACAAAATCCATAGCCTAGTTAGAGAACTACCATGAAGGACTTGGCGAGTCAGAAGTTGCACTCGGTTGACTGCTCTTTTTATACTAAACTCGTTCCATTTGTAGCGGTTTCTTGACAGTGAAACAAATTGAACATGCAATCAAAATTAGCCTAAAGTGAGGACTTCAGTATTTTTCAAGTGAGAATTTTTTTTAAAGAGAAAAAAACCACAAAAACAAACCTCCTCAACCACCCGATGCATAGGAGCCATAGCCTCAGCTGAAAGGCAGCTGATTTGCAGGGAATTTTTTAGTAGTTTCTACCCAGTATATAACTAGTTGCTTTGTGGCAAAGGGTTGACACGAGGGATGAAAGTAGTAGCTGTGAGTTTTTTTTTTTTGTTTTATTAGGTGGCCCATCAGGGAAGTGTAGAAATGTAAGCCTTGTCTAAATGGTCTTTAAAGATTATTTTAACTAGTCTCTAATGGATTTAGTCTGGCCGCTCCAAGTGGGTTCAAAGCCCGCTTTAAACACCTGGAGGCGTGTCCTGATCCGCGCAGGCCGGGTTAAATGGTGTTAGAGATGGGCTGAAATTTTTAAGGAAGAAGAACTCATGTGGCTTAAAGACCAGATTAAATGGGGTTTTATCGTAGTGACCACTTAAACACTCAACCTTTCTATGCACATGGGGGCACAACTATATCACTTCAGGGTCGGAGAAGTCGAGGGATGCCTGTAGCTCTAAGACAAAGCTGAGGAGTCGCTCAGTGTTTGGGATCAAGGGCTGTTAATGCTGCATAGGTGTGAATCATACTGGTCTTTCTTCCTGAAGAAATCTTTCAGGCCATTTGCCTGGAGGTTTAGATTAAGAGAGGCTTTGTTTTGAATGTGTAAATAATCAATTGCTGAAATTGGTCAGATTTTCTCCTGACTGGTTGTTCCTAAATTCTTAGGATACGTCCTAGTAAATTACACTTTGTGAATTGTCAGATGTGTAATTGTTGCATTTTGGATGTATCTAACTTCTTTTTTTTTTTTTTTTAATATTTCCATTTAAGGTATCTGTTTGCAGGTCAGAAAATGAGAATATGTAATTGTGTAATGCTCTGAAATGTAAAAAAACCAAACTGTAAATAAAATTGACTAAATCTCAATTATTTGTGTGTGTTTCTCAAAAAGCTTTGAAACAAATCCAGGATGTCAGAGTACTTTATCTGTATGCCGGATTTAGAGGACACTCTTAAAAAAGTAAATTGTCCTTTTTTATGCATTCTTAAAGATAACTGCTTGATGTAAATACTACTGGTATACTTCAGTCTTAATTTGGAGATTGAGCAATTATCTGTCCCTATTGTTTCAGAAGCAGCTCTGTAGAGGGCTTTCTGTAAAGTTTATCAAATTTCTCCCTTAATTAACTTTTGGTCCATTTGTTTGGACAGAGACTGTGGATAAGGTCACTTGTACAGTGGGGAAATGTTTTCAGTTTTCCGTCTTTCCAACCCAGTCAGACCCACTCTCCACGGCTACCTCAGCTTTTCTTGCATGTTTTTTGCTCCATGTTGGGGCTTTTCATGCAGCTGATTGCCTTTTTTTTTTCCTTTGAGTTCTGGTCCTTATCTGACCATGTGAATTCCTGTCTCTCCTCCAACCCACTCCTGCCTCAGTCTTGCAGTGCCTCCTGAAGAGTCTCCCACCCTTCATCCCAAAGCAGTTTTCATCCTAGTTTTTCCATAACTGCCCATGTAGGCAATCATGACAGATGTAAAAATTTAAGCTTAGGCTGAAATTAAATTTTTAACGGACACGAAAATGGGGGTAAGGATTTAATCATCAAACCCTTAAATATTTTTAATTGCATATGTTCATGATACTGTCTGGTCTTCCCAAAATATTCATTTTCTTTTTACTTTTTTTAATTATTCTGTTGTGCCCACAGAACTATTGGAAGTCTAAAGTGTTAAACACGTGGTTGTTCAAATTTTCCTCAAGGGGACAGTCATTAGGTACAAATTAAGCTTCCAAATCTACCTTGGCATTCTAACAGTTCCCCAAAAAACCCACTGGTCAATGCTTTTTGAATGTGATAAACACACAATAAATTTCATGATGTTTAAAAAAAAAAAAATGGGAAAAAAAGATCCGTTTCACTTTTATGTATTCTCTCCTGCAAACAGAAACAGTTTATTTAAGTAAAGAAGCCGTATTTTGTTTTTAAAGCAAACTGCTTTTTGGATCCAGAGCCCATGCAAGGTGGGTCAGATGTCTACACCAGTTCCTTGAGGTTTAGAAGCTCAAGTGAACTGGTTTTAATTTTAGCTGTTCTGAGCCAAGTAGTGGTGAAATCAATAGTGATACTGTTATCTTTTCTTTAGAAGACCTGGAAGCTTTGTGCTCTAATCTCTTAATTTATATAAAATTACAGTAGCACGAAGAGCTTGCATAGGCAAAGTTTGCTCAGGTATTCACTGGGGTGGCAGTAGGCATGAGAGGGATTTCTTTAAATTGTTTTGTGTTCAAAAGAACTGTTTATGAAAGGCATTTAAAGAGTCAGCTTTGATTTGTAGTTGATCTGTTTTAAGTAGTCTTTCCTAAGTTTTATAGTGAACGTGCTGTGTCGCTTCAGACTTAACAGGTACCAAAACAAATACATTTGTTTTGTTGAAAAAAATTACCTCTTTTTACAGCATCATGTTACATTAGGTTGAAAATATCCTCTTCATACTCATCCATGATTTTCCTCTCACTCTGAATTAGCAAATCCTGTGAGGTAACAGAGTTTCCAGGGGATGAGGTGCTGGGTTTAATGTAAAGCCTGGATACAGTTCGTGTCCGTGGTTGTGGCAGGTGAGATGAGCCTCAAAGGCTTAGACAAAACATCCTGGTTTAGCTACAAACTGTGGAAAAAACCCCCCACTTTTATGTGCCTGTGTGCTCCCAGCAGTGCCCACAGAGTGTGGAATGCTGCTCCTGGAGCTGGGACACAGTTCTGAGTTGGGGTGATGCTTTAAATGACTTATCAATAACTTATCCGTAATTCCCGCCAGGAGCTGTCCTGTGCTGGGATCAGGCATCTGTGTGAGGAAGCAATGGGTGCAAACAGCCTCAAGCTGTGTCAGGGGAGGTTCAGACTGGACATCAGGAAGAATTCCCCCATGGAAAAAGTGATCAGGTATTGGAAGGGGCTGCCCAGGAAGGTGGTGAAGTCTCTGCCCCTGGAGGTGTTCAAGGAATGACTGGACGTGGCACTCAGTGCTCTGGTCTGGTTGATAAGGTGGTGATGGGTCACAGGTTGGACTCGATGATCTTGGAGGTCTTTTCCAACCTAAATGATTCCATGATTCTGCCTTCAGAAGCAAACAGCAGTAGAAAGGGTGAATGTTACTTTTCTATCAGCTTAGTAGAATAAATTGCACACGATGCCTTTTTGACATAATGAAATTCCTCAGTGGAGCTGTTGAATATGTATGGCCTTTCAATTTAGGGGGAAAATGTGACAGGGGGTGATGAGTTCCTAGTGCAAGAGTTCTGTTCTTCTGAAGATCTTTAGCTTCAGTGAAAATGCTTTGGGAGAGAGTAGTTATTCTGAAACTTAGACAGATTTCCTTTCCCAGGAGCGTTTGAAGGTGTGAGCCCTTCAGGAGTGAAGCTGGAAGCAATGGCAGATGATTGTATGTCTCTGCAGAGGAGTCATGCAGGAAATTGAACCAATATTTGTTATTTTTCTAATTAGAGTTATAATTTTATGTCAACACTTCAATGAGATAATCATCTCTGATAATATTTAGTTTGAAACCTACAGAACCACCAGCTCCCTCCCCAGGAGGGGGGTTTGTTGGGGGTGATTTAGGTCTGTGCAAGGCTGAAAAGACTTTTTTTTTTTTTTTCTGAGTATGTTGTAAAATATTTTTTCCAAGTAGTTTCTAAGTGTGATTGGGATTAAGAAAAGCACAAGTGAGGCAGAGGTAAGGGTTGGTTTTCTGCATTGCTAGCCTTAGGCTTGGTTCTAGTTAACTCTCTTAAATCCTGAAACTGATTTCCATTTGTGGCCTGTAAGCTGTCAGAGTAGAATAAGAACATGAATTTTGGAAAATAAGTCTCAGTAGTTGCTTCTCAGCATTATCATCTGTCCTTATGTCTGTTCTGCAAAGTACAGTGAAAAAATAGATCTGCCTCCTTGGCAGAGGAGTTCTGGAAGGGAGGAGACTGATCATCAGGGGAAGGCTATTTTGGTCCATCTTTTTCATTATAATTGTATTCCAGTAAATGCCTACAGGAATGATCAAATTCAGTCAGTGCAGGGGGATCACTGATCTGTAGGTACAGACTGAGCTGGAAGGTAAGTGGAGTGAGCTCATGCTTAAAGGGATGGCAGTGTGTTGTGTCATAATCCATTTGGTAAAATGACTATGACCACTGAAAAAGGAAAGTTTTGTATAACTAACAAAGCTTCTGAAATGGCTGGAGTGGTGAGAGATCACCCATGATTAACATCAGGACAGACCTGTAACACTGGGAACTTCTGTAGCTGCAAATTACCTAAAGGTCCATGAGATCCAGGCTTGTGAGATGGGGATGTAGTATCCACCTTCCAATTATTCTTAATCCCTAATGGAAAGAACCTGTTATGATCCATGTTCTTAACAATTATGAGGGCAAATTCCTAGTGAACATTTAAACCCCCTCAGCTGCTGTTCCCTGTTACAACTTTGTGTTTTGGTTTAAATAGATCCCTCCCACAGTGTCACCCTGTCAGTGCATTTATAGTGTGGATGTTGAGATAAATAAGATCCCTCTGTAAGGTAGCTTTCCCCTGCTCATCCTCCTGGCATTTCCAGGCATTTGTTCTAGTCTCAACTCAGCTGTTTCTGACCTCAGTGGCAAGAACTGTTCATGGTAATGGATGGGTTTTACCAAAGAGAAGCAATTCCTCCCTGTGTCAGAAATATCTCTAATTATTGGGGTTTAATTGTTAGATCCTGATTGCAGGTTATAGTTTCCTATGATGTACTGATACATTTCAGTCTTCTGTAATACCTGGGATATGGATACCAATCCAGACTGTAATTTAAATTAATATATGATTTTTTTTTCTTAAATTTAACTGTGACAAAACTGCCCTTGTGTGAACACAAGGCAAAACAGCAATTCCCAGACATGGCTGTGGTGACAGTGAATTGTTATCGTGCTTTTTCCCTGCACAGCTTTGTTGTTGCTCCCAGAGTGGGCAGTTTGGGATAACTCCCTGGAGCAGCACTGGCACCCGTAGTGCCAGGTACTAATTGCTGAAGGGAACTCAGATCCTCAGCTCCATGTTTTCCCCAGGAAAAAGCAGGTGGTGTTCCTGGTGTGAGGTAGGAATAGCAGGAGCTGGAAAATGGATGTTTTTGATAGCTTAGGGCTTTTGTACTTCAGAAGAGCTGAGCACATCCAAGAGGGAGGCAGATGGGAGAAGAGACGGTCTGTGTGTGGAATAACCTACCCAGGGCTGGGAACTGTGACTTCTGTGCTTGTGCCGATGGGATGTGTCATCTTTGATCTTCACTTCCTGCCATGGCCCAAGGGGATAATGTTAACAGCAGTCTGCAGGTAGGAGTTGGCTCAGGGAACAAATCAGGATGCCCTGGAGCGAGTTTAAATTCTGGCTTTGCTCGTTCAGTGCAAACGGATCCGTGGGATTTATTTGGGCTGCATTTGACAAGTTATTTCCCAAATCAGGACCAGACATATTTTGAACAACTGTAATTCAGTTTCTATACCAGTGATTTCATTCCTCAACCCAGAGGAGGAAGAGGGGACTCTGGGAACTGAGAATATTCCAGGTGCGGAGGGGAAACACGCTTCTGGTGAGCCGCAGCTGGAACAGGAAATATTACTGAAAATAAAGACAGGGAGTTAAAATTAAGCACTAGAATATTTATTGCATGTGTTATAATGAAACCCTGAGTGCTGTTTCTTAATTCCAGGTTTTAGAAAACAATGGATCAGGCTAAGCTCTGTCAGGAACAGGCTAAATGCAGCCAGCATTTTGGACTGGGAGAAAACAGACGATCTGTGTGACCCTGTCATTTTGTTATTAGCAATCCTGGTTTGGGAAAAACAGAATCTTCGTAGAATTATGCCTATAATGAAGGATTGTGCCCTGTCCTGATCACAGTCCTGCAGGAGTCACACTTGGTGTAATGTAAATTGGAGTCTGAGCCTGCCCGTGCAGGGAACCTGCACTGCCCCTCCTGCCAGGGGCCTCTGTGCAACTTTAAATTAGGTAATTTTTTTTACAAAAATAGATCTAGGTCAGTTTTCTTATTTTTTTAGTGGTGGTTTTGATGTCAAATATACAATATGAATAGGAAATATCCTCATACATGCCAGGCATGTGCTGTGGATCCGTGATTTGGAAGGCAGACTGGCGTTCACGAGCTTGTTACCAGCACGAAGAGATTCTGTAATAAAGCACAGCACAATTCAGGTGGCAGAACTGTCCTTGCCTTCTTTTAACATGTGCAAAAAGGGAAAGAGGGTACTGGCTTTGTCAGCAAAGTGAGCAGATACAATTCGGAGCAAATATTTACTTAAATGCTAATTTTGCATAATTTTTTATTTAGCAACATGTAGGGGGTTTGTTTGGCTTTAGGAAACGCTCCTCTTTAATTGTACCTTCACAGTGGTTCAGGATTTTAAAGCATTTTAAAATGGTGGCAGTTTTGGTAATTAGTAGCTCTGGTGAAAAATAACTAAATCCATGAAAACTGGATTTTCAAAGAATTTTAGTTAGTTTAGTTAGAAGTTTAGTTAATGAAAAAAATTCTCAAACCTTTTTCCTTGAGATTTCTGAAGTGTTGAGGGATTTAGGGATAATCTCTTCTGATACATTTATATGAAAAAAATGGGTTTGGGGCCACATTTTAGAAATTCTTGATGCTGTGTTATGTATTTATATTTCAGGGAATTAGGCATGTACACGGAAGAATGTGTTGCTGCTCTTGCTTTTCCTTGTAGCCGAGGCCCTGCTGTCGAAGGTTGTCTGGGGCTGTAAAAGAATGCAACAGTTCTGGTTGCTTTTAGCAGCTCATTATCCGAAAGAGAAGCCTGGTTTAACTCCTCTCCACTGGTTACGAGTGGAATCTGTAGCAGTGAAATAGCAGTCGGTGTTTCTTCTGTTCCATGGTTTTGATGCAGACACAGCATTAGTCCCATAGGAAGATACACAGGTGTTACTGTAGCTATTTAAATTGAGATCATGGTGTTTTCCTCCCAGGATGTGATGGGTTGTGCTGCTGTTTCTGCTTCCCTTGTGCTTCTGGGCTGCCCTTTCTCCCTCTTCACGGCTGCCTGTTGTCCTGCTTCTCCTCTGGAGAGAAAAGCTAATACTTTCAAAGGCAGTGCTTCTCTTTGGACAGCAGTAGATATACGGGATTGAGAAAATTTTCACATTAAAAAATCAGAATCCCTGTTCCAGAACTGGCTCCCCGGGGAAGTGGCTGTGAAATGAGTTCAGTGGGACATCAGCGGGGAAAGGCTGTAAGTCATGTCGGGGCTTGTCCTGACACACATATTTTTGCCTCTATTCCTGGAGGCTCTTCTTATGATGCCTCCATAGGGAAGGGTCTGGAAAGTCATCCTATGAGGAGCAGCTGAGGGAGCTGGAGGGGTCTCAGCCTGGAGAAAAGGAGGCTCAGGGGGGACCTTCTCGTTCTCTGCAGCTCCCTGACAGGAGGGGGGAGCCAGGTGGGGATCGGGCTCTGCTCCCAGGGAACAAGGGACAGGACAAGAGGAAATGGCCTCAAGCTGTGCCAGAAGAGGTTCTGGCTGGACATCAGGAAGAATTTCTTCATGGAAAGGCTTGTCAGGCACTGGAAGGGGCTGCCCAGGGAGGTGGTGGAGTCATCATCCCTGGAGTGTTCAAGGAATGACTGGATGTGGCACTCAGTGCTCTGGGCTGGTTGACACGGTGGGGATCAGTCACAGGTTGGACTCTGATCTTGGAGGTCTCTTCCAGCCTTAATGATTCTGTGATTCTGTCTCCAGCAATTGAATGAAACAACTTGAAACCAGAGTCCAGACTGCTGAGAGCTCACTGTGCATCACGGCAGAGCCGTGCCCTCAGGGTCAGGCTAAGCTGTCACTGCCCCACAAACCCGGGATTACAAGAGGGAGTGAATGACCCCACAGATTGATTGATAAAACAGGCAACGTTCTGCATTCACGAGGGTCAGGGAATTTAGTGACACAGATCCTGAGCTGACACTGGCAGCTTTGCAAGTGCAGCAGCACAGGCTGTGAGGACCCAGGGACTCTCCAGCTTTTGTGGGAACTCTGCTCTTTGTCCCTGTTGGTCTCTGGGTCATCAGTCCCTGCTGCATGTGGTTCCCACCAGGGATATCTGCAGGGTAAGAAATGTCCCTCCACAATACCAGGACAAGACACGTAACTGCACGTGGACAGCTTGGATTTTAGTTATTATATCTGAGGAGTGTAATCTTCATAAATCAGAATGGGTTGGATTGGGAGGAACCTTAAAGCCCATCTTTCTCCACCCCCCTACCATGGGAAGGGACACCTTCCACTAGACCACGTTGCTCCAAGCCCTGTCCAACCTGGCCTTGGATATTTCCAGGGATGGGGCAGCCACAGCTTCTTTGGGCAACCTGTGCCAGGCCCTCTCCTCTCTCCCAGTAAGAAGTGGTGGCTGACTGGTGGTTATCTTATGCAGTACATAATATTTGGACTGTTCCCATCTGCTTTGTCATCATTTATTCCAGTTCTGTGGAGTAAATGGGGAAACATAAGCAATCATGGAAAAGAAACACTGTTAGCAGGTTTATACTTCAGTGCTCCCACACACACTTGGGTCTTGCAGGGCACTGCAGGATCAGGTTTAGCTTTGTGTTGTGAACTAAACATCAATGTATAGATTTGGTGACTTAATCTCCCTCCCTCCTGAGCTGTCTTTAAGTGTCTTAACAATTGGAATTCTCTCTGGATGCTGAAATGGGGTGAGATTTAACACAGATTGGTACGGTCGCTCCCCCCCCAAACTCCAGCCAACGGAGGAGTTTGTTCACTTGTGTATGTCTGGTGATAATGTAAATCTATTTTTTTGTCTTCTGCACACAATGCATAAAGCAGGTGAACCAGTAACTTTTCTGGCCACCTCAGATTTTGCTTTACCTACTTTTGCAATATGTACTGGAAGACATTTAACCATTTTCCCTTTCTCTCCCCTTTTCAGCTCAGAGACACTAATCATCCGCTGTTTTTATGGAACCTCACTACACTGCCACGAAGAGCACCAGCTCATCAGGACTGAAAGAAATCTGAGACTGAGTTGTCCTATTTTTCCTCTGAAATCTTCACCAAGTAGTAAACATTTTTTGAAGGGGAAAAGGGGGTAAAGATGTTAAAGCTCCCCCTCACACCCTGTTAGGGCACCTGTACCTAATGTACATTTTCCTTAAAGTTTAAAAAGATGTTAGGAAATATTTTATAAAACTTTTTTGCAATAAATGACGCATGAAATTATTAAAGACTATATGACACTTACATGCAAGGAACCACTTGAATTCTTAGTATGAAGACTCACTGCAGATAACTGGGGTTTTTGTAATGTGACAGTCACGTTTGTATGTTTTGAGAGGTGCCAGTGACAGAGCCAATTGCCTGGGAAGTTGACTGTAACTTTTGAACTTTTTTCTTTTAATTCTTGACTTTAGCATTGCAATTTTCCATTCTCTGAGGCTTAGTTAGTATTTAGTGCAGGTGTTAGCAGAGCTGTGATCTGTGATGAAAGCATGTCCAAACCCAGTTGTATTGTGAAATATGAACAGTCCTGCTATTTGAGACCAACATTTCCCATAGAGCTGATGGAAAGGACAGTGACCACAAACTCCATGGATCTCTGTTTTATGGGAAAGCTCCTTCTGTGTGAATATGGTTGCATTTTCTTTATGCTATTGTAACACTTAGGGAATTGAGGATTGGGGAATAACGTTGAGAGGGGCTACGAGGCAGAGAGCAGCTTGTAATCCTAGAACAGGATGGGAATCATGAATGGAGAGTGATTAAATGGGATGGCATTTCTATTTCAGATCATGGGTTATTTTTTCCTTTCGACATAAATATTTTTCAGATAGGTAACTAGTAGAGAGCAAAGGTTTTATTAGTGTTTCTGATGGTTGCTGATCTGAGTTGCGTTGACTTCTTTGAAAAGCTGTAAATCAAAAAAAGAAACCCAGTGGGTTTTATCCATTTTATTCCCCTCCCCCAAATGTCTTGGGTAAGGCTTACTTCAGTGGAGCTTGGGAATGCTGGACACGCTGCTGAAATCTTGAGTTATTAAATATTAATTTATTTGTCACTAATTATTTCCATTGTGTGCACACTGTCTCGGCAGAATCATTTCTTTAAAGTTCTTAGCAGGGGGTTTATTGTGTAACCTGGGAAAATAAATATTTGTTTTGAAGAAATGAAAATGTGCACGTAATCTACTAAAAGTCAAATTTTTGTTTCTATAGAGATGAAAAGACTCGTAGTAAACTCTTTTCCTCCTTACTAATATCCTGATTCAATTGGAGAAAATAAAGTGTCTTTGTCTTGATCGTTTAAAACCAGAGAGACCTTTTTGAGGGGCCTCTGGGTCAGCACAAAGACAGTTTCTTTGTGTCTGGAGCCTGAATTAATCACATGGAATTTGAAGTTAGGATAACTCTATCATTGGCAACAGGTTTATACTTGTTAAACAATCGGAGAGGGGGAAGTGAGAGGCTGGGACAGGCACCCAAATCCCAGGCAGGCCCAGCAGGGATCCACACACTGAGTGTGTGTCAGCTCTTGCCTAAAGCTGGTTCAGTTTCTGCTTTTCAGAGGTAAATTCTTTTATTTAAGATCCAGAAATCGGGTACTCACTACCTACTTTTTAAAAACTGGCTGTATAATGCTGTACAGTAGGTTCAAAATGTACCATTTTTCATAATAATTTCATCATAAACTATAAATTTATTTTTTAATTTGAGGTAAATGTTTCTGCTACAGTGCTTTTCCTTTTCACCAGTTGAAGAGGATCAGGTTCTGTTCCTGTTCAAGGCCTGAGATTTGGCTATAGCTGAAAAAGCAGGACATGTGACATGAGGAAAGGGGAGATTTGGTGCCGGGTGTGTGCCAGCCTTTCACCTCCAGAGACCCAGCCCCGATTGGATTGACAAGGAATGGGGGCCTTGGCCTAATCAAGTACATTTTTACCCACCCCCACAAAAACCAAACAGAAAAGAAGCCACCAAACATGGCACAAACCAGTTTCTGCTCAGGAAAAAGGCCCAGGACTGTCCCAGCAGGGTTATTGCACATTGGATGGGGAAGTGATTGATGTTGTAAGTGGAAGCCAGTAGTGCCTGTCTGTGTGACACCTGATCTCACCAGGGCTCTCGTTCCCTCCCCTCCGGGAGCACTTGGGCACAGCAGCTGAAATAGAAGAAATTCACTTGAGAGAGATGCAGGTCTGCATTGGAGAATATGGGTATATAGAAATAGCATCAAATAGACAAGGTAGCTGATGTGTCTGCGTTGGTTTTCACAGCAAGAATCGCAGCCATTGCGTTTGAAACCAGATTTTCATTTGGAAATGAAATTGTCAGGGATATTCTAATGATAGAGAATTACAGTAATGTATTGCTTTTCACTTTTTTGCTTTAGTTGCTTAATATTTAAGCTTTGCTCCGTGCTACCTTCTTGTCTGTATATTGAATGGTCACTATGCCTCTTTCATTTTGTAGACTTGAATGAGGAAAATATGATTCACCCTTTAAGGTTTGCTGAGAAGTAAATGATAAAGAATGTTGTGTAACATTTATTCAAATAAAGCCTTGATTTTTTTCAGTGCTCTTTTAAAGGGAAATAATGTTTTGATGTCTTAACTTTCTTGCTTTATTAGTCATTGACCCCAAGGCCTTTGATTTATGTTAAAAGTGGGTTTTCTGGATTAAACAATGATTAAACTGAGTTTGCTGGTCCATGCTGGAAGTCCATCATGTGGACAAGTCTCCTTTGACCACAGTGGCTAAAAGATCCCAAGTCCTGCTCAGCCAACTGGAAGATTCACGCAAGCAATAGAAAAAATTGTAATTTGCAAGAAAAGATGAGTGTATGTGGTAAAGACAGATCTGGCTCTGTCCCAGGGCTGTGACTGAGGTGCACCCCAGGTCACATCCCAGCTGGAGGAGGAGGGGGATGCCATGGGAAGGGGTTCCTGCCCTGACACACATGGTCCTTGGGCTGGTTTTTACGGATTACTTTGTTTCAGACAAGTCTGGCCTTCTCAGGTAAGTGTAACGGGGTATTTCTCCATCCAGGGAGGAATTGCCTTGCCCTGAGCTGTGTTTCCTTGCTGTGCTGCCCTGGAGCAGGTGGTGCTGGAGCTGGTAATTCCTGTTCCAGACCTTTATCTTGGCACTGTGGCTGAAGAAGGGACACACCAGCAAGTATTTCTTCAAAATATCTGGTGGTGGTGTGTTGATGGTTGGACTTGATGATCTTAAAGGTCTTTTCCAGTCATAATGATTCCATGATTCTGTTAAATGACAGACTCTGTAGAATTCCACTTTCCCATTAAATAGAAGGCAGCATTTATACACATTTTTTCCACTTGCATTTTTGTTACTGTAAAGAATGACAATATAATTTGAGTGAGCTCCTGGGTTAAACAAAAAATATGTTGCTTGAGTAAACTTGGTTTTTAGGGTCTTCTTATTTCAAGGTAGCAATTTCTGGCACAGCCTGCCAGGAGCTTTGGGTGACACAGAGGCACTGACCCTGCTGGGAGGTGTTTTGTTTCAGTGACCTGTTGTTAATAGTCAGAAGTTTTCCTCCAAAAGCGAATTAGCTTCTGGAGTGAAGTGCTGGTGTAGGAGGACAGTGCCTGTAGGGACTTGGCCCTGGGCCTCTGGGATGCTTTTGGAACCCATTGGTGCCTCCTGTCACTGTGAAAAACACCCACATCTGGCCGTAGCTCGGAGCAGAGCTCCAGCATATGTTTTTCTTTTCCTTCACAGGGTTTTTTCTTATTCCGTCGGGATTACAGAAACTCCCATCCCCTTTCTCTCATTATTCATTCATCCTTGCAGCAGTTCCTCTTGAATTGGTGATCCTCATTAGGCTGTGGTGGAGGGGAAATCCTGCTGCAATGTAATTGCTCACTAATGGCTTTTCCTTTGTGACTGGTGTTGGCAGCAGCGCTGTGGAGGCTGCTGGGTTTGCTGGGGAGCCCGGGAGAGGTTGGCCAGGCGGATTTCAGAGCTCTGCAATTACTCCCTGGATTAATCTTCACTCCAGTGGTTCGGTGGCAAAAGGATAAAGGTGACCCAGCCTTCATTGGGGAAGCCAAGCCCACACAATGCCCCGCTAATGGTGTTTGCTGCTGCCCCGGAGCATCAAAAGGGTGACACTTAATGAGGGCAAAAGTGCCTGGAGCAGCTCTGGCATGGGAGGTTTGGAGAGATTCCCAGCCGAAGTGTGAGGGATCGGTATGGAGAGTTTGGATCTTTTAGGGGGAGACCAACAGGCCCATTTCTGAAGGAAATCGTGGGTCAGTGACAGAGATGTGAATTCAGGCACTGTCACACTTGTTATTTTGAGGCATTGTGTGTGAGGCTGCTGGGCCTGAGGCCTCATCTGTGGTTGAGGGAATCACAAAAGGGACTCCCCCATTCCAGCTGGGAATGATCCTCCCTGGGATCATCTCCCGCCTCACAAGTCCTCCAGGACTGCCGAAAGTGTCAGGGGCTGCTGAGGTTTGCAAGGAGAGGCCCTTCTCCTGCTTTAGGACTTTATGGAAAGCTGAGAATGTCCCTGCCTGGGATGATTCTTTGACATGTGAGCTGTGGTTGAGCATGGTGAGGAGCACCTGTGGGTGCTCAGAGACCCTGAGGGTTTTGGGAAGAGCTCATCCCTCTGCTCCAAGTGAAGCAGTGCCAGAGCCGAGCACAGGGAGGGGCTGGGGCAGAAACAAGCCCTGTGCATGTGGCCTTGGCATCAACCACCACTCACTGCCATAATTTCTTTTCTCTTCCTCACTCGTCCTTGCTCAAGTTGCTGCAGTGGACTTGTTGTTCTCCCTCCCCTGCTGGGAGGGGACGTGGAGGCCACGTGTTCTGCAGGGAGTGCAGGGTGGCAATAGGAAAAGGATTGTGCTGTTTGGTGGTTCATACAGTGGGTTTTGTTTATATTCTGTACCTAGTTTTCATGGTTCTGCTGCTTTTCTTCTGTGGTCTTTGTTCTTCCTCCCTTGCTGGGTTTGGAGCACAAGCCGTGGGTGCTCCATGATGGGCAGACTGGTCATCTCTGCAGATGTTTTTGGCTTGTGCTGAATTTGGGGTAAATATTTCATGCCACAGGAAGGGTAGTTCTAATTTTGAAATCCAGATTTTCAGCTGAGCTTAGGGAATGGAATTTCCAAGTGTGGCTGTTCTTGGTCATTAAATATTAAAGTGAGGCTGTGCCTGCTGGAGGGCTCAGCCAAACACTGAAGACTCTGAGCTGTCAGAGGAAGGGCCTGGGGGCTCCAGAGAGTACAGGGATGATATGGACCATTTTAAGGATAAGATCCCAGAAATACTAATGCTGCTCAGATGGATGTGGATAATCCCTTTGTGATACACTCACTTTGCTCTGTTTGCCTTTAAAAAGACAGTACTCGGGATGAGCTGTGAGAGTAGGACTGGGATGGCCAGACCTCACACAGCACTGCATTAACACTGCAAAATCAAACCAGGAGCCATCAGCTGCATCTTGGCTTAGAAAACGTGCTGCTGGCTGCAGGTTCCATGGCCTCAGCTGCGTTCCAGCTTGGAGCATTGACACAAACATACACTGAGGCACAGCAAGAACTGTCACTTCAAGAGCAGGTCAGGGCTGGAGCCATAAACAGTAAATCTGTGAGCTTCTAGCCTCCTTCTTTCCCACAGTTCCCAAACACTGCAATTCTTCCTTCCTCAGACAGAAAAGCCCCACAATGGAGGGTCACAGCCAAACGAGCTCATGGAAATATGACAAATGCAATTAGGTGAGCTGAGCTCCCAGCCCCCCCTCACCTCCCCGCCTCTCCAGGGACCTGCTGCATCGTTGGGCACTCGCCAGCAGCACTCAGGAATACATTGAGGAAGCTGTTCCAGCAGCCACCGCCCAGACTAGATAACAACATTTCCCCCCTCTTCCTGACATCTGTCTTCCTGACCTCCCTCTTCCCCGGTGTGTCTGCAGGGACGGTGTTGCCCAGGAGCGCCGGCCACACTCGGGGTTCTGCCAGGGACAGGCTGCAGTTCACACACCAGAGTTAGAAACACAAAATCCTGTGGCCAGTGCGTGCTTATCCCGGAGGAACAGGCACAGCTCATGCCGGGATCCTGCCAGTCTCCTTTGCCGTGGCTGGGGGGGCGGGTTCAGGTCCCTGGGCAGCTGTGGGGGCCCCACTTGTGCTTCCAGAGACCAGCGCCCGCTCAATCACTGCCTGGAGCCACTGGATGCCAGGCAGGCAGTCCCGGGAGCCAGGACCAGAGCACTGCTCCCAGCCAGGTCGGGAAAAGCAAATCCATTTCTGTTGTGTCCGCTTCGGGAATGCTGGATTTGTAAATTGTTCTCTTCAGAACTGGTGGGCGAGAAACGTGCAGCTCTCGGGACTGCAGGCTGGAGCTGCAGATGGTTTCCACCTGGGGGATTCCTACTGAACATGCAGAATCAGGAAAAACGTGGTTTATTTTAGTTTTCAGTTGATTTATGACCTTTAATCTTTGTCAGGATAGGTGGTGATGACTCTGCCTTAATGCCATGACTCCCGGTGTCTCTGCCCAGAGCCCCATGACAGCAGGGACTGCCCAACAGTTACAGTCCTGCACAGGTTTGAAAGAGTGAAGTTGCTGAACAAGAAAATGCTGGGATTCTTCCAAACAGGGAAAGCTTGTGAATGAGCAATGTAATAATGCTGCACATTAAATGTGCCCCGACACATCTTTACCCCCTGTTAAAGAGAGGAGGCACTTGGACATAATTGGTTCTTGGCTGCAGCAGAGCTTGGCTGGCACAGTAATCCCTTGGGAATAACACAGCTAATTATAATTGGAACTGGTGACCAGCAGCTTCTCCTTTCTCCCCGGCTGTGTCTGTGCTAATCAGAGGTAGGGAGATCTCCTGGACGTTTTGTGCTGAAATGTGCTAATCAAGGAGGGAAGGATTCAGCTTCAGAGCTTGGTGCTCTGTCAAATCCTAAATATCCTAGTGCGATGAGCTGAAGGGGATTTTGGATCCTGCTGGGTGGGAGGGGACCAGATTTGTCAGTCCCAGGCCTCTTCCCAAGTCCTGGATTGTGGCCTGCTGCTGCCTCACTTGAGGCTGGTTTTGGGAGACAGATTGTAAGATGTGAACTGGAGAGAGGCCTTTTTTTTTTACTTCTTTAAGAGATGTTAAATCCCCCAAATCTTTGGTGAGACTGGGGGAACTGCAGGTGTTCAGCTCCTCTGAGGGCAAGGTCTTGGGACTCTCAGAGTCCAGAATCAGGTTGGACTGGGCTTGGAGCAACCTGGTCTAGTGAAAGGTGTCTGTGCCCATGGCAGGGGATGGGACTGGATGATCTCAGTGTCCCTTCCAACCCAAACCATTCTGGGATTCTGTGAGGTCTAATCCCCAGCCCATCTGCAGCCAAAAGCATAAAGCCAGTCTCTGAGGGTACAGAGGGCAGAAGGGAGACAAATGCCAGTGGCAATTCTGATGTCAAAAATGGAAGGTCTGAGCCACAAGCATTATGAAGATCCTGGAGAAAGTTGTTTATAGGGAGAGACTTAACCCAGCCCTGTCTGTCCAGCTCATGGACAAGACCAACAGGTCTCTTTATTTCTATGCATCCACATTCGGGGGAAAAGCCTGGGTACTAAAAAGTTTTGTATTTGGCAGGCAAAGGAAGAAGGAACAAAGGCGGGAGCTGAGCATGGACAACGCCAAGTGGAAAAGAGGCACATGCTGGTTACAAAGAGGGTGAGTAACTATTGGAACAAATTAGCAATGGACTTGTTGGTTTAAGAACGCTTATATTTAAAAGATTACATTTCATAAAACATTTTTTTCCTGTTAGAGGTTGTAAGTCCAACACATGTTGACTCACAACTCCCTGGCACTCAGCTGGAGTTGTGGCCAGTGGCACCAGGAGGAAGTACCAGTTACTTTACTGGGGGCAGCTGTGAGGACTAGTTTAGACATAAAGAAAAACCTTAAAAAGCAAAAACAAAACACATGCACTTGTTCAGGATTTGGACAACGCAAGAGGACTTTCAGGCAATTAACTGGAATGTTACCTAGAGGAGAACTTGCTGTGGTGGCAGATAACACATGTCAGAGGTTTCTGGTCCAGCTGGAGAATGGCACTGAGCAGGGATGACCTGGAGGTTTGAGCCCTCAGTAACCATGTGCCCAATTCCCAGTGAGTCTTTCACACAATCCAATTAACTACAAACACAAGTGTGGAAGCAAATCAACTGCAATTCTGCTTCACTGGAAAACTACAGGGGCACATCAGGCAGCGAAGTTGCACTGACTGAGGATGTGTTTGTATAGCAGGTAGGAATTTCAAAAGTTTTCTTCTGCTTTTATTTTCCAGAAGTTAGCCAGCCTCCAGCCAAGAAGGGATATTTGCAGCCCTCCAGCCCTTTAAAAAAGTGAAGCAGGAACAGGATGGAAGGAACAGAATCTGTCACTGCACTCATTTGTAAGAGAAGCAGGAGATTGCTAAAAGCCAACTTGTAACTTGGCACAGCAGCCACACAGGGGTGAGTAACAGCTGCACACACAGTGTGGGTAAAGATAGAAATTCACTGGTCATAACAGTGAGACATAGAAAATTTGAAGCATTCAGAGTAGTTCCAAAGTGGCTCCATTTTTCTTTGTTCCAAAGGTGTGTACAGATGTTGCAGGGGAGTGAAACCCAGGGCCCAGACTTGCCCTGCTCAGTCAGGGATGCAGAAGTGGGGCTGGTACCTGGCAAAGTCCAGCTGACCACTCTGCCCCCCTCCAGCCCTGTGGGCTAGTGGGCTCCAGGGACAGACTGAGCTGCTTCCAGAGCCAGCTGCTTTGCCACTCTGGGGAAAGCAGGAACAGACGTCCCTGCCCTGCCTTGCTGCACCAGGAGCTCGGGGGAAGCTCATTCACAGATCCTTGAGTGCCTCAGTCTGGGCACAAGCCAAGCTGAGGAGTCTCAGCCCAGCCCAGCTCTGCCCAGGGCTCCACTGCAGCAGCTTGGACACCTTTGCTCTGTGGTGTTCCAGGTTTTAGGGAAGATTATTAACATTTATACTGACCCCAAGCCTCTAAGCCTTCCCTGAAGCTGAAGAGCTCAGCTCAGGCAGCAGTGGTTCCACAGCTGATCAGCCCCCCCAGCCCTGCACAGGCCTGGGCCACGTGAGCCTCTGCCTGGCAACTCCCTCTCCAGCAGCTCTGAGGGGCAAAATCTTTCTATAAATCCTCCCATCCACACACCAAACCCTTTTTCCCAACTTCACCACTGCAGGAAATTCAGCCTTGCACAGAAACTTTACTCCAATAAAGTCTCAGTCTCAGTTGCAGCACAGGGAAATCCCAGAGGCCGGTGGTTGTTATTTACTTAAGTGACATTTTAATTATGCAGAAGATGTTGGAGGATGCACAGGCTGCAAATGAGGGCTTCTCTCCTCTTCTGACAATGACATTTTAATTCCCATAGACTTAATACTTAATACTCACTGCAGACTTGAGATGGTTCACAAGCAGGTACTAAACTAAAAATGAAGCAGGACAGAATTAAACAATGAAAAAAACCCCTCCATAACAAATAAATAAATAAATAAAGCACCAAACCCACTGTAGCTGGAAAGGCTTTTCCTTTCAGGCTTGTTAGTGAAAGGCTGGAGCTCCTTAATTTCAGATACACACAGAGGCTTTCTGAAATGAATTCAAGATGACATTCAACAGCCAAGAAAACCACTGCTAATTATTTAATTAAATCATGTATTGAAACCTGCATGGAGACAACTGAAGAATCTGCCTCCAGTGTAAACACTTCAGCATTGATAAAACTCAGAGAGCAGGAATTACAAAAGGCACCTTCTCCAAAATCTGAATGAACCACCTCAGCAGAACCCATTTATATAACACAGACTGGTTTGGGTTGGAAGGGACCTCAAAGATTATCTCGGTCTATAAATACTTCAAACTATTCAAGGTCCAGTATGCTGTGAAGACCTTTTGCAATCACCTCATGTTTGCCACTGTGGGTATCTGCAACATGAATGAATCTCACACAAGCAAATTTAATTTGATGGTACCATGACAAAGTGTGTAGATGTAAAGAGGCACGAAATTTCATTGTTGCCTTCAGAAAAATTAATAACAAGTACACAAACTGTGCTGTGAGGGTGGCCTGAGGTTAAATTACCAATATTGCTCTAAGCAAGGCCAAAAAATCCAATGCTTCAAATTACTGTCTTGCAAGTGTGTTCTTTGTGGGTGGCTGGAAGCACTTTTAACAACAAAACCACCCTGAGAAGGACTCAAACAAGGCAAGAACCTCACAAAGCAAACCACCACCAAGCCTTTATTACAAAGAACCAGGATTCCAGAGCTTGTGTCCGTGGTGCTGCCACTCACACCCACCTGCTGAGTGGATTCCCTAATTCCCAGGACACCATGAGCCTTTGTTCCTGGCCTCAAGTGGGTGAGTGTTTGGATTCACCTGAACTGCTTCCTAGAATTCTGTTGCCAGCACTAAGTGGGCCAAAACAAGGAACCTCCCTTTTGGATGAGCCAAACACCGCAGGGGAAGGGAAAAAATATTTAAAAAAATAATAAATCACACACTGGACACAGTTATCACTACGAGAAGTCAAATGACTTGCTTTACATCCACATTGCAAATAATTTCACAAGCAGGAAAATGAATATACTGAGTCTCATCTCCCCCTGGGCAGGGTGAAGGGTGTTTGGGATCCTGTCGCTGGGACGTGCAAGAACACGGGCAGAGCCAGACTGAATCCATGTTATCTGTTGTTGTTTGGGTTTTGAACAAAATTGATGGAGTATGAGCCAGTTGACGAATCCTGTTTTATCTGGAAGTTTTCTGTTGACAGCCCGAAGGGGCGGAGAACCAAATTCCCAAGATCCTTCAGTTTGCCTGCAAGGAAAATCCAAAAGAGCACGGTGAGAACTGAGCAAAAAGAAAACTCCCACTGAATTATGGACAACTACAGTCCAACTCTACTGATTTACCTATTAATTTCAGGAAAATGCTGTGGAAATGTCTGCATTTTGGTAACATTTAGGCTCTTAACAGGAATTAGAAGTCATTGTTAAATACCCACAGGGTATGACAGTTAATAAAATCTAAAGACTTCTGTCAATATATATGTATCATACAGGCTTTCTCACTCTAGAAAATGAATCTTGCTACACCTATAAAAGGGGAAGGACAACAAAAGGACATATTTTAAAGCAAATCATATAATGATAGAATAGATGAAACAGAAGAAGCAGCAGAGGTAACAACAGAGGTAACAACTGTGTTCACTGTTGGCTGAACACAGGCTGACTGAGCCCCTGGCACGACAAGACAAAGGAAGAAGATGGTCAGTTTTCCAAGAAAAACATTATTTTCCTCCTGGCTTCACTGATGAACTGTAGACTGATTTCCCAAAGAATAAACAAGAGAAGTCTGGACAAGTTGAAGCCTAAGCTGGGTTTGCATCCCCAGGCTACACCCCACCTTCCCAAAGCCTTCCACCTGCACTGATCCCTCAGGGCAGTGAATGGATTTTGTTTTGCTGGGAGTTGAATGTGACAACAGCAATAGCTGACATGGAAAATCCACCTGAGCAGCTGCAGCAGCCACAGTCCTGTAAGAAAACATGCAAATGCCACACCTATTCCTACCTGAGGTGCTTCCAGTTATGGGAAACACCTGTCACTGTGGTCACCTCACCTGGGTTCTGTCTGGTGCCAGGCCAGACTGGAGCAGTAAAATCATGGAATAGTTTGGGTTGGAAAGGACCTTGAAGCTCATCTCGTTTCACCCCCCTGCCATGGGCAGGGACAGCTTCCACTAGCCCAGGTTGCTCCAAGCCCCGTCCAACCCGGCCTTGGACACTTCCAGGGATGGAGCAGCCACAGCTTCTCTGGGCAGCCTGTGCCAGGGCCTCCCCACCCTCACAG
>JAYRBT010000028.1:16427123-16450175 GCA_036023395.1 Myiotriccus ornatus | reverse complement strand
CAGTAAGGAATTTCTTCCTAATATCTCATCTAAACCTACTCTCTGTCAGTTTGAAGCCATTCCCTCTTGTCCTGTCCTTACAGTTCCTGATGAAGGGTCCCTCTCCAGCCTCCCTGTAGCCCCTTCAGATACTGGAAGGGGCTCTGAGGTCTCCACACAACCTTCTCTTCTCTGGGCTGAACAGCCCCAACTTTCCTGACCTGTCTCCATGGGGGAGGTGCTTTATCCCCTTATCAACTTTGTGGCCTCCTCTGAACTTCACAGCAGGGAAGAAAGAAGTACAGAAACATGAGCAGGGAAGTCCTATGTCAGTTCTTTGCAGAAAGATCTGTGCTTTTCCTGTGACTGTGCTCAAAACAGAACATATCCAAGCCTCAAAAAAAGCCAACCTTACCCCTGACCCTACCAAAGCAGCTAGGTGGTGAGACAATTTTTCTTCAATTTGATTTTTGTTAATGTGAGGATTAACAGGAGGTGGTTCAGAGATCTGGCCAAAGTCACTCCAGGGAGCAGCTCAGGTAGGATTAACCTCTTTGTACTGGTGGTGTTTTTTTTTAAGATACATGTCTAAGGTAAGTTAACTATTAACCTCCTACCTTTATGCTGCACCCTAAAAGCATTTTGGTTATAAAACCATCAAGTAGTTTGGCAGCATCTCTGTGAGTGACATGAATAGTTGCTATTGTACTTCTGGGCAAACATTTTGGTCATTGCTGAGCTTCAGGTTTGGGGTGAGACGTGTCTTTGTGTGGTGGGAGAATCCTGGCAGAGTCTGGCGTGGCTGGAGTCCCCCAGGCCCTGCAGCTGGTTTGCCTGTGTCAGGAAACTGTGAAAGGTCTTTTCTAATTGCAGGGAGCACGATGCTCTTTTCCAGGCACTCCAGAGCCAATAAACACACCCCAGATGCCTCGGGATCCTGCAGCTGGGGCAGCTCTCGGGGAGAACCGAGACCATATGATAGATTTAGTACTTTATTCTTCATCTCACTGCGACTGAATAATTCAAACAACACAGTCACAGGTCACCTTCCTGTTCTATCACTTCATTGCACAGACAGCAATGGCTCTGGGGCAGCCACACTGAATATAAATTGTTAATGAGGCAGAAGAAAGCCTTAGCTTTTCCGGGAACTCCAGCCCAGAGCTGCTCCTGCTGTCCTGGCACACATAAACCCATCATTGTAGGGAAGCAGTGTTTCCTCCTCCCCCACCTCCTTTCATCCCTAAATTAGGATCTGTAGTTAAGAAAAGCTCTCTTAGCACAGAGCCTGTGCTTGGAGGAAGGAAAAGGCACGTGGGGCTGGAACTCAGCTGCAGAGAGTTCCCAGCCATCACACACTCCTTGTCCCCAAGCAGGGTCACACTCTCCTCTCTGAGACCTTATTTTCATAGGTTTTGTTCTTTTTATTTCAGAGAGACCATGTCTACTTTTCACCTGCAACTTCAGCACATTAAATTTCTTCAACAAAGCAATATTCAGGGGTTAACAAGAAAACTTACTGGTAAAAATCAATTTAGGCCTCAGAAGTCTGTGATTCATCACTCACCTAAACTGCAATTTAACACCCTATTGAAAAAGGCAAATGCAGGGAAAGATTCCTCACAATTTACATTAGGATGTAACAGCCAAAATTAATTCCTATTCAGTCTTTCTGGCAATAATTCTAGTTTAGTTGCTGGTGTTAACGTGGTGTTTGGAAGTTGAAAAGCTACATATTGTTTGTGTTAAGATTCTTTTTTTGGATAAAAGACAGATTTCCTGATGAGGTCTCCTCTCTGTGTAACTTTCTGTATTACCAACATTTATAAAGCAATAAAAAGAGCAAGGGCAAATCTTTCTCCTTTCCATAAAATGCTGAGGACTGACCTGTAGGAAACTGTATCTTAGCTCTGGTTTAACTATTTAAAGTGACCTCCCTATATGCACTATTGGGATTTAGCAGCTTAGCTGTAAATACAACATAACCTTCAGTGTCCAAAAAAAACCCCAGAAAACATAATTCTTTAGATATGAAGCCTTATAAATATTTTTCTGATCTCAGGTAGTTGGGATTTGTCTCGTTTTGTCAGGAAGGCCCAGCTGATGTGCTCTGAGAGCCTTCCCAGTAATACACTGATAATCCAGCACAGTCCCCTATTTTCTGCAAGGCACTCATTTATAACTCCAGTTTTTAATTTGATTTGATGAACTCTGTGTGTGTAAGATGGGCTGCACACACTGGCAAGTTCAATCCCAGGTTTTTGTATTTAATATCCTTGGCTCCCCTGTAGCTGTATCATTGTCACAGCCCCCATGCTCCTCTAACTATTGCAAACTTCCCCTCTCCTCACACCCTCTCCCCAGAGGAGTGGTCCTAGTTATCACAATAATTATAGTTTCTCTAAACAAGACTGGCTTGTTGCTCAAGAGCTGGAAATCGTTGGCTTTGAGGTCAGAAGAAAAATACAAAAGAAGAGAGAAAATGGTCACTGTGTGTTCACATCCTTGGACAGACACTGAGGCAGAGGATACTCATCCTATGCAAGTATAAAGGGAAAGATCCAAATGGATTTCAAAGCTACTTCCCAAATGTGTTTTAGGTTAAGCTTTCTTTGATGTGGAACTCAGAGGTCACTTCAGCCTGAGCAAACTTCAGTGACAAAAGAACTGACCTGCAAAGGCTGAATGGAAAACATGAAAATAACTTATAAATACAAACATCAGCTTTGGAAAAGTAAGATCCTTGCAGAACACACAGCTCAAATGGACTTGGTCTGGCCACAAAATAGGATTTTTCTAGTGACATCGACTTCATCAGTCACATGCAGCACCACTTGCACACAAGAATTCCTCCTGAGGTAGTCAGGAAAGAAAATCTAGCCAAGAATGTGTACTCTGACTTATTTACACACAATCACATCAGAAGTGGTTTCAGCTTCTGACAAACTATGTGGTAATGAGCTGTAGCACTGGAAAACAGGAAACACACTTGGGGAGGGAGGAAGATGCACTCCATTTGTTTTGGTTTGTTTACATACAGCTCCAGTTTTCAGGACAGTGGGAGTTAGTTGGGTACCTCTGGATTTGTTTCAGTGAAAGAATAAAAGCTAAGCATTTATTTGGCTGATTCATTGACCAAGACAAGGATCAACTCAATATCCAAACTTCAAAGGAGCCAAAGCATGAACTGGGACATTCTTTCTAAAGATTCTGTTGGTAATTTCAATTTACTCTCAGTGCTCCTGGAGCAGGCCTAGCCTGGAACTATTAGGATGCATCTGACTTGCTCTCCTGGAACCAAAATATCTGGAGTACAAGCCAGATACCTGAGCTGACCCTGTGAGAAGGCAAGAATGCACCTGGCACTGAACCCTCAGTCAGACCATCTCCTGACAGATTGCCATAAGCCTCTGTCTATCCTGACCCAGGACTCCCTTGGGAAACAGCATTAACAAAGGTCTGGAGAAAGACAAGCGGAAACAGCTCAGAACAAATCCACTGTACACCAAAAACAATCCAAAGGAATCTCATAACCACCACACTGTATGAAGTCTGTCATCTTCCAGAATTCCCATCTAACCCTCCTTCTTCATTGTAAGGGTTTTTCCCTGACCTCAGGCAGAACAGGAGCACTTTGTAAACCTTAGGAAGTACTTCATTCCCAGGCCCCCAAGGGCAGCTCCATGACATCACCAGTGTCTCTCGCACCAACAAGATACAGGGAATCTTTCAGCACTTAAGAAAATGAGCTCCCCATATTCCTGACTTAATTTCAAGTGTTCTATTCAGAGAATAAATTATAGAAACCCCCTCAGTTTGTGTTACATTGGGGACCACAAGCAGTGCTCTTAGCACTGTATAATATCTGTATAATATCACCTGTCCCACTGACAGCATAGAATTTAACAATACATGTGACAATTTAGATGAATCCTGTCACACACAAAGGTGGTGGATGAACACAAGGTTATATGTTGTACTGTCCACTCTTAGTCTGGTCCTCCTGGCTGTTTGTAACTCACTGTATGTTTGTAACATCACTGAGAAGGAAATTTCTTTCTCAAGAACCCACTTAAAATTTTCTGAACTGGTTGCCAAAGGACCAGTTCATTTCTGCAGTGCTAAGTGCCACTTTTAAAGTTTTAACCCTTCTAAAAAAGATCACATCTAGTCTGAAATCTAGGCAAAAAAGCAGCAGCATAGAATCAGGTTTGAATTTATTGTTTCCTTGTGATAGTGAGGCCCTTTAGAGTTCAAAAAAGATCAGGAATTTTCATATTATTTTGTGCTGAGACCCATCCCATGTCCTACAAATGGGTCTGATCCTTCTGGAGATTTTCTGCATTTCTCATTTATTTATAGCACTATCAACCTTCTTTATTTATGGCTTGTTCTAAGTACAATGGTGGAAACAGAATTTGGTCCTGTAAAGCCCTAGAAAGCCTCACTGACACTTTGCCAGGTCAGAGCAGGTACAAAGCAAGAGCAAATCAGGGTCTGCAGATCAAGAAAAGAAATTACACAAAAATATCAGCTTCAGCACAAGCCCTGAAAGTCTCTTCTTCCTAAATGTATTAAGAATCAGTGTCAGAGTTAGACAGCCTGAGTTTATTTAACCTGATTCTCTGCAGAACAGCAAAACCCTGCCTTCCCCTTCCCATCACAAACCCTCCAAGCCTGCTCATCTCAAAGCATTTCATCTCCTGCCTGTCACACCCAAAATGAGCAGAGAGCTCCTGAGAGCTATTTCTGAAGCAGGGCAGGTACAGTCTCCTTACACTTTCCCTGGTCTTTGCTCTTTCGTGTGGCTCTTCTAAGCAGTGCAAATGAAAAATTTATATTAAAAAACCCCTCACTTGAAAAAGCACAAGGATTCCCGAACCTGTAAGAATTCACTCACCCTGTTAATGAGGAGACAACGTTGACAGCAGCCTTTTTTTGGCAAGAGGTTCCCTTCAAAAGTGTTAATTTAACCATATAACTGTTTTACATATATATCTCTATGTAAACCAGCCAACCTTGCTCAGGAACTCTAAGTATTTATCCTCTTCAAATACATCAGTCCAGTTAAGATGTCATCCAAGCAAATACCACACAACAAGGTGATGGGGGCACAGACATTCAGATGAGTTGCACTAATTAAATTATCTTTTCTACCAACAAGTCTTTTGTTATAGAATTGTAAAAATCAAGACACAATGAACTGTGCCATTAGGAAATGTAATCACCCTCCTAACAAGGCCTGCTTGTAACACTGGGCAGGTCCAATTCAGACTCTAAACAAACAGTGATGAAATACTGTATAAATCAAGGTAAACATGAAGACTTGGAGGTCTGTAGGTTGGAAGTGCCACAGAAAGAATCAGATTTATTTCTTCAGACACAAGATCAAACACCCTCAGTTATTACAGCTGGGTGACTTCTTTTACATAAGGGTTTGGTGAAACCCCTGGTTTATCCCTTCCAGGGGAATGTTTGCTTTGAAGGTTTGTTGCAGGGCAAGGGTAGAGCAGTTGGTCTGTTTCAAACCATTTTCCCCAGCTTTTACATACTTCAATATTAAATTCTTTTAGAAGGTCTTAAGTATTCTTTCTTTGAATGTAATTTTCTTTCTGGGAGAATTATTTGGCCAGCACTTACTGTAGGTGACACCAAGAAACAGAGAACTACAAAGAAATTAGGAGTTTTGTTTAACACAAATATTTGCTTTAAGATTTACCTTCTTACATTTTATACAAGAGATTCTATTCATGTTTTTTTTTTTCCTCCAGTAGACTATGAAGGTTATTATGGAAGTTATATGTACATGCTACTTACCCAACATTTCTTTCTTTAATTTTTCATTCCTCTCTTCAATTTGTCTTGGTAATCGCTGTGGAGAGAGAGAAAAGCTGGAATCAGACCCCTGCTTTCAATAATGCTGTAGGGCAAATGATGGGATTTTTATACACATATCCAGGATACATTTCTCACCCCAGAAATGTATTTGTTTGTACTTATGGACACCTGTTTATCTGGTGCCTGTGATACTTAACTCAAAGTACAGCTCCTGGTAAAGCAGTTTATCTGCCCTGCCAATCCCTCAAAAACTGTGTGGAAGCTAAAAATTCACAGCACTTACACACCTGTTAAAAAGAAACCCTAAACGTTGATCCCATATAATTAAACTTCCAGAAAAGCAGCAATAGGGATTATTTGGCCATGAAACATGATCATTTCAAACTGGTTAGTTTGGCACTGAAGGTTCAAAAGTAACTGAAGTGGTGACACCAGGGTTTAATCAGAAAAGCAGTACTGCACTCCTGAAATATAAACAGAGCTGAAATACCAGAGCAGGTACCAAATCAGCAGTCAAAGCAAAGAACTACTCTGTATTTAATATTTTAAAACTGTCATTTAACAAGGTCATGACACTCCCTAAAGCAGGATATGAAATCATTTCTAGGTACAGAAAGGAGAAAGTTTTGCTGTAACGATGAGTGGGGCAAATTTGCAGATTCTCCTGCTGCATCATCTTCATTGCCAGCGAGGGGGAAAAACTGCTGTGATATTTCTGCAAAGCAGAGGCACTTTTACCTTCCAAAAAAGCAAAGCTCCTACATGTCAGATACATTAACCACGTATGTGGAGCCAACATTACAGCTGAAATTGGTTTATGATGAAATTTAGATTTATGATGAATATTTTAAGAAGTGTAAAACTGTCAGGATTTCCCTAATGATTTTTCAAGAGGGGAGCTTTAAGCTTCAGCCTCAATAGATTCATTCTCCCCTGAAATCTGACAAAGAGCAGGACCAGCTTGGAGCAGAACATCCTAAATCCCACAGCAGTGTAAATTGAGGGCATTTTGTACAAAGTGTTCTGCACCACATGTGAGCCCAAAGCCTCTGCCTGGAAAAATGAGGTCAAGGAGCAGAAGGTACGTGTATCAGTCAACCTCTGCACTTCCAGCCACAAAAAATTAAGAATAAATCAGTGATTATTCTAAAATATTCCTGGAAGATGGCCAGGAGGAACAGCAGCACTTATGATTGACTGGGGACTGAGCAAGGGCTCTTTTGTGAGATTATTAGAGGCACAGTCTCTGAGAGAAAACGATGGTTTTGCTTGAGGTATAAAGGGCAGTGTCTGTACTTTGAGGGGGTTCCAACCAGCCTAAACAGATCCAGCCATTCCTGAGGGTCACACTTAGAATCACAGAGTATCCTGAGCTGGAAAGGACCCACAGGGATCAAGTCCAGCTCCTGGCCCTGCCCAGGACACCCCAACAATCCCACCAGGAGCCTGAGAACATTGTCCAAACACTCCTTGAGCTCTGGCAGCCTTGGGGCCGTGCCCACTGCCCTGGGGAGCCTGTTCAGCCTCGAGCTGCTGCCACCCTGGCACAGGGGAAGCCCCTGCACAGCCCTGCAGGCACCAAAGGTTTGGGGGTCAGCTCAGCTGTTCTGTGCAGTCACACCCTCACCCATAACAGGAGTTACACAGTTAAGCAGCATATTTGTCTGCCATCAGTGCAACTGATCCAGTCCCAAAGGAAATCATTTCAGGCAAGATTTCTTGCCTAATACGCCATAAAGGCCGTTTCTAATCTGTCACTTACAACATCACAGTGTGGGGAAAGGGTGAGGGAGAATCACTACTAATGATTTATTTTCCCAACTGGAATGTTAAAACAATTAAGCCTTTCAAAAACATTTTTGTAACAACACATTCAAAGGGGATTTTGAGTCAAATTTGCAGGTGATGCAAATGATTTTTTTTTTCTTTCTGGGATAGAATCCAGTGCAGGTTCACTGATGTGAAGCTGAACTAAAATAATAGAGCCCTTTGAAAATTTAACCAGCTATAAATAAAGTCAAGTATTGGCACAGATTTGGGTGCCCAACTAAGAATTACATTTTCAAATTGCATCCATTTATCTTTACTGAGTTTTTTTTTATTTTTTTTTACATTTACAGAACTAAGGAATAGTTTGGTTGTTGTTTTCCCCGCTCAGCTCTTCCCAGGCTCTCTGGTGTCCACAAACCATTCCCCTGCCATGCTTTGCAGCTCCCACTTGGATAAAAAGTGGCAACCCACGCATTTTTCAGAGTGGCTGCCTTTCATCAGCACATGTTCCTTCAAACCCACACCTGTCTGGCTGCACCTCTACCACATTTGTCCTGTCAACACAGCCTCCATAACCTCTTTCCAAAAACAAGAACAGCAGCCTCTAAGAGGAGTCTGCAGAAAACAGACTTCCCTTCTTGCAACCCTTGTGAAAAGCCCCTCTGAACTTGTCAAATCCAGAGCTACTTCCACACTGAATATCACCAGATACTTCACTTCCTGCTGGTGCTTTGCACAAAGAGTTACTTAAAGCTCAAATCAGCAGGTTGTGGCAGTGACTTCAAATCCCCACTGAGGAGGGATTATTTACATGTTAGGCTGGGGTTTCAGGAAGTGCCAGGGGTTTATCTTTTCATCCAAGCTGACACATCCTAAAAGCCAAGGAAGGTTTTAAAGCACTTCCTTACATGTACAGAGATATGGCCAAGATTTTGCAAGAAATGTGTCATTCTGAAGTATTTGTAATTTGATTGAAAGTGGTGAAAGTGGACACTGGAACACAGGACTGAGCTGAAGAATTACTAAGCTGCAGAATTCTTTTATATTAGAAGAAAGTAACTGAATCAGAAGAGGCTGTTTGCTAGTCACAAAGTGCCTTTCCCTGCAGGAAAAGGCTGAGGTTTTGAAGATTATTAGCCCATTTCAGTCACCATTAATAAAATAACTCAAGACTGCCCAATCCACACAGAAGGCACAGCAGAGAACAAGAAGGGAAAACAGCTGAATGGAAGAAACAAAATACCAACATTTTAAAGTAGACACAAATCTACAGACTGAGAGAATCCTGTCTTTTTTTTCATTCTCAAAATTATATAATGAAATAGTAAATAAAAAATTATGTCATAAAGGCATTTGACTGCAAATTAACCAATCAGAAAAATAATTCTCCTGAAAGACAGACACTCAGTTATGAACCAGCCAGTTCTTAGCTGCATCACAGGGTACTTCTGTTCTGACCTCCAAATTGCAGATCTGTACTGAAATGCTGGCACTAATATGCAGTAGGTTCAGGCACCCTCTTCTAGCACACACAGAAATACAATTAACAGCCTTGATCAGAGAATGTAAATTGTGTGTGTGAGCTGTTCAACAGCTCAACAGGTCATTAGATGCTCAGAACACGCATTTACTTTCAGTCATTTAACAAAGGTAAAAGGAGGATTCTGCTTTATGGAGCAGAGACTTGTCATGGAATTTGTGGCAGATCATTCAGTCTTCCTTATGTAAAACCAGATGAGAAAACCACTATTATTTAAGACTTGAAAAAAACCCCGTTATACCACTGCATAGGAAGCTGCTTAAACAGACAGCACTGAATATTTAGAATAGGAAAGGAAGTCAAAATGAGGTTTAAAGTTAGGCTAAAGTACAAAAGGCTTACCATGCAAGCTTCTCTGGCTTGATGAACTGATGGGTCTTTTTCTAGGATTGCCTTATAATCTTCCAGAGCTTCATCTAGTTTTTCTGTTTTTTCATATAGTTCTGCTCTCCTCAGCAAAGCTCTAATATAGTGAGGGTCTAATTCCACAGCTGGAAAACAAAACCAAAGCACAGTATTTTACTTGAGACATTTCTACACCCCTTAAATGAATTCTTAAGTGTGTATTAAATTCTTAAGTTACCTTTATAATGTAACTTAGAATCAAGCAGAGCTTAAAAGCTAAGTCAGAATTCAGAAAGACAAACAGCTGCCTGGGAAAGTCTCATGCAAATGATCATATTTCACTTAATGTCCATAATCTATCACAGATGGAAGTGATTTATAATGTACATTTAATTTTGCAATACTATATATGCAGAGATTCTAAGTGATGCTTCAGAAAGTTTAAGGACCTGTAAGATATTTCAGCTTCTGTGTATTTAACAAGTGTATATTACTGGATCACAGATATAGTTAAATATGCCTAAAGATACATATAGCAGGGAAAATAAGCATTTCCATGCTTAGTTCAAGTTGAGACAAACTCCAGGAGAATCACTGGTGCTGTTCTGAATTTAGTATCAAACTGTCAAAATTGGGTTGGGAATCCACAGTTATTTTAGCTTTACAAGTCAGCAGAGGGGCATCCTAACTGGATTTAAGCTCTTCCTCTCCTCGTTCCCATGGCAGCCATGACTGTTGTCCTTAGCACTTCAGACTGAACGCCAAACTTAACAGACACCTCCAAATGGTAATTCCTCAAGAACTCCTTAATCCATTTTTCGTCAGAAAAAAGAGGGAGTATGAAAGATTTTTTCATCACAGAAAGAGGGAATATGAAAGGTCTGTCCATTTTGTAATTACTAACCCATTAAAATGGTTCTAGGGACAATTAAATCCAGGATTATCTAACTAAACATTCTATCTTATTTCCTCTGGAAGGACAAAGGCAATGCTACAGTCAGCAAGTGCAGGCTAGTGTGAATTGTTCTGCTGTCCTCCAAGTGTTGCACTGCGGTCTGTAAGTCCCTGGGGACGTCAGGCACTGGCAGTTTAAGTCTCTCTGCTGCAGAGCAGATTGATTCCCCTTCAGCCACTACAAAAGTAAAAGTGTTTTTCAAACTGCACCACCACCAAAGCAAGTGAACCCCCCCCAGTGACAGAGGCCAGCTGGGATTTGGTACCTTCAGGAGTACTTTTAGCACGTACAAAATCATATTTACTGTACAAGCAGTACTGGCACACAGCCACTGGATTAGTTTTCTGATTGGTAATTTGGGCTTTTTTCCCCAGCTGTCATGGGGAGTTTAACAAATACTCGAGTGTGGGTGAGTGGGTGGAAGCAATAAAGCAAAGCACAGCTGAAATGATTCCACCAGAAGGTGCAGAGAGAAAACTATGCAGGGCAAGAACGGGAGAGCACAAGCCCTTGTGACAAAGCAAAAGCTGTGCAGAAAATGGACTTGATAATGCTTTTAACTCTATAAAGCCTCACAGTTCTTTGGAATCTGGGATTAAACCAAGATTTGGCAGGGAATGGCAGGTGGAAGTGGGTTTAAAATAGTAGGTGTAAGGAAACAGTTTCCATAGTAAAAAGACTTCCCTATTCAAAAGAAGTACAAAGAGCAGCATTATTGGTACAAGAGAATTATTCCAGACAGGAAAAGTTTGATAGACATTTTACAAAAGAAATAATACAAATCAGGTGTCTTCCATCACAGCTTTCCATTAAATTCTTTAAACACCCTTATGCCCAAAATTATAGCTCTGCAATAAGGCACTAACAGGCACAATTTATGCAGGAGAGATCTGGCAGAAGTGCAGCACACAGAGGAAGGAAAAAGTGGTACCTTTTGTGCAGTCACTCAGGGCAGCTTCTGTCTTGTCCTGCAAAGAGCACAACAGAGTTTTGTTACATTTAAGTCATATTTCTTCATGATGGTGGTGGAGGCACCGTCCCTGGAGGTGTCCAAGGAATGACTGGAAGTGGGACTCAGTGCTCTGGTCTGGTTGGCAACTTGGTGATGGGTCACAGGTTGGACTCGATGATCTTGGAGGTCTTTTCCAACCTCAGTGATTCTGTGATTCTTGGGAAACAGATTATTTACAACTGCAAGTAAACACGTTTGTGTGGCATTCCAAGGAACTGGGATATTTGTCTAATCAGGGATCCTGTTTTCACCTAAACTAAAAGGTTTTAAAGAAAATAAATCAGGCTGTTCTGAGCTTGTACTGTTGATTTAAGTAGTAGGAATCTTTCTACTCTCAGTATTTTCTCCTCCATGAACAGAAGCTGTCTCAGGGAAGAATGCCTCACAAGCTAAAATGGGAGCAGCAGGTATGGAAGAACCAATTTAGGGGGAAGTTATTAATAATATGAATCAGTTTTCAGAGTAAAGTGTTAGTCTGTTGGGTCCCACTGATCTATACTGGTGAGATACACTAGTCCTTGTATCATCTTGGGCTCCTTTGGGGACCACTGGATTAGCTTCCCATGGATACAAATAGTTAACATTTGGATCAGTTTTTCAGTTTACAGCTTTCATATTTGAAAGATACACCAGCATCTTTTAATACAGGTTCTATTCTGGTTTTTTTTCTTGCCTGCTCAAACAGTTCAGTTTCCCAACGGCAAATCAGATAATTCCAGCCAAACAGGAATATTCTGTGCTGAGTAAGAATTTATTTATTTATTTATGCCTAAGTATGGCTGAAAGGTACATTTCTAAGCAGAGCTACATCTCTCAATCCTGGAGGAACACTGCAAGAAAGTTCCTTTTCCAGGAGGGTAAACTGAGAACAGGAGTCACTGTGCTATTTTTCTGTTCCAAGTGCAACTTCCAGGTTTATATTCATCTGCAGTAAAAACAAGTGTACCAGGAATTCTACTGGGAGGACAGACTGAGCAAAACCTGCAAACAGCTTTATCCTTTGCCCTCCTTTCTGCACCCCTAATCACTTCATTATTGCATCTGCCATAGAATCAATACACAGTGTTGCACAGAACAAGAACACTCACCTGTTTCATTTTTGCAGCAGCTCTATTTGAAAACAGAACAGCCCTGTCTTTCTGGAAGCAGGCTGGACAAATCTGCAGAGCCTTTGTGTAAGAGTCTTCTGCCTCTCCATAATCTGCAGGTGCAATAGAAGAAAAAGAAAAAAACAAACCCCAAACCAAACTATTCATTTCAAATCCATGAACCACATGGCTGAGATTTCTTTCGAAACATTTCTCCATGTATGATGCAGTATTAAACCAGAATCAGTAGCTGCTCTCTAAGCACATTACTAAGTAGTACATAGATCAAACACAATTATTTTAAAATTCACACCCTTATAAAAGCAGTAATATAGTCCTGAGCTCAATATGACAAGTGCAGCATGATGTGTGTGTAATTCTCATCCCTGAAACTGCTTCCTTCTATTTGAGTCCCAGCCTTACAGGCAGAACCTCCTTACATTAAGTGTATCCTTGATCCGAAGGGAAGCGTGTGCTGAAACATGTCACTGCACTGATACCTGTTCAAAGCAGCTGCAGAGACATTTTGCTGCCACACAGGTGCTTCAAAGGCTGTGTGTTTGTGATGAGGAAGCACTTTGGCAGGCACAGGCACACTGAAAAGATGTGCCAAAGAATTTATCAAGCAGAGGCTGTGGATGAGCCCTCACGAGATGACTCAGCCAACACTGCAGGCTTGTGGCTTTCATGGGCTGGGCAGTTTCCCTCCGCCGCTCTGATGCTTCCCGGAACTGGTAAATCATTCCCCAGGAATCCTTTCCTCTCAGCACACAATAAGAGACTTCCAGCAGGAAGGCCACTGTCTGGTTATCAGGGTACACCAGTTCCTTGGTTGTGTCCCTGCTGACTGAGGAAAGTAGGAATCTGCATTTCCCAGTTTCTTTGTGAATCCTCCACCCACGGAACATTAAATGAAAGGCTGGTGGCAGAACCACTCCCCCCTTTATGTTTTTTTAATAAAAAGCAATGTACAAAGGTACAAGAGAGCTACAGACCCCCAAGTCCTGCATCACTTCCAAGCACATGCATTAGCCAAACCCAGAGCCCAGGAGAAGCCTTTTCTGATTAGTGAAAGAAACCCCAGCACTTGGAAGGCAGTTCTGTACCATGTTCCCGGATTAAACACTCAGCTTTCATGAGAATCCTCCTTTAGCAATCCAAGTCTTTGTGATTTAAACAACTCTAAAGGAGGTCTGGTATCTCTTTTCTCTAGAGCTGGATGAAAAACTAATGATGTGATAAAATTGAGCAAGGATAGGTGTGAAATCTTCCTATGGGTTTCCTGCAACATCACCGTGATGGCTGACTATTAACCTAAGCTTCTCTAACATCCATGAGGTGTTAAAAGATTATCAACCCACCTCCTTTCTTGAACTGCTCATTTCCTTTCTCCTTCAGCATTGTGCTCTCCTTTCTTCTTCTCTACAAAAGAAAAGACAATGTCTCAAAGTATTTAATTGAAATGAACAAGTAGGTCAGCTTAGTTCCAAATAAAGTATGAATGGAAATCAGAATAACACATAACCTGAAGAATTTTAAGTAGTACCAAGCTTGCTTGCTTGTAGCCACTGTGACATGATATACTTTAGATATCCATGAAACACTGGAGTGTAACAGCAAGGCAATTAAAAAGCTCCAGTTCATGGACACCAGTGTGCAGGAAGAGCATCCAGAGTGAATTACACGGTTTAAACCAACCTGTTAGCATTTTAGCTGACTGTTTGCTTCCCCTTTCCAAGTGAATTTAATTCAATCACTGCAGGCCAACTATGTAGAATATCTTTTAAGTGTAAAGTTTTCCTTGAAATAATTCCACCTCAGCAATTCCCAGCTACTTCCAGGGATGTACAAAGCATGTTGAGCTGACTGCATTAGAAAAGGTCCATGGTTGATACTGCCCTGAAAGATTTCTTATGCAGAGAATGACTGAATCATCACAACCAGAGACAGGATTGTTCTGCGGTACAGTGAGAATTGCACAAGCTGAGCAGAGTTGTGTTTTCAACCATGAATATCTTGGCACAAGTGGAGTTGACATGAGGGCTCTTCACCTTTGACACAGAAAACACAGGATGTCACCGAGCCACCCCTTCAACCTACTGACAGTGGAAGTGTTTCACAGGCAGACATTCCTCTCACCACTGAAAACAAAGCAGTGTAAGACTCAGGAACATCAAAAAGCGATGCTCGAGTTCGTGAGTCGTTTCTATGGTAGAAAACTGATCATTTGACCACTGATTTTCCTCCCAGCACACAAAGGACTTAAATCAAGGTGTCTGTAAATTACAGATCACTGAGCAATTAAAAAGCCAACACTAGGGAAAGGAGCAGTTTCCTTTCCTGCAGATTGTGTGAATCAAGGATTAATGCAATTATCAATATCGCACAGAACATCTCCTTGGAAACAGCTAAATATAGTTCTGTGTGTGGAGCACTGCACCACTCACAGCTATGCCAAGGAGCTGACAAACAATGCAAAAGCAGAGCTTCTCTCCTCCAGCTTTTATTGGCTTGGGGAATTAATTCACCTGACCATTGTCACCACCTTGGTTAGTAACAAATCACAGTGCTCTGCAAACCAGGCTCAGTGCAAGAGCACTCAGTTGTGACACACAAAATTATACAGCAAAATCTCATCTCACCCTTTCCATACGTGCCCAGATCATGAAATTTGTTCCTACTGCCCATTAAATGTTTTCTAATACACACCGCTTGTCACATTTAAAAAAACCCCCAAAACAAAGGGCAGACAAAAACATGCCCCACTATTTAGAAAATGCCTTTCCTCAGGGTGGGCTGAGAAATCCACCCAAACCTTTCCACAGTGCACCAATGGCCATGGGCTTTCTAAATACGAGCACACAAATTCAACACTCCAGGCTCAGGCTGCAATAAAATCCCAAACTCTTTGTATATGTGCAGGACTCTGCTGTTCAGCACAGGGAATATGGAACTGCTACACCTGAATTTTCAAAGAACAGACAGAACAGCTCCAGCAAAGTCACTGTCACACACAGCCGGGCTTGCACAGAAAGGGGCTTTCAAACCATCTCCAGTGCACACAAAGTGGAAGTTGGCACAACATTTTTGTACCAGTGAACAAAGCAGGCAGATCCCAGCACAGAACAGGTCTGGAGATGATGTCCTACTGGAAAGATCTCCATAGACAACCCTCATTCAAGAGCAGAAATGCCTGAAACACAAGCCCTACTGACTTCATTGCTCATGACCTATTTAGAAGTGGCCTTTCAGTGCCATTAGCTGATTCACTGCTGCACAGGGTTGAGTTACAGCTCTACAAGAATGAAAGAATTTTTTTTATAAACAGAACTACAGCATGGTCACACTATTCCTGAGGCAGAAAGCCTAAAACCAAGGCATACTGGATGAAAAGTTTTACCTGTATTATCATTATTTTGTTTCCTTTTATTAAAATTATGACAAAGTTTTCACTCTAGTTATGTATTAAATGCTAATATAAACAGTAATTTGCAGCAAGAAAGATTCAGAAGAATAAGCTTAATATTAAAAAAGAAGAGTAATAGGAACAACAACAAAGAAACAAAGCAGCATTTTTAAGAGCATTATGTATGGGTTTGCTACTTACTCAGCTCCCTGCAAAGCAGCAATGCAGTCCTAGCTCAAAACCTGTATTTCTGTTAGAGCCTGACCAACATTTTCAAGATATTCCTGTATTGTTGGTTTCAGTTCCAAACTCTCTAAGTTTTCAAAGTATTTTTAAAAAAGGTGAAGTCTATAGGGTACCTCATGGACTACTCTGGGTTTGCATTTAAAGTATGACTGACCAATAAGCAATATATAACAGCAAATTCCTCTGGCTTTTCCACAAAATGTAAAAGCATAAGAAATGTATCAGCCCCTCACATCCTAAAGGCACTGCCCTCAAAAGCCGGTTGTGTGACTGTGAAATAAATACATTACTTATTCCTCCACATATACATGTCTTTTACAGAAAATCCTAACACAAAACAGTAGAAAGTCAACTATTCTGCTGAATTTACATTTAGGCTGAAAGGGCTGCTCAGGGGAGAACTTGTGTTCTATTTAAATTCAGGGTAAAAAACCCAACCAACCAAACCACTGTGAGAAGACACAACTCTTCACTCACGATGTTAAATTTCCAGCTTCCATGGACAACTGCAGAGTGACTGGTCATCAGTTTACTGTGATCACATCAGTCCAGAGGGAAAAAATTGCAAGTGACTTGTCCCTGGGACAAATTTTGCACAATGTCACTTCAGTGTCCCCACCCACTCGTTTTTCAGGAGAAGATTTCAGTAGCTGCAGGGCAGGCTGCCCTTTGCTCAGCAGGGAAGTAGGTCAGCCTGAACTCCTGGAATGCTCTGCCTAAGGAAAAGCCATCTCCCTACTCCATTCCCTGAGACTGCTCATGTACACACTGGGGTCAGCCACAACTTCCCCAATTTACACTCCACTCTGTGATTTTCTGCTACTCAAAATCAGTACAATCTAAAGGTTTGTGGGTGTTTTTTTTCAAAATTTATTAACACAAAGATGACAAATTCCAAGTGGCAGTTTGTATAAAGTAAAAAAAAAAAAAAAAAAAAAAAAAAAAAATAGTTAAAGGATCTAATTAGGAATGTTTAGCTTTGGATACTGACTTACAATCCCATAATCAGAAGAAATTAGTATGTTAACACAAACCTGCCTGGCAAGCCAGAGGTACTGAAGAAAGGTCTGATCTGAAGTCATGACAAAGACACCTTGGCCTAGTGACAATAAAGTGCAATTCCAAAGTGAGGCCATCACATACAGTCCCTGCACCTCAGATACACTGCCAGGGTTAAAACCAAAAGCATTTAAAGCATTATTCTGCTGTGAGAGAAGAAAGCAACCTACACATTTTCCCTGTTTGGATGGGAAATAACCAATACAACAAAAGTGCTGGAAGTGAAATCCTTAATCAGAGCCAGTGGGAGTTGAAGGACAAACACCCCTAGGTTGTAACGATTCCAATTATCCTTCCTCTGGCTGTTCCTATGCATTTTGTTTGATCCATTGATTCACCTTTGCCAGGGAACTGTTCTTGGCTCCAAATCTGGCAGGAGCAGCAAACTGTGCTCTCTCTCCTCTATTTCCACAGTGACAATGCACACCTGCCCCTCACACTCCCTTCTGGAAGGTCGCCAAGAAGGAGTGAATTTAAAATTACTGGAGCTCAAGTGGGGCACAGAAACAAGGAATTTAAACAGACAAGGAATATACTTTTCAGCTGCAAATACCAATTCTAAGTCATTCATTAGCAGTCATCTGCTTCCCCCTGCAGTTTTGGGAAGCTACTGCTGTATCCTGCATTCAAGGATTTAAATTTCATTTTAAGGTTGGAGTAACCCAAAAAACCTCCTTTTTTCACATCTTGAAAAGTGCCAAACCTGCCCTGGACCCTTCAGAGGTCACAGAGCAACGAGCCCTGACAGACCTGGCCTATCCCTGCTCCCTGTAATCGGTGGGAAAGACACATCAGCCTTTCTACTGCCAAATCACCATCTTTTCCCGAAATTGGAACCAGCACTTCCAGACACAAGGAAGGAGGTCAAAGCCCTCCCTGACAGCTTAAGTTAACATGCCAGACTAGCTGACTATTCCTGAGTGACAATATGTGCCATTCACTCATCCTGCTCCAGAGGCAACAGCCTCAGGGAGGAAAAGTGGAGCTGACCACTGAACCCATCACCTCAAGTGGAAAAGGGCTCAATTTGACAGGAAAATGCACTAAAATCAGATACCAGCACTCAAAGAAAGATAATTATATACTTTTTCACTCTATTAAATTGCCATCCATCAACAGACTTCCATGTTTGCTTAACAAGATAACTCAAAGAGTTATAAATCACACGGGGAGATTATAATTCCAGATTTTATTAAAATTCTTCTTACCAGCTCTTGGAATTAATTACTCTAGCAAATATAGATATACTTCTCAAATGTTCTTCTCCAAGACTGGATTAACTCAGAAAATATAACAGGATGTTTTATTCTATTTTGCAAACCATAGGACAGGGCAGGTTTAGTCCAGGAATCAATCTTTTCTTCCAATTTGACCAAAACAATAAATATTTAGTGTGGGTGCTGTAGTGTCTACTGGATTCAGGTTATTAAACCAGGTAATTTCAATAAGGGGATCATCTTTTATTATATTTCAGAAGTCTGCACTGTGACACCTTCAAAACCTAATTGCCTTGCAAGTTTTATTGCTATACAAAATAATTGTGAGTGCTGATGAGAATTGTTAACAAAATATATATTCCGCGTTGGTATTTATCATTAATTTATGTAATAAGTTTTACACAGTCACTTGGATTGTCTTATGCATTAATAATCTGGGTTTTTTTGGTCCAGCCACATAATTCTTCCTGGAAAGAGCTCTGAGACCATCTCCAGGTGATCAACACCTGAGAACTGTTCCAAAATACAACTTGCAGTGCTATACCTTGGCTTTTATTTTATAAACACTACAGAAAAAAACAGCATCTCTAACACAATCAAGGTTATATTATATTGGACAGATGGAACTAGGAAAACATCAAATGCTGAAATGAATGACTACACCTATATTGGAGAAGAAATCCCAGGGCAGTTGTTCAACCCCTGGAAAAGCCAATTCTGTAGAGAACCTTCTATTATGGAGAACAATGGAATCAACCTGAAGGCAGAGGGAAGAAAGAAAGGGTGAGAAGGGGGGCAGCTTAAAGGGAATTTCTTAAGACAATGTTCTCTAATGTATCCTTGAGCTTCTGCACAAAACAGGGGGAAAAAAGAGAAATTTTACTGCTTAGCCCAGAAAGAATCTCAGGGTCAACTCAAAAATGCTACTTCTCACAATCAGTTTCACTTGAAATTCTTATAGAATGGCTGACAAGACACTAATGAAGAATCTCCCCTAGCAGAGCTGTGTTCCTTGTCCTGCTGACACACTTCCCGCTGTTAGAACAGACATGGACCGTGATTCCAGCCAGCTGTATGTCAGTGGACATGGAACAGCCCAGAGAAGGGAACTGCTTTGGAGGAATATTAGATATTTATTGCAACGTACTACATCCAAAAGAAAAAGCTTCCTAGGCCAGGTGCAAAGTCCTTGCCAGACAAGGCCCAAAGAACAAGACAACATCTGTCACGCTGGAAGAGCACGAGGGATTCAGAATGAGGGATTCACAACGTTGCACTGGATAAACTCCTAATTAATGGGTGTCCCTCCAGAAGAGGATGGGGCAGGCTGGAACAATTACCATGGAACAGCTGTTGGGTGTCCTTGGATTAATCCTGCAGACCAGACCAACGTCAAAGCCATCACTGTCAGTGACAACTAACCAGAAAAATCTGTTTGTAATGCATCAAAAGCAATTTACTGCTCAGTGCCTCTGCTGAGACAGCAATCAGATTGCTTTGGAAACAGCAACAAAACCTTATACAAGCCAATTTTGGTTTTAATTCTTAAAAAGCTCAGAGTTGCAAGCCCAGCCAAATAACCAGGCTCAATGCTGCCTCTGATTTTAGGAATACCTCTTGCAGGTTTGTGTCTTAATATCCTTTCAAGCTCTTATTTTGCTTCATTGCGCAGAGAAGATTTCTTATGGTATCGGTGCTGTTTCTCTGGGAGGAAACAGTACCTGGTGCTTAAAATTAGAAATCTCACTGTAAGGGGCTCTTGAAATATAACTGGAGAAAATACACAAACACTGCTCCTTCACTCTGCAGCAGCTTCTGCACAAGTATTTCTACTCAGAGCTGCTGCTGTGGAAGTTTGCACACCAGGATACACATTAAATACACAGAACAAGGACTAGAATCTGCCTTTGCACTTCCAGCATGAATTAGAGACCTAAATTAGAGCCTATTATTGGGGAACAACACTTGACAGAACTCCTTTATTACAGCTGCTGGAACACAGCACTGGTCTCAGTTTATAAAAAGCCCAACAATCCATTAAGGTGTAGCTCCCTGATTTGACAGAGCAGCTCCCCTTATGACCCGAGCCCACAGTTTATGGCTGGGGCTGCAACAACAGCTCATAGGGAGTTTTTCTTATTTAGACAAGCACTCTAATGGAATCCATCTCCCCCTGTGCCAACACGAGGCTGCTGTTTGATGTCTGCTTTTACCAGCACTGCCCTTGATCTAAAAATACAGCTTTATTTTTCATGTGAATCACTCCCCTGAGTGGTTCAGTGCACATTCACACAGAGGTGGGCCAGCACAACACAGGAGGCCGTGGAGGGATGAGAATAACCCATCAAGGACTGCCTGAGGAGCAAACACAGCACTGCTGAGTGTCTGCTCACAACCTCAGCAGCCAAATAAACACTCCTGAATATTTCTGCCTCATTTTCTGCAGCTGCAATTTAAAGAAAACAATCATGTTGCCCTTTTCCTCAAAAAAAAAAAAAAAAAAAAATCTTTTGAGTAACCAGGAGGTTTAAAAGCTCTGAATAAATGAATGTTCAGTACTGTTTTCAGACTGTGACTGCAGTATTTTTTCATAAAAGCTGCAGATTCTTTTAATAATCAGAATATATATAGAATGTTTCACTTTTAAAAATAAATTTGGAGCCATCAGTACCAAGTGCAATGAGAAAAGCTGGAGCAGCAAATTCAGGAATGGCCCATTCCCATGGTTTTACTACACAGAGATGCAAGGTGGTACAGGGCATGATAGTTGTAACAGCTGTGTAAGCTTCTAATTCTTCTCTGCATTCAGGATTTGCCAAGCTTTGCTTGTAAGAGATACCAACAGTATTTTGTTACAGAAAAAACAGCTACATTTGAAAGACTGTTCATATAATCAGAAAGCTCTTTATGGAACATAAACAAAGAACTGCCAATCTAATACTTATGGTGATAGCGAGAGACAGAATCCCTCTGTTTGGGCAGACAAGCCATGCTGAAGGGCAGAATTGCTCAATACCACTGGAAATAAACCTACAGAAAGATGAGAGCTGCAGCTGCCTCAATACTTTCTCCAAGGAAATCTTTCCAGCTTTCATCAGTTGCTATTTTGCACTCCCATAGCACCTTTTCAGTGGAGTTCCACAAAGCTGAATGCAAAAATTCAACAGTCCCAATTCCTTTGCTCATTTGACAGAAGGCAAAGCTCGAGGTGCCAAATTAAATGCTTATCCAACAATACAATGGAAACAAGAGCAACATGAAAATCAAGACACCCAACTTCCAGGCCTGCTGCTTGAGAATTTCTGGGGTTTAATTCTATGACATAATTTCTCCCCAGTTTTTAGCATTTTTTCTATGAAACTTTCGAGCTGCCTTCAAGTTCCAGGCTGCTGCAGCAGCCCCAGTGTGACTCATGATGACAGTGCTCCTTGTGCAAGCAATAAATACAAGGGGAAAAAAGGGACTCTTCAGTCTAAACTGTAAAAGCCACAAGGGCAAGGAGACGTTTTTTGTGTGATGAGCAGGTCAAGGAAAGTGATTGTTGCCCCCTGTTCAGCACCTGAGAGCTGCATTTGGAGAGTGCCCTATTTTGGTGTGTCCTCTTTGCACAAAAAGAATCTCAAAATTAAACAAACTCTCTCCTACAACAACAACAACAAGCCATTGACTTCCCAGAGGGTCCCAAGATGGTCAGGAGCCTGGAATTGCAATAAAAAAAATTCTGATCAAATACAGGACAAATGTTTCCAGTATGAGTGTAGTTAAACACCAGGACAGGGAGCCAGAGGGGAGTTCTATGTTGGGACATGGATTTTAATGTATCATCTTTACCCTACCAATATTTGCCAACTGAAGTTGAAAAAAAAAAAAACCAGAAAAAAATCCATAAATCTGTAAAAAGCCTTCCACCATCTGCCACAAGAAATAACCACACCAGAAATTCACTGGGTTACTCATGTGAACAGTCTAATCCTGAAAGTGATTTAACAAGTTTTATCGAAGTCAGAACAAAAGAAGTTCTTTTTTCTAACTACTTGATGACCACATCTTAGAACCCTGAAAACCAACTGCTGTCAAGTGACACCGACTGAGTCAAAAAACTGGTTCACACAGACTCACAGGAGAGTAAGCACCGTTCCAAGGGCTGGTGGACTTCCCCTAAGACATAATTCCTTACTCCCCACAACATTATCCATGTTACCTAAACATTTTGCCCAGTGTAACTGCACTGAAAGTAAACAAACCCACACATTTAATGTGTTTTGTTTGATTAAAGCTCAAGTAACCCGTAGGGATACATTCAAATTCCATCCTAGTTAGCTGGATTACATAAACCAGCCTTCCAGGAAAACTATCCCGAAACCTGCTGTGAGTTTTGGCAAAGCACCTTGCAGCTGATTGGGGGAAACAATGGAGGCACACACTCCAAGTTCCATGGAACAGGGAGATTTTTGTTTCTTGTAATCTCTGAGTCACAGTCACTTCACTCACTGCTCAAAGCAGACAAAAATCTGCAATGGAATAGAATCATAGAATCATAGAATAGATTGGGTTGGAAAAGACCTCCAAGATCATCAAGTCCAACCCCTGATCCAAC
>JAYRBT010000028.1:16414119-16427023 GCA_036023395.1 Myiotriccus ornatus | reverse complement strand
GAAGAGAGTGATGAGGTCACCTCTAAGCCTTCTCTTCTCCAGACTAAACAGCCCCAGCTCTCTCAGCCTCTCCTCATGTGATGATTAAGACCAGCAAGGCAAGCTACAGCAATATTTGTTACCTAAAAGAAATTAAGAACAGTAAAAGCAGACCCATAAGGGCTCTAAAGGTCCATTCTGGTGTCTGTCACAGACCATTTGAAAATGCTGCACTGAAAATCTCTCTGTTTATGTTCAGCACTGGTGCTTTGGATTACCTGTTTCTCTTCCTCTGGCATATCTTTCTCTAGTTCTAGTAAGTATTCTTCATCTAGTTCTGTCTGCTTCCTCGAGCTGCTCCCACCATTCTGTACATTCCCTTCATCATCCAGCACAGGTTCCTTCGCCTCAAAGGAGTCCTGACAGTCATGGAAACACTCATCTGCCGCGGGATCTTGGCCTGGGGACGGGGCACATCCACTCCCAGTGGTCTGGGGGTTCTGGGCATCTCTGGGGTCAGTCTCTGCAGATTTCTGGTCAGAAAGCTTTAAGTGACTGAGCAACTCTTCAGGTGGACTTGCATCTTTAAATTCTTCCATGCTGGATTCCTGGGAGGGGATTTAGAAATGAGAAAGGAATAACCCTCAATAAGCATCATATAAAATACTTGTCAGCAAACAAATCACAGTGTGGGTCAGGTTGGAAGGGACGACGGAGGCTCATCTGGTCCCACCCCCCTGCTCAAGCAGGGCCATCCCAGAGCACAGGACTGTGTCCAGATGGTTCTGGAATATCTCCAGTGGGGGAGACCCCACACCCTCTCTGGGCAATCTGTTCCAGTGCTCAGTCACTGCACAGGAAAGAAGTTCCTGGGCATCAGTTCCTGCCCGCTGCCTCCTGTCCCATTGCTGGGTACCCCGAGCAGAGTCTGGTCCATCCTGACACCTCCCGTTTAGATATTTATACACATATTAAACTTATTTAACTCAGTTATTTATTTTATACACGTTTATAAGCCTCTAAAGTACTTAAAAGTACTTTTGGCATCCCCCGAGGGAAACTGTGACCCTCCGGGGAGGGAACAACTTATCCACGACTCCACGCACTGCAGAGACACGCGGCCGGGACGCTGCGGCCATGAGTAAGTGAATTCCGGAGCTGAGATTCCCAAACCCGGCCCAGCACCGACAGGCTGAGCCCACATACAGCCCCCAGCGCTCGTCGCCCACCCCGACCCCCGCCCGCCCCGCGGCCCCTCCGCCCCACCCCCGCCCGCCGGGGGGTGCCGGGCGGCTCCCAGGCGCACCGGGGCGCTGTCCCGTCGCCGAGGCGCGGGGCGGACCCGCAGCCGGCGGACCCGCAGCCCCCGGTCCCGCTCCCGGCCCCGGTCCCGCCGGGCCCCCCGGACACCCCCCGGCCCCGCACTCACCTGCGCCGGCCGCGCTTCCGGCTTCCGGCGGCCGCCCCGCCCCCTGCGCCCGCGGGAGCCGCTTCCGGCCGGGACAACCAATGGGCGAGGGGGCTGCGCGCGGGGGCTGCCGGGAATTGTGGTCCGGTGGGGGGAGCGCGCGCGGCGCCTCGGGCGGAGGGCGGGAACGCGCTGAGGGAGCGCCGCAGACCTGCCTGCGTTTATGGTTAACAGCAGCGGGCGGCTGCGCTTCCCCTGTCGGCTCGGCCTGTCAGCCGCCGGAGCTCTGAGTTTCGCTGGACTGGCTCTGTCGAGCTTCGGTAAGCGCAGCGTGGGGGAGTTGAACGCTGGACAGCTGGGATCTTAAATGTGCGGTCCTTCCAAGGCATAACCAGCAGGTGCAGAGGGGACTGACGGCCTGAAAGCTGGACACTCTCTGCCTAAGGACGAACGATAAGAGAACCGAAGAATGGGGACTAGGCTGACTAGTAAAGAAGGGAGCAATTAAACGAATTAGATGAATTATTAAATGATGAATTAAATGAAGCGAATTGTGTACTTAGAACCAGTGAACGGTAATTTCTTTGTTTCAATCTGTAATTTGTAACAATTTGTGTCGCTAAAACTCAGCGTTCTGGAAAACAGCTTTTATTATTATTTTTGTTGTTATTACTATTCTCATGTGTTTTGCAGGAGAGGTGAATTATTTTAGAAATGAAGACTAGGTGAAAGAGTTTCTGCCTAGAGAATACATGTTACATCTGGAAACTCTCAGTCAAAGAAAGGGGAGCTTTTTTTAACAGGCTCTAATCCTGAGTTGCCCGAACAGCATTTTCTGTCTTCTTTTTTACACATTAAGCAGAACGAAACTTCAAGACACATGAATTTCAGTGGAAACCACATTGCCACTTTAAGCACTTACAAGTTTAAGGAGAGGCTTTTTAAAGGCAGCAGCAGAGTACAGCTGGTTAACCTGCTTTTCTGTAAACTTGCCAGTTGGCTTTACTGTAAAAAAACCAATGTTTTGACAAAACAAACCGAGCTTTGGGGACGCGTCACTTCTGGACGAGACAGTAGAAATCCAAGGAGATCCAAGGGCTCTTGCTGCCTTAGGGAAAAGTCTTGCTGCTTAAGAGGCTGGATTTGTGGTGTGTAAAATCCAGGGAACCCTTCGCTGGATTAGAGTATTTGTGACTCTCCCGCACAATAGCAATCCAATAGATGGCGATGTTGGATTTTCCAATTTCCCTGTAAAACGGATCCAGTTTAGTGAATTCAGGGCTGAATCTCTGCTGGGTTACAGTACTGGGGGACTGGACTCTGAGCTGACCAGGAGAGGAACTCTTGCACAATCACATCAGGCTCCAGACCATATGTTAAATTTACTTTCTGGGACAGCGTTTTTGATCTTCACAGTGCAGAAACCAAAGCTCAACAAATCAAGCACAGAAAAAATAATTACCGTTTTCCAAAGGTCATAGAAAGTTCAGGTTCTTCACTAGAATTAAATATGTGCACACAAGTCTCAGTGGAATCAGATTATTGTGCTTCCCAAAGAACATCTGAAAGGAAATTGTGAAATAGGCAATTAAAGGCTTTTTAATCGCAGCTATAAATTAAAGTTTTACTACATCCGCTTTTTAGGCTGACTTATTAAAGAAATTGTGAGCGATTCTTATTAATTTTGAACGTCCTTCCTCTATAAGTCTTGGCTTGGGTCCTATAAAGATTGTGGGAATTACTAGATAGGGAGCATGTTCTTCACTGGTCAAGCTAAAATGTTTTGACATAAAAATTTCCAGTAACAACTGCAGACTTCCTTTCCCTGTCACCTTCCACTTGTCTGAACAACCATATCCCACTATTTTTTCCAAACTTCCATTATTTTCACCGATTTAGCTCAAGTTCGTAGGGTATAAAATAAGGTCCAACCTGTTCACGAAGGCAATTCTTTGCCTTTATCACTCTTTACATATTTTATAGAGACAAGATGTTCATTATTCAGCAGGTGTAAATGAATTTCCCTCTTTTGAGCTCAAAACTGCGTCAATCCCATCATTAGAGTTTCTAAAGCAGGATTTGCCATGGTGTTGTCACTGACTCATCTGGTGGGATTTCGTGCCCTACCCGTGGCTTTCATCTGGGCCTTGCTGCTTCTTATACTTCTATAGTGAAGTGCCTGAGATGAGTTTGTAATCTCCTTGGAGGAATAAATAAAAAATGCAACTTTAATTAAGGAAATTTTGCCTATTCTAGGAAAAAATGAAGCCACGGATTATAAGTGAGTAGAAATGGAACCTAACTTTCTGTGTTTACAACCCACGCATGAGAACAGAGGGGTGCAGGGGCATCTGTCCGTGTTGTGGTGACATTAATTGACATAATAGCCCTGCTTTTTCCTGCAGGGACACTTTGTTTTTCTCCTCGTTTTAGTGACAGACCAACCAGATAAACACAGTACAACAAGTTGTCCTGTCATTAAGATGAATAAACGCTGATTTATGGATTTACAACATTTATCTTTCAGCACTTCTCCCTTTCTCTTGGTGTTTTCAGCACTCTCATTTGTCCCCCACATTATCCTCCCACATGTCCTGTTCCACTTTGCCAAATCTTAGTGGGCAGACGGGCCCACCTGGCTTGGCTGGCCCTGGGCTGTGTGTGCTGACTCACCAGTCAGCATGTGCAAGTTAGTAGCCAGCAGGCTTTGGGATTGATCAAGGCACAGCCTTAGAAAGGTCTCCTGAGAAAAGGCTCTAATTTGGTTCCCTCCCCTCTGTTTAGGGAGGTGAAACCCAAAACCATTAAGGCAGAGGCAGGATTTTCCCAGGTTGGTGCCCTGACCTCTGTGTCACCACTTCAGGTGTTTTCACTGCTCTTGGGAATCACAACTTACCTTTTGCACGACTAACTGGGACCACTCCCAGTCCCCAGATAATCATAGTGGGTGGAAACATTTTTGTGTTCCTTTAAAGTGACATAAACTAGCATGGTGTGTGTCCTTATTCTGAAGTGTTTTCTTTTTGGGCACTTCAGGGTGAAACTGGTGTTTGTGGGATGCACCATCCCCACGGGACCGTGTTCTGCCCTATGGAGAGTGTGAGCCAGGGCACTGCAGGGTGTTGGGAAGGAGGTGAGCAAATCTGCTGTTGGGTGTATCAAAGCAGAATCCAGTGTATTCTCGTGGGAATGAGCTTGTTAATTTGTGGGATAAGGAAGAAGTGGATGCCAGTATACCAATATTTCTGTGGATGACTATCTCCTGTGCCATGCAATTTTATGCTCATTTGTGTGAGGGGAAATTCAAGTGCAGAAACTGAGAGCTCAGAGCTCATCTGCTGAATAAGAAGTCGCTGTTTTGACGTTTTTTCAAACTAAAGATGTACTTTACAATATTAATGTCCCCTCTTCTCTCCCTGTCACATTTGGAAAGATGATAGAAAACTGCATTTCCAGAGAGTAAAGAATGTAGAATGCTCTACAGTTTCAGTCTCGTTCGGCTGGATTGATTTTACCGTAACACTTTTCAAAAATAAGCAGCACTTTTGTGACCGCTGAGTGCACTGAAGCCTGATGGGTTTAATTTGTGTGCAGCTGGGCTGTACCAAAGCTCCTTGAGCCATTACAGCTGTGCCTCTCCACTGAATGGCTTTGGACAAGCCCCTAGGTAGGGATTAAGCTCCACACAGTAGCTTAACGTGGAGGAATTCACGGCGTTTTATGAACACCTCCCGTGTTAAACGGCAGCGACTCCTCTTTGGAGGCAAATCTATTTGGGGCTCGTCAGAAGGCCTGTTAATAAGTGTAAAAAGTACCCATGATGGAGTGTCATTGCATTGGACAGACCATCATCATGTGCCACTGCACTGGATCCTGGATGTTCTGCTTGGCAAAATAATTTTGGCTGTACTAAAATATGGGCTAATATGGGCTTGTCCCACAAGGGTTTATGATCATGCCCTGATCCAAATAGTTTTTCCTTTAAAGGAAAACATTGCAACAAATGAAGGACTAACAAAAGGAAGAGGGTGATTTGTATGGCCTCATTTGGGCTGGCTTTGCCTGGTGGAGGTCGTAAAATATTCCAGTGGTAAAAATAAAGATATTTAGAATAGATTTGTCCTGGAGAAGTCAGGTGGTCCTGCAAAAGTTTCATGTTTAAAGGTGGCATATCAGACTTTCTCCTCTGTAATCTTCATAGTCCCTCCTTCAGATCCATGTAGGTTTTTTCTCCATTTTATACAATCAGTTTTATTGCCTGTACCTCCAGTGAAGCTGTGACTGGAGGTGAAATAGGTATTGTTGGCAACCTATGAGCAAATATGAATGGATTTTTGAAGTCTTCCATAGTTTACGTATTTGTATGGATGGGACCCCACTGGTACAGTGTTGCTGTACCAAAAGGGGAATTCATGAGACAAAAAGGGCTTAGAAGAGGAGAGCAGTCATATAATATCACTCATGGCTACAAAGAGCTCGGAGAAAGGTATTTTTTAGAAATATAGGAATCTTCCCATTTTATGTTTGCTACACCTACAAGCTGTAGGCTCTCCAGTATTAAAATTTAATTTTAAGAATGAGACACGGTTTACTAAAATTCTCTTTGAAGTGTGCATCAGGTAGTGCAGGACATGCGTCTTGGGATCGTTTGCTCTCTGAGCATTTTGGTGCACAATTTGTGTGTTTTGAGGCACTGAACGTGTTGTTAATGCATATCTTCTGATCAGTTACAAGGTTTACAGAATGCTGGTTTTTCCAGTACTAGAATGGCTGAAATTCTCTTTTTATGGATTTGAAAGAAGCAGTAAGGGAACTTTCCTTGTGGTTTTTGTAACATTACATGTAAAAATGCACAAAGATGATAAGTACTTAGAGTACTTCAAGTATGGGACAAAAGCCTCTCAGATTTTATCCATAATTAGAGAATTATAGCATTGTTTAAGGAGCTTAAATGATGATCAGAGATCACACAGCCTTTGTTAGGATTAGAAACTAATTAAAATAATTATCAGTCTCTGAGCTATGTAGTTAAAGCATTTAAAGTTATAGAATGCTGTTTATTCTCAAACCTTGCAGTATCACTTCTTTCTCAAACATGGATATTGAAATTTACTTCACACTATACAAGTTGTGTGACTCAAAATGTAGCTGAAGTGTGCTGTCAGGTGATGAGATTAAACAAATTCATTTCCAGGTTGCTGTAGTTTGAAGAAGTTTTACAAAACCTGAAAGTGTTTGACAGACAACTGCGTATTCCCTCAAAAAATTATTCCAGTAGGTCAGAAATACAGTTCTTTGCCTTTTGGAGCCACAAAGGGCACAGCTTCCTACTGGTGTATCACAGCTGGGAGTGATAATTCCTTATGGCAACCTCAGTCTATGAGCAACAGGAGCTTGTTAACTGTTTTATAATACTTTTAAATTTTATAAGCGTTGTCCTTTTAAGTGGAAATTACTGCATTTTCCACAATCGAAATGGAATTATAAAGTAGGAAATTTGCCATACTGCAGCAGGCTAGGACTTAAAATACACTTATATGGTTCTTACTATAACATAGGATCATGGGAAGATGCTGGAACATGATTTTCCTATCAGAAATCTGGGGGGTGTATCATCTAACCACACACCACACCTACCCCTGGCTATTTGATGGAAGAATAAGGAAACAAAAACTAAGGAAATGGCTCTCCCTTGGGCTGTATCATTGTTAAATTGTCCCCAAGAGCTTTTAGTACATCACTTTATGGTTTGATCCCTGTTTCAAGCTTTAAAAAAAGGTCCCTACAATTCCTAGTAAGGAAAGGCTCGGTTGGAGAAAGGAGTAAATACAAATTGTCACGGTTTGTACCACTTATTGTGAAAAAATCAGTCAGTTCTGTGATTCACGCTTAACTGCAAGAGTGAAAATAGCTTCCAAACATGACCTAAAAAGTCCCAGAAGATATCATCAGGAATTCTCTTAAAAGAACTGTATTACTGAGCTGGAAAATATTAATGAAGTGATACTTCCACTACTCCGTTGTTTTGACTCTTCTTATCTGAGAGGCAAAGTAAAGCCTCTAAATGTCCAGTGCTGTTTTCAAAGCCTGCTCAAAGAACCAAGGGCTCAACACATTAGTCCTGGGGCTCGTTTCGGGCCTCCAGCGGTCACTGCTCTTTTGTGCTGTGCCCACGACACTGTTTATGAGGTATTTGGAGTGATTTATGAGTGTTGCTTTTAGAAATCAGATCCCCTGATGGCCTCTTTAGAGGACACTTACTGGTGTGCTGAAATGTAGATTATGAGACCTCAGCACTGCTGGTATTTTCAGACTTTCAAAGAAGAGCTTGGTAAAGGATAGAGGAGTTATAAATGCTGGTGATCAGGGAAGCAACTGCATCCTAGGAGTCACAATGGCAAACTTAATGGCTATGACTGTTTTATTTTGAAGTGAAAACGGTGATAAGGGAACTTGGCTGAATTCCAGTCCTACAGTAATAGGTGCAAGTGTTTAAATGGTTGAGAAATTACTTTAATCGTTGACATTGTTTTCAGTTTCTAAAGTGCGAATGTACAGTGACGTACAGCAACAATACGGAATTACAGGCAAAGTCAGGGGCAACCTGCAGAGGAACAACCAGGACTGCCACTTCCAGACATCCATCCACACAGCTGGCACAGCTGGACACCCACCCACTCACACTGTTTTTACTGCCCACCCCCCTGTTTTTACATTCCTTCTATATACAGATGTGTTTGGCCACTCAGTAATTGGATGTGCACTTCCCTGGGTTTATGCAGCACTTTCCCTGCATTCTGTTCATGCTTCAGTAGTTTCTCTGGAAATTCACTGGGAATATAGTTAGTCCCTGCACTTGGCCACTCCTGTGACATAAATCTGCCTGTTCCTCCCTGGTTTCCTCCTGTGCTATCCTGAGAAACCATGCACAGGTCCATTTCTTCGCCTGGGCCTAACGTCAGACAGGTCGGTGTCCAAAGGGAACAGACTGGTTGGGATCCGTTCATTCCAGTGTGGTGTTTGCTCCACAGGCAGCTTTGCAGTTCAGTGTGTCACAGGTGGCCTCGCAGTCCCTGTTGCTGGAGCCTTGGCTGCTGGCAGGGACGTGTCCGTTGCGCTCCGAGAAGAGGTTGAAGGTGAAGAACTGGCACGGCTCCTTCTGTCCGCTGCCATCCTGCAAAGGGCTCAGCAGGGAGCTGGAGTTTTTCCATTCCTGGAACGTGCACATCTCCAGGTGGGGGTGAGTGATTTTGCTCACGTACCCGGGGCTGGGAGATGCCGAGGATAATGTCCTCTGGCTGCCACTCAGGAAACTCCCGCTGTCCTCCAGAGAGTCTTTCCTGTGGTGTTCAAAGGAGCACCGATTCCAGTTTCTGTAGCTGTAGGGCCACCACCCCAGATGCTTTCGACGGTGGCACTGGCATTTCAGGATCTGTATAAAAGCCCTCTTGAACTCTTTGCTCGAGCAAGGGTAGATGATGGGATTCAAGCAGCTGTTAAAGTAGCCAAGCCAAAAAATCACCTTGAAGATCGTTTCAGGTGGCTTCAGAGCTGAAAATAGAGATCCTGTCCACAGGAGACAAGCAGAAACAATATCTGAGGTAACTGGTTTGTTTGTCTCTAGGAAGGGTAAATGTTACATCAGGTAACTGTTAGAACCCGTGTATTAAAAATCTTTTATGCACGTTCCTTTCATTTATGGCCTTTTGCTACTAAAATGTTACTTCCGTTGCTTTTAAAGCTAATAATGAAATGCTCTTCATCATCTGAAAGTCAAAGGAGCACATAATTAATGTAGCATTAAAAACCAAAACACAGTTTATGGGTACACACCTGCTGCACTAGCATGTACTGATCCCAGTGACAGATCAAACCTCCCCTGTCCAAACTGTTGTACAAGGCACACATGGAATACTTCTGCAAAGGGCTTTCAAAGGTCATTTTTGAAGGAAAAGATCTAAATGTTTCCCAGGCTTTATTAGGAGGAGTGTGTCCAGACATACCTTATAACTTCTAATACATTCTCTGGCAGCTCCCAAACATCCCTCCATTTATCCAGATTATTATCATAGTACAAACCACTTGAAACCTGAAGTTAGTTGTGGAACTTCCCATATATCAGGCATTCATAAAAGTGGTGTAACCCAAAATAAGAGGTTGTTCTATGAGTGCTTCCTCTTCTGTTCACAACCAAATAATTTCCCTAATGAGGCTGCCCAAATGAAAAACTCCTACTTGGAAATCTATTTCCTGTACTTTTAGTGTTAAAAGGAGGCAATTGATCAACTAAATTTAGCAAATGGGGCTGTAGAAGAGAATGCGTGACATTTTTAAAGCAAAACAAGCATTCAAGAGTTATCCAGCTCGGTAAACACCTTTGTGTCTGGCTCAAGTAATCAAGGGATGGGGATTCAGGGGAGAATTCTTATGTCAAGAACTGGAGTATGATTTGAAGACTTTTTTCAAATGGAAGTCAACACCCCAGCCTGGATGTCACATCCTGACCTTTTCCACTGGAATGGTTTCAGATTCGCTGGGCTGTGAAAGCAGCTGAGTCAGTTGTGGCTGTCAGATGCCTGAGTGGGGAGGGATGTGATTCTGGGCATATTTCCCATCTCACAGCAATGTGGAGGTCACGGCTTGGGCCTCAAAACTATGCAAAAGCACTTCCTATCGTCTTGGGTAAAGAGCTCTTCCGTGCCACGGCACAGTGTGTCTGGATGGCAACGCTGGGCTTGGAGCCTCCTCATTCCACCCAAATCCAGAGGGAAGTGTGTGCCATTCCTCATACATCCACTGCCCTCCCCAGGGTGCCAACTGCTCCCTGAGATGGCTCAGGAGAGAAAATAAGACGCTGAGCTGGCACCAGCTCTCTGGAGAGACTCTTCCTCATCAGTAAGAGTCAGGAAAGGTGCCGTGAATCCAGAATGATAGATTTTTTTCCTGGCAGTGTTTGGGAATGCTGCCAGCTAGAACTAGCTCTGCCCATTTCCTTGGAGCTAAGGAACATGCTGGCCCTTGGGGTTAAAATGGAGGGTTTAAATCACAAGGTTCAGAGTAATTCTTCATGATTCCTGCACTTTACTGACTTTTACTCATGGAGAGTAAATGGAGAAAAGGAAATATATCAGAAAATCAATCGACTTGATGAGTTTTGATTGATCAGTTTTATGATCACACCCACCAGACTTGATAGAGCTGTTCAGTTTGGAAATACACTGAGCAATAGCAAATATCATAAAGAGAAATTAAGAAGTATTTTATTTAGTAGAAGCTAATTGCATTTAGGTTCTGACTGGTTTTTTATAATGAATATTTTATTACAGAGAAAGCAAGTGAAGCATCCTAATGAAATTAGGGAACATTGTGGGAAACAATTTGGCATATTAATTGTCCTCACACATTCTGCAGAATATCTGCCCAGAGCATTACTGAGATATTAAAATTCAGAGTCTACGGGAGTCAGTGGAAGTCCTTGAAAGGCTCATAAGGACTTCAGTGGACCTGGGAAGAGGCCTATAATTACTCACAGAATCATCAGTTTTCTTCAGAATCAAGTATTTTACACTTAGGTTAGATAATAGTTGGTCAGGAGTACTGTGAATTCCCTGGATTTAAGGAGAAAAAGACACTACGGATGAGTTTGGGGCTGTCAGATGCTTTCTGCATGTTACAAAAGGATCACATTTCAACATCTTCTAAATCCGTTTTTTCTTAGATGAGAGCCAACCTGGGGGGGATGTGTGTTCTGTTTTCTGGAACAAACACAACATCTGGTTTTATTGCAATACAATGGTCTGGAGTTGTTTGAGTGCTTTGCTGTGTGTCAGTGGATATTCCAGTGACAGTGACAAGAGAGCTCCACTGCAGGGCTTTGTTGTCTGAAGATTAAAGAAAAGCCACAAAATTTGAAACTTCTTGTCCCTACTGGTAACAGGTAGAAAATGAAATGTTTCTGTACTTGAGACACTGCGTGGGGGTATTCTGGAGAGAAAACCACCTTCTTTTTTGAACACAGTAAAATAGAAATAGTTTGAGAATTGGTAAGGAGTATTTGGAAGTTGAGTTACAGAGTCTGATCAGATTCAAATAGTTAAGGCAACCTTGGAAGACAAACACATCCTCTTATTTCAGAGATTTCATTCTGGTGCAGATTGGAGCCATTCTGACTGGAGTTAAATCTGAGCTTTTCAATGTTCTCCACAAGAAAAAATTCCAGTGTATTAAAAATTACTGTAATGAGGAAAAGCATTGCAAAATACCAAGTGATAACAGATGAGTTCTGAAACAGGAAAAACAGGAAGCTTCACCAATATCAAACCCTCAATCTGTCCTCCAGAACACAGCTTGTGCAAAAACGAGTATTGCTTTGCAAGAAATGTGTTTTATGGTGGAACTCGGCCTTCCTATGGAAAGTGACTTGATCAGGTTTGTGCTGTGACCAACAAGAGACATTCCCAGTGCTTGGCTGTGGCGGCTGCTGAGGGTCTGCCTGGGAACCTCCTCTTCTCCCCCGAGTTCTGCTGTGATTCCTGCAGCAGCCGGGACTGCTGGAAGCTGCTCAGGGCTGAGTTACAGCCACTGTATGCACAGCCAGTAAAATTCTCCCTCTAGAAGTAATAATCTGCCTCTGCCCAGAGTTATTACGAGTTCAGGAAAAGGATGTGGCCGTCCTTTATTTAAGCTTTTGCAGTCCCTTTCACCACATGCTTCGCCAAGTCAGCGTGCCAAGGTTTTAAAGCTAATTGGGCTTCTAGAGCTCCTGATTCCTTCCCTTCCAGCATTCAGTGTTTGTTTACATTCCCCCGGACTTATTTAATATAGGAAAAAAACCCACAGTTTACAAACAGCAGAGGGTGAAATAGTGAGTATGGTTATAAAATTACGAGCTGATCAAGCCGTGAGGGAGTGCAGGCCTTCTGGAGAAGAGGATTAGGATAACACTGAAAACAGTTAGAAAACAGAGAAAATAGGTTTTGAGAAATAGGAAACCATCCAAAATCAACAGGATAAAATTCAATAAAGAAGATGAAAGGAAAGATGGTTAAATTACAACTACTACAAATAATAACAATGGGGAGTGTTTGGTTGTGGCTATTTGGCATGTTGGTGTCTCTGTGGGATGCCTTGGGCTGCACATCCCAGCAGTGCCTGGGCTTCCAGGTTGGAGGACAGTCCCAGGAACCCAGCAGTCACCAACACACTGCTCCTGTGTTTGTGGGTATCTTGTGTGTGTGTGTTTAGCGCTTTGCTTTTGAGGAAGGAGAAATATCAAATAAGGAATGACTTCTGTGGGCAGGGACACCTTTCACTAGATGAGGTTGGTCAGTGCTCTAAAGTCTCCTGGTTGTGAGGAATTTCTGTCCTAGAACTGACTGCCTACAGCAGTGTCCTCATACTGCAGATGAACAAATCACTTGTATGAGACCAGCTTGAATTTCATTCACCATGTCTCACATTTGAGAGCTTTTTAAAGGCTTCAAAAAATAGAAACTTATCTAGAATGGCAAAAAAACC
>JAYRBT010000028.1:16350455-16414019 GCA_036023395.1 Myiotriccus ornatus | reverse complement strand
CATCGAGAGAGCTCACTTGTGCTTAAATTGTGTTGCCCTTACACCAGTAGTGTAAAATCAAGATCAGTATTGATAAGAATCTTGTTTGGTGCCTAAAACTGACAGTAGTCAGGGACAGAAACATGGCTCTATTGTTGTTATTATTCTGTCCAGAAGAATTACAGACTTCTGCAGCTTCCTAACTAGACAGAACATGGGCCAAGCTTATTCTTGTTTTGCAAAAGATGAGCTGATTGAGGGAGTCTAGAAAAGCTAATCTAAGTCTGCTGACATTTCATTTATTACACTTACATATCTGTAATTACTGAACATGTTTTGGTGTTTTCTCCTCTTCTGACTTATAACTGAGACATCTCTCTTGGCCACTGTTCGTAGATAACAGGTTCCAGCATGGAGTTGAATAACACAGCTGCAAAGGTCCTGTATGAACTTCCAGTGCAGTTTTTCTCTTTTGCTACTCAGACACAGATGGTTATTGCTTTCTTGTTTCTAAGGATCACCCAAAAGCCCGTCAAAATATCTCAAAATCTTGCAGTGGTCAGTGGAGGACCACTTTAATAAAGATGTGAAAAAACTCCTCATTTTTTACTCATGTCAGTATTTCACAGGCAGGTGCCCTAAAGCCCCCAAGAGCCTGAGGTGTGGCCTTGATGCTTTAGGACCTGTGTAACTTCACTCAGTGCTTTCCTCATGACCATCAACTCGAGCAATGGCACAAGAGTTTGCAAACGCCTCTGGCACAACGACCTCGTGTCCAGCTGCCTTGCTGAAATTATCCCTTCTCTCCTGTCTTTGATTTCAATAGTTTTGAGATTCCCAGTGGCTCAGTCCTGAATTGGTTTTAACTTGGAGCTCTCTGACCACCTGAGACAGGAGTTACTGCCATCCCTGAGGCTGAGTAGTCAACCCGAGTTGTTTTCACTGTATTTTTTTGTCTGTATTGCTTTGTGTGATTATTTTTTGCAAGACAGCACACTGTGAGATTTCCCTTTGTTCCCCTGACATGCAAATCAAAACCCTACAGAGGAAGTACTCAGGAATTTGTGTGGTTTCACCTGCTTTGATAACAACTTTATTCTAAAAACCATAAGTCTGTAAATGACTGGTGACTGACACTCTTTTGTAAAGTAAAAGGATTAAACCCAGGCTTAAGAGAGGCTTTTCCAGGAGGAAAATTAATCACCTTGAAGTAATCTGGTCCTCCCCATGTGACAAAACACACTGTAGTGGTCAGTAAATGCCCTTATGATGTTTAATTGTACATTCCCTGCTGTCGCCTGTGCCAATGAACTTTGCCAGTGGGCAGAGGGGCAGATTGCTGCATATCCAGTGATTTATGTGAATTCTGTGTAACTATTAACTTGAGGACATCAAGTCTAGAGAGCTGGACCAGCTAGGCAGGGGAAGAGGAGGGAAGACTAAAATGAGGTGGAAGACAAACCAGGCCTAAAGCCTTGCAGATTGACAAATCTAATGCCTGCAAGTTTTTCCCATGGGAAAGTAAGGGACCTAATTTGGTATTCTTGAGACAGAGATGCAGAGGTTGGCCTTGTGTAACATAAATCTACGTTTTGTACTTCAATAACATTTCAAGAACAATTCTGTGGGGGCTGACCTGTAGTATGTAGATGTTTTTATGTTCTTTTTTATTATTTTATAAAAAGATTTCAAAAGCTTAATACATAAAGATAGTCAAACCAATTGTGTCTTCATCCTGGGGCTCTTGGGACCTTATCCAGCTGCCAGTTAAGTTACAAGATTTTTGTTTCTGACTTCAGTGGATAATATTCCAGGTTTTGCAGGAGCAGGAGGACTTAAGCTCTAAAATGGGATGCCAGTACTGCTCTACTGATTTCCACTGGAGTTAAGCAGTACCTGGGGAAGTTACTGTGCTCTGGGGAAAGTGGTGGAGATGGGAAGTTTTCCCTCTGTGTGTGGAGGATGTGTCTGAGAGAAGACTGACAAGCCCATACCTCAACAGGAATGAGACTAAATCTTTACTTAATAACCAGAGGGAAACATATGATCCTTCATTTTGGATTAATTATTTTAATAAAAGTATTGTCATAAAATTGGATACTCCATAGTTTAAAGGACAATGTTCTAATGAGTGTTAGCTCATTTCTGCAGGGCTTTAGTCATTAAAAGAATCTATTTTACTCAGCATTTTTCAGCAATGCATGTTTATTGTGGTCCTGACGCTGAAGGAAGGGTTTGTATAAGGGGGTTGAAAAGAAACATTTATTTTAAAGAAGCAAGATATTTACTTTTTGAAGCTGAGTCACTGAATTTATGGCACAAGTAGTTCTCTCTAAGACACATATGTCTTTGGTTTATTTTTTTATGTTGTGTCACAAATAATTTTGAGTGGCAGGATAACTGTTTACAAAGCCACGGAGTGTTTATAAATGTGTGCAACAAGGATGTTCCGTAGCTCCACTGCTATCTGGAAAGAATATCCAGTAGCTATAGGAATAAAAAGAAATTTCTCACGTGACACTGTTTGATACCAGTTTTGCTGCATCATCAGGTACTTAACACTGAAGACAGAATGGTTCAGTGCTACAAAACCAGACTGGGGGTAATTCTTTGTGCTGATGGTTTAATGGTGCTCAGTCCATCATGGTGTCAAGTGCTGTAATTCCTCCCTGCAGTGTGTACAGAGCTCTGCCACATCTCTCCTTGCAAAACCTTTGGATTTTTGCTTGAAAAACACTCTGTAAGCATTAATATTATTTCTTTTCATTTCTCACGGAATATTTATTCAAGCAATGCGGCTCCTTTCAGCACCACATCTGTTCCCAGTGCATATCTGCCACCTGATGCAATAATCCTTTGTCTGGAATATCAAAATGGGCAGCTGTAGCTTATATTGAAATGCCAGAGTGGAAGAATAATAATTTTATTCTGCAAAGTATAATAATTTTATTCTGCAAAGTATAATAATTTTATCTGCAAAGTAGTAGAAGAGCTGAGAACATTTTCTTAACACGAAGGAAACTCCACTGCATACAAGCAGATTTGATAATATGTGGGTCTGGGGTGCTGCAGAAATAACAGTTAGCAAGTTGTCAGATGTTTTGTGATTGGATCCCCAGAAATCCAGAGCTGCTCTGTAACACCAGTCTGCAGAGTCATGGCATTACTGGGGGAAAAAAGGGGCAGAAAAATAAATAGGAAAGAGGCAGGTGTGAGAGTGTGATTTGGGATAATGGTGCAAATATAAGGGGTGAAAAATGGAGGCTTAGGAGGAAGCTTATCCTTGCAGTGAGTGGAGGTGAGTATCTGGTCTGGACAGTCCAGGACACTGACACTGGAGAGCTTGGGACACCATCAGTACCTTTTGATTTTTACAGTTTTCTATCACAGAAATTGATTTCATACCCTTGGGTGCTTTCTGAAAGATTATTTAATAGCATTTCATTTACTGTGTGTCTTCAAGACACAAAGCAAACTGTTTCTGGTAAGCAGAGTGCAGCACACTTTAGCTCTTTAAGGATTCTTTCTGCACTGCTTTACCCTCTCCTGCAGATAAGGACAGCTGCATTATGCAAGTCAGGAAAAGGGCTTTTCCCCACCTGTTTTAGTGAGCAATGCTTTAGTCATGTCTAACATCATTAATTAACTCTGCACTGATACACAGAGATAAAAAATATTGGATGCTGGAGTGTGCTGGATAATAAATTATTAAAAAAAAAAAAAGAAAAAAGAGATCAGGGACAAGGAACAAAACCATCCCTATTCCTAGTCCGCAGAACAAAGGCAAAGTACCTCCTATTTAAACGCATTTTTATGGTGCATTGGGTACTATGGATACCTTTTCCCCCTTTTTTTTAGACAGAGGATTTCTAGACAGGGGCTGGGAAAGCCATCAGTCTGGATTGCAATGCTAAGATGTTGATTTTTTCTTTCCTCTGACACTCACCCCTCAGCCCTGGGGGTGCCAAGTGCTCCCAGCCCTGACCTGGGGGTACTGGGGTTACAGCACTCGGTGTGTGTTGTGGCAGAGCCCCCAGCAGTGGCTTTAACCCCCAGCCCACCCAGCCCTGCTGCCAGACACGCTGTGCTGTGCTGGAGGCTCCCAGCCTGGCACCCCACCGGCCACAATTTGTAAGGGAGATTAAACTGTATTCTGTCAAGCAATAAATTCTCCCCTCGGGTGTCTTAAACAATGACACACTAAACCTGCCACGGAAGCCCAGGAGTTTTGGACTCTTCTCAAAGGGAAAACTGACCCTCTTTCAAGAAACTTGTTTGTGTCTCACACTACTTCTGCCCTGTGACCATAATGTTTCTAGTGGACTGCTCTTCATCTGTGCTGGGTGAGGACTGTCACGAGCTGTACTGGCTCCTGATAGCTTCAGGCATGATCTGCTGAATTCCCCTTTTTTTTTTTTTCCTTCAATAATTCAAAATCAAGGAGAAAGTCTACTTTATCAGGGGATCACGACCTACTAGCTGTATATTTAGTACTACCACTGGTATCATATGGTGGAAATATATTTCTATCCACAGGTAAGTATTTTTGCAATAGTTGGAAACTTGCTCTATGTTATAAATTTCCTTGAAGAGCAAGCACAAGGACTTAAACATCAGTAGCCAAAGAGAACTTTGCTCACAGTTTTCCTTCTGTTCAGAATTTTCCACATCCTTAACGCTACCTTTATGCAGCTCTTGAATTGTAAAGGTTTTAAAGTCTATAATACAATAAACTCGAGATCACAAAGTTGCCCTGCAGTAGCTGAATTAGTTGTCCTGCAGTAAAGATTCTAGTCTAAATGACATTACACATCCACTGAAATGATCATTTTGTAACACTTCACCAGGAACAGGTTGCTGAACTCAATTTAGTTTTCTAAAAGAGTTGCTAAAAATATTCGCTTACCACTCAATCAGAAATGTTTTGGTAGGGTAACTAAGTGAACACAAATATAGAACATTAATAAAGGCTTTTTCTCCCTTTTCCCAGCTCTTTCCATATTTAGGCTGTCAGACTGTCTCTGTCTCAGAGAAATGAATTTTGGACAGATATTTCTGAGAGCTTAGTAACTGAATGTCTTGAGATTCTCCACTTCAGGGGCAGTGCTAGCATTAAAAACAGTGCAAGCAAATGTCACAAGGATTTGGAAACACAGAGCCGTGTGTTAAGACCATATCAAATACTTAAATAATATTTTAAAGTTGAAAGTGCATAAAGTAGCTGCCGAAAGCTCATGTGGCAATGGCCCGAAGTGCCTCAATTGAGACCTACACAAACCAGTGAGAACCTTCCTGTGGGGATCTGTGGGGATCTTCATGTCTTTGCTTTTGGGATTTGATCAGTAATGTTTTAACTAAGAACTAGAACTTTTCCAGCTTCCCAAAGCTCAGGAGAGCTTTTCACCTCATCATTAGATGAGGTTAATTTTCATTTACAGCTCCTAATAATGCCAGAAGTCCCAGACACTGAGCAGTCTGAACCAAGAATATTTCAGTGCTGAAACTCGCTCTGTTCTTATGTAGGATTTTTGGCAAAGCACGCTATGATAATGTTTCTGAAACATAATTCAATTCAAATTAAAAAAGGGGGATTTAACATATAAACCCTATCGGTATTGTACTCTGATTTGACATCTGCCCATCACTGAGGACTCCAGGTGAGCAGCTTTCTGCACACTTCACAAAGCTTCAGCAGGATTCTGCAAAAGCCAACACCAGGAGTTCCCCTCCCTTCCTTTCATCTGTTCACTGCAGTTCTCACAACACTATCTACTTCTCATTCAGCTGATTTTTTTTCTATGGTATTTCTGTAGTACCCAACTAACCCACTTTCCTCCCCCTCCCCTCACAATCCCCTGATTACCAACTTACCTAGTGGCAGAACTATGAAGAAAGGTAGCCAGCACAGGATAAACATGCCAACCACAATTCCCAACGTCTTGGCTGCCTTCTTTTCTCTAGAGAATTTTAAAAGTTTGAAAGCTAAGGAGTTCCTGGGATTGTGACCCTTGGATTTGGTGTTGTTTAGGGTGTCCTCGTGAACATTCTTGTAATGAATCCGTAAGGTCAGCTCTTTGGAGTTGGACATTTCCTTCATCACCCCAGCTTCCAGGTTTTTAGTAGTCCTTTTGGCCACTATGTAGACCCGACAGTACATCACGAGGATGACGATTAAAGGAATATAAAATGACCCCAAGGAAGAAAACAAAGCATAGAAGGGTTCCTCGGTGATGCGGCACTCCTTGTCGTCCTTGGGAGCTGGTTCTTTCCAGCCCAGAAGAGGCCCAATGGAAATCACCATGGAAAGGGCCCAGACACCCAGGAGAGCTAAAATTGCTCTTCTTCTTGTTACCAGTGTTGGGTACTGCAGGGAATAACGTACCCCGATATATCTATCAATAGAAATTGCACATAGACTTAAAATGGAGGCTGTGCAGCACAGCACATCAACTGCTGCCCAGATATCACAAAATATCCTCCCCAAAACCCAGTAGCCAAGGACTTCCAGTGTAGCAGAGAACGGAAGGACTGTAAAACTCAGCAGCAAATCTGCTATTGCGAGGTTAATGATGAAATAGTTGGTAGGGATTCTTAAATGTCTATTGCAAGCAACAGAGAGAATTACCAAGATGTTACCTATGATAGCAAAGAGGATAAAGGCACCGAGGATCAGCCCCACAATTATCGCCCTGCTGGTAGCCAAGGCAGGTGAATCCAGGTTAGTTGCTGTCTCATTGGAGTTGTTGGCAGAAAAATTGCCATTATTTAGTGCAGACACTTTCAAATATCCAGGTATCGATGTATTGGATTTATCGCCAAGGTAGGTATTCATCTTAAAAATCATCCTCCATAGCAAGTTATGATTGGGTCCCTCACACAACACGCCGATGGTTTGAATCAGTTCAAAGTCATCTCTCGACCCAAGAAGTTGCTGCAGAGCCCTGGCCAGCGTGAGGTGGAGAACTCATCTCCCCTGAGAGCTGTCAGCTCTGAGCACGTAAAACTTGCCCAGCGTGGAGTCCTCGGAAGGCTGTCAGAGACAGCAGGCTGTTCAAACTCGCCTAATTTCTCATACGGACTCGTCGAAACACAAATGAGCAGGCAGAAAGCTTGGCTGGAGCTGGAAAGCAGCACTTTCGATCGCGGCGCCCCTGGAAGACAAGACAGGTTTAGAGTTTTCCCTGGAGCGTGTGTGGCTGCGTTGGAGGGGTGTCCCTGTGAGGCTCCAGGAAGGCTTGTCAGCATTTCCAGCTCTGCCTGAGCTGGATCCGAAGTCACGGTGCCTGTGCGGTGACATCACTGCGGCGGGGCCGGCAGCGCTAGAGGGCAATGCAGGCCAGCACACAGCTCCCACCAGCCACAGCTAAACAAATGGAATGTATCAGTCTTAATTAGAGCATTTGCCACACAAATCTGGAGTGGAAACCTTTGAAAAAAACACTTTCACTGTCTGAGGGAAAATGTACTTGGCGCGCTGTGGTGAAAGCAGCAATTTCAGTACTAAATGATCTGCTGCCCCTTTGCCCACTAAGGAAATATATTTGAGTTTATTTTGTAATTGAAGTGAATCACGTGTCATTTTAGAGAACTAATCATCGTTTTAGAGAACTAATCATCTTCTAAGAACGAATAGGTTGGTTCCAAAAATCTCTGGCTTGTCTGTAAATTCAGTACTTCATGATTGCATGAAGTTTGTTTCTAACTGTAAAAATTCTGTTAGTAATAAAAAATAGTAACAGATTAGCAAAATCTTTATGTTTGTTCTTTACTCCTGTGTAACAGGATGAATGTGGCTTCATCTCCTTTTTTGTCCCTCTGTAACTTTTCTAAGCATGGGTGCATTATGAATCCCAGACTTGACCAGAGCTGAGCACCCCAACCCACAGCCCAAGGGAAGGCAGAGAGAAGTATTTATTACCTTTTCCAGGTACTCTTTATGCTTAACCATCTTCCTATGTCTTTAGTAAGAGCTGTGAGGTCACTGAGACTGTTGTTAACTCACTGTAACTCTGGGAAGAGTTATCCTCTTACAGTAGCCTATAAAACAAAAAAAAAATACAAACCAACTTATTTATTTTTGAGATAATAGCCTTTAATGTTGAAAACAGTGGTCTCTTGTTTTCTTAATTTTGTGTTACCTGGTGGGGGACATCTCAAGTCTTTAAAGCTCAGAGTCATTAGTAACAAAAAGAGAAGGATTTGCTGAACACGTAACTGCCAAAAAACTGTTCTCAACTTTCTGTCATCAGGCTGTGTCCTGCAACTGTTGCCTGCAGTACTCTGGGTTACTCTATATTGATTTGCCTGTTACACGATGTACTGAGTTTGAAGTAAAATGTTCACTTTTAATAAGGCAGCTGTGGCTGAAAGTTGCAGCCGACTGCTGGTGTTAAGGACAAACCGAGTAAACACAAGCTCTGGTTGGATTTTGCTCGAGGAGATGTTTGTGCAGCCCTCCCCACACAGGACTATGGCACAGCACTGTCGTTCAGAAACTTTGCTTTGAAACATTTACAAGAATGACACCATAACATGTCACGGAGTCACTGAAGGGAAGAGGAACAAACACCCAGTTTATGAGCTTAATCTCAGCTTTTCTGCCTCTGCTCTCTCCAAGGCAGAGTTTTCACTGCTCATAAAAGCAGTTATCAGCCTGTGACTTGGAGCATTTATCCTTCACACTTACCATTCCTGCTGGACTCTACGGAACCACTCAGTTCTGTTTGTGTTTTCTGACTTTGTTTCTTTGCCTTGTCTGTTTTAGCAGTGAATTCCTCAGGCTGGGGGTCCCGTCCTGCTGTGAAGGTGCAGACCCAGCTGTAGGGGTGTGATAAAACTGTGCCTGGCCAAGACAATGACTTGGGACTTCTCTCAGTGGAACTGTGGTATCACAGAGGGTACAGAGAGTTGCTGCATCTTCCCCTCTTGCTGTTTGAGCTACACTGATTAAACTCATTTGATTAGACCATTAGGTCCAGACATAATGATGTTTCAGCCTTTGGCACATAAGAAAATATGATTACTTCAAAATGTGGAGAGCTTGGATAAGACAAGGTCAGTGAGAGTGTAAACTACTCTGCTTTCATTTTGCAGCTGGCATCATGTGGGACATGCCCAGCTTGCAAAGAGTAACAGGATGGCCTGGAAATCCTCCCCGGCTTTGGCCCCACTACAAGAAGGCTTTGTAGGGCCAAGGAACCAGATCTTTCAATAGCCTTTCAACAGCCATTTCCAGGAGTCAGCTGGTTCCAGCTCTCTGGCAAGGTCTGGGACACTGTGCCAACAGCAGTGACAGGAAAGAGCAGAAAGGAAGGGAACAGGGATACTGACTGCTAGTGGTTGGACTAAAACTTATTTCTTTGCTCAGTACTGGGACCAGTCTGCATTCCTTACTAGTGTTGCTTTCTGTGCCCATTTGGATGAAACCACAGACAGAAAAATCCTATTCTAGGGGTCAAAGGAAGACAAAGATACTGCTCATCTCTCACAGCCCTACTGAGAAGTCTGATATGTTTCTACATCCCTGTTTACCAGTCTGTGTAATGACATAGTGGTTGAATAGTCATGAGACTCAGCTGAATGATGTTCACAAATTGCTTTGAGATCTTCAGCAGCAGGTGTCATAATAAAGCCAAGTGTATTGAAACCTGGCCTTGAACATTAAGTATTTACCTGCCTTGGGATGAGTGATTGAATAGGTACTGTGAGAAATGAGCTTCTCTTTCTGAGGAGTTCGAGGCAGCATCTCAAGGCAGTGCAATTGAAAACACCTGCTCAGAGTGCTGTGGATTGTATTCAATGCAGAGCTGCTTTCCCTCAGATGAATCGTAGTTTTCAATGAGAAAGTAAATTTAATAGCCTGAAGATTCTACTCAATAATATTTCAATAATAATATATAGAAAGGCAGGATGGTTCAATGTGCATCTGCAGAGAGCCTGCTGAACAGCAAAAGACTGAATATGGAACATGCAACAGAGCAAAGGTGGAGAACACCTTCATGTGTTCTCAGTTCAAATTTTCAAATATGTGGAAATTAAAAAATGTATTTTGTGAAAGCAGATAAATGCAAAAGGAGTCCTTTTGCATGGCTTGGTTTCGTAAAGATCTGTGCTCCTCTTCTACATTTACAAAGGGGTGTTAAAAATATGTGCTGGCACTTTGATTTGATTTCTGACACACAGCAGAGAAACTTTCTGAGCACATTTTCAACGCTACTCTTAATTGGGCATGGAAGTGTGAGCTTGATATAGGGTTTAAATGAGTAAATCTACACACAGTTTTATACAATTCCTCTTAATTATTTCTGTCTCACTTCTCTGCTACTGTGTCTGATAACTAAAACATTACCAAGTAGAATGAGGAGGTGGGCTTGAGGAGTTTTTTTTCATATGGCTGTAAGTGGATATGTAGACTCCTCTGACAAGTAAGTTTATCTGCAGCTCAGAGAAAATGTGAGATTTATGGCACTAGATCATCTTCATAATAAGGCTTCTCTGTAGATGGGGCTGTTAAAAACATCCTGATAAAAAGATGAAACTCTTCTCTGCTTTTTTTAAGAACTCCAGTGTTAGTTACAGAGCTGCACTTTTTTGCTTGTTTTATTAATTACAGATGGTGAAAGAAATTGCTGCTGTACCATTGTACTGGTGATACAAGTGTCCTTTCTGAAGTTGTTCTTTCCCAAAGCACCACTGGACAACAATAAAAATCACAGACAGTGTGATCCAGAAAATGTATTCCTTTGATTTCCATTCCTGCTGTTGAGCAGACCTTTGTTCTTCAGGGAAGACCTTTTTGGCTTAGCCAGAGTTGTAAAACCTTTCCACAGACACCGGAAATACACAGATTATAGTTTCTTTACATTTCATGATTAAGTAGAAACATGTTTCCTTTGAACAAGCCCTGAACCTCAGGAAAGGGAATTTCCATGACGAGAGGAGAAAAATGCATTTAAAATGCTAATTTTCAGTTGTCCAGTAATGATATTTAAATCCTCGGGGGTTTGTTTTCAGAGTAAGAAAAATATCTTGTGTTTGTGTTAACAGCTCAGGTTATTAGCTTGAACTTGGCAAAACAAGATTACAAACGCTTTCAATTTTGAATAATCTTTTTTTTCTGTGGTGCTTCAGTGCTTGTTGTTTCTATGTAAATAGAATTTACGTAGAGAAGAGCATTTTCTAGTAAAAAAGCAGTTAATTAAATAAAATACTATTGGTTTTGCGTTGTCACTGGCTCTTAAATCCTTTTTCACATTTAGGTTTTGTGGGCTCATTGCCCACACTAAACCACGTTTTGTTTCACACTCCTTTATCTGTGCATTTCTGCTAAAGCTGTGCTTGAAACCCCCAAAATGACCAGTTACTGATACAGGCCCTGTCTCAGAAACAGAATTCATGAGGGAGACGCCAGCTCACTGTCTGGGAGAGAGGATAATGGACTATGTATTCAGGTGGGGTCGGAAAATCGGTATTTAGAAGTCTGAAAGAAGTCTGCCCCTGCCTTAAGGAAACAGCAGAGCCCCCCTCAGCACGAGGAAGGAGAGCAGGTCTCTGTGTGGAGTTTTCAGCTTGCAAAGTGTTGGTTGTCCTGGCTGGGCTCTGTCCCATCCGCAGGGATAACCTGGACAGGAGCTGTCCAAGGGAAGGGTTACACCCTCGTAGTGCTGTGCTAAACTGCACTAAATAAAGAGGATTTCTTCCTGATCCCACATGGAGATGAGTCCTAAGCCTGGGTGAACTCTCTGTGCAATCTTTCAGAACTCAAATCCAAATAGGGAACTTCTAAGGGAACCAGATGAGGTAACAGTCGAATTGTGGGTGGTGAGGCAGGAGGAGGATACCAGGCTCCCCTGAAAGGATCCTTTCCTTCCCTATGCATTTAAACTATCTCATAAATTGACTCTTTTAGGATAGATTTACAAAAGAATGAACTTGAGGTTTCAATCTGCATATTATAGTCTGTTCTAGATCATAGAAATTCAAATTAATACAGATTGCACTGTTGTTTTTTAGAAAGGCACATGGCTGGATATATTTATTTACATTAAATAAGTTCATCTTCATTGAAAATATTTATTGTGACATTAAAAGGACAGTAATTAACTGCTGAAAAAAAGAAAAACTTTTAAAACAACACATAACTCATGTTAGTCACTGTCATAAAATAACATTGTGCCGAGGGCTGTGCAAGATTAGGAGTAGATTAGAGGTTTATGTGGCTAATGAAGCAATCACTGATAAACTGGCTGAAGTGACCGCAGTGTTATAAATCTCCACACCTCAAGAAATAAACTTGAAGGTAAATTCAGGCTGGGTAGAAGCTCCTCATACTGGCAGATGATGTCATAAGTAATTAGTCTCATTTCTGTGCCACCTTCTGGGTCATTCCTTCACACTCAGAATGAGGGACTGAGCTTACAGCAATGTTTTTAACAGAACAGAAATGTGGTTGGGAAAGGGATTTTTCAAAGATATCCGGGCTGGCTCAGAGCTGTAGTTGCACTTATTGGGAATTTTGCTGTCTTGATATTTTTGACCTTCATCTTTAGGCACCAAATACCTTACTGGCCCTTAGAAACTTCTACAAATTCCCCTCCGCTCTGTCCACCAGAGCCAGGATTATTTCTGTACCTAATGACAGCCCTTCCTTTATTTTAAATATCCAGATGGTTTATTCTGCCTCCAGCAATCATAACAATTTGGGTCTCAAAGTAATGGGACATTTAAATTGAAACTTTAATTTTCCAGGTTGGACATTTTTTGTGAAAGACCAGTATTTTCTCTAAAAAGTCTAACATAAACTTATTTTTCTCCTCTCTCCATGCAACTAAGTTCTGATCATGGTGTGCACAGCACTTAATTTCATCTTTATGACATTCAGAATTTGCAATTGCAGCATAAATATCTTATTGCCAGTAAATGGATGGGGACTCGCTGCTGATAAACACTGATGGGCATCTTGCTGGGGTGATATACAAATCCATTCTGATGTTTTTGCCTTGGTGAAAATGCCTGGGAGAGGCAATGCCTGAGTTTTACACATGCAATAATAAAGGCCTTAAAACATGTGCCTAGATCTTCTTTCAAAGAGATTGATGTCAATCTATCATCAAGTTTAATTTGTTCCTTTTCATAAATCTGTATGTAAACCTATTTCAGGATATATTTCAGGATATCTTTATTGGAATCAAGCAATTTTCTAATCTTGAGGTATTTTGATATCTAGTTTTGATAAAAATATAGGTATCTCTGAGAAAAGGAAGAAAGTCTAGACTCCCTGCTTCATAGCTTCCCTGCTCCTAGAGAAGCTGTAAACTTGTATTTCTGCTCCATATCTCAGTCATTATCCAGTCATTCCTTTGCTAAATTGCAGTAAAAATAGGAAGAATGTTAAAGGGCAGAATTCCTTGGAGAAGGGTTGCAATTGGATAGGAAGCTGCTTTTGGTGCATGGTTGCAAACATAAAGTTGATAACAAAGCAGAGGATGAAGAGGAACTCTTCGCTGTACAAGAAGGGATTGAAAGAAAGAGAACTTTTTGAAAAACACAGCAAAAAGAACCAAAGCAGTGACTTCTGCCATATCTCCAAATGTGACCGTTCTAATGGTCTGTTAATCAAAACAGGAGGGAAAAAATTTTTCACAGTCCTCAGGTCTGGAACTTGATGGGGGGAACTGTCCCTTCTGTGTCTTTTCTTCTAAGGACAGTTTGAGCCTCCTGTTTAAGGAGGGAACCAAGATATTCCTTCTTCCACAGGACTTTATTAGGACTCAGCTTGTGAGCCAGGTATTTAAGAGTTACTGACCCTTTTCCTCCCCAGCTGTGTTTGGAATGCATAGAAACATCTCATAATACTTTAAATTATGCACTCGTGCTTTCACACTACTCAGAGTAAATTAAAGAGGTTCATGCTACTCTGTCTTTTAGAGATGAGTGTAAGAGGAGAAATGCTTTTTTAAAAAAATTATTTTTAATTAAAAATTGAAATTAATTTTTCAGTATTACCAAGTGCATCAGCCAGAACACATTCCTACAGGTGGAACTGTGAGAACATCAAAGAAAAGAATTGGAGTTTTATTTGTATTTTCTGTTAAAATGAACACTGAATTCTTCTTGAATTAATGTTAAATATTCATGAATCTGTTATTTTTTCCATATTTTGTTCTTGTGAGAAGCCATAAAAATCTATAACCAGTCTTTATTTCTCCAGGGAAAAATTAGGTGAAAGGAAACATCTGTTTCTGTCTTTTTCCTGTCAAGATTTGGAATAATTATATCAACTATTAAAGGAACTGGGAAAGACTTAATTCTATTTAATTCTAATTATGTGCATTAGATACAAAAGTGAACTGCGTTGTGTATTGCCTGATAGCTGATGGCAAGTGTAAGAGAACAATGAGAACAGCTTTATTTTATGGACCTAAAATGATCTCTGCTGCTTTCCATGTTCCTGTGGTTTAACAGAGGGACACGTGAGATGTGTCTGCTGGTTTTCCATGTGTCCTATGGCAGTGCAAAGCAGGTGGTTGTGGAATCACTGCATAAAAGAATTCAAGCCAGGGAAATCACCTGATCCCTGCATATTGCAAAAGACGGAGAGCAGAAAACCTGCAAACCACCTCTGCAGGTCCCACTTGGATTATTTAACTACTCTGACAGGTGCCTAAGCAGTCTGACTGTTCATTATGGATTTTAGTGGTAGCTGCAGAGTGTGCAGCAGGACAGGGGAGGGAAGCTGATGGAATTCGAGCTATTAGGAACTTTATAGCCTGTAACCAGCACCTTGGCTCTGACCTGGAGGTTTGCTGGCAGCAGAGTAATGCAGGGATTGTGCAGCCTGGGAGTGCTCCAGCACAGAGCCCTCCTGGGGCTATCAGGGATTTATCAAACATATTGATTGCTCATTTTCTTACACAAACAATTGAGCTGTTCCTCCAGGCACACAAGATAAGGGCCTTTTCCTGAAAAGGCCTATAACCCCACGAGTGTTCACCCTTGGGGTCGTTGGCCAAAAGCAAAGCACGGTGGTGCTGTGCAGTGGAGCTGCTCCAAGCCTTGGCTCAACTGAGAAAGTGGGATTTTGATGGACTTCACATTTTTTACACACTCATTGCAAGAGATATTCTTAAAAGTGCCACAAGTCACTATGAGTCAAAAATAAAACTGTGCTAAAGGCAGCAATTTTGGCCCACCAGGAACAGTTCCTCTTTCAGAGAGGTTTTGCAAGACCATTTAACAAGCTGTTCCCCACCAGCACTGGCTAGTGCATGATCCATGGCCAGTCACAAGCACCTGTCCTGGAGAAAATCTTATCATCTTGCTTGTCTGTGCCATAAAGGACTAAATGACAAAGGATACTCTGAGTAGCTGAGTCCAGGGAAAGAGCAGAGAAATACCTGAGAGCTCCATGAGTGCAACTGTGCACAGATCTGTCAGAATCATGGGGAGGGACAATCCTTTGGAGAAGCTGAACACACCAATGGCTGTGGTGCATTGCAGTGCATGAGGAAGGATGAAGCACCCTCAGAAATTCATATTTTAAGATATTGCAAATGATTTGTGGTCCCTGAGTTTTTTAATTATACAAAATACACGTTTCAAACAAATAGGAAATGATCCTTTAGAAAGAACCTGTTGATGAGCTGATGTATGGGGTGTTGTCTGGATAATTTGTGACCCCACCAGCCAGTGCTTCTGCAGACTCTGTCCATTCCAAGTCCATTACTGATGTTAATTTGTTGTAATTAAGAATGACATTCGTGACTCCAGCACCACACACATCCATCAGAAAAAACAACTCAGGAAGGCAGCACTGGCTCACAAGTTAGTGATGCCAAATGAAGTCATTAGACTTGTCAGTCAGTCTGGCACCACACTTCTGGTTAGAAACTTCCCTTTTTTGGGTAGGAATCACCCAACATCTCTGTGCCTTAAGGAGATTTGGTTGAAACCAGAAACTACTCCAACAGTAGCTGGTTAAAAAATAACTCACCTTTAAGGGCATCTAAGGAAAGAGCATCCTGACCTACTTCTGACAAGAAGCCAGTCACAGCTTCATTCCTTCTGACCCTTTGGAATGAGCAGGAACAGTCACCCGTGATGAAGATAATGCAAGAAAATATGTATGAGAATGAGTCACTGAAATTTTTGTTCAGAAGGCAAGATCCAGGATCTCAAGAGACCTTTATTTATAGCCTAAGCAAACTCAACAGAGAGTTGCAGGAGGACAAATGAAACTGTAGAAGAAGCTGAAGTAATGGGTAATGATAACTGGAACATGCCATTTCCATCGCAAGTTAAGTAAGCACATTATGGTAATAAATCTGCAAAAGAGCTCAGACAGTTTTAATTCTGGGGAGCACTGAGAGACTTTTTGGAATATATGTTGAAGAAAAGTTTCATTTCATGTGTTGTCTTTATCCCCACCTAACCAGTGCAGTGGGTTTTGTCTAGGACAAAACCTGCTAAAAATCTGGAGAATATTCAAAATAATACTGTGGTGTGCATCTCACCTTTGTGTCTGAAGTGCTCCCACTTCGGGGTGTGACATTGCCATAAATGAAATTTATTCATATATGAAATATATTCAGGGACAAAAAGTATTTACAGTTGCAAGGATAAGATCAAACTGACTTAATGCAATGTCTGTCACTCTCATCTCAACTGTGATCTGAAGTAACTGTAGAAAATAGGTCCCGGACTTCTCCAGAGCTGATGGAAGAGGGAAAAGTTCCTGTCATGCATGTTATTTAATGAAAACAGAGATTCACGTGATTCATGTGAATGATTTTTCTGTGTCTATGTGTAACAGAAAGGCACTATCAGGGTAAGAGCAGCACAGTGTACATGGAGAATATCCCAAATGCCACCCCATAGCTCAGCCCTTGGGCTGTGATCTCCTCTGCTCAGACTGATTCCCTGCTCACCTCAGGTCCAGTGTGAGCTGCAGTGCTGGCACTGGCAGGACAGTGTCCTGAGCCTGAGGAGATGGGTACTGGAATCTGAGCGCCTCTGATGGGCTGCTGAGTGAATTTAGACAAGTCATGCACTCTCCCAGTGCCTGAGTTTCTCTGCCTTTCAAGGAAATGATGATGCCTGTCCTCTAAATAAAACACCTTCAGACGTTTAGCTGAAAAGCAATGCATCAGAAAAATACTATTACTAGCTGTGAGGCAAATATAATATTGTGAACAGCCAAGCTTTCCCCCTTCCCACATGCACACATATATATTGATATATTCAGAGCCACTTCAATACAAGTATGATTTTCTTCTGTTCATACTTACAGTCGTGATTCCTGTGTCTGTGCTCCTGCTGGAGTGAATTTTTCACAGAGCCTCTGTAGCCTTTTACGCATACTAACAGGGTGAGCTCGGCTGGGGTGTGACTGAGGCTGTTACAGAGAGAGAAAACAGCAATGCTTACAAATAAACGAGCAGCTGAGAACTTCAGTGATGTACCTGGTGCTGTGATGTCCTTCAGCCCTGGGAAAACGGAGCGGTGGGAATTACGAGTTGGGTGTTTTCGGTGGTGGCCGAGCGGCTGCAGCGCGTGCTCCGCTGGCTGTGACAGGAGTATTTTTGGAAAGGATCATTTGGAAGGGGTGATTCTCTTGCCTTGCCTTGCCTTGCACGTCACTGTGATCTCAGTGCTGCCGAATATGTGATGCACCTCCAACTGCAAGTCTGGCTTGCAGCAGCTGCATGGTGAATGTAAAGTGCCACAGAAGGAATGAGGGTACCTCCCAAGTAGGCTCTAATTTTTTCACTGTTTATTGCTGGATTGTACCATAAGAGGCTTCCAAATTAAACTGAAATTAAACTGTGCCTTGGTAAGCAAATATCTTAGAGATGTGGATCAAAATTTTCTGGTAAAACAGATTTTCATTGATTTCTCTGAAATCCTTTACAAATGCTTTTAAATTTTTAATTTAAAAGAATTTGTACAGAATTTTGTAATCCAGACTTTCCATGGGACCTTGGAGATTTTACTGTATTTTCTCTCACTGTTACGTGGCAGGATGGAAATTGTTATTAACATCAGGCAGGTAAAGGCCCATCATGAGACAGCTCCATGACAAAGTTATTTGTCTGAATTCTAAGTCACAGCCATTCCGATTCCTCCTCTACCTGTCTCGAGGTGGGACACCCAACTACTCACCCATATGACTCATATTTCACTTCTTTCCCACAGCTGTAAAGAGATTTTTCCATCCATCAGTTTTCTCTTTTTCCTGCCTTTTCCTGGCTGGCTCTGTTCTTTGAATACTTTCAGGCAAGTGCCTGGCTGGTAGATGCACCTTCCAGCAGAGATAAATGTTGGAGTCACAAGTTGATATGGGCTAGTTCAACTTTTAGGGGTGAAAAGTAGGGCTTTGTTTTCCTTTTAGACTGAAGAAACTGTTTTATTTGCAGATCCGTGTTGGAACTTACATTAAAAAACAGTAACATAAAAGATAATTAAATATTGCACATTGACTTAGAGATTTTTGTAAGCGGTATTTAGGAACCTCATTAAATTTTCACGACTTAAATCATACTCCATTTTCTGAAGCTTTGCATCTCCAAGTCCTTATTTGCCATTATTAGTGAAGAGCTGAAAACTACTTTGCAAACATTAGTAAGAATATATTCACAAGACATTATCTTTAATATATTTTTTTTTAATTCACACAAGTGAAAACAGCTGAATTAAACATATCCTGAATACACAGGACTGCATTAGCCTGAAGTTAATACAGGCTAAGAAAGGAAATAATACTCTGGGACACAGATAAGAATAGAGGCTCATAGGACAGAATTGTGAACTTATTATGATTGGTTTGTTATTTATTCTGTTCAGGTGAAAGTAAAAGCAACAATACTTCGGTAAAACTCTCCGTATTGGCAGTCATTCAGAATTGGACTGATTAAAGTATTAAGATGATTCTAGAATTGACAGTCCAGTTAAAAATTATTGCTCTTCCCTGTTTGGTGAGTGAAGGTTTAGCCCAAAGGCTGCAACTGCTTGTTTAGCAGCTGCATAAGTCCTGTTGACATGGAGATCCAGAGCCATGGCAGTGAAGATTTAGAGCAGTCTGGCCCAAAATGATTTTCCAAAAAGGACAAGATATGTATTCAGTTCCTCGCATTCCCACAGATACCAGGACAGTTCCATGATGTTAATTTTGCTTTGAGAGGTAGAGTTGTATTTAGAGAATTTATGGGAGAGCCTGTGTATTCCTTAATCTTGTGGTTATGGATACCCAGCATAAAATATATTCTTTGTCTTTCTTAAGACTTTTCAAACTACAGAGTCCAACTCCAGTTTTACATGTAAAATGTTGGCCCTGTAAGTACATGGAAATCAAGTGGAATTAATATTTTAAACTATTGAACAAAAAGAACTAAAAGGGTCAGAAATAAGTGATCCCTTTAGTTCTTCACTGCAGAATTTTTTATCAGCTATTCTGTTGTTGCTGCGACGCTCATTACACTCATTCAATACTAACACACTGTCACCTGTGGCCATGCTGTTGATCTCACTTGGTTTGACAGAAAGAGGAATTATGGATTGGAAAAGTCCAAAATGGTTCATTTCATTTGGGTTCAAAGGACATGATGCAGGCTGCTCTGGGCTTGTTTGGTCTATGGGCCACCTCACATGTCAAGGGTTTTGCTAAGCTGGGGATTTCAGCTGATTGACACCTAGAACTGCTGAGGAAGGCAGCCAAAAATGAGAAGTATTTTCCAGAGCTTTGCCAATGCTGCTGGGAGAGGTGCCCTGCAAAGGCACTCGTATTTCTGGTTCACAGGGCTGTGAGATATTAAAGCAGCACTTCTGACACAGAACATTGGGCTGGAGGAGAACTTGGCATCTGCACAGGTCAGTGCCCTGAAGGATGTGATCCTCTGAAAATGCCACCTGTGTCTCCTCCCAGTTTGTGCTCATTCCCATGTCCTGCCTCTGTATGCCTAGGCCAGACCATGGTGTGCCAAACTCCACAGCTCCTGAGCTAAAAAATCGGAGCCCTGGGCCCCTCTGTGTGTCTGTGATCACACTGGGGTTGTGGCAGCCACCAAAATCAGATGCACTCTGGATGAAATCATCAGAGAGACTCAGAAGGTCCTAGGACCAGCAGAAATGGGAGTGCTGGTGTTGGAGTGAGGAGTTGTGAGGCCATGAAAGGTTGGCACAAACGGAAGTTATTTAAGAACTGGTGCCAGAAAACACCACCACAGTGTAATTTCAACCCTCTGTTCTTGTAACTCATAAACTGCCTCTTGCTTCCTTTCCTAAGAAACTTCAAACTCTAATGAAATTAATTAAAGTTTATTATCCCCCGAGGTCAAACTTCTCCAGACATTGTTTCATTTGTGTGTTTTACCCACTCTGTGCTCTAATGACTCCTGTTTTCTTTGCTATGACTTCAGTCAAGTCATGGCTGCATCAAGCTGGTTTAACACAGCAGTGATTTACGTTTGATGAGGAGACTGCTGCTGCAATTCACAGCTAGAGCACTGCTATTTCTGCACACTTCTGCTTCTGAGTCATCATTCTCCTCCACTTTTTATCCAGACATTTATGGATTGAGTAATGGGTACGATGGATTTTTACTCAGATGAGTTTTCAGCAGACTTATGACACATATTTTGACGGGATGTTCTGGGTTGTATTCAATAGCAATTTAATGAACATTTTATTAAAATTAACTTAGCTAATATTTTGTGTCTGTGTGTAGCAGTAACTGTCTACAGAGTTGTGGTCAGGATATCTTAAAGTTCATTGCAAATTTCCTTTTCCTAGAAAAGGGTTTTCTTTCTCAGCATCATGACATAAGGCCATAGGGGTCATACGTAGTTAAATGTTTGTTCTGCAAGTGAGAATATAGTGCACAATTTTAGCCAGTTGTGGGGAATAACATTTGATATCTACTGCTGATCAGTTAAGAATGATAAATTGAATTTCAGCACACTGAAATCTTGTGCTGATGCCAAGACAGAGTCTGAGACAAGTGAAAAAGATTCCAGGATTTTGAAGCTTTCAGAAAATGGCCCAAGTACAATTCTGTGTTACAGGGAGACAGTTTATTGGAGATGCAGGACTGCAATTTGGGGAAAAGGGTGTATTTTGCTCTCTCTGAAGAGAGGTACCTGGGTTATAACCACACTTTTTCCCCTGTTCAGGCTGGACTGCATCTCCCAAAGAAACTGGTCCAAGCGACAGCTGCACTGCCCCTTGTTGTGGGGACTCTCACAGTGCTGATTAGAGAAGTTTTCTTGCAAAAGGTTTTATTTTTAAAAGCTTTTCTTACATGTCCATTGTTTGCAGATGACGTGTGTTAGTCAACTACCTTCCAGGCAGTTCTGTGTTACTAGCAGTAACAAAGCCCACAAATTCCCTTCTTACACTTAAAATTTCCAGGACAGTATTGGCAAACAGAAAGTAGGGGTTCCTAGGAAGAACAAATTAAGGAGGATGAGGTGGGATGATTTTTCCCTGTAATGTATTGTAATGAATATGCAGTTCCAGCTGTCCTAGTGGAAGTTACCTTGTCTATCATAATTCTGTGGCAGCAACTACACTTTCTTTCAGCATATACCTTCGTCTCCTTCAATTTTCAAGTATCTCTGGTAAGCTGAGGAAAAGCAGACTAACAACTGCTGTCAAGGACTCGGAGTCAGGTCTGGGATCAAACCTGTAGCCCAAACTAAAAAGCTGTTTGCAGCTGAGAGGAAAGTCCCCACATTTCTCTGTACTTCAGTTTAGTAGATGTTGAGCTTTTCACAGAACATCACCCCTGTCAAAGGACATGAACCTCCTCGTGTTTTGCATTGACTCCGCTGGCAACCAAGATAAGGGGCCAAGAGTGACAGTAAGAAATGGGATTCTCTTCTAGATGTAACAAGAAACTGAGGAGAGGGCTGAGAGCAGACACACACTGTTGTTCCCACGTGCAGTTTTCACATCTTTAAAACTCATGAGAGCAGCATGGATGAGATTTTAGCCAATGTTTACACATGGAGTATAATGAAAATAGGAAATGAGAAAGTGGTAGTAAACACTGGAGGGAAAAAGCAGAGATTTAAAATGCTACAACACCCCCTCCCTCCCCCTTCCCGGCTCACCACAACCCAAGTGGCAATTACAAAAGATTTTCCTCATATTCATTCCACCTGAGGACTCAGTTGAAAGTCTGGCAGTATTTTCCTCAAATTCACTCCACCTGGGGAGCTGGTTAAGAGTCTGGTACCTGGGGTTGTTGTCTGAATTTGGGGCTGTGTGCGTGCCCTCTCTTATGGGGAAGGGTAAGTCTCGTCTCCTTTTGATTTGAGAGCACGGTGTGTATTTGAAGTATTTTTCATGTCCCTGCCATAGGAGCTGAGGGCAGAAGTACTGGGATACCCCTGGAACAGTGGATGTTGCAGAGGGTGATTAGGGGCTCCTGTAATGTTTCCTGCAGGCAGCAGAGAGACTTATTGGCTTGGGGGGGCCGAGCTGACCTGGGCAGGACAAACTTGCTGCAGTTTGTCAGAGTTACCAAAGAATATATTTCTGAAGTTACCAAGTGATGAAAACAAGGTGAGGTTTTTTTGATTGATTTGTTGCTACTTTGCCAGAACCTTTTATGTGTGTCTGCCTTTCCTCTGTATGTTTGGCATAAGACCCAAAAACTCTGCCTAAAATGCACAAATCCCAGGGTCCAGGCATGCCTTAGTTTTTAAAAGAAATCTAAGTGGAAGAAAGGAAAACTCCTAACTCTGCTCCTGTTTGTGGCTAAGAGTTACTGGATGTTTCTTCCTTATCCAGCAGAGCTGTCTGCCTTCGGTCTGGCTTTATTTGAATGAATTAAATCCCTAGAGATTAAAATACTATAAAAATTCTGTCTAAAATTGGGAGGCTTTGTGGGAGAAAGGATACAACTAGAGGTGGATTAACAGTACAAGTAAATAGCTGCAGGGAGCACATGTCAGTCATTTCCTTTGGGATTTGCTCGACCCTCACTTAATTGCAAGAGAAGCAGGTTTTGGCCTGCAAACCCACAGATATCTCATGACCCTAGTGGGAGTTCATTGCCTAAATGCTATTTCTTGGGCCCAGTGGCATCTCCCTTCAGGGAGAGGGCTCACTGCTTATGATAGGGAACATAATACCATTTTTTTTTCACATTGTTGTGTGTCTGATAGAGCTTAACAGGAAAATAATCTGTTACCTTGGCAAAACAATCAGATTAAAATGTTGCTACGAGAGAAACTTTGCAGTTTTACCACATTCTGACTATATTGTGTCTGACAAATAAGCCAGAGAGTAAAATACCTGCTTTTATATCTTTGCTGAATTTGAGATGTTTCTGGTCATTGCAATGGAATAAAGAGTAAGCTTAGCATTTTCTTTACCCAGACGTGAATAAGATGGAAGGTTAGATGCCAGAAATAACACTGGGAACACGAAGTCATGGAGAGTCAAAACCTTTTTGTAACCTAGTGAAATGATGGTTGTTTCCTTAGTGCTGCCTCTGCTGCTACAGCTCACCTGGGGCAGGAGTTTGGATTTGTTCTCCCAGCAGCTGAAAACAGCTGCAGTGTCTTTGCTTTGTTTTAATGATCAGTATAATTTCTGTAGAAGCACATCTCTAAGTGAGGTACAGTCACTGAAGGTTTCAAATTGTGTCTGTGGAAATGCGTTTGGTTTTCTACCTCCCTTAAAGAAAAACCAGTGGAGCTGCAGCATGGGTCAGTCCCAGGAAAAGCTCTCCTAAAGTCTGCTGTGTGCACTGAGCTGTCAAGAAAAGCAGAGACACTGCAGAGAGCTCAGAGCTTCAATTTTGTCTAACTATAAGGTAAAAAATGTTACCAACACTCCTCGTTCTGGAGGATCCAACTATATTATTTTATTTCAGAGCAGTTTTACATTCTAGCAACTGGAGTTTAATTACTATCTCCTGTTAAAATTAATTTTAATAACTTATAATTTTCTTCAATGGTCAGTGCTTTGGATGCTTCATATAATTATAAGGATTTGCTATGGGATTTTGCATTAATGAATATTCACTGATTATAGGAATCTCAATATCTTTTGTTATTAAAAAGCTCCAACCAGAATAAAATTCAATGATAGCTTAAAGATGGGGGTGCAGAGCCGTATTTTTTTGGGTGATTGAATAAATGAGAAGATCATATCGTTTTTCAGCTTCATATGTGTTTCGGGGGCAGATGGACAGCTCAGCAGCCTGTTTTGCTCAGTGAAATGGAAAACATGAAAACAGCAAACCAGAAATTAATTACAAATGGGCTGAGACACAAGAATGAGATTTGAATTTTAAACATATCAAATTTTAGGGAACGAAGAGTTTTTATTAATCTTCTGGATTCAGATAAAGAGGGGGAGGAAAAAAGGGCAGTGAGGAAGTCAAGTTTGAGTGTGGAGCAGCGGTACTTGGCAGTACGAGCTTGGCTCAGCCCCCCTGTGTTTATTTTTGAATAGGAGAAATAATTGATGTTTCTCCAGTTGCACAACTGCTCTGCATCCCTGTGGTGTGGAATTAGGGCAGCAGAGAAAAGCTATTTTTTGTACTTACAGGTACATAAGCACACTTAGGATAATTCTCGAGGTACCTTCGTTGCTGCTTTTCCTTTCGGTGCTATGAAGTGACTTCAAAATATATTTAGAAAGAGCTCTGAAATGGCAAAGTAAGGCTCTGTGAAAGTCTCTGGCAGTTGCAGGGGTTTGTTTTAGTTTGTATGTAGTGGGTTTTTTTATTTGTTTGTTTTCTTTAATGTATGGGAGGTCAGGAATGATATATTGGTTAGATTTGCTTATCTTAATCACTAGTCTCAGTTGTGTCTCCCGGGTATTGCACACTGCTGGGTGAAGTCTTGTTTGCTTAAAATCCATAAATAAGTAAAAAGAGGCTAAATTTGTCAAACTGTAAAAAGAAGAAGCAACAACACTGGGAAGAGCAGTGAAAACTGAGGTTCTCAGAGATTCCTGCTTATGATTTGGCCTTGGGAGTGCTGAGGAAGGTGCTTTTCATAGTTACCTATAAAACTCAGGGTTGGATAAGCAGAACAGCACTTCTCTGTTTGGAAATGATCAGTGAGGTTTAGTCCTCCTCTGCCCCAAAGCACATCATCTTTTAATGGTGGTGCCATGAACAAATAGTTGTTCTGATTGATAGAAACTGTGATTGGTATAAATTATGACTACAAATAGACCTGTTCTAAGTTACAGACTTGGCTGTACCTGATTTTTTAAAAATTGAAGGTCTGCACTGTGAGAAAAAGCTTATAAATTTGAAGTTGTTTCCCTGTCTAACCAGTGAAGACTTTCTAATAACAGTAAATATTTGCTCTGTGGGTATGAAGAATTTCACCTGTGGTTGTTTTTCAGAGGCTCAGAAGCTCAGCTGACTTTGTAACAGATCCTGCAGAGAACTTGTTGGCATCATGAGCATCTTGTGCTCAGTTTTATGGCTCCCCCATGTCATTCAGTAACTAGTTTTTCCAAGCTGTAGTGGAATATCAGCAAAACTAAATATGTCAGAAACAAAGTTTGGCACACACTATGAAAGGGTGTGAGAACAGAGTTATGTTTTCATGAGAACAAGTGTTCTGTTATGAAATGAAGATAAATAATGAGGACAAACATTGCATTAAAAAAAAGAAGAATTTAATGAGCTGGAATTGTGGTCAGTCACAGGGAGAACTTTCCCCCTCCCTATTTTTTTTAAAATTTTATTAATTGCTAGTAAGTGACTACTTGAAAGCATTACCCAAATTTATATCTGATTTCTTGCAGCCGCATATCAAATCAACATTTGTTGAGTCACATAATGCACTTTGCTAAAAATAGCTTTCAGGTTTGTGTGGAAATTTACGGCTCATTTCCAGGCAGAATGGTTGTTCTTTTTCATAAAACATCGTGATTATAATTACAGACATGTATTTATAAAGTCATGGTCCACATTCTTTCTGATGAGCAAGGAGGTTAACATTCCATTAATGGAAACTCAATTATATCAACTTTTTCCCATTCCATTCTCAAGTGTACACCAGTTTGGTCACAAGAGATTTCAGGGAGGAGACCCCTCTTCCTGGTTGGACCCCACCCTCTGGGACAGGGAGTATTGGACTTTCAATTTGTGATGGTTCTGGGTCCGTGGGAGCCCAGGAGGATCTGCCCCTCAGGGTGAACTGCTGCAGTGAACTGCTGAAGCATGTTGTAATTTAGCTTTTATGAACACCAAACACTGCTCTTATGCTCTGGTTTAAAACAAAAAGTGAAGTCCAGTTCTGATATCTCTGAAATGCAAGGGAGAGTTGTTGTGGAGAAGTTGGCTCTGGGCTCTGCTGCACCTCGGAAGTGTTTGGGATGCAGCTTAAAGGTGTCCTCTTGTCTCTTCTGTTTGATCTCTTCAGAGTGATATGAGGAGAGCCCTGTACAGCCCCTCTCAAACAGCAGCTGTTTTATACAACCATGGGATATCCTGAGCTGGAAGGGGCCCACAGGGATCATGGAGTCCAGTTCCTGGCCCTGCCCAGGACACCCCAACAATCCCACCCTGTCCCTGAGAGCATTGTCCAAACACTGATGAGCTCTGTCAGCCTTGGGGCCGTGACCACTGCCCTGGGGAGCCTGTTCAGTGCCAACCACCCTCTGGGGGAAGAGCCTTTTCCCAATATCCAACCTAACTCTTCCCTGACACAGCTCCAGCCATTCCCTTCATCCTGTCACTGGTCACACAGAGCAGAGATCGGAGCTGCCCCTCATGTGCAAGTTGTTCGCTCTCTTTGTAAACATCTGGTGTTTCATGGAGTTGTGGCTTTAACAGGCAGATGGACAACTAGATCTTTGAGTGCAATCTCCAATCTAGCACTGGCTGTAGAAATTCATCTGGTGTCAGATCATCAGTCCCCTAAGCAATAAAATGCTTGTTTTATGACTTGGAGAAGGAAACAAAACATACTTTGGGTTAGTGAAAGCATCTGTGTGACTGGTTTATTTGTCAGGCAGGTTTAGGGAGCCTATTCACACTTCCCGTGGTCTCCCAGACACCATCCATCTTCTAGCTCATGGAGAGGCATAAATTTGGCACAAATCACCCTGGTCCACTGAAAAAACACCACTTTGGGCAGGAAGCTCCCTTTTGTCTCAGATGGTGAGAGTGGGTTTAACACCCAGCTCTCCCTGTGGGAGGATATGAACAGTTCACAAGCTGAAGCATCAGAAAGCATGAGCACAAAGCCTGGAGATTTAACATGAGAAGAAAAATTTGAAGCTGTTAGGGAAGAAAATCTGCTTCAGCCAAACTGAAATCCTCCATTGAACTAACACTTTGCAACAAATTGGAGCCCTGGCACAGGGGGGAGTGCAATATAATTCATACTGCTAGTCAGTGAAAGACTATCTCAGCATTGAAGCAAGCTGATAATTTCCTTTTTCAGATAAATATAGATATTTCAGCCAAATTAAGACTTTTACTCATCATTCATGAATTTACAGTATTTTAGCAAAGGGACAGAATGTACTGCAGTGTCTGACAAAGATTATGGTTTCATAAATAACCCTCTTAACACATGAAGAAGTGAATATTTTCACTTTTAGGCATGATTTCGGGGAGAAGAAAATTTATTTGCTTGTTTCAGTTTTAAGGCAACCAGGTCTTTTATTTTACCTCTCACCAATGGGCAGAATATTTCTGTTGGCTTCTCTGGTCTTTTCCCCCTTCCAAGCCAGCATTCCACAATGACTGACATTTGGCTATAGGTGAAAGTTTCTGAAAATATGTAGTATTTAATTTCAGGAAGACAGATATTGATAATGTAATGTGATTATATTGATACTGTAATGAAACAGGCAAAATACCATAAGCTGTAATTACAGTTTACAGTTGCTCAGTATTTTTGTGCCATAAATCACAATATACATGCCGAAATCTACCATGGATGGAGTAACAGTGTTCTTTAGCAGGAAAATTCTTTTTTTCTGTTAAAAAAATTACAATCAAAGAGGCACAGAGGCAAACCAAAGATTTGCAGTAGAAGGCTTGGAGTGAAGTGTCAAGAAGCCTGTAGTGAAGGCACTGCAGAGAGCTGAAGAGATTGTTCTGTTTGTGTTGTTGTGCTCTTCTGACTTCACCATCCCTCACAACTGTCTCCAGTGACACTTTGCAATTCTATTTCCAAGTCTTTGATTGGATTTTTTGACCATTTGAGGGGATTGTTTGTATTGGGTTTTTTTGCACGTATTGTTTTTGCTGCTCTGCTAGGTTTATCTATTGTTTACTTTTTTGGCTGTGAAAACACTTGTTTTCTGTTTTTACAATGTCTGTTGTAGTCTGCTTCAAAAGAAACAATCTGTGTGTCTCTGTATTAGGAGTTTTCTCAGCTCCTTTTAGTGACAGAACAGTGCATATCAACAATTTTTGAATGACCATGTGATCATCCCAGGAGAATTGAATAGAACAAAATGTCTTGGTGAAATGAATTTTTTAGAATTTAATCACCAGCTGCATACTGTGGATCAGTGAGGGTGCGTGTTCTTTTAAGCTACAAAAGTTAATTACACCAATAAGGGAGTCTCTGCTTTCAACCACGGGAATCAGTCTGGTTGAGAGTGGCTGCTCGGGCTGTTGTCCCACTGTTTTTACCAGAGGGAATGTTCATCAAAAGGCAAAGCATAGTTCAGGGACTGAGTACTAAACAACACAAACAAGAAAGGGGAAATTAAATTACAAGTTAAAAAAAAAATATATAAGACCAGAGGAGCCAAAGAGACCAAGCAATCAAAAAAAATTTGTCTATAAGGAGCCAGATTTTTTAAAGGTGCTTGTTACACTTACTGAACAAACTGAAAAGAGAGAGAACAATCCAGTTAGGAAACAAGGAGCTATTAAATATTTAAAGCCAAAACCACACAGTGATTACTAGAAGGAGCAGGAAACACTTTATTGTGATATATATGGGATGGGATGTGTCAGCATAGGGACAGCAGGGATTTAGTTCATCCAGTGCTGATGAGACAAGAAAACCTCCTCCAACCAGTTCAAAGAAGGTGAAATCTGTTCCCTCTCCTCTCCACATGTGCTGATGCAGGTAGTGACCATCTTGGGGTGCAATAGAAAACTGCCCTGTCACAATTTGCTTCTGATCCCACTTGTACTGAGAATATATGGAGAGCTGCACGGGAGCCAAGGACATGCTGATAGTGACCCTGGGACTAGGAAGAGTCTTCTTCTCTGCCTGTCTTGCTAATATTCCTTTTCTAAGCTGTGCTACAGGCTGTCATTGGGAGATGCTGGATGTGGAAGACCTTTGGTTTTGTTCAGTATGGAAATTCTTCTGGACAAGTCACCTGTGTCCCCGTTGCAGGTCTGTTTTGTGGTCCTGGGCAGTGTCCCAGCAGCAGAGTGAGTGCCAAGGCCTAAGGCAGAGAAGGAGAGAGTTGGAGTCAGGATCTGCAGGTGGAGAGTGAAGCACTTTGGCAGAGCTGCTCTGAGGTGGGATTGGGTCAGAGGCTCAGCAGGGAATCCTGTGGGCATTTGCCCACTGCCTTCAACCCCGACCAGAAACAAATTCTAAGAAAATAGCAACAAAATGAGAAATCTCCTCAAATCCCTCTAAATGAGCAGGATTAATAACACTAGTATGGAATCTTAGGATTTCTTTGCATAAGTTCTTAGGTTTCAGAGTCTGTATTTAAAGTCATGAGGTCACCACTTATATGCAGTTCCAAGAACACATAACATATTTTCCAAACCAAATACCTTTTTTGGTATTGCCCTTCTAAAATAACTAGAAAACCTTCTAAAACTAGAATAACAATGTCATTTGAACTGAGGGACAGCTGGACATGAGGAAGAAGGGAGGGTAAATTGGAGTGGAGGACTCAGAAATGAGTGGAGTATTTTACTGCCATTGGCATAAATGCAGAGACATGATGTACTCTGAATGAAACAACTTTAAAAAACTGCCTTGAGCCTGTCTGCTTGTGTGTAGCAACCACCTCCTGTAAGGCAGGGAAAGGCTCTGTTTGCAGCACTGTAAATTGGTTTCTTCAAGTGATGCAAATTGCTTTGAAACTGCTGAGTGCTGTTACACCACACTGTGCAAAACACCTGCAACAACCCTCCCCGACAGCTTATCCTTTTACATTTCAACAAACACATCTTGTCTTGGAGTTACCTGAGGCCTGGTAGATACTGTTCATATCCAGAGGGTCTCATTTTGCTTTGGGATGACTCTGAGTCACAATTTCATTATGGAGCCAGAGGATAGCAAGGACTGCACTTTTGTACATTTAGAAGGGTGCAGATTTCCTTTCTGTAAGTCCTGTGGAACCAGATAAGAAATTCCCAGAGATAAAAGTCAAGAACTGAAGCCCTACTGTTCATATATACATGTCATAAATAGCAACAATAGCTTTTTTCTATGATTTGCTATATGAATCAGAATATCTTCTGTGACTGCCTTGCAATGGTGGAATAGAAGATATCCCTCTTGGCACAGACCACCCACAGCTGAGTTCAGTGCTCTTGGGTAAACTTCCCTCTGTGTGTGTGTTCCTGCTTTCTGCCATGAATATGATTCTTCACTCAGTCTCAGTGGTTGGATATGTATTGGCATATTGAGATAACCCAGAAAGATTCTCGTGCCCTTCTCTGTGACAGTTTGTTCTGCCTTGCCCTCACCTGCCCAGGTCTCCATCTGTATTAGGGAAAGACCCCTGAAGGAAGGGAATAGCTGGTGAACATGTAATGGGATGTGGGTGGATTAAATGTATTCAATTCTGTGAATGCAAAGGGAACTTTCAGTTGCAGCTCGTAATTCAGTTGGTATCTGTAAAAGCACAGTGGTTTCCATTTCAGTATGAAGTGTGATGCTGAACCCAAATTACTGTCTCAGATGAAATGAATGGGATTTCTACTTCATTTAAAATCCCTCTTGGGTGTTTCATGTGCAAAGAATTGACATTAACTTCACTTAATGAAAATAGGAATATTAATTTTGTGCTAAACTGAAGTCAGACACATGCAATCCACAGCTTTTACCTTGGGAAGAGCATCTGCCCACTGAAGAGCCACACTTGGAGACCAAGCACTGGGGTAAGAGTCAGCCCATCCTGACTTCCAGGAGGAGAGGGGTCCTGTCCACTGAGTCCAGACAGTGAGCTCATTTCAGAAATTCAGATAGCCAACTTTAAATGGTTAAATCTGCCCTCCAAAGTGGACTGAAGCTGAAGGTTTATTTCTGAGTGGGTCTGTTTGCTGCTGTCGGTCAGTCATGGTACAGGAGCCAGGCTTAAATTTTAACATATCAATTGATTTTATAGCAATGCCTGTATTTCGGCATAATGAGCTGTGTCTTTGGGGAGAAATAGTAAACAAATCAATAATTAGTTAAGACAGCCTAATTAATAGAGATATTGGCTAAAATCTGTTATTATTAAGTGCAACTTGATGAACATCTCCTGGGCGTGACCAGGATGTGCTGTATAGGAAGGGGTTTGTCATCCTGGGTGTTATGTGGAAATTCCCTAGGGACAAATGAATCCACCCAGTGTTTCCATGTGCTCCTGTGTGTCACATCAGGTGGTCTGATGTGGTAACTCTCAAGCTGAGTTTAACCTCCTTGGTCTTCTATGATTTCAGAAACGAGTAATTGAGGCAGGTCAAAGCACCGACATTTTGTGTAGTTCAGGGGTGTGTTTGTGGTATCTCACTTGTGTTATGGTTAAATGTTCAGAGACCCTGGTGAGGGGGTCTGTGTCCTGCCAGTGCTCCGTGAACTTCTCTCTCTTGCTGTGCTTAGGCACAAAGTGCCCTGGTACAGGAAAGGTGGCTGTATACAAAGAAATCAGTGTGATCCAGTGCAACAAAATGGATTCAGATCTGGAAATGCTAAATCCCCCCTCATTTCAGTGCCCACCAACTGGAAACTTCTAGACGCAAATATGCACATATTTGACTTTTTTGCTCCAATCCGTACACAAAATTATGTACCAGCTGCCAAAAAGCAGTCTGGAAATTGTGATTTGAGTTATTATGCATTTTCCAGGATAAATCCAGGGAGGATAATGTTGGCAGATGTAAGATAACATGGGGTATAAATTGAGAGGAGAGATTTCTCTCTGAGGCTTCCCTTGTACGCTATCAGCCGGCAGCAGTGTTCGTCCTACCGTGCAGAGGAGATAAAGTAGAAAAAGACTATTTCCAGCTTGCAAAAGACCAGCCTGTGTGGAATCAGTTCAATTATTTCAGCTCAGTCTGCAATAAAAAGCAGTTCATATCTTAGAATTACAATTACATGGTAATGTGAATTGCAATTTCTCTCCTTATTAATGCAATATAACAAACAAAATATGGACAACAACAGTGCATCCATGTCTGAGACTAGTTTCTAGGAATTTGAAAAAACTCTTGCCCATGATGGACCTTAAGGCATTGTCTGGTTTTACTTCATTATTTTAATATAGTGCCTTGAGCTGAAAATTTATAAGATTGATCTTATTTGAGAGCCTGAAGTGCTGATACAGCATCAAGTGCGATAACACACGAAGACTTTCACATGGGGAAATACTTCTCATAACTTAGTGACTTACTGGATCCCAAAATAAAGGGACACTTTGTGCTAATTACTGAGTATTTACATTAGCAATGCCAAACCCATGCGTTGAAAAGTGAGTTCAGAGCCCAGAAAATTCACGAAATGAACTTAAGTCACGAAGCAAAAAGAGAACAACGTAGGATGTCTTTTTGCTTTGAATTTTTTTGAGCCTTAGGGTATAAGCTCTTCATGTTTTCAAACCTTTTGCCACAAACATGTAGCCCAGAAACTTTCTTTTCAACTGCTGCTGGTTTTGTCACACAATCACACAACTGGGGCCTTAAGGAGGAATATATGGGTTGTGAGAAAATAACTCGATTTGGCTCCTCAGCCAAGGCACCTCATTAATCCAGCTGAGGAGGAGTTGTGCTGGTAACACCCAGGGCCCAACTTTATTTCCTTTTTAGTTGCCTTTTAAACATCCTGGGGAGGTGGGATAAGGGGTGAGCAGGTGTGAATATGGGCACAGGAATGATGGAAAATAACCCCTGGAGAACTTCCACAGGTGCTTTGAATCTCCAGTTTGGCCTGGAGATACCGTGAGCAGTAGCTGAAAGTGTCCTCAGCCAACACACCCCTCTAATCTGATAGCAACACAGTCCTGTTCTGTTAAATCCACCCTGGAATTCCACTTTCATTCCTCAAACTTATAGCCAGGTCTGTGTGAGTGACAGCACAGATATGATAATTACTGATAAGTAATCACTTGTAAGCGATTTTAAATTTTTTTTTTTTTTAATGGCTTCCATTCCCTTACTGTCTCTTCCTGTCTGTGCTTGTCAGGTGCTGGCTTTTCTCAGGACATAAATTTTTTTCCCCCCTAATTTACGTTCTGGTAGTGCTGTGAGCCTGCCTGGAGCAGGAATAGAAACCTACCAAAATGTTCTGACTGATCAAGGACTTAACTACAAAGGATTTGAGGAAGACCTCACAAATATCAAGTCTAATAATAAAGGAATTTGAGGCTGAACGTGGACACAAAAATGGTAGAAGATTTTCTGCTTTTTATTTCACATTTTTTTCAGGAGAAAACAAATACTACCAAAACTGGAGAGAAAAATTAACATTTTCCAGCAGATTATAAGTATGGAAACAGACATGTCATTAATATTTCATACCCAGCAGTGTTCAATATGGGCCCTTTAAAGTTCTTATTAATTCAATTGTTCTTATTTTATTTTCCTGATTGAGAAATAACTGGCACAAGTGACATACCACACCAGAAAATGCAAGTCTGTTAAAATGCACAGTGCTCTAAATGATTTTAAAAAATCAATTTTGGCAAAAAATTTCCAGAGGGGGGGAAGAAAAAAAAAATCAATCCAGGTGTAATGACTCCCTAAAAGTGAACACCCCAAGGACTCTGTGTGCAGGTGCCAACTGAGCCTGAGCTACAGTTACTGGTGTGTACAAAAATAATTGAAGATAAAAATATTGCTGCAACTTATTAACATTTCCATAGAACTGCAGTTTAATTTAACAAGATGTTAAATTTCACAATCCAATTTTTAGAAGTAAAGCTGTATTTTATAGGGCTGGAGTTTTTCTTTTTTTCGTTTGTCACTAAGCATCTCAGCTGTGGAGGTGGCTTTGGAAATTGTTGAGCTTGTTTTTTTAAAAAAATAATAAATAAAATTTAAATTTAGCTGAAAAATGTTTACAGCCTCAAAACTGAGTACACTAATGCAGCTAAACTATATTTTAAAAAAATATGTAAAATACGTAAAATATAAACTACAAAAATGAAATAACACCACTGCTAGATGTTGCATTCCTTGATTTCAGGGCAAATTATTACCTCTTTTAATTCTTTTTTTTTTTTTTCCTGCTCGTGAGTGCTTTTTCCACTCTGATTCCAGTGTACTGGGTGTTTATAGTGTTATTAATATATTTTTAAATAGTCACCCATTTTGCTTTATTTTTATCCTCCCATGGTCCAATCCCAGGACATTGTCTACTGCTAAAATACCGATGAGTTCTTTGCTTTTTAAGCAAGGTCGATTAGCAATTAAATGCTAAGGCAATGAGGGTTAAATATTCCTGGATCCTGTGGGTTTTTTCACTTTTGTTTTCATTTTTCAGACACACCTGTGCTGGAGCAGTGAAACCAGGAGCTGGAGAGCCCATGCAAGAGCTGGGACCGTGATCTGCTCTGGGTAAGCCCTTCCCATACAGCACCTCACAGACAACTTGGGAACGTGCAGGACCAAACACAAATTTTTGCTGCTTAATCAGTGTCTTTCAACACCTCTTCAGTCTGTCTTGTATCTCTGGAGAACAAATAATGTCTGGAAAATCATGTTTTATTGACAAGCTTCAAGCCTAAATCAGTGATTTATGAAATAGTCCCCTGTTTAAAGTCAAGTGAGTCACCAAAATATACATCAACTGTTATTTTCCAGTAAATATTTCAAAAATCATAAATATTTATTTTCATTAACAGCAGAGACTTGAGTGCTGCTCTTGAGGAGATATCCAGCATTTTTCTCTCCTCTGAAGAGCTTTCTGAGTATTTGGAGCTGGTGACAGGGAGGGGAGTTGGTGCCATTAAAATCAACTTGATCTTTATGAAGCCCTAACATTGCTTTGTTGAATTCATCTCCAGCCACAGTCACAGAAACACAAAAACCTTGCAAATTGAGGCCCATGCTGTATTTTTAATGAAAATTAGAGGTACTGATTTTCGTGGCACTGATGGCAAACTGAACACTGTACATGTGGCCTTCAAATGAAAAAGAGGAAACAAGTGTTGTGAAAGCTCTGGCTCTATCCATGCATCAGTTTTTACTGTAAAGCTGAATGTTACAGGGAGTCAGGAATATGGTCCAAAATCTGATAGTTTGGAGCTGCTTGTGCTAACAGTGCCTCTGTGCAGGTGAGGACCTTGTTGTTTGGTGGTTGTTCAAAGGGGGCTGAGCAGTTCAGTTTTCCCGGTTCTCTGCTCGAAGCAGCCTGTGAACTTTCCCATATAATGGACGTGGTGTCCTCCAGCACGTTTTACCACATTCCTAAGCCATTTCAGAGTGCAGGTTTGCACTGTCAGCTGTAGCCTGGAAGATCTGTGGCACTGGTTGGGATGTTTGCACTGAGCTGCACTTTCTGTTCCCTGGCAGTGTGAAGAAGCAGGGGATGAATTCCTGAACCCTGTTTCCAAAGCTGTCTCCCTCCCTCCATCCTGCAGTCACCATCCTGTCTCTGTTAGGCCCCATGTGGACACTAGACAAGAGTAAATCTGTCTTGTGAATCACCAGCCTCTCCCGAGCTCCTGTGTTTGATCTAACAGAAATATTCTGTATTTAAATATGGGATGCTGGCACTAGTTAAATTCTAGTCTAATTCTTCCCATTTTCTTTTATTTCTGAACCATGCATGTAAGACATTATTGACCAAAAACATTTTAAATATGCAGCTCTACCCAGTGTCCAGTTGGCCTGGTGTCCCTGTGCCACTGTGCATTAGATACAAACAAGTAATTTTCCTGTCAGAAGCACAGAATAAACACAGAAAAATGATCTACAGAAGTAGATCAAAGGTGGAAGAATAAATCAACTTTAGTTGTGCTCAGTGGCAAAGAAGGACTCTGAGAATATTCCAGATTGCTGCCCTAAAACAATCAATGAGAGGGAAAGAACATGCATTTGGAAGGCAAAAAAAATCTGCTGCATGAGTACAAAGTGAGTTCCAGACATCCTGTGCAGTTAATCTGATTGTACCTTGAACTGTTTACAAAACTGCAGGGTAAGGTACTCAAATATCACCACTTTCCATGAAAACGCCTGTGTAAACTAAGCATTATGAAATATTTATTGTGAGTTTTGTAGATTTTAAAGATACTAAGTGGTACCAGCAGGTGTCATGGAAACCTCTACCACCTCAGCATGGCCATTCCTAATACAAATATTTTCAGAGATGCTCCACCTCTTCCAAATCCCTGACTCCCCTGGGCCTCAGGAGCTCTTTGGGGTCACTGTTTTGGGATATCAGGAGCAGGGCAGCAGAAATACCTGAGTGTCGTTGCTGAAGGGTCCAGACCCCAAACATGTTTCTGACACATCCTACACACAAAGCTGCAGCTCTCTCAAAGGTTTCCAGCTTAAATCTAAAACCCAGGAAATGCTAACACTTTTAATTAAAACTGAAACTCCCTGACTCGATTAGGACAGCCTGTACTGCTGCTTTTTCAAGCCAGTAAAGGCAGAATCAGCTGCTCTCCAGTAAAGAGCTGCATTCTGGGAACTTCAGGAGGCCTGAGGATGTTTGTATCTTCCTTCTCCCCTGGGATAGCATCACTCAATTAGATACAAAGCTGAGCTCATAAAAGGGAGCATAAAGAGTTTTCCATATCATCCTTTATTCTGTGCTCACATCTGGCTCAGCACAGAGTTAAAAACAAGATCATCATGTCACTGTTTTTGATAAAAGAAGCATATTGTGCACATATTATTCTGGTTATCTAATGGAAAAGGTTTGGGCTTGATGGGTTGTTTTATTCCCCACAGCCCATACAGCTGCCTCAGAATTTTAGCACTATCAGATACAGCATCCAAAGGTTTGATTTGTATTAATATATTTGATATTACTAATGATATTATCATACTAAAAAAATTAATATAAGTCCAAAAAAGCAGTTAACCCTCATGCTTCATGGTGTAAATTATCTTGAGAAAAAGAAAATTGTTCATATTAAGATTTCTTGCACCTTTCCCTGTAGTAATATGGGAGTTTTATCAGCTCACAGATTATTAAAAACCTATTTTTAGAACAAAACCTTCTCCCTCAGTGCCTCTTGGGTTGCTCTGTCAGACAGTAAGTGTTTTCTGGAAAGTAAAAGCCAACTGGAGGCTCCCAGGCCATGATTCATTCTCTACAAGCGTGGCAGAAATCTGAGATATAACTTTGCCAGTGACTCCAGAACAACTTGTGTGACCTTTGGCTCAAATCAAATGTTGTTTTTCCCCTCCTCAATTGTGTAATAAAGGATCAAGAAGTCAAGAAATGCAAATAATGTTATCAGTGAGAGTGAGGAGATGCTGAAACAGCTTCTGAGAGATCTGGTGGTTTCTTCATCCTTGTAGGGCTCTGAATTACAAGTTGCCATTTGGCTACAGCCTTGAATTCAGCCCCACCTGTGGAGTTTTGTTTAGGAGTTACTGGACAAAATACAATGAACTTGGTCTGGAGTAAAAGTGTATGAGCTGAATTCTGTTTTCTATTTTTAAAATTTCTGAGGCAATAGGTACCCAAAGGAGTTCACATATTAACAAAATTACCACTGGAGTTGTTTCACAATGAGTGTGAGAGGTAACTCCCAAAGAGTGGGATAAAGAGGGACTGGCCCTGGACGAAGGAGTCACCATAAATTGTGCTTCACTCTGGAGCAGAAAAAATTTCCTCCTTCATCCTCCCACTGTTTGTCTCCAGGTTAACTATTTTCTGTTAACCTCTAGAGTCAGGCACAAAAATATGGCTTTATTGTTTTTATCAGCTGCACATGAGCTTATTTTTTCTTTTGTAGTAAATATTAGGGTGTAGGGTCACTAAAAAACTTGACTTTGAAAAATTCAGTCAACAGAAGGAGAGGCACAAACGTTGCCTTAGAGGAAAGCCCCCAGGAAAATTACCGGGACAGAAGCCAAAATCTCTACATTCTTCTTGGCATATTTGTTCAAAGTCTTAATTTAATTAAATCTAAAGGGATTCATGAATGATCCCAGTGCTTTTGTCTCCTCTGTCTCAATCAGATAAGCCTCCACCTACCTATAGTCCCACTTGAAAACGATTTTTGTAATTAATTTCCTAAAATAAACGTACTTAATTTTCACACCACTTACTCTGCTTCCCTATTGTCTAATGAAGTAAAAAAAAAAACAACTGGAGTTGAAATGAACTTGCCAGTCATTGTAACTGTTTCTTTACCTGCTCTTCTGATAAAAGTTTATTATTTGGCTTGTCTTCGTAAATCTTTCTGTTTGCCTTTTGGATTAACCTTCCTGGTTTCCAGCAGGGAGAACGTAAAATAAGAGTGAATCTGTGGTACCTGGAGCTCGAAGAACCTGTCAGTTTAGGGATAGTGCAGAGAGCTCTCCCTTTGTTTAACTTTAGCCTTCAAGGACTCGGTAGACCACAAAATATGAAATTGTTTATGATACAAGCCAATTAATCTTCATTTGGATTTTTCTTCTGTTAAGCAGTTTACTATTTTGCACATTAATCAAAAGAATATTAATAGAATTAATATTACATCAATTAAAAGATGCTGCCCACTCATTAATTCCTAAGTCTGCCTATCTGATAGAAGTCTATTTTTCCCAGGTCTCCTGACACAGATGGATCTGGAAGATGCAAGGACTGAATAAAGCCAGAGCCTTCCATTGCCAAGGTAGGCCACAGCTGGCAATTCCCCCTCCTACAGATGCCTGCCAGAACATCCCAGCTCTTGAGCTTCTCCCTGTTCCTAGTTACAACCATGGAACTGCTCCACTCATCCAGCAGCACCGTGTTTTCTCTTTTACTGAGATGTACAGATAGATACAACTTCGTATAACTGGCATTTGAATCAGAGCTCTTTGCCCAGAGAGGAGGGAGAATCACACCCAAAGCAGGCACAGCCCTGAGAGTTGTATTCTGACCTCAAAGCCACGACTGGTGCTGCTTGGAGTGGTGGGGTTGGGCCAGAGACAATCAGAGCTTCTTCCCAACCCAAAATGTGGCCCATCCAGGTTTGTTCTGTGCACAGGGATGTTGATCCTGTGACATGGATGACTGTTCCTTTAAGCAGTGTGTTTTCTCCTGGGTAGTCTCATCTCCCTTTGAAATACCATATTTATGTTCTGATGGAGGGGCTTTTCATAGGCTTTGAGGGTCCTGGATTCACTGCAGGCAATGCCATGTGGCACATTTTTGAAAATATATCTCTGGCAGAAAATTCTCAGCTGGTTGTATTTGCCAAATATCAGATGAACTCTGTATCTGAATACCAAAGGGTTTTTTCTACCCTTTCCAACCTTACTTTTTGTGGTTTTAGACACAGCTTGTTTATAGATGTTGTCTTCTAAGAAATGCTCGACCACAAACAGTCCCCTGCCCTTGTCCTCAGATGCCTTAGTTCATTTTGGAACTATTTCCTTTGCCCCAAACCATGTACATTTTTCATCCACCATTACAGCAGTGAAAGAATTTTCTCCTCCCACTCTCATTCTGAGTTTGAATATTTGCAAATGACAGTTATGAAATGTTTTGGATAAAAGCAAAGTATGTCCTGCTCTTCTTTAGATGCTTCAGATGTTTCTGTAGTAATTGTCTATTACTCTGAGTAGTGAGAAAGGCTGAAATTATCTTCTGCTTGGAGTTAGATTTGTGCATGCATGAGTATTTAACATAAAGTAGACTCACCCCCTACTTTAAAGTTGATGAAGACAATCTGTCATAGTTAATTAATTGTTGCCAAAATTATTTCCAGAACTACTACTTAGAGATACTGCATTTTTCTTAATTTATACTGTTAAAATTGAGATAGCAATAATTTAGTTTCCATTTTATGTAATACTCAAACAATCAGAAGCATTATTAATAATGACTTTTAAATATAAATATAGTTGCACTGTCAAAATATGAAAGCATAGATTTTCTAGCTACTTTGAGACATTTCAGGGTTAAGTAGTTCAAGATTGCTTTAAGGGGATAAGGAATAAAATAATCCCATGAATATTAGAGGGCTCTAACTTTACTTTTTTGATGTTACTGTCTCTGAGGCAACAGGAATTGCTGTGAAAACTTCTTTGGCCACAGTCCCATCACAGTGGGTTGAGTGTTACAAATACATGTAAAGTTTCAGAAAGTATAACTTTTTTTCCATTCTGTTTTTTTTGCTGTTCAAATCTGACTAATATTCTGAACTGAATTTTACATCTCAAAACTTTCCTGTTCTGTAATTTCATTATGGGCAGTGTAATTTCACTGATTAGGTAAAAAATGTCACCACTCAAAGATTCACTATCAGAATACTTACTTTCATCTTCCAGACAGCGAGATGAAATATGGGACTAGAGAATGTCCTTTGTTGTAGAACAATATGGAATGTGCTGCTTTCTTGGTCACAGAATCATTTAGGTTGGAAAAACCCTCCAAGATCATGGAGTTCAACTGCACTCAGCAAGTCCATCCATCTGTAAAATAACCTTTTATTCTGGTAGAGACAAACTGCAGCACATGAGAAAAGTGTCCTTTTCCATACAGATTGTTTCAAAATCAACAGCTTTAGTATTTTCTACTGCCTTCCTCTATTAGTTGGTTTTGGGTTTGTTTTCTGCTGGAAGAGTGTGTTGCAAAGACAAAGGTTGTAACAGGACTTGTACCACACTCATCCCTTGTACTTCAGGTGAGGTTTATGAAGGTCCCAGGTCTTCCAAGGGAAATCAGTTATTTTCCACTCTCCTCAGTGCAGGAAACTGGCCCTGTGTCTACAGGGACACTTCATATCGGGTTAGTGCTGCCTGTATCCTATATTTACCCACAGGAACAGCTGGCTGGTGCTGCTTTCTGGAACTATGTGAGACAAAGTTGAGGAGGAGACGTGGGACCTCCCTCTTCTCCAGCCTGATCTATCTGTCACCCTTGTTCTAAATTTAAGATGCGTGTTTACAGAATGCAGAAGGAAAGAGTCAGGCAGTTAAATTAAGCAGCAAAACATCCCGTGTTTATTTTTAGGTCAGAAAAATGGATTTTCTGTTCCATATGGTGTGGTTTTACTGTCAGAGCCTGATTGGTGATGTGCATGTTTTTGAAAACGTTGTGAACAAGTGAATGTTAGCCATGCTTAAATGGACCTTTGGCTTAACTTCTGACCCTTTTGTAGTTATTTTTGGCTACAAAGTTCCATAGAATAATAAGCAGTGGGACTGAAACGCAGAGAAGAGCCACGGTCTGTGTTGATGAAAGTGTCTCAGAAGGCTTTTCCTAAAGGAGACTTTGCTCATCTTAGGCTGCACTTTACTATTTGTAACCTCCTATAAGCTGAGCCCAAGGGGCAGCTCTGCTGAACCCTCTGCCTGTCAGAGCCAACAGGCCCTGAGCATTTCTTTGTTTCCTTCCTTGAGTGACACCTGCCAGATTCCAAAGGCAATGACGTGCTGCTTCTCAGCACCCCAGAACTCTGCTACTTCTGAGCCAAAGCATATATTTGGTCAGAACCACAGATACCTCCTCTCTTACTGAACCCACATTATTTGAGCTCAAAATGGAGACTGTGGACCCAGGAGACCTTGGAAGAAGTTTTGTGCCATGTTACATAGGAACAGCACGGAACAGGGAACTGTGTGATGTGCAGAGCTGATCTTTGCTTTGCTTCCTTCCCTGTCTGAGAGCAGTATCTGTACATAAACACTGTGTTGGACTCCTTGCTACTGCAACTGCTCCCCTTAAAGAGAATTAATCATATCCTGTACTAAGGACCTGGAGGCTTATGGTAGAATTCATCTCCTCTAACTTGAGATATCTGTCATGTGCCATCAGCTCTGAGCTCTTTGGCCAGGTTATCCTCCCTGGCAAAGCAGCACCTTTAGGGGATGACTCCTCTCCTAAAGCAGAAATATAAAATGGAATGAATTTCCCTCTAGGAATGCCAGTTTCTCCTCTCTGATACTGAAGGGAGCCTGGATAACACACTCAGATGTTGACATGTGTTTGCCAGCTTCTAAATGCAGACCAGATGAATGGGCTTTCAGTGTGGAGATAAACCAGCTGTTACTGGCACAACTAAAGACATCCAAGAATTTAACTTTCCTTCAAATGTGTTCAGTCTCTGTTAATCTCATTTTTAGGGGCTGTGATAAGCTAGACATACTATATTTCAATAAGAAAGAAATGCCAACCTAATGATTAGTTATACTATATTCTTCTTTTTATTTGAACACCCCTATATATAAGATCTTTTAATGTTTAAAAAAAAAAACCTCTTTTATTACTGCTCCTGTTAATTAGTGTATTTTCAAAATTTATCTTCCATCCCACGGTCTTGTAAATATCTTTGAAAATTACAATCCTGAGGGTACTTTTTAGTATGACAACAGTGCATTTTGGTTCACCTGTTTCCTTAATTGTAATTTTCACTCAGAGCAGCTCTTGATGGTAGTCTGGAGGCTCTTCTGAGTGTAAAAAGCCTGATGTACAGCTTTTTCAGTTCTTTGCTCTGTTATTGGTAAGGGAAGCTGCCCATCTTCACTCTTTCAAGACAAGAGACAGTTGTAGCTGAGCAGCAAACCCTCTGGGCTGCAGAGAAACCCAACTGTACTTGCTGAGAGTGTGATTAGAGGAAATTAATCCTGGATAAAACGCAGGTTTAACTTCCGAGACCTCAAGTTCTCCCCATCTTATCTGGTCCAGCATTGTGCACTTATCACTCACTGTTTCCATAATTTTATATCTTGAGTCTTAATCACATTTATATTGTAATTTTATTAGAAATGACTGATGTCCAGATCTTGTTGAATGAATGGAGGTGGTAAATATTTTTCCTGGTTTATTGAATCTGCTTCTGATGCATTTGTAGGAGAGGTGAAAGGAAAGTAGACTACAGATAAAATTTTAATAATAGTTTATGGTTCTGAAACAGCAACTGTATTGTGAAACAGTCTTTGTTGGGTTCCCAGCCTGTAACTCCCCAGTGCTACTGGTTTGTGCCTAGGAAAAACATTTTTAGCTCTTAGAAAGTTTTTATCTGCAGTTCATGCTGTTTATAAACAGCATGCAAACCCAGGGACAGTTTAATGGATCTCAGCAGAGTAACCTCTCTTGTGGGTGCTGTTGAAATGATTGAGGAAGGTCTCACGCAGGTAAGTCCCCAGAGTAATTTGATTAGAAAAGGGAAAGGAAGCATGAACTTCGGGTGATTTCCACTCTGATACTGTACTACATAAGTGATAGCACTTTTACAGATCTCAAAATCAAAGTGTTCAATCTGAACTTCAGTCCCTTCTAAAAGGAATCCCCAGCCCGCTGCAGGTTTTTCTGCACGTGCCTGCGTGAAGGACGGATGTTTTGGGAGTGTTGCAGTGGAGTAGCACAGATTCACGTGCTCTGCTCCAGGAACTGGGGAGGTTTCCATGGAGAGGGTTTGTTTTGCCCTTCCCAGACCACACATCCTGAGCCTGTGGTCACAGCCCCTCACCCCCAGCACACCACAGATGATTTTGTGATTTTTGCTTTCAGTCAGACTCCATTTCTATGCATTATTTACCATGGCATGAACAAGACCAGTGGGTCTCTCAGGATGTTCTCTGCAAACCAGCAACAGAATGAGAGGACATGGCCTCAAGCTGTGCCAGGGGAGGTTCAGGCTGGACATCAGGAAGAATTTCTCCATGGAAAGGGTTGTCAGGCACTGGAAGGGGCTGCCCAGTGAGGTGGTGGAGTCACCATCCCTGGAGGTGTTCAAGGAATGATTGGACGTGGCACTCAGTGCTCTGGTCTGGTTGGCAAGGTGGGGATGGGTCACAGGCTGGACTTGATGTTCTTGGAGGTCTTTTCCTAAACGATTCTGTGTTTCTGTGGATCATATACCAGTAATTGCTGCCTGGAGTGGTCTGCAGGGAGCCCACCCTGCTGAGGAAGGGGCTGCAGGCAGCAAATCTCCAACCAGGACCATTCCTCTGTCTCAAGGGTGGTGCTGGTGACACGGGACGTGGGTTTATCTCATGTTGGTGATAAGCAGCTGTTGGTTTACTCTGTCTAACCAGGGATCTCAAGTGAGAGATCCTCTCTCTTTGCCCAGTGCCAAGTCATCCTGGTGTGAGAGCTGGGGGAGGGAACAAGGAAAATGCTGGAGCCTTGTTTAATTATGTTCTTGCTTTTACCTGATTTTCATCCATTGGTCTCCAAGTAATCCACTGAACAGGTCAGCAATGCTACCTCAACTTCCATGTGTCCCATTGGGGAAAACAGTGGTATAAGTAGATGCAAACCACAATCTCCAAGTCCCAGCAACTTCCTAGTCTGTGACAGAACTTTGAGAAGGTCTTATTAGTCTGCATCTTTTCTATTTTCTCAGTGTTTGGTTTACAGATTCTTTTTAGCTTGTTTGCTCTAAATACAAGATGTGACTTCAAATTAGAGTAAGAGTAACTAAGCGCAAAACAGTGGAATTCCCACATAAAAAATAAACAAAAGGGCATTGTTTTATCTTTAAAACTGTTTGCTTCTCCCCTCCTTCCTCTCTCCTGAACTTAAAATATCCAGCTATAATTAAATATCCTCCTTTTAAAGTAGAGAGCTGTACTCACAGGACTAGAGAGGCCAAGAGGTAAAGCCAGGGTGGGAGAGCAGAGCTTTCTCCGAGCCCTGTGGTGGGAACCACAATATTGCCTTTGCTCCAATCTCTTCAGACAGTTTCCCAGCAGGATCCTGAGCTATTTGTACACACCCTGATGCACAACTAGAGTCTTTGTGATAAATTAATTTTAAGGTTTTCTTGAAACTTAATTTTAAAGCACATATATGCAATTAAAGAAGACTTCACGATCTTGAACTTTCTTTTATGATCCATATCCATTGTCCACCTCATTCTTGGTACTCCCTACATTCCTGAACATGCAGCCAACAGAGAAACAAGATGGGTAATAATAAACCTGATAAACTAGACAAGAAAATTAATTTTTACTTGCTTCTAAATGAGTACGCTGAAGCTGATGCTGCACAGGACAATTGAATTTTTTTTTTTCTTGCAAAGAGGTATTTTTTATGGGAAGAGGTTGAGAAACATTCCTTTTTATCAGGCTTCAAGAAATTCTAGCTCCAGATTCTGAGGCAAACTCAGGAGTCCAGTTAATACTTGGTTGTGCAGCCTTTGTTGGAGAAAGTATCCTAATTTCAAAGCACACAAAGGCAACGGAATCATTAATAAAATGAATGAGTATATATATTCTTGGGGCACTCAGTAAAGTATAGTTGTCCTAAAAGGATTCAAACACCAGGCTGAAAATGGAAACCTGCTGCTATTTTCTATTAATTCTGAATCTTCTGTATTTTTCCTTTTTATTTGTATCCAAAAAGGCTGGTAATTTGAGGGCCGTGACATCAATTAACAGTTTAACTGGAGTAGCAATGACTGGTTAATTAGAAAGGCTGTGCCAGTTAATAAGTTTCATTTCAAATAAATTCCAACCAGCAGGAAGTTTTGTGGAAGAAATTTTTCAGCATGACACAATCTCTAAATACAAAACTTTCTGATAGAAGAGGAAAATGAAGTGCCAGATATCATGCTGGTGTAGAAATCAGAGTAATTGTAAGGAAATCAGAAGAATTTACAAACTGTAGCTCAGAAGGGAAGTGTTTTTTCTCCTTGGCCATTTATCATCTCCTTCAAAGCCATTTGATGGGATTTGGAGTGGGCTGAAGTGGTAGTTCAGAAAACATATGGTACAGGAAGCTAAAATTGAAGCAGCGCGTTGTGGAGAGCTGTGTGAATCAGTCATGCTCATAAGAACTGTGTAGAGAGAGAAATCACCTTCCAAAGAGGTTTTTGGGGGGAGCAGACCAAGTGTTTAACAGGCTCTCTGAAAATCAGCCCTGACACTACAACCTGCAGCACAAGAGAGGCTTGGGTTCAGGCTCGCTGAAACAAAATAATTCCATAGATTCCAACAGGGAGTGAGATGGATGGTTTCCTTCTGCTTGAAAATATTCCTGTGTCCAAGGGCTGGTTGATACTCCAGATTCATACATTTATTATTCAATTGTGATGGTGCTTGTTTTCTAGGCATCCAGATTTTGTGATTTAACCTACTGTGGAAAGCTGAAAAGAGAATGGCCATTACTGCATTTCAGTTTGTAAGACACAAACACCGCCCAGCCACAAAGACCAAACTGAAGACATAATTCACACATTTTAACAGTAAGCTGAAGGAAACCTGGGGAAAATCTAAGCAGAAGCAGAGGGGACATTGCAACTCTGCACTTTCCACTCTCTCGTCATTATTTTGGTCTCTCTCCTTGCTTGCATCTGTTGTCTGCTCTTGGCTGAACACCCAGTCATCATTTTATTACTCTGTGAAATCAATGAATCTCAATATAAAGCCTTATGAGCTTTAAATGGTCCAAAATTAGTACGTGTAGCAGACAGAGGCCAATCGATCAATTGTCAAAAATTAATCTCTTTTGTAGAGTGGTCTCCACATCAATTCCTGTGTGAGCTGAGCCTCCTTATTGACTGAGCTGTGGGAACAGATGACGGACCTAAAGGTTCTGTAAATTAAATGATTTAAATTAGTACTGTGAGTATTAAATCAATGCTAAGCAGAACAAGGGGTGATGTGTTCTACTGTTTATTCTAAAATTAAATCTGGGCAGCTGTTAAACAGTGCTGTTTTTCATAGATTTATAGTTTTCTGGGCCAGCATCCTGTCCTGTTCCTGTCCTTTTATTGTTTTTTTATTCACTAATTTGGAACTGAATTATAATCAGTCAGATTAGCGATAGATGGCCTCGAGGTGTTTTCTCTAGCTGGCAGAGAAAGAGAAGGAAGAGATGATTTGTGTGATTCAGACCATGAAAAAAACCACAAATTTAGGATCTTTTTTGAGACTACCAGCAGAGCAACACTCATGGGTGTTGGAGGAGTCTCCATTGGAATGAGCTCCATGACCAGGATAAAGTATTTTATTCCCTCAGGGTAAATTTGTGCCATTGAGTACTGTTGCTGCACCTGTGGCTTTTGGGGGACACAGAAAGATTTGGTTTCCACTATGATTGATCTCAATCCTTAAATTTATTCTAAAAAAGAGAGAGGCAAAAAAAAAAAAAAAAGTAGTTTGGTAATAAAGTTGTCTTTCAGCTTTGGTGATTTTCCAGGTGCAAACCAGCAGTTTTCAATATCTGGAAGTGATAATTGGAGGAATTGAAAAAAACGTCACATTACAGGACTGTCATTTACAGCTGTAAGATTGTCAGCAAATAAACTAAACACATCTGCTGCCCTGGCTAATGGCATATATGTATTCCTGTTTCCTATGAAATGATTCAGCTGACAATTACTGTTTCTTGGGCTGAGAAACGAGGTCCTTCTCCAACAGAGGTTTGGTCAGGGCTTGTGGTTTGTCCTCACAGAATTACTGATTCATAACAGTGTTTGTGACTTTCCTACTCTTTTTTAATGACGACTGTTAATCTTTAATCTGAAGTTATACAACCAAAAAGTTTTAGAACAGCTGGAAAAACTGTTCTGGAGAGTTGTGGTCAGGGAGTGAGCAGGGGAATTGTTCAGGGCCCCAGTGTGGGAGAGAAGGTTCAGACAACCTCCAAGTCCCTGCTGAGGACTTGGGCTCCCTCAAGTCAAGCTGGGCACTGGGATTTGTGTGGCAGATGGTATTTATGGGAATATCAGCCCATGGAGACCTCGGTCTCATCTTGGATGTTTCTCTCTGGGCTGCATGGGCTCTTCATGTCACCCTCTGCCCTACTTCCCAGCAGTTTATTGGGAGCTCATGAAAACACATGAAAAGATGAGTCAAAAAGGCATTGGATAATAAGATAAACATAGTTTCACCCCTTCTTTTCTCTCTTGGATAAATGTTCCTTTTCCCCAGCACCTAGCACTCGACTGTCTCCCTGAAAGAGGTGCACTGAATTTTGCAGATAACACTGCGGTTTTTCAGCTGCAAAGATGGTTTCTAAATGCATTCTCGAGACATGATACATTTTCATCTCTCCTATCTGTTTTCTTAAGACAGTAAAAAGTAGTGCAGTTGAAACCCAGCAATTTAAAATTGAAAACCTGTTTTCTGTGAGCTTTCATATTTATGTATGTTTATATGTGCACTGTGGCTCACCTTGAGCAAGGTAACCATATGTTTGTTGTCGTTTTCTGGCACAACCTGCAGGTGCTGAAGTGATTTGGGGTGAAATTCTTTGCAGAATCTCGCTGTCAGAACACTTAACTTTAAACCACATGGAAGCTTTTAGGATCAATAAAAGAATTCCAGATTCTCTCTTCAGGGCAACATCTCACTTTTACAGCTGCGCCACTGCAGCACTTCAGGTACTACATTTTCAAGTGTTACTGAAAAACACATCTAATTTTATGACATTTAATCTCAGAGCATTAACAGAAAACCTCATACAGTACAAACATATTTGCAAGCAAGGCCAGTTAGCCTGGCAGTATCAGCTGGGTGAGGAAAGCAGTGGCCTGAGAGCAGAAAGAGCTGTTACATTTATTACACTGCTCAATAAATCATTTACAGCCAGAACCAATTTACCTGTTTATTTCCAGTGTCTGCTCTTCAATTAACAGGGTGAATATGCACTTTAATGAAAAAAAGATACAGTTTCTTCAAATATGTTAGATTTTTGTTTCAGCCTGGAGATGAGATATTATATGGGTATTTTACTCAGTTATTACATCAGGATCCACTGCTGAGAGCCCAGTCAGCTGTGGGCTCTCTCATCCTGCTTTACTTGGGGGATACTGGGGGGGTTCCCTGTCCTCTGCAGATTTTGTAAGACATTTAATTTAACGTTAAAAGTTTAAAACTCTCAAGCATGAGCTGGAAGTATGGGATAATCCTCTGTGGAGCTGCTCTGCAGGTGCAGCAAAAGAAGTGCTGTTGGTGTGACAATGAGCTGCCTCACTTTAGGAAGCTCAGCCACTCAGTCCAAAACTCTGGCCTTTTTATTGGCTGTTCTGATCTCTTCCTTTCCCACCTGCTTGTACATAGGAATGCTCACAAAGAGCAAACCCAACACTAATAATATTCAAGTGATGACACATGACAGCATGGACACCCCGATGGGCACTTTTTATTTACTGTGCAGTGTGTTTATCTATGAATTCAAAGGTGAAAGTAAAAATAATCACCTTCCTGAAGCTTGGAGCACAGTCAGGTAACACAGAGAGAACTGGGGGACTGAGCTGCCCAGTGGGAACGGCTTCAAACTGATTGCCTTGGAATCAGAACAAGATTTCTCCTGCAGAATTTCTAGTAACGTATTGCTCCTGCACAGATCCATCCATTTCCTAAAGTGGTGCAATGAAAAAGACAGATGAACTGCTGTGGAATCGGCGAGTCAGGAGTTCTCATCCCAAGCTCCAAGGTCAAATACATAAAAATGGAGAAACTGCCGGGAGTGCGTGTTCCTGACAGAGATTTGCTAAATGAATGAGAACTGTTTTGCATTTATTTGAGCAAGAGGATTGTTCAGGCATCTTTTTAATGCTATTCCTTCTATGCATATAGGATGCATATGCTTCAGCAGTTCTGTTTTATCACAGAGTCATTAAGTTTGAAAAAGACCTCCAAGATCATTGAGCCCAAATTTGAAGTAGTTTTAAACTATTTACTGTGCTTAATTTATCGTAACTTTTATTTTGTATAGTAGGATAAAAATTTAAAAATTACTAAAAAAAGCAGCAGGGATATAAAATATAAATAAGTGAGCTGTAGCTCGTTTTACACCCAGAGCACTCCAGAAATCAATATATACAAAATACAATATGTGAATTTCAAAAGGCACTCTCTAATATTATCACTGATGCCAGGATTTAGTCAGCTTGACTGTGCATTGTTTCATCAGACACTTGATGCCAAACAATGTTGGCTGTGCTTTAACAGTCAAGATTATAACTGATTAAATTTTGAATTTTGATTCCTTTATTGATGAAAATAAAAGGTTACATACTTCAAAAAAATCAGCAAATAAATGAGGTTTTACTTACTAGAGGGATGGTTTAAATTTTCAAGCTTTGAAATAGTCGTGGTTTATGAAACTAATTATGCCTAATCTTACAGTACGAAGGAGGACAAGTGCTTAGTATAATTTTTGCCCTATTTTTACATATGTAACTGTTCCAAGATTTAACACTTGGTAGGACCCTGCATATGAAACCTGAGTACAGACAATAGACACAGTTAATTTCATATTGAGGAAAACCTGCAAATATACTAATCCTCCAAAAAATAAAATTAACAGAACAATTTTTGTTATTGAGCTGCATCTCAGCACATTGCCTGGAGCTGTTGCAGTGGCACATCATTGTTATTCACTAGCACAGTGTAGGTACTGGAGAGCTGCGAGCGCAAAGACTGATTATTATTGATTATGCATTTTGCTCAAACGTAAAAAATTGCTTTATTCCAGAGTGGTGTAATTACACGTTAGACATGATGATAAGCCTCTTCCTTTAGAGTTCAGAGGGCTCTGTCTGGGGCTCGTTGCTGTTGCCGTGTTGCCAGGACAACAGTGAGGGGATGTTTGTCTCAGTGAGATGGAACTGAGCACCCACCAGAATGTCCCTTCTCAAGCCCCAGCCTTCCCTTGGTGTTTGCCCCCATCTTGTTGCTTCAAGAGAGATCAAACTTGAGGTTTTATCAGCTTAGCAAAGAGCAAAGCTGGGCCATGTGTGGAAAGTTTGGACACAAGGATGACAGGAGGCCTTCGCTGTTCAAGGATTAATGTTGTTTTGAGCCAAGGGTAGAGGAATAGCTGTGTGGTTCAGGTTGAGTACAATAGCCTGAAGTTACTGTAGGTCTTCTGATAAAGTTTCTCTCTTATTCCTCGGGCCACAGGTGCTGAGGATCTGACAGGAAAAGCTGGGAGCTGTAGCGTTTGGATGATACCCTCAGGCATATGGTGTGACTGTGGGGGATGGTCCTGTGCAGGGCTAAGAGTTGGACTCGATGATCCTTGTGGGTCCCTTCCAACTCAGCACGTTCTGTGGTTTGGGCCACTTCCCACCACGAAAAAAAGCCCTGAAGGTCATTCCTGGTTTGGGATGGCTGTAGTAAGGTTTGAGCATTCTCAGAGCAGTTGTGATCACCGCACAGGGATGTCAGCAGAGTTTAGATGGACAATACAACAGCACACTTGAGTTGTTCTACAAAAAAACCCGTGGCTTTCTGTGGATCACCTTCATCCCCCTTCCTGCTAAAGAATTTATTTTTCAGTTCTTTTTTAGTAAAAAGTATTTTAAAGATTTTAAATGAAGAGTAAGAAACAAACTTCATTGTAATTTCCACAAACCAGTCCTCTGCTAGGTTTGAACTTCCATTTTCTGCTAAATATTTCTCCCTTAAGGTTCTTTTTGCTCTCTGTTTTATGTTGGATCAGTAAGGAGTTAATGTACACTGAGTTTTTCAATAGAGCATTTGGATGTTTGGATCATAAACAGAAATCAAATGGTCTTTTAAAATCCCAAGATTGTTTGTTTTCAGTGTGCACTAAGGAAATCTAATACATTTACTGCTGATGTGGATAGAGAGAACCCAGAGGCATTTGGGAAGGATGTGAGGCCTTTCCTAAGAGAGCAGCCTTCATATTTATCTTAGAGTTATTGACTGGGAATATTGATCCATAACAACCCTAAGGGGTTATGGAAGAATCAGTGTCTGTAAAATAGTCTGATCTCAATTCATTTGCAGCATCAACAGAAATAGTAAAAGAAAGAACAAAGCTGCTTGGTATGTTCCTATTTCTAGTATTTGCTCTGCTGATTAATGATTAATTCCACAGACATTTCGGCACAGGATCTGTGAAAAGCTTCCTGACAATAGGAGACTTCAGCAATTATGCACCAGACTAAGTGCTGGGACTCTGTAATTTATGATGCCTTTATCTCATTTGTGGATAAAATAGTAGTAAATATAATGCTGAAAAAAATCTTGCAAGGGCAAGAGTCTTGACTAATTGACGTAAAGGAGAGAAGCTCATTGGCTTTAAGTTCTTTCCAAATGTAATTTCTGTGCAACAAGGAGAGTGACAGATAACACTTAATGAAAACTGCATTTTTATTATCTTTGGTGATTAAATGTTTCTGTTGATCAAAGTAATTCCTGTATTCAGTGGGTATATATAGATGTGTAATGGCAAAACATCTACAAGGAATAGAAAATATAGAACTACTCTGGCTCCTGTGCTGAATGGAAAACAGAGGGTGAATTCTGTAAGTCATGCAAGTTTATCTTGTAAAGCAAATCATGGGGATGAGCCAACATGTGTAATACATTAATCATTCTGCCTTTGGCAGAACTTGGTGCATTTATGTGGTATATTCTGTCCATTAACTTCAATCAGCCCCTTTCACTGTCTATCAGAAGAGGAATGCAATAATTTAGAAAGCTCACTTTGTGCATATGCTTGTGGGGTGTTTTTTTTACACATGATCATGGATTTCACCGAATATTTAAGATACATTTACTGATAGATGGGCAGTCATACATTACTAAGGCTTGACATGTGAACTAAGTTATGTGCTGTCCAAAGTGGCTTTTCTGTGAGAGACCCTGAGTACCTGTGCCCGCCTCATACCTCTGTAAAGCTGTGTGATGCTCACCTTTCAGAGATTTTGCCTTTGAAAGTAGACTTTTATGGATTGCTTTCTGATGCATTTTGGGACAGCCTGCCTGTCCTCATATAATTTTGTCAGCCCAAAATATTGACAGCTGTTATCAGCACCATAAGAAAGTTGCGAGGTAGCGGAGAAGGGATGGAGACACAACAGTCTGCTGGAGGTGGTAAAGATGAGGGTCAGCACTAATTCAGATCTGGAGACACCTCAGCTCATGACAGAGGGGAGAAGATGTGTCACTTGCTGCGGGCTACTCTAGAGGAAGAAATAAGGTCCAGCTTCATGCAGTTGTCGCATTCTCCAGCCACAGCATGAGCCATCCTGGCTCCAGGACCTATGCCAGGAGCTTGTTCCCACATTTTGCTAGCAGTTCCTCCATAAAAGCACCTTTCTATTTCATGCCCATATCCCAGGTGTGGTAGAGATCAAGAAAACTATTGCTAAGTGATCACAGTTTGTATGGAAATTATGAACTCAGCTCACCCAGGCTGATGCTTGAACTGCTCTGCAGAAAAGGAATAAGAAAAATATTGACTTTTCTAGTGAGAGTTTCTTCATGGAAAGGGTTGTCAGGTATTGGAAGGGGCTGCCCAGGGACCTGGTGGAGTCACCATCCCTGGAAGTGTCCAAGGAACAACTGGACGTGGCACTCAGTGCTCTGGTCTGGTTGACAAGGTGGTGATGGGTCACAGGTTGGACTTGTTGATCTCAGAGCTCTTTTCCAACCTTATTGATTCCATTATTCTGTGGTTCCATGGACTTTGCAGCTTTCTTGTTGTCAGAATTGCAATCTGCCATGAGCAGTTCTGCCAGAAGAGCCTCTTGTAACACAGATCCTGTGACAGAAATCAGCACAGACACCACAGGACTTTGATTTCACTTCAGCAAACACTGCTTAGCCAAAAGGTCTGAGTAACTAATTAATCATTACTTTCAGAAGAGTTTATTTTTTAGCCTTTAATCCATTAACACAATTTTTAGATGGAAAATAAAAGACTATCATTAAGGAAAACATTTTGAATCTTATTCTTCTGGGAACTGTTACTGTATAATGCTAGTGAGAATTGCTAAGGCAATAAGCAAAACAGATGTTTACTATTTGGATAAGGGTAATTTTTCCTTTCTTCCTGCCTTTCATTAATGAGTGAGCAAGTTCCTGAGGTTAGAGAGGTAGGAGTGAGGAGGAACAACTGGATGTACAAGCCTCTGATGTGGTGTTTGTCTGTAAGCAAAGCTGCTTGTTCTAGAAGGTCTGTCTGCTCTCCCATTGAAACGGATCTGAAATTGGCTTTTGAATCCACAGTTAGACATGCAAGGATAGATTGCCAGCCTAACTTTACAAAAGTTTTTGGGTTTTAGGTTTAACTTGAGAAGTATGTAGGTCAACATTTTCAGTGGTAAGAGCCTACATATAAACTGTTTAAAAAAAAAAAGTAAATTTAGATTCATTCTTTGGTCCAATAGATGGAGCCAAATATTTTGGCTTTTAGCCAGATCAGTGTTTTCAAAAGGTTTTGCCAGATTCATCCAGATGGTTTTGGAATTACCCCTCCCACTACCAAAATCTAAAGCAAAACGTTTGTCATTTGTGAAAACATCAGCAACACTCTGCCAAAGTTGCTTAGGAACCTGTAAAATTAGATTTGGATGTGCTAATTTCTTCAATTTTCTAGTGATAACAGGGACATGAATGGTACCATAATTGTGGTAATGCATCAGCATCGATATCCCTTCCTCATGCCCAAAAGAAGGTCTCAGGTCTGTTTCCACTGTAGTTCACAGCAAAAGTGAACCTGAGGTTTGTCCTTTGGCTGGAGCAGATGTTTTCTTTTTAACTCCAGATCCTGAGTTATCAAGGACTGCCTTGAATTAGACAAACTTGGACTGGAGCAGTTCCACGTAACACAACATGGTATTCCCAGTGGCTTTTCCACCTTCTAGTTATCTGTGGATCCCATTCCACATCTGGTTTTCTGTGTATCCCCACCAATGGAACAGGCAGAGAGAGGGACAGGGTGCTGTGCTCAGCTGTCCCCTTCCTGCTCTCCTGCAGTGCCCAAGGGTTGCAGGGGTTAAACCAGATTTCTGTGCGAGCCCCAGTTCCATGGCAATGCCCTTTCCTGTTCTCTGGGTTGAAATGCAGTGAATAGTTTGGATCAGACACAGCAGGACTGCAAAAGCCATGCTCGATTTGACAATCACACGTTGGTCATTTTGGGCAAGTAGCTTTGTAATTTCAGTGGGATTGGATAGCCCAGACATGTTATTTTTGCTGCAGAACGTACTAATAACACTCACCAGAAGGGCAGACGGAAAAGCAAACACAGTGTGAGGTTTTCAGTCAGTTTTGGTAGTTTTGAAAGGAGGGTCAAGGAGTCCAAACCAGCAGAGCCAATTCACTCTAGGGAATTAGTCTTCCATTTTTTAGTTCAGTTATTAAGGTTATTTATGTGTATCTGTTAAAGACAAAAACAGATTTATACCTGTTGAATGAATAAAGTGAACTAAAAGATAAGATGCAGGACACCAGGCATTGAGCTGTGTCACAACCACATGGAAAAGGTGTTTTCTTTCTATTAACTCTGCATATTAACTGTGCATAGAAACAGGTGTAGGCAGAACTACAGGTTGGAGCAGTGTCCGTGCTCTACAATTCTTGGGCTGCTTTTAAAAAACACAAGAAGAATAACTGGAGAAATTAATTTTTGATACATTTCATAAGGTAGAACATTTCTCAAACAGGCTTTCTTAGGGCATTTATAGTTTGTGTTCTGTTTTGGGAGTTTTTTGGTTTAGTTTTATGGCTCTAGAAAACATTTTATGAAACAAAGGGAAAAGGTAGCTCAGCACAGCCATTTTTGAATTTTGTTTTGTTTGTTTGTTTGTTTTCTGAGAAACAATCCCCAGAGGGTCTGGCTCTTCTGACACAGGCCTGTTCCTCTTCCCATCTTTTTCTGAGCTTCACAGCAGCTGGAAGGAGAGTAGAAAAAACTTCTTTAGAAGGATTTAAAAATCATAGAAGTGTATATTTTTACAGACAGCAGTAGCATAAGAATGATGGGACAGTCACAGGACAGTCAATGGAATGAAACATCAACTGAATTTAAAAAGGAAACAAAAAAAAATGCTTGTTGCACAACATGTGATTAACTCTGAGAACTCACTGCCACAAATATTTGATGGAGCACACTGCAAAGTACAGTTCTATAGATAAAAAAGCCCCACGCTGCATTAATAAGAGAAATATGCTATATATAACATAAACAATACAACTTGTGCCAGATGAATATAAAGTAATTAAAATTAAGGACATATCTGTCCATCCAAAGTGTTGGCTTGAGAAGATAGAAATGTTTTCATCCTCTTTGAGCTGCCCACTGGCACTTAGATAAGATCCTGTCCTGTGGAGCTGTTGAAGGTTGGTGTATATTAAATTTAAGTGCCTCAACATCTTGTGCTCTCTTTGGCCTTTTCTGTATCACTCAAAGTATGCCTTAGCACAAATTACCAAATTCCAGTGGGAATGATTCTCCAGGGAGCAGAAGAAAATGCAGGGAAGGCACACAGAGGAAATTTTATGCCATCTTCCCATTTCAGTGTGTTGGGCTGTTCTATGCCTGGACAGGGAATTGTCATCTTTGCTACTGGAAGTAAAAGAAAAAAGACAAAACCCAAATAAGGCAAAACTATAACAGTAAGAGAAAGCACGCGAATTCTCAGTGGTGAAACACTGGGTCAGAGTGAGAGTGTGAACTTGATAACTTCTAACATTTCCTGGAGATGCACAGCTTGGAGATTTTACTTCCAAAACATGACATACTCTGGTGACCTGAATAATCCAACTATCTAAACCAAACTCCTTGCTCTTCTAACTGGGAGTTTTCTGTGGCATTTTGCAAGCACTGATAGTTGTGTGTGGCCTTTGACAGAGGAGAAAACAGAACCAGAGCCAGGTCACACATTAGCACTGCACTCAGGCAGCTGATTCATCAAGTATTTGGCTGTGCTGTAAAACCCTCCCCGTGCCTTACACGGATTAATGCTGAGAAGGGATGTAAAGCTCAAGTCTCTCACCTCCAGCCGTCACTTATCTGGGGATCTTAACAGCATGAAAAGCTGTCACAAACACACTGTCCTTTGCTGGAGGCCCCAGAAGCTTTATTTTTAAATGAAGATGTAAGAGAGACCCAGATTGAGTCAACAGCTTGAAGAGGAGTGGAAATGGTGTTTTCCCAGAGGTTTCCCACTGGCTGTTTAGAGAGTGTTTTGAGAACTTCAGATGAAGACAATGTGGAAGCAAAGTGCTGATTTTAAAATAGTTATCTTGGAAGTTGAAAGGCTTAGACCTTTCCTTACCATGAGTCCTTAAGGAGTCCTGGAATGTTTGATATCAGGTGAGCAAAATCTTCATTAAATCATCCCAGAAATTTTCATCATCCTCATAGCTGACTCTTTGCCTTAGTTTGGCTTCCCTCTGCTGTTTCCAGTAACTAAAGCTGGAAATTCAAACTTCATCTGCCTTGATCTTTTCCTTACCCTCTGTTTTGTATCAGCTCCACCATGAAGGAAGTGAAAAGAGAGTATAGTTTTTTTGAGTCTATAATTACAATGTAAATACTCTTTAACATTACAAGACTATGTATGGGAAAGAATACTTGCCCTTAAAATGTATGAAATTGAATTAATGGCGTGGAGCTGTATGAGCTGGAATAACTTCCCTGTGCTCTGGATATCACCGCTGTTTTCCTGCTGAAGTCCCACACATTTGCAGACAGATGTCAGTGCCTTGCCCTGACCACAGAGAACATCCATGTGAGGAAGACGCTGCCAAGACACGTGATAAAACCATAGTATGTGATTGTTCACACATCAACACTTGTTAATTATGACAGCTTGCAAACCTGGATGGGAACTGCTTTAGGGTTTTCTGACTGTACTCTTTATAAAGGAAAAAAAATAAAGACACATGGGGATTTTGGTTTTCCTAAAGGAAGAGAGTTTGTCTGACTGCTGATACAAAACTTCCAAACTCAGAGTGGTCGTGGTGGAGCAGGACAGTCTGTGTTTGAGTGATCAACTACTGGGAGTTTTTTTCTCCTCTTGAAGCAGTACTATTCCTCTCGTCCTCCAATTCTGAGCGTGCTGGTGTCTCCCCAGAGCCGGACTGACTGATGGGTGCTGTTAAATCCAAGTTCACGCTGCTCAAATCCTGGCCAAGTTTACTTCCAGGAGACTGACCTTTCGATCTTGATCAAATTACGACTCAATGAACTTCAAAGCTGCAGCAAATCTAACGACAACACAAGGACAGCTTTGTCCAGCTGATCTGTTTGCAGCCCATGAGCACTACCAGCCTTCATGGTGGTGTTTGCTCTGGGTTTGGCTGTGGGGTGCAATAAATGGGGTTTCTCATTTTGTTCTTTGCTGCCAGGAGCTCAGCAGCCCGGGGCGTTTGGGATGTGCTGTGTCCTGTGCTCACTGGCTGATGAACATGTGCTGACCCAATTAGTAACACGTGTAGGGAAGAGCAAAGGAACAAACAAGGCAGATAATGTAAATTCTGTCATTCAGGAAGTGAAACAAAATGGAACTGCATCCACAGGACTGGCATAGAGAAATACTGGAAGGAATACAGGGAAGTGTTTGTTAAACAATACTGGAACAGAGGTCGAGGGAAGTGGTTTTTATTTTTAATTTATTGCTGTTTTTTATCACTGGGATGAAAAACAGAAACATACAAAACTGTGGGACACTGGAAGAAAACTTGGCTCAAGAAAATCCACTTCCAAAAAATGTTTGCCTCAGGACTGTCATTCACCAAAGGCTCATGGCAACGTCTGATTGTCTGAGTGTTGACTGTGTGCTTTGCAAAGGTGACATCCTCAAAGGGAAACTTTGGAAATTAAAATCAATTTAGCACTTCCTGTCGTTTTTTTTATATAGCACTACAAGGGAATATAAATGCCAAGATACGGAACAATTTAAATTATTTCTGTGTTGTCTGCTGTGCTGCTTAGAAGAAATGCTTTCCCTTTTAAATTGTTTCTTATTTTCCCTCTTTGTATCCTTCTGCTGAAGGTTCTGCTGCAAACCCATCAATCTGAATAAGTGGCTAACAATCTCATTCACTGACAAAGAACTGATGGATGTTTCAAGCCAATATATTCTAATTTCAATCTAACATATTCTATATTTCAATTGTGATCAGGGGAAAAAACCCAAACAATCAATCAAAGAAAATTATTCTGGCTGGGATAAGCAGACATGTCTATATTGTCTCTAGAATTCTTTGTCTCTGACTGGTTTCATTAACCTGTATCCAATTTTCATCTGTTGAGACCATTTTGCAGAGTTGAACTGAAGAAATAAGTACATTTTAAGAACATTTTGAAATTACTTTTAGTCTGTTTACATAGTGGTCAGACCAGCTAGAAAAGTTTTGAATGGTTTTTTTACATCTTTACTGAACATTTCTTGTTCTTAAAATCATCGAAATCTGCTTCACATGGGGCACTGAGGGTGCTGCTGTTCTACTGTCACGTTATCACAGAATCATGGAATAACCTGATCTGGAAGGGACCCAAAGGATCACTGAATCCAGCTCCTGGCCCTGCACAGGACACCCCAACCCACTGTCCTGGGGAGCCTGTTCCAGAGCCCGACCACCCTTTGGATGTTCTAGGCTGGAATTCCCAGCTTTAAGCGGAGCGGGTGAGTGTGGGGCTGGTGTTTAAAAATTCACAGGGAAGAAGGGAAAACTGAACTAAATATCCTCTTTTCCATTCTGGCCAAAGTGGGCTTCAAAAAGGCATGTTGTACCCAATCAGTCTTTCCATATCATAGAATCAGAGAATGGTTTGGGTTGGAAGGGACCTTGAAGCTCATCCGGTTCCAACCCTGCCTTGGGATTCCATGAGCTTGTTCAAAAGCAGATGATGATCATAAAAATAAGCAGTGGCATTGACAGCTGCATGTGATCCCCTGGTCCCTGAGTCCTGGGCTGGCCATGGAGGGACTCCTGCAGGTGGCTGGGGCTTGTGGCAGGGCTGCCACTTGGGTTAAGGAGATTCTTTGGCTTCTTGACACCTTGGCTGCCCGAGCTGTGACTGTCTGCCTGCTTTTATACGGTGGAAAAAGAGTAGCTGTGTCTGAGGTTTCACTTTCTCTGAATTGTCACTTACATTTTCAAATCCCTCTTTCTCAAAGAGTTCACAAAACAGATAATTCAGTCCAGGAGTTGAGTAAATGCACTGAAATACAGCCTGCACTGCACTAATATGAAAACTCTTTGTTGTTTTGTTTTCTTTTATTCTGTGACCTTGAGAAAAATAGTAATTTTCACTGAGAGTGCATAAGTAGATTTTTATGCAGAAAGAGATAGTATTTTAAGCTTTCTTTTTGTAGAAAGTGAAAATATTTTGGCACTCTTAGGAAATTACTCGAGTTACATCTGTCGTGTGGTCTCAGACTACGGAAATACCTTACAGTCATAGAACTTTTATTATTTTGGACATGGTCTGCTAGAAGAAAAGAGAATATTAGAAGAACAAAAACCAGTAAACTAAATCTGCATAACTGACAGAAAATTGCTTCCCTCTTTCTGCAGAGAGAATTTGTAACTTTATAATTTATAGCAGTTGCAATGGTTATAAGTGATAGGAATATAAAGTGGATGATACTCACTTGACTGTACTCACAATGTAACTCTACTATTTAATATTTGGATAATTAGAGCACCCCTCTGAGGCAGGGAAGTGCTATTGTGTTCTCCTTATAAATGGGAACAAAGAAACTCTAATTTGCTTGCTGAAGGTCAGAGAAGGACTCTTTTACAGCAAGAAATTACGTCTCTAATTAGGGATTAAGCCTCACATTGTACCCACCAGCCTTCTCTGACTGGATTGTCCACTGTGCTAATAACTGTGTGTTTTAGAGGATCTCAAAGCACACCTGAGTGGAACAAATTATCTGGAAATTATATTCATTACTTAGTAATTAAAAACTGTTACAACCCAGTCTGTTGCCCCCATCCCTAAAGGGCAGACAGAGCAGTAAGAAACCTTTCAAAGGTTCTCCATGGTATTTTCATGCCCATGTGTATGAGCTGCCACAGACTCTGGGCTAGAAAAGATGAGAGAGTAGCAAAAGCAGGTAAAAAATGTTGAAATGAAAGTCAGATGAGGATAACTGGCTGCATTATCGAAGATCTACTGTGCTAGAAAAGATGAGCTTGTAGGGAGCTTCACTGTCGAGCCTTAAACTGTCGCTAATCCTGGAAGAATCCTAAATGTTTGGAGCTAAATGGTTGGTATTTATTAGGCTTTAAAAATCTTTAAAGATCTGTTACAATTGTCATCCAGCAAGACTTTGTGGGAAGTGTGGGGCTCAAAACAATTCCCTGCTGACTTGCCTGTGGTTTGTGAGTGTGATTCTCCTGCAGATGGTTTCATTCTTACAAATAGCCTAAAATGAATTCAAATGATTAAAGAACTTCCTAACTGATCTATGCAATTTGTCTCCTCCTGTGCTGTGACCTCAGGAATCCCAAATCCACAGTGATGGTGACTTTGAGCTTCTCACCCCGGGAGCAAAACTTAACCCCTTTTGAACGAAGTATGCCTTATGTAGCTGATTGTGTGAGAACCTTCAGTGAAGTTCTTTGAACTAAAACCATTCTTATGCTTGAACTGTGTAAACCAGAAAGGATTTGCCATTTTGGGATCAGAGTTCAGTGACAATTTTTGTCTTCTGGTACAAGGGGAAAGACAGTGTCAGCAGATGGCATTTCTATAATCCTGATCCTTTCTGATTATCTGGTACCCTACAATCATTTTCTTGTCTGGCTGGCAGTTAAGATTTGGGCTTTTGAACTTTCCTTCAAGTCAGTTACACTGGTTTTATATTCTGTCCCAAAATTTCAGAATGTTGTAATAATTTTCTTTTCTTCTGGTCCCGTGAAGATTTATGATATAAGTGTGAAGCTGGATGGTGTCCAGTGTTTTGTAACTAGTTTAATTATCCCCAAAGTTTGGATGTGATCAGATGACTTTGCTCAGTCTCTCAAGTTCCCCATTACTGTATTTAATTGTTTTTTTCCCTAATTTAGATGTATTCAGATAAAACTCTTGTGACTCACACAGGCTGTTGTCCCCACCTGAATTATCACTGTTTAGGGATAATTGATATTGCTGTCAGCCACATGGTGATGTGGTTTTCCATCTTTCTGTAAGTTGTTTTTCTTGCATGGCATTTTCTTTCTGGTGTAGTCATGGGGAAGGGCGGTTTTAATTGTGCATAAAATCAGTTTAGTTTACTGCTTTTTTTTTCCAAGGCAACTTCTCGTCTCAGTCTTATGTGTTCTTTCAAGTCCCAGATTTGTTTGCTTTAAGATGACTCTTCGTACGCTAAAATCACACCCCTCAGAGCCATCTCACACTGGGGGTAGAATCAAAGCAGGAGACTATAAAATTTCAGTGGACTTTTGAATGTTATTTGTTTCATATAAAGGAAAAGAAAAAAAACAACTGGTGAAAATGAACATAGAAAGGGCAATTTTGTCTTTCCACACTGAACAATCAGGTCTGCCTTTATGCTGCACTATCAGTAGTAAATATTCTACAGTAATTGTTTGCACTTTGGTAACAGAAAAACTATTTGGGGCAGGGGATGTTTCTTTGAAAATACAGGGGATATTTTAGCTGTGGTTTATGACAGAGCTCCTGAGTGAAACTCAGTCACAGTTATAACAAACACCAGATGATGAAAACTAGAATTATTACTTCCATAGAAGCATTACTGAACTGTGCCTCCTGGCATCAGTCAGCACATAAACTAACCTAAGGCAGGCAGGTAATTCTGTGTAGAAGAAATGACTTAATCCTGTAACACCAAGGCTTAGGTAGAGTTCATCTGGGGATATCAAAATACATCTGGAATAGCCATATATTGTCATTTTGATAAGGATGTGGTTTCAAGTCTCCTTATTACAGGCTGTTTTATGAGACAGCCAAGTAAATCTTTTAGTCTGCAGAAAAAGAGACTGTTCCAGATGTGTTTATATCTTTTCCCAGTGACATGGGCATCCCTAGGAAACAGCAGGGCACCCAAAGAGACCAAGAGAAACGAAGCTCTTCAGCAACACCACAAGTTTTTGGACCACGAGGCCAATGGACTTTCTTTCTTTTTTTTTTTTTTTTTTTTTTTAAAGGGTGTTTAAACCACCTAAGCCACTGGAAAGTACCAGAAATAGCTTATTTCAGTTGTTCTGTTTCAGATGCAGGGAAAAACCTGACACCAGTGTCTGCTGGTGCTGATTCTCTCTTTCATGCCTTGTTTTCTTGTCACATAGTCTCACTCAGGTGGCTTTTTGATAAGAGTGGCTTATGGCTGTCACTCCAAAAGCAGCAGTGTTTGTAATGGTTGAGGCGTCAGGCAGAGTGGTGAGAGCTGCAGTCTTGTGCTCCTGCACCCCTGGAATATCAGGGCTGTCACAGCCTGGATCCAGCAGTTCTCTGAGTCAGGAGCTGACCTGGTGGTTTCCACATCTCCGCTTTCTCCCCCAGCCTCTCCTCCCTTGTAGTGGTTTTGAGTCTAAGCCTTCCTTGGTAACCAGGTTGTAACCAAGGAACCAAGGCCATGTTCCCAGTATTCCATACGATTTTTTACATAAGC
>JAYRBT010000028.1:16291058-16350355 GCA_036023395.1 Myiotriccus ornatus | reverse complement strand
ACATGTCCCAGAAGCACTGTAGCCTCCTCTAATAGATGGCCATGTTTTAGAAGGGGTATGTGGAAGAAGTTGGAGAACAACCAATACCCCAGCAGGCTGTTCTCTGAGAACTGGTTAAGGCTATGGATGCTTCCATCTTGAACCATTCTTACAGATGGGCACCCAGGGCAGATTAATAGAAATGGACAGGAATAAGAGGATATAAATTGTGATGCCACAGGGCATGTGAAAATGAGGCAGCATCGTAAAGAAAAAGATGTTTGTTAAATATCCTAATAGTCAGCAGAGGTGGAAGATATTCCTCCGTGTCCAACAGAGCCCTCTGCAACCCTTCAGGTGAAAAAAACTCCAGGATCTTACTCAGAGATATTATGGGAATGTGCTTAATTTTCTGTGAGAAGCACAAAAGGCAGTTCTTATACATCTCATCTACTCCTCTCTTAATCTCCTGTAGTCTCCCAGTGCTCCTTCTGATAAATGAGTAGGATATCAACATTATGTTGCTAATGTGAATTAATTACCTCTATATCTTCTCTTGCAGTAAAACCTGACCCACCCCAGTGTCAGTATGTGGCCACAAATGGAATGGTGACCTGGAAATACCCCAAAACATGGAGCACCCCGAAGTCCTACTTCCCTTTGACTTTTAAGGTCAAAGTTAAAAGCACAAAGAAACGCAGACCCCAGGTAGAAATACATCACTTGAAACATAATTTTATTGCTTGACCAGACAGTATAAATAATATAAGATTCGTATGCAAGAATCGTGAACTAAAATTAAAAAAAAGGATGCTCGGACCCCAATGTGGCAAGTTCTGCCCTGGCAGAAAAACACCTTCCCAGTTCTGTGATCAGTAAGATCCCTGATGTAACTGAGGAGAGAAAATCCTGCCCAGCATTGCATAGCTGTGCTAGCATGAGAAAAGTATTTACCAATTCATTAGTAGGCTCTGTGGTCCTAATGTGTGAAAATCCTGATTTCCAAATCAAGAAGTCTCAGATCTGTTACACGGATTTCCTCGTATGTTGTTCGTACCTGGGCAGCTCAGACTTTCTAGGAGAATAAGAAATAAGGAATCACTGATTCATTTGGAAGAATTTCTGCGCAGCCTGTGGTCTTTGTCACTCGATTTCTAGTTAGTTAATTATTATCTAAACATTGCTCCTCTGTGTCAGTTTTAAATCACAAATGGTTTTGCTTCCTTTGCTGATGCTCATGGACACACAGTGGTGATGGTGACTTGCCTGGGTTGGCAGAGAACTGGAAAGATGAGCTGACCACAGAACAGGACTGGAACTGCAGTGCTGCTCTGCCTTGGTCCAGCAATCAGAAAAGCAAACAAATGTAGTAATCATCCCAGTTTGTCAGGGGATTAATCCAGAGACACATCCAAAGAAGATGTGTTTTCCTCTGTAGACAGAATCCACCCGCCCATACCAGCAGATGGGGCCATTCCCCCAGTGCTGATTCCTTGATTTTAGTAGCGTTGGCTCCTGCAGTTCCTTTGGTGGAGAAACTGGAGAGCCTGCAGATGCTTCTTATATCAGCCACAGGTCCTCAGGGGGAATTTCAATGATGCTGAAAAGGAGTAACCTCTGTTTTTTAGTGCTCCCGCTCTGGGAGAAGAAATAAAAAGAGAAAAACCCAGATAAACAAATAACTCATTTGTCTTAATGAGTGTTTCAGTTTGGGGTTTGTATCGCTTTAGAACACCAGCTTCAGTGGCACATGAGCTGGTTATTTGGTTTCTGCCGAAACTCAGGTTCTCACATGAGCTGTTTCGTTGGTTTCTGCTGAGGCTCCAGTTCTCACAAGCCCTCAGGACTTGGCTCTCTGTGGGTGGCGCTGGTGCCTGGGAAACACCAGATTGCCAGCGGGGGTTTGGGTGACATGAGCTTGCTGGAACCTTTCTGGCGCTGTGTTGTATGTTCTTCTCGACCTTTACAACCCACTGAAGGAGCTGTGCCCTGTTCACAGGTCTCTGAGACCGATGAACAGTCAATCCACCTTCCAAACGCTGGGCCAAAAGACGAGATCTCCGTGCAGGCCAGGGATCGCTATTACCACTCATCCTGGAGTGACTGGTCTTCACTCTGCAGGTAAGGCTGAGAGAACCTTCTGCTAGAGAAGCAGGGATGATTCCTCACCTAGAAGAGCATGGAGTCTGTGATGTTTTTTCTAATTCTTAAATGATCATTGATTTTATATTTCCTTTATATAACCATTATTTACATGACCATTTTTGTTCCTGAATATTCTCTTTCATTTAATATCTGTAAGAGAATAAATGTGTTGGGTTGCCTAAATAGTGATTCTCTTGCAAAAACAATCGAGGAGACAATTAGAATCCATTTAAATCAGAGAGGAAACAGTGGGTGTAGGTTCATGGACATGGGTTGGGTTATAGTGCCTCACACGAATCAGCTGAAGCTGAATCCCTGATCCCCATCAGACACGGAGCCTCCTGAGCCTTGCACGGTGTGGGCCTGTGGAGTAAAAATCTGGGTCTGAGGAGAAGTAACACAATTCTGACATAAATTTGCTTTCTCTTATTTTACAGATAACTAGTAAGAGATTCCAGGAGGGTGGCACAATACTCCTACAGAAAGCAAAAAATGAACTATCACAAGAATATAAGCACAGTTTGAAGAAAAATCTGCATTTGAGATTATTAAGAAGTCACAACATGTCTTTTTTTGTAAGATACGAATATATTCCTGATTTTGGCAGCTCTTAAATTCCCCAGATACGAGTAACACCTTTAGTACACATCATGTTATATTAACATGAATTTGATACATTGCTGTCAGCTATTATTGTAGGCTCATATTATTATATTTCATTTATTTATTTAATATTTATTTATTTATCCATTATTTATGTATTTATTTATTTATTTATTTATTGACATGACTTGCAAGGGCAGTTGATGGCAGTTACTATTTGAACCATTTCATATGTTAAGTTATTTGTAAAGTAACTTCCAGAAAGAACTGTTTCAGTATTCCATTACTTAATAGTTTGATTATGTGTCTATTTAATTATTTATTTTTATTTATTTATTGTTGGAATGTGTAAGCATAGAAAGCCTTGGCTGCATGAGTGCTGTGGTTAAGAGTCCTATTGCCTCCTTTCATGAACATGAAAGGAACTGGGAGTCAGTACCTGAATTTAACCCCTCCTAAACAATCTCCTTTCCCTCCACGCTTGTGGTCACTGGAGGCCTTTATTCAGTGATCCATGTGTATCCAGTGCATCTCCTGCAGTGGAATTTACTGACAATAAAATGAATTCCAAGCTGCTGTGCCACAGCCACAGGGCACAGGAGTCAGGAATCTGCAACTACAACCAAGGCAGCTGAAATTACACTTGTACTGTATCTAATACCTCAGAGGCCAGTTGTTAACAGGTTTTATATATGGATGTTAAGCATCTAATTAAAGCTAGCGCTTTAGAATACGTATTTTTATAGTTCATTTTGAAAGTATCTCCCTGCTACTGTATCATGTGCTGGTGTCTTCACAGAACCTTAGGTAGAACACCTCAAGTCCTGGCTCTGAACTGCTCACAAAGTTCCCAGGTCTGGAAAAAGGCAGAAGCATGTGTTGAAGCCTCTGTATTTTTCATAGAATCTTGGAATGGTTGGGGTTGGAAAGGACCTTAAAAGGTCATCCAGTTCCACCCCCTGCCATGGAAAGGACCTTAAAAGGTCATCCAGTTCCACCCCCTGCCATGGGCAGGGGCACCTTCCACTAGATGAGGTTGCTCCAAGCCCTGTCCAACCTGGCCTTGAACACTTCCAGGGATAGGGCAACATTTGTCAAAACACCTGAGTCCTGACTTACAGGAAAGCAAAATAGTGAAATATCTGATGATTCAGACTTTAAGCCCCGATAAAGAATCAGTGAAATTAAAGAAAGACTTTCATTGCGACCATGCTTCCTTTTTTCTCAGTCTTAGCCATGGTGGTAATTGCAGATATTTATAGATTGAAATGTGTGAGATATCTGATATTTCAGAAAACTGCTGATAATCTAGCTACAAGTGCTAGTAATATATTATGTGTCTTATTTCCACTATAAATGCAATTTATTGTACTTTTTTTTACGAGCTAATAATAAATACATCTTAAAACAAGAAAATTTGGTTTACTTGTAATTTTTTTAAGAATGGTTTGTGTCACTCTTCCCTTTTCTACCAGAATGTTTTACACTACTCCCACAAAAATGTCTGTAGGGCAAAGTAATTATTAGTGATTAATACTAACAAATTCATGGCCTGTAAAACTGTGCAGGACCACCCGGCAAAGTGACAACAGTGAGTCAGCCAGATCCCCCTGAACCCTCTTCTGCAGGCAAAGAGAACACTGAGGTTCTCTGGCCTTTGTGGTCAGGAGGTTTGCCACTGAAACCACTTGAAATAGATCTTGAGGTCTTTGAGGTTTCTGTCTGATTCTGTCGGTGCAGTGTTCAGGATTCATAGGACCAACCTTCCTCTTCTTCAGATAACTGGGTTGAAACCTTGGCACCATTGAAACCCATAACTGCAACCTCTCATTAACTTGGGTCCAGCCCAGTTTCCATCTCTGAAATACTAAGGCTAAATTTACAGTATCCTGACAAAGGATATTGATCTGTTGCCTTCAGAGGAATCTGCCTTTCTGTGCCATAATGCCATAAGGTGAATAATGCCATAATGCTTCCCTACAGGAAGCTTTTCTGGCATGGATTATGGGGTAATCAGGAGCCAGTGAAGGAAGTCATTGGCTAAGATTCTTCAGGACAATAAGAAAGCACAGCTTGAAACTGCCCCTTATTCTGCAGAAATCAGGTTAATTACAAGATGGCTGCTTTCTGAGACATAAAGGTGGCTTTAATCCTTGATTATCCATTACCTGGGCCTCATATGGACCCAAATGCCTCTGAGTATCTCCTCTAAGAATTGTCAGTCTCTCACCTCTGAGGGACTGTCTAGACTGTATAAAAAGGTGTTACTATCACAGCTCAAATATTCCCTATTATGGCTCCATATATTGGAGATAATTTTCTAACATACTCCATCCATTCACGAACATAATAGTTGATGTGTCAGTTAGTCCTTGGGCTTCTCTTTCTTAATTCCTCTCCCTGTTGCACTGCAAATGATCTGGAAACCTTCTGATAAATGCCACAATCCACAGACTCAGTCAGGCTGCACAATGTACAAAACTGCCCCCAAAACTTTAGATTACAAAATCAGAGATTCTGAAATAAAATTATAGAACTAAATTTATTCCTGAGGCTCCTGAGGTATGAGAGTCATTAACTGTACAGTAGATAATAGTCTTATACTGGACCTTCTCCTGACTCTGTGTCCCACCATTTTCTGGGAAGGGGAAGCTCCTCCAGCTTTCTATTCATACTCATCACTCAACCTGTGGCTTTAGGTTTTGCCTACCACACCTCCCTAAATCTGCACTGAACAGAGACTGACTAATTCCCTTCAGGGCTTTTTGTGGGTGCTCCTCATCTTAAGGAATGCTTGACAAATAGTTGGTGTCCTTAATGAGGCACTAATAGGTTACAGTAGGAACTTGCTGTCCTCTAAGTGCTTCAGCTGGGCAAGCAGGCACTTGCTAGCAGCAAAAGGGGGGGAAAAAGGCTTATGTCTAATTAAGGGTTCTGTGGGAAAACACAGATTTCAGGTCTAAATGCTTCGTATCCACCCCTTCTTCCGTGCTGACCTTCATCTTATCCCTTTTCTTCATAAGTTGTAGATTCTCTTTTATAGAAGTTATAGTATTTGTAATAGAGGAAAATCCAGTGTATGTTCCCCAGCCTTGTTCTGACATCAAAAAACCTTAAAAGAAACCTTGCTTCAAATATGTCGGTTTGATGAGTTCAGTGTGACAGAACTTCAAAGTGCTGAACACCTGGGAATTGCATATTGAGGCAATTTAATATAAGTCCCATTCAATGCTCAGGGTGCGATACATTCAGTGGAAATGTTAAGCTGTTAATGCTTGTTTTGTTTTACCTGTGAAGAATCAATTCAGACCCATCAATGAAATGGCACTAAGTAATTCAAAGGATCCACAAGTTCAGGTATCACAGCCTTGTTGTATTGTATCTTAGCAATGTCAGAAGATACAAAGGAAAACATAAAGCTCAGCACCAGCCTTCGCAGAGAGGTGTTGGGTTTATGTTTTTACTTTCTGAAATAACACATGAAACCTTCGGCAGGGATCTGTCCTGCCTTGACACTTGCAGTGTTAAAGAAAGGCTCCTTTGATCTCTCTTAAGGTGTGGAAAATGGGAAACTCACCTTCCTTCAGGCAAATACTGTTTTGGCCCAATTTGATGCCTTAACAAATACATCACTTGACTCTCAACTCTTCCATTGAGCAAGACTTCAAAAGTCTGATATGTTAATTGCACATGGGCGGACAACCCAAACCACCCACCCAGAGCAGGATTGAGGGAGCCCATGAGCCACGTCCCGAATAAACACGCACAGGAATCACCGACGTGGGTGACCATGGCAGGATCTATCTTGGCTTGTACATTCTTCAAAGGTTTATGTGGTGTGTGTGAGAATATGTTTTTTAGCTATTCCACGTGCCATTTTTTCAGCACTGTTGATGCCCTCAATGGGAGGCACTCCATCAGATGAATGGGAACAGGTTACCCTTCTGGAATGCAGCCACAGAACACCCTCCCATGCAGAATAAAGCAGGCACTTAACTAATGACGTGCTGCAGCAGCATATTTGGCATCCCATTCATGCTCCATTCAGCACTCCAAATCTAAAAGCAATATATGAATAATTGTGAAAAATTGTCCTACTCTCGGAAAAATATGCACTAATATTTTACCAGATGTCACACTGTGTAATTACTTTTTCTTCTTCAAAAGATCAACTTGGAGAGATAAAAAGACAAGATATGAAGATAAAGGTAGAAAAAGGTAAAGGTAGAAAACTATGAGAGGCCCACAATTAACCTACATGTATTCATGAGTTTGATGACTAGGTCAAAATTTCACTCACTATTCTTCAATACAGAGTACTTCCTATAAATTTCTAAATTAGTTTTAGGTATGATGAAGAGGCCGTACTGACACACCTTTGGGAAGCAGCTATTCCTAAACAGATCTGAATCCTTGTTTTCCAATGAACAACATGTTTTCCAAGTAGGTAAAATCAATCCATTGTGCTAATCTACTGTCTGTGCTGCTTTGTCAAATGTTAACTCATAAGGAAAAATATGCCACAAAGTCCCTGAGCAGCTGCCTGCCAGCAACAGTTGACATTCTCCTGTGGGAATCACAGAATCAGTTCCCTTGGAATGGACCACTGGAAGTCACCTGGTTCCCCACACCCCACACCCATCACTAGACTATGGCCAGTTCAAAACAGATCCATTTTTTAGTATCTCCAATGACCTCTGGATAACCTGCTCCTATTCTTGACTACTTTCATTGTGAAATTTGTTTTCCTCATATCTAATTAGAATTTCTCTTGCTGCAATTTGCACTGTTCTCTCTCTTCCTTTCACTGTGCACCTTCAAGAAGACTCTGGCTCCTGTCTTCTCTGCACGTCCTGAAAGAACAGCTGAAAACAACAAGACTTTACTCTCTCCAAACTGGGCAAACCACTTCTCTCAAGCTTTCCTAGCATGACACGTGCTTCATCCCTCTAAACACCTTGTTGGTCCTTCACTGGTTCTGATCCAGTATTTCGGTGCCTTTTTTGTGCCAGGGAGCCCAGAACTGTACCCAGAATGCCAGATGCAGCTTCATCAGTGCTGAACTTGATAATTACACTCTTACTAATACAGCCCAGCATGCTGAGCTGGACTTGTTCAGTACAGGGGCAAGCCATTGACTCATGTCCAACTTGCACACCATGAAAACTGGTCTCTTCCCAATATGCCACGGAACATTCTTGAACACAGCACTCCGATCTAAGTGAACCTTCAGTCTGCCTGAGGATGACAGGCCTCAGATTGTCAGACCAGCTCCATGTGAAGAGATAGCAGGGCAAACAACAAGTTTGGACAAGAAAGATGCCTCAGATAAAGCATTTTTTCAGTCAAATAGTGACTATTTTCTCTAGCTGGCTGATGTGAGTTCTGCCCATTCTCAAAGCAAGGAATAGAGATCCAGAGACTTTGGTCTACTTTTAAATTGGAGTTGCAGTAAGTGTTCTGTGGCATTTTACTCTTCACCAAGGTTCAGTTTGGGATTCTGTATGTGAGTAACACCTCACTGCAGAAAGTGAAACAGACCGGTGCTCTCTGAGTAGGGCGTTTTTCTTCTTAAAGATCTAAGACAGCTTTGATATTTCAAAACACAAAAATCTCCAGGATTTCAGTTGAGCCCCTGCTGTGAGCGAGCTGCTGTTTGCACACCCTACAGTATGTCACAGCCTCTCATCACGACTATGTCCTTCCTATCTGAGTGGTCTGGGCAAGCCCTACAAAGCTTAAGGTCCATTGTTCAAGAAACGAATCTTTATTTGATTCAAAAGCTCTAACCAATACACCTAAACATTACCAGAGAGAAAACATTCACCCCATGGTTTTCCTGATATGTGGCACAGAATAAGCATCAGGAATCCTTCCAATAGAAAGGTAACTTTCAAATGCTAAGAAAAACCTCATTTAAAATTTGCCTCCCCTTTTGGTCCCCTCCCACCTCCAAGAGTCATCTCTTTCTGCACTAGTCTCAGAAAAGATTCCTACATCAACTTAGCAGACTTGAAGCAGATGTTTACAGTCTTCTGCTGGAGGAATGGGATGGATATTGAGGTTGCATCAGACATGACATTCTGGAGCACTGTATTAGGGCAAGAGAGCGTAACCAGAGTGGCAGATTTCCTCATTCCAGTGTCAAGGAACCGGCATGTTCTGTCAAGCTGCAGTTTTACAGTTTCAAGATTTCCTCAAGAGTCTTGTTTGCTCGAAAATATTCAGATTAGGAGTAACTTCCGGCTTGCTTTGGGTTTTGCTCTTGTTGCCTAATGTTGGTAATTGTCCACCAGCCAATGAACATGTCCTGAATACTCTCCACGAGTTTGTACATGCTCTTTGCCAGGCTCTTCAGAAAGATTTTGGGCTCTCCAGTACAAAAATTTCACTGACATCCCAAAGCAGAAGAAGCCAGACCAACTCCAGTGTAAACCACAGCCTGTCTCTTGTGATCTCAACTTCAAAGGAACATACACAGATGTCCAAGTTAAAACCAAAGGAAAATTAAATATTAAATCACTAAAGTAAGGGCATTAAATTACAGGGCTCCAGCTCAAACCAGATCTTTACCTATGCTGGAACTTGAATTTGATGGTATTTATATTTTTCTTTCCATGAAGTGATGAGAAACTAGCCATTTATTAATTACCTATAATCCTTGAAGACAAGATGGTATTTATCCTTTTTGGGATGAATTAGTGGGGCCAAGGTCTATTTGACCTATTACAACCTTTCCTATAATAACTTTCAATTTCCCTCTGTCTTCCTGAAGATAGCACATATGGCCCCAATTCCTTGCAATGAGGGAAGGTGATCACTGAAATACTGTGAATTGTAGTGGTGTGCAGGGATCTTTCCTATTGAGACAATTTGCCCAACTACACTAACACAAGACGATTTTGGAGGGATGGGTTAAAACAAAACTATCAGCTCAAAACTCCACATTACTTTGAACTTCATGAAAATTAAGCCTCAGAACTGAGTGTCCCATTGTGATTCCCCTCCGAGCTGTATCATAAAAGATAGAAAATGATGCCTGTGGATTAAGTCACTAATACACTGGTATGTTGGATTTCTTTGAAGAATCCCTCCTACTGTGCTGGAAATAGGAAAATAGGAGAAGAGGGGCAGGCAGAGGAATCTTCTCCATATCTCCATGACACCAGACCAGGCAGTAACTCAGCAGGATGCCCAGTGGCTCTGAACTCATCCCTGCTCTTTGCCAGGCAGTGTCTGTGGTACCTTTGCTCTTTCTCTCACAGAGTGTTGGTTCCGATCTCTAAAATGGCAGAATTTTAAAGGAAGGAGAACACTAAAGGATTCTCTGTTTTTTTTGTAAAGTTTAGGGTGTTCAAATGAAACATTCTTTTCCAGAGCCCCCTAGAAGGACTCAGTGCACAGCCACAGGAACAAGCATCACCTTTAAACAGAGCTCACAGGCAGCTCCAAAACATCAAAACAACAGGAATTAAGGACTTCAGCTATACTGGGATGAATCTTTTGGAACACACCCAGTAACAATTATTTTTCCCCTGGGAATTGTGTTCATCTCTAGGAGTCAATAGGCAATAACAGACCAGCAATAAGTAACCACCTTACTGAGTCACTCCTTGGACTTGCTGATGGAGATAGAACAGTTAATTAGGCAAGGGGCTTAGCCAAGGAACAATACATCTGCTCTATCAACACAATCCATGCTGGGACACTCATGACCTTCACGCTGTACAGAAGACATTCTATTGACACTACATGGGCAACACCTTCTTCTAATTACGTTCTGTGTGAGGGGATTTCATCACCAGGGTTCCTGCTCCTTGTGCTCGTGTATATAAATATGTGCTCCCACAGACACATGGACACACACTGGAGCCAAACGTGCTGGAATACTTGAAGGACAGCCCGGCTGTGAAACAGGCCAAGAACCCCTGTTTGCCATGAAGACAACAGGAGTCTTTGTGCTCCTCACTCTGGCAGTTCTTTGCTTGGCAAGTGAGTAACCTCCTGTATTTCCTGATATATTACAGTTCTGATGTCTAAAGACTGAAAGTTTCTCAGTGTATTGGGACAGAGAGCAACGGTTCCTGGACCTGGGTGGGAGACAGAAAGCAAAATTTCAGGCTTGTGCTTCATTTATCGAACAGTATTGTACCAGCTGTACAGCTGCCCACTTGAGTGGATGAAACCTCTTCCTTGGTGGTGGCGTGAATCAGAGCTGCATTCTGCATTGTGACTAAAAAGAACAGCAAAGCCTCAGAACTACAGCTGTTTTTACCTACTTATTTCTAAATTTTATCTGACAAAGGAGGTTGGAGCTTCTGCCAAACTGACCATGCAGGGGACAGTTGATTACGCACAGGACACATAATAAGGCTGTAAATCACCTCTTTATACTGTTAGCTTGCCAGGCTGCAGAGAGCTTTGAAGGGCAGGTTGCTCTGTGATAAAATAGGGAGCTGGGAGGAATTTCTTGAGCCTTTACTTGGTATTTTTATTTTTACTAAAACCTTGCAATAAAATGTATAGATATAAGTAAGTACTTTTAAGATAACTGAGAGAGTCCACATTTCTGCTAGAGTACAGATGCTCAAAAGCATTAAGAACATTAAAGAAGCAAAATAATTACAATATTAAACCCAAAATTATTGAACAAATTAATATTTTTCTATTTTGAAAAGGTCTGAAAAGGTTGCTTTGAAAATTGTCTCAAAATCAAAATGCTTATGAAAAACAATTTCAGTGAAATTGCATGATTTGACAGAAACCATTCTTTCAGTGTTTCATTAACATCAGAAAAAGAAATAGATATTACTTCCATAAGAATTCCAGGAAATCTCTTCCTTGAACTTTCTAGTTTATCTTGTCTCCTTTAAAACTTTACAAATAACTACTTCTTGAGCTACATTTTTTTTTCATTCACTCCCACATGCAGAGTGGCTATTAAGAGGTTACTGGAGAAAAAATAACATCCTAATGTTTTGGGGGAAGTGAATTTAATCCAATCCTAGAATGATGAAAACTGTCAAACCTCTGGTGACACAGACTGAATCTTGACATGGAGCACTATTTATGACAGTTTTCTTTATGTTGAACAACTTTATTTGATGGGATGTAAACAACTCCATGAAAGGAACTTCCAGTGGAAAGTCTAATGGCTTTAAAGATCAGAAAAAGCCACATCTAGTCCAAAAGACAAGTGCTAGAGCTGTATTGCCATAACACATTTTCCTCCTGCTCCTGCTGCACAGAAGTTTCTGCCTGATAACTTTTACCCCTTGGAAGCCCCAGGATGATGATTACAGGACAGGAGAACAAATACATTCCTAAAGAAAGTAACAAATGTGTCACCGTAATGGAGACATGCCAGCGGCACTTGATTACTTTCTGGGAGGTGTAATTAGCATTGTTTTGAAGCACCTCCTTGAAGCCCCACCTCGGAACAGGGTTCCATTCTATCAGATGCCATGTGTGTACAAAATAGGGGCCAATCAGTTTAGAGTCTGTATTGACCAGCAAATAAAATCACTTTTTAAAGTGGTATTATGATCCAAATTGGATTATCATTGTTATATATATTTAATATTATAGTTTAATGAAGATATTATCCTTATTATTGACAGAAAATCAAAGCATAAAAGGAACACATGATTTTCTTACAACCACATGCAACTTTTTTAATAAACTTTTTATAAACTTAGGAATTAAAACCCAGTCATGCTCAACAACCAGTTGATCCTGAACAGAGTGGCCATTGAATACAATATTGACTTCTGGGGCTTCAATCTTTTTGTGGTGAAAGGGGGAACAATGGCTTCAGTCGCTCCTACAACAGAGGCTGTTCTAGCAGCTGACAGAGGTTTCTGAGGTAAATAATAGAATAATGTCCACTTGTTTAATAGGTTCTGACACCTGTGTCTTATTAAACACTGAAAAGCTCTGTCAGTATTTACTTTCAAGGAGTTAAGACACGTGGTGTTGCTGGAAGGGCTCAGACTAATGAAATCATCCTTGTTTGAAACTGAGTGTTCATTAACTGTGGTTTTTATTTTATCCTTTGTGATTCTGTTTTATTGCAGATGCTGACAAAGAGAACGAGGTGAGTAATTTTCTTTATTTCTGGATAAAACTATATAGTTTGTAATGAGGCCAAAAAAAAAGCTCCATGTTAAACTTTAATTAATTGCTAGCCATGTATTGAGATTTTAGTGAGAAATCCCCAACTCTGAGATATGTGGTTTTCATACAGTTGCCCTGACAACTTCCAAATGTTTTTACCTGTTATATATTCTGGGTGAGAAATCTAGATTTTTAAAAAATATTTATCTAATGATGACACTTTAAGTCTTTCTTAATGACTTTCAGGTCCTAAATCTGGCACTTGGAGGTTTTAATTTCTCTCTGGGTATGCTGTAGTCATCCTAGGGTCAACCTCTGAAAGAAATGAGACGCCAAGAAGTAAAAATCCTTACTCGGATGAGCAGGGACAAGACCTTTCAGAGTCCAGTGATGAACAGTGGGGAAGGAAAATTCACCCCCACACAGAGCTGGGTCCACATTAGCACAACTCAGGAGGATTTTCTTCATGGAAAGGGATGTCAAACATTGGAAGGGGCTGCCCAGGAGGTGGTGGAGTCACCATCCCTGGAGGTGTTCAAGAAACAACCGGACATTTGTAGTCCCGTTTCTATGTCTAAGTCTGTAATGAATATAGTCCCACAACCAGATGAGACCTCCAACAATTCCTTTTCATGACAATGCTTAAACAGGACTTTAATTTCACCTGGGCAGAACCTTCCCCCAGTGTAAAAAGCATCAAGAGCTGATACTATGCAATAAAGAGAGAGAAAGCCTTAAGTAATCTCACCTGAATTTACTGACCATTGCAATCAGCTAGAAAAAAATACTAACACTCAACTTTTCTGTGGCTATATTTTTTCCAGTGACTGTAATGCTATTCAGATGGAGAGCACAGTCCTTAAAGGTGCTCAGTTTGTGTCACAGGCAGCTTCACACACATCTCTGTGATAAGGAACATTCCTTTTCCGAGGCTTAGGCTCAGCTGATACAGATGGCAAAGCCTCATCGACTGCGCTGCTCTAGAGCAGCTGACAAGTGTGTCCAAAAATGTCATATATTCATTATTTCTGTAGGTAAATGGAGAATGTGAGAAAGATGGATTCAAAGAAAAATGACACTCTATTTGCAGGTGGATTGCAGTGAATACAGGAGGTTAGAGAGAGGAAGACCCATTTACTGCGAAAGGCTCTATCAACCCTTCTGCGGCTCTGATGGAAAAACATATAACAACAAGTGTTCTTTCTGCAAAGCAGTCCTGTAAGTACAACTCCATCTAATTACTCCTGAACTAGCCAAAGTTTGAGATTAGCTGAATTATCTGGGATTTCCATTCCACTTAGGTGCTATCTTCTTTTTTTTTTCAGGGTTGTTACTTCTCTGTTCCTTCACTTAACCTTTTCAGATTAATTGCTTCTCCCTCCAGTAAGGTCCAACTGGTCTAAACAAATTACCTTGATATTTGTGTGAGCAAGTTCCTATTGTAGAAGTTGGACAGTAAGGAGAGGAGTCCAATGAGCAACACAGGCCTAACTTGGTACCTGGACCTACCTTGGGTCATATAAATCAAAAGTGGTACTGGAAATACCTTGCTTTTTACGGACAAAATATATAATTTTCAAAGGAAAGTTGTTTACAGATCAATGCCCTCACGTCTGCTGTGTTTATAGTGTCTTCTCTGTTAGCAAAGGGCTTCAGAGAGATTTCAGTGCATGCTGTCGAGCTTTCTATCTGCAATATGGATGTTCTTCCCTTCCTTTGCAGGAGAAGTAGAGGTGCCTTACACGTGAAGCAAGCAGGGGTCTGCTGAAGGAGCTCTGCGTGACAGAAGAGTGCTGAGAACAGCTTCCCACTGCCCCACCACAGTCTCTTCATTGGATTTCATTCATCCTGCCTGTTCTGACGGTGGCAAACAAAGCATAAACTCAGTTTTCTACCTGTGTTCTCTCATTTGCTGCTTTGCTCCACTCCAGAGTGTTGGGACTGACACTCCTTGGGATTCTCAGGAGCATTCCTGTTCCTGTAGCAGGAAAGTTGGTTTTAAATGAGCCCTTCATTATATATTGGTATACACAGTTAAAGTTCAAATATTCTGACAATGCCACCTGATCTGAGTGGACACAAGTCAGTGCAGGCATGGCATCTCTTCCCCTTGTCGATAAAGTGTTTTCTTCCATTTATACAGAAATTTTAGTAGATACTTTTCCCCAAAAGTTTCAGCTTTCTTAGGCACTGCTTTGACTCTTCCAGTTTTGTAGCTAAATTTTAAATGCTTATTTTTCCTTTATCTTTGCGCAATTCTGTTTCATTTATGTTGTTTAGCACGTTTATTAAAATAAACTTTAACTCTTTTGCTTTTGTCCATGGTGAACTTTCTAGAGAATAAGTTTATTGCATCCATTAGTAACAAGTATTTACGAAGTTACAGAGAACTATTGTGGAGCAGGGACTAAGTCCAGAGGTAAAAAATCAAAGCCTGGAAGACAAAAGTTGTATTCCACTAGATGGCCTCATGTTACTGGAATTTACCCTTCAATCTGGCTCTTTTTCTCCTCTAAATGAATCAAATCTGGTACACCATAAGACTGTATAAGCTTCAGAGCAGTATCTCTGAAATCCTGTCATTTAAATGTGATCATTACTGATTCTCTTCACTTCTGATAAGTTGGTGGCTTTTAGACCTTAAGAAGTTTCTGTTCTACCTCACACCCCTATTTTCTTCATTATTAAGCCAGTTTGTGTCTTTTACACTTGAATAGTTGGTCATGGGAATGCATTTTCCCAGGACTAAAACTGATGAATGACTGACTTCACCGGGCTTACACAGGAGGAAAATTTTGGAACTGATGGACATAGAATAAAGCCATCCCTATCATGAATTCTGTTTATATGGAATCCAGGTCCCAGCAATTTGGCAGCAGAAATGCAAATGAGAAAGGTAATACTGTAAAAGTTTCTCATAGCTCAGGCTTGTGGCTCTGGACACTCAATCTACAGAGGTTCTCACAACAGGTCATCTTGACTGAAAAAATGATAAAAATAAGAAAAGAAAGATCAAATTGAGAAAACAAAGGCAAACTCTGGGGCTTTCATCATCATGTCAGAACATCCAGCAGACAACCTGTGAATATTTTCTGCCCTCTAGCTTGGCTTGTTACAGCCTAAGTGGATATTCACACCCTCTGCTTTAGTATGTTGATTGTACACTGATTTAGTACGTTGATTTAGTACACTGATTGTGCTTATTGGCCAAACCTAAGACACAAAGTTCTTATGCACATCTTCCAGAATAATTCAAGAAGCTGTAACTCAGAGGTCTAAACCACACTTCTGGGACTCTAATTTGTTTCTGACAGTTTCTGATGTGAAATTATCTGAGACAAGAGCAGCTAGAGAGCAAGACTTTCCCACACTGAGTGCTTTTTATGCACTCCTGCTGGCCCATAGCTGCAGATAATGAGAAGCAGCTTCTACCACATACCAGAGCAAAGAACACCACTTGCAAATTGCTGCAAATGACAGCTGAAGAAAATGCTGAAGTGGCTGGACAATCTGGACAGTCGGGTTTGTGTGATGGAGCAATGACAGGGAAATATGGGGAAGGAAAATTGTACATAGCTTGAGTGAGCTGATGAAACAAGCTCATGCCCTGTTTGCTAGAAAATAAAATAGAGGGAGCCAGATTGTGTTGAATGGAAAATAGAACAGATCTTGCACTCACAGAGGATTAGAGTTTTCAAAACTCTGCACCAAAAAGGTACTTGGATATCACTGATGTATCCCTATATATGATGTATATATCTGATGTATTTATATGTGGAGGACAAGAAAGGGTTTTCACAATAAGGTTTTAAAAATTTTTTGTTTTCCCTTCTAACACAAAAGGTAATGAAATACAGGCCTGAAAATCAGATAGTTGAATTCCTAAAAAAAGAAAATGCCAGTGCTATAATAAATTTGGCTGGGGTTAAATCATGAAACCTTCCTTACTTGTGCTAACGCACCTAATGACTTTTGGTCTTTTGGACTCATATCTGAACAAATTTAACAAATTGATTTTTGGCCATTTTTTTCTTCTTTCCTCAGCTTCAAATATTATGAATTTCCTTTCAAAAAGTCATGAAACTAGCAAAATTTCCTCTTTGTTTAGCAGAAGATAAATGGCCTAAATAATAGACCCATATAATGCTCAAATACACCTTGGCAAAGGCACCTATCAGGGCTCTTGGAGCAGGTTAAAGCCTCTTCAGGTAATGTATCAGTTATAAAGTTATTAGAGAGTGCCCAAAGGAGTGATACGAGGATGATGAAGGGTCTGGAGGGGCCATCAAGGAGCAGCTGAGAGTGCTTGGCTTGTTCTGGGAGGAGACTGAGGTCAGACCTCATTGGGGCCTGGAACTTCCTCACGAGGGGCAGCTCCGATCTCTGCTCCGAGTGACCTGTGACAGGACCCCAGGGAACTGCTGGAGCTGTGTCAGGGCAGGGTTAGCCTGGATATTAGGAAAGGGTTCTTCCCCCAGAGGGTGGTTGGCACTGAACAGGCTCCCCAGGGCAGTGGTCTCGGCCCCAAGGCTGACAGAGCTCAAGGAGCGTTTGGACAGTGCTCTCAGGGACAGGGTGGGATTGTTGGGGTGTCCTATGCAGGACCAGGAGCTGGACTTGGATGATCACAGAATTCCAGAACGGTTTGGGTTGGAAGTGACCTTAAAGCCCATCCCATTCCACCCTGGTCATAACCAAGGACACCTCCCACCAGACCAGGTTGCTCAGAGCTCCATCCCCTGTGGTTCTTGTGGGTCCCTCCAAACTCACGACATTCTCTGATTCTACAACAGCGGTTTGGAGCATGACTTTTATAAATTACATCCCTCTGTGTGTGCGCGCTGAGCGACCTCGGCTCGCAAACTCCTTTAACCCACAGCACGCCAAGGGCACAGCGCCACTCGCGGGCGCTCCTGCTGCCGTGCCGCAACTCCCTGCCAAGCTCTCGGGGTTTCATCAGCTCCTCTCAGGACGCCCAGCCCGTGCCCCCGAGCCCGCACGGCCCCGAGCCCCAGCCGGCGCTCATCGCCCTCACGGCTCAGCCACCCCCGACATGGCGGCGCCGGGCGGGACGCGCCGAGGCGGCGCCACCCCCAAGATGGCGGCGGGGACGGGGGGAGGGCACGGGCCGCGCTGCCACGCTCAAGATGGCGGCGGGGCGAGTGTCGCGGCCCCCGGAAGGGGCGGTGGGAGCGGCGGCGGAGCGGAGGCGGAAAGGGCCGCGCAGGAAGCGGCGGCCGGGGCTCACCCGCGGCCACAACACCGGGGCTGCGCGGGGCAGGTGAGGCGCTGCGGGGCGGTGATGGGGGGGGGACGAGCCGGGCTGAGCCCCCGGGGCGCGGCGGGCGGTGACCCGGCCGTTGCCGCCCGTCCCCGCGGCCTCGGGCCGTGCCCGCTGTGACAGGCCCTGAGGGACGGGGACGGAGCCGGGAGGGAGCCCCCAGCGCGGGGGGGGGAGAGCGGCAGCGCCTGGGCTGCGGGGAAACCTGCTTTTGTATCGCTTGTCTCAGCAAGAACAAGCCTGTCCTCTCTTTTCCCCTCCCCGTAAGGAGCGCCCCTCCTTATCTCATGCTTGCCAGGCCGTCTCTGGCTGCTCTCTCCGCATTTTCCTTTTTTGTGCGGTGTGCCCGTGGTTTTTTGAGCTTTTTAAGTTCAGTTTGGTAGTTATTGATCAAGAACACGGCACGTCGAGCTGTTGTTTCCTGCAGCATTCATTCTCGTGAACTAACTGAGGTGGGGGCAGCAAAATTCCGTTTGCCAGCTTTATTGCGTGTATAAGGGTTTTTTGTTGTGCATTTTTTTAGTTCTAATTTTATTTTTAAGTGGGGTCAGCTTGCTAATGTGGAATGAGATGTTAAAGCTGTGCTCGTTAGCTCAAAATAGTACCAGGAGGAGCATTTATTGTGCACAAACTGCATCCTCATAGGGATGAGGTCATTCTTTTCCCCCTTTACTTAATGGCAGGGCCCAAACCTAGTGTAGGTTGTACTCGTTTTGTTTGTATCTTACAGGATTCTTCCTGCTCTGTTGGATATTATCCTTATTTCTCTGTCTTGTGTCACAGTCCTTTAATGCTGTGTTGCATCCCAGCACGTGGCTGCAGCAGTCTGCAATTTTTTAGGTTGTATCCTGCCCTCTGTTCAAGTTGAGTCGTCCCAGGTGACTGGGAATCCGGGTAATGCTTGTTTTCTTTGGAATCTAGTCTCATAAGTAGTCAGGTTTGGGCTTCATGAAGTTGATCAGCATTACAACAGAGAATTACAAACAAACTGACCCCTTCCAGCGAGCACCAAAAAGAGGGGCAGCATAAGAACAGGCAACAAACTCAGTGTCTTTACTTCTGGCTGGAGAATTCCCAGCAATCCCAAGGAGCAAAGATATATTTCATGGTATTCACGTGCAGAAGGTAGTAATTTATTTATTTTAATATCAGCATTTAAAATAAATTCATGACAGCATGCAGCTGTTAACTTAAAATGCATACAAAAAATTTGTACAGTCATGTTTTTTCAATAATTAGATTACAAGGAGGCTGTCAGTGTTTCGAATTTTGTGCCATCATATATATCCTTTGTGTTGGAGAAGGCAAAATTTTTTCTTTTCAGTTTCCATGAGATATTTTGGTTTTTTCCTCAGTTGCCATTTCCCCATAATGTGGTGCAAACACTGAGGTGTGTTTGCATCACAGTGGAGGCTGTACCAGAGGCCTTGCTGATAAGTTTTCCAAATTATGTCTTTTTTTTACAAGTTGTTTTTCCTCATCCACTGAACTTAACAGGCATTCAACCTGTTAAACAGGTTTACTGAGTTAGTGATGCTTTGCCCTCCTCACCAGAGAGCACTTTTGTTCTCGTCTTCCGTTGTTTTCTTACATTAGAATAAAATAAATACTTGCTAGATACAGCTGTGAAAACGTCTCTCAACATCTGTATAAGATGTTATTCTCATGGTAGCATTGAGCTGATATTTATTTTCGTTACTTATCTTTTATTTCTCTTAATTATTTTTATGTTTTTAAGTGGAACGTTACTGTTGTTTCAGCCCATGTGTGCTGCAGGAACAATGTAGACATGGACACCTTAGTTCAGTGAAGGGAAGGAGGACAGGATTTCCTGCACGTTGCTGCTGATGCAATGACTTTCAGTTTTTCTGCAGCTTTGATCTTTAAATAAGCAGCCTGAATATTTTATTTGGTGTTCTAACCTCAAAGAGGAGCTACTCTGAGGACTTGTAATAGGGCATTTTTTAAGAAGAGGCATTTTAGGAGCCCATTTTTTTTCAAAAAGAAAATAAGTAATTTTTCTGCTAGACAGAGTGTTTGGGCTTTCTTTTCACTGGATTGTTCTAGTTGGTGTTGACTTGGTGACATCTGCAGTCTCTGCACAGCTTTCCTGTGATTTGTCTTGACCATAGGGTGGTATCTCTGAAGACCTTTTATTCACGCAAAGGAACTGATCTCTGGTTGAACCTGGGGTGATTTTCCTCTTTGTCCATTTCCCTTTGCTGAGGGGAACTGTCTGGTTTGTCTAATCATTGTCAGGTTGTGTCTGAGACCTGTGCTACACAAACTACAGCTTGGTTTTTGCAGCTTAACTGGTGTGTCCTGCTCTACTCTGTCCCTTTTCTCTTTCAGTTGCACTGAATTTCATAACATTGTGAACATTTCCTTCCATCAGAAATCGGTGCAAATATGGGTCCCCGGCGGAAAAATGTGAAACCAAGCTCAGTAAACAGGGAAGGTTCTGAATCTACCAAAGCTGATGAGCCAAAAGATTACATGAACCAACTCTCTCATGAAGTGCTTTGCCACATCTTTAGGTGAGCAGCTCTTTAGAAGTCAATTTATTGTTTACTGTTATGTAGTTTTTCAGTATTTCTCCAGTCTTACCTGCATTGATGCTGGTGACACGTAGTATTCAGAAAGTGTGGCTGTACCACAAGTGAACTGCTGCATAAAAAGGGATGATAAATGTTTTTTTCACTTCCTGAGTTCATTTGGATACTTAGAAAATTAATTTATGTGAGTGTATGAATGTAGAACAAAGAAGAAGTAAATCATTGATATAATTCTGTTCAGCAGTGTATAGACATTGATTTTTAGAGCAGAGATACATCTCAGGTAGTGCATAGTTGAGATGCTTGTTTTGAAATTGTTGCATCTGCTTCACAGTGTGCAGAAGGGAAATGGGATGAGTATTTAATCTTCCCTACAGTAAAGTCCTTCTCCAAGATGTTCACTTACCCCTATTATGTCCAAAACATAATGCCTTTTTCAAAAAGTTCTTTGAAAACAACAGCCTTCCAAAATATTTGCAAATTAGGCATGTAGAATGAACTAGAAAATGAAAGTAGGCTTAATTAAACCATGTAGCAACTACTGTGGCAAATGGCTTGGTCAGCAGTATCTGGTTTGATTTAAATTAGATATCAGGAAGAACTTCTTCCTTGTGAGGGTGGTGAGGCCCTGGCACAGGTTTCACAGAGAAGCTGTGGATGCCCCATCCCTGGAAGTGTTCAAGGCCAGGTTGGGTGGGTCTTGGAGCAACCTGGTCTAGTGGAAGGTGTCCCTGCCCATGGCAGGGGGTGGAACTGGGTGGGCTTTAAGGTCCCTTCCAACCCAAACCATTCCATAGTTCTATGGTTTATTAGAGAATAAAGCCTCTCCCTGTTTTAATATTATATTTGTACCTATAATATTCTAAATTCAGTGTCAAAAATTGATGAGTCATTCTGCTTAGCAAAATTTCCCATTTTAGTTGAGCGCAGTCTGAAAATTCTCTTTGAGTGAATGTTATTACACGTTAGAAATACAGGAGTTGGTGCAGTCAGGCTTGGGATGTGCTTTAGTTAAAAAAAAATAAAAATCAAAAAGGGTCCAGCTTCGATAAATCAGAGGGGTGTTTTTTCCTCCCCCAAAGGTACCTTCCCTTGCAGGATATCATGTGCATGGAATGCCTGTCCCGGAAGCTGAAGGAGGCGGTGACGTTATACCTGCGCGTGGTGAAGGTTGTGGATCTGTGTGCAGGCCGCTGGTGGGAGTACATGCCCACAGGTGAGAAACACCCTGAGCACCACTGGCTGCTCGGCTGGCACTTGGAGAGACATTCATATGTGCAAAGTAAATTTCCAAAAGCAGTAGAAGTACTTGGATGTTTCGTTCCTTTTGGCTTATTTGGGTGGCTTCCTTGAGTACGTGGTTTGGAAGGTTTCTGTCTCTATGTATAATACAAATATTGGGTATTGCTGTAGCAGAAATGGGGATTCTCTGTAGCCATCTGTAAATACAATCTGTGTTTGTCTGATTGTTGTAAGGGAGTTTATCCAAGGGTTATTCCAAGAAGAGGCTGTTTGCATGCAGGCAGGAAAAAATACAATGGAATGAGAGAGCAACTCATCTGCCAACACTTAACAATGTAAGAATAAGTTTTGATGTCACACCTCAAGTCATCTTCAGATCAATAGATAAATTTTTCAGTCTAGGTGAACCCTGTGAGTGTTAGGATTTCTGTTGGATTTAAATCACACTGCTGGGATTTGTTGGGGGAGAGACTAAAACGAGTGAATTTGAAAGTCAGAGGAGTTATAAATTGAGATTTATTAGAGCTGATACCAGGAAGATAGTTAGACCTAGCCTAAAGTGACTTACTTGTTTAAAATCCTTTTTATGTGTTCTCTTACATTAGATTAAAATATAAATCTTTGGTTTAAGAAGCCATCTTGTTTCTTTGAGAATGTGAGCTGTGGTGAATAGTGATAAACAGATATAACTGATCCAGCTGGGGCTTTTTTGAGCCATGTAATTGATAAATGGAATTCCATGAAAAATAGAGACACAAAGCCTGACAGTCCGCAGAGGTCCTTCATCTGAGAGAGAGTGTAGTTTACCCTGTATTCCACTGGAGGAAAACTGTAGCAAGCCTGCAAAATTCTGGGCAGGAGAGTGTCTAGACCATGATTTCTAAAATGTGGAAGTAAAAGACAGGCTGTTGCTTCACTGAGTACAGCTTTCAACACCATAGAATTTATACTGCCACATAAAGAGAACAGTGTATTTGGCTTTCCCTTTACAGCTGAGTGTCTGCTGTCACACAAATACCAAATCTGTTGTTGTCATCTTAGGTTTCACTGATTCCAGTTTCCTAACACTGCTGAGGAAGATGCCAGACATTGAACAACTTTATGGTCTTCATCCCAGGTATCTTGAAAGACGCAGAGTCCGTGGCCATGAAGCTTTCAGCATTCCTGGAGTTTTAGAGGCTTTGCAGGCCTGTCCAAATTTGCTGGTGAGTGGTTGGACTCGAGAGACAACCTCCTTCAGCAGCAGAGGTGGTGCATGTTAACAGAGCAGAAGAAATGTGATGGAAACTTTATTGCTTGCAGGGCTTTGTTTTCAGACCTGACTGTACAGAGGAGCAGTTAATTGTGACCCTGTTTGCTAATTAGTGCTATTTTTAGTTGCACCAGTGGGAGTCACAGGTGCTCTTAAGTCCAGAAATGAATTAAAACTGATCCCTCTGCTTTTAAAAGGACGAGTTCTTGCTAGAAATTAAAAGTGAAATAACGCCTTGCATTACATATAGTGTGTTACTGAGAAGTTTATGTAGTTGAGAGGATTATGTTGCTTGAACTGGTGTTAGAGCATTTGCTTTGCTTCCTTTTATCCAGGGTGTTGAGACCTCTCATTTAGAGCTGGTGGAAGCTATTTGGACATACATGCCACAAGTTCACATTTTAGGGAAGTTTCGTAATCGTAATGGTGCTTTTCCAATTCCTCCTGAGAACAAGCTGAAAATACCTATAGGAGCTAAAATTCAGACTTTGCACTTAGTAGGTGAGTGTGGTAATGGTGAAGTAGTTGGCTTCAACACAGGTGAACTTAAAGACTTTGAAACTGCAAGATTGTAATTCTTTTTAAGAAAGGGACTTTGGGATGTGGTATCTTTGAGATATTAGTTGCCATATATGTGATAGCAGGTTCAAAAGGAAAGTTCTAAAAAACTGTGTTGACAAATCGAGGTGAAGAACTTGTATTTAAAGTGTTTACAACTTTTCTCACATTCCACATAGCAAAGAAAAACTTCCTTTTTAAAGCCAGAAATCTGTCAGACGGTTTATGGTTTCAAGCTTGTTTAAAATATTTGTTTGTTTTGTTTATGTATTACTAGGGGTGAATGTCCCTGAGATTCCATGTATTCCAATGCTGAGGCACCTTTATTTGAAGTGGGTGAGACTCACCAAACCACAGCCTTTTAAAGATTTCCTTTGTATCAGCTTACGTGCTTTTGTCATGAGGAACTGTGCTGGTAAGAGGGATTCATATGTGAAGGGGATGTTAGAGCTTGTAGGAAATGTGATTCTGTTAAAGCTGCTCAGGCACCAACTGTAAATGGAAGTCTTCGAATTCAAGATTCTGAAGGCAGTTGTTGTTTTATTCGTGGTGTTGGACAGAAATGTATCCCTGTCCTGTATGTTATTTGGTGCTTTGTGGTTCTGACTTCCTGATGTAGATGGATACATGTGGATATTTTTTAATTGACATCATCAATTCAGTGATGTCAAGGGAGCAACCTGCTTTGTCTTTTGCTTTCTCTGTGTAGGACCCACAAATTCTCTGAAGTACGTTCCCCTGGTGACAGGCCTGGCTTCTGCTCGAAATTTGGAGCACTTAGAACTGGTTCGTGTTCCATTTCTTGGAGGACTTATCCAGCACGTGGTAGAAGACAGCTGGAGATCAGGTATGACAGTTCTTGTCCCTCATACTTAAACAAGACAACACTGATGGAAATGTATAAGGCTTAAGGTTGTGATCGATGACTGAAGTGAAAGAAGGTTGTTTTTTATTTGCCAGGTGGTTTTAGGAATTTGCACACTATAGTTCTGGGAGCTTGCAAGAATGCACTTGAAGTGGATCTTGGCTACCTCATCATAACTGCTGCACGAAGGTATGGCCTTCAGATCTCCCTTTGCCCCCTTCTCCTTTTTCAAAATAAGTGACTTAGTAATGAAGTCCAAGAAGCAGAACAGCTGTCAAAAGTTTAAGGAATGCTCATTTAAAGTTTATATAAGAGGAGTGTTCTGTGGTTCAAACAACTGGAGTATGTCTGGTTCTGAATCCCTTCGTGTCATAAGACTTGTACCTGAGAAGTGCGGTGCTGTTGGTCTCACGGTGTAGTCCTATATATTAATAAATAATATATCATCATAAATAATACATTATAAGTAATAAATATTATATATATATATTATATACAAAAATAGATGTGACTGTCAAAGACTGCCATAAAGATACAGCAGATAGCCTCTGAATCCTGCCACGATGGAAAGAATTCTTTCATTTTGAGAGGACATCTCCTTGAGTGTTTTTGGTGGCAATTGCCTTTTGGCATGAATTTTAATAGGAACAATTCTTAATTACATTCAGGTTGCACGAAGTGCGGATCCAGCCTTCCTTGACCAAAGATGGTGTTTTTTCTGCTTTGAAGATGGCTGAACTGGAATTTCCACAGTTTGAAACTCTTCATCTAGGATACGTTGATGAGTTTTTACTGCAGTGTATGACATTTTGTTTTATATACATAAATTATTTGACAAACATAAGAATTATGTGAGTTGATGTGTTTTCAGTCATGTGCTAAGAGAGATTAAAAAGATTATTAATGTTGCCCGTATTGAGGCTGCTGATTTCATACAGCCATATATGTTCTTCCTCACTTTCTTAGTGAAACTCTTAGTGAAATTGGGAAAGTCTCAGCTTTACTGACCTGAAGGAATAATCTGATCAGTTTTATGAAATGGGACTAAAATGGGGAGTTAGAAAATCATGCTATAAAAGGCAAATTTACTGCTGTGTCTGCTACTATCTTTTTCTTAGGTAAAATGACGAGTACGGACTTGGTGAGGTACGGCTTGGCTGATGTGGTTGAAAATCCAGGAATTATTACAGATATTGGTATGAAAGCTGTAAATGAAGTTTTTTCTTTCATCAAGTATCTGGTCATTTACAACTGCCCACATCTACATAACCCAAATAATTGGATCACAGGTATTGCACACCTTTGAAATTTTAGAGCTATTATATGAATTACTGTGCTAAGTAAACCAGAATTTCTCTGCTCATAGTACTGCTTGTTCTGTTTCTTAGTAAGTACAGTAGATGATGCTTGGTTTGGAACCATAATGATGCTGGTAGCAGTCAGAATGGAGATACAGAGGATGCTCCTCTCAAATCTGAAAGGGGTATAGTGACAAAGAAGTGAGATGAGAATCCTTCAGGAAATGCTTCCCTTCTCTCCTGCAGATCATTCGAGGTGGACCCGCCTGGTTGACCTTACCCTGGTGCGCTGCCACGCCATAAAGCTGGATTCTTTTAGTCAGTTCATCGAGTTATTGCCAAGCTTAGAATTCATTTCTCTGGACCAGATGTTTAGAGAACCTCCCAAGGTGAGTTTCAGAGAATGGTTTTGCTTTTTATTGTTGCCAGATCGTTGGAAATACAGTGTGTTCCAGCTGCTATGCATTCTTTTAAAAGTTGTAATTAATTAAAGAGATTGGTAATAAATTTCCTCTGGTTTGCTGTTGCTATTATCATAATATGCTGGGGAGAATGATGCAGCTTCTGCAAATGGGAGCAGTGGTAAGGGTTGGTCTTGTACAAATATGTGACCAGAAAATAAGAGTCACATTGATTCTGTTGAGGTCTTTGTGGATACTTCATTTTGCTGCTGCTTTTTATACGATTTCTTTCATACTTGGGGATCTGTTTACAATGCTAAGAGGTTTTTATGATTTTGTAGTGGGTGAAATAAGGGTACTGTTCCACTCTTGGAGTGGTTTCAAAGCTTAGGAATTTTATTTCTTCGTGTTGTCCCCTCCCACACTGTAACACAAATCCTTGTTAAGCTGCTGTAATGCAATGGAAACTGCCTACGTAAAAAACTGCTTTCTTCAGTCACTAGTTCTATCTTGAGGCTGTTCTGGGAAGGCTAGATATATAATCTGCTGTTTGTATTATTGTAATGTGATCCTATAGCAAATGGAACACAATAAAGTAAAATTATGTGCTTTGTGAAATTCCATCTCATTAGGAGTTTAACAGAGTGTAAGTTTTCTGAATTACCTGCCTGAAGATGGACCTCTGCAATGCATAAGGAAATATGAGGGACAGTCTCCCTGTTAGTGTTGTGCTATCTCAGACATTACCAACAGGATGCTTTTTCTGTTGGCATTAGGGAATGTTGTTGAGATAACTTATCCATTTTTTCAAATCTTAACAGCTGCTTTTTGTTCTCAGGGTTGTGCTCGTGTGGGCCTAAGTGCAGGCACAGGAATTGGGGTCTCCTCTGCCCTAGTCAGCAATCAGAACTCTAACAATGACAACGACAACAACAATAACCACCAAAATAACAATAACCCAAACATCCACCACAACAATCACCAACACCCAAATGACCAGAATGAGGAGAACGAGCTGCGGCAGGATGGTCAAGCTGAGGAGCAGCAGATTGCAGCTGAGGGTAATCTTTGTGAAGCTGTGTAGGAAGTGGTTTTATTTGCATTGGCATACATAGGATGATAGGGAAGATATATATGGAAAGCTTGTTGCTGTTTCAGTTCCTGGTAGCCTTAATCCTTCCGGAGGATTGTCTGCGTGTCTCTGATACCTGTGTGATAAAAGCTGTCATTGTGTGGGGTCTGATGGCTGTTACAGGCACGTTGCAGGGCAGTGATGTGTGTCAGTACAGGTGTTAGCAAGCAACAGTCTGTGGGACTCCCCTGGGGAAGTGCCAAGCATTTTCTAGACTCCTCTGGTCAGAGCTGGGAGAACATCACAGTGTCAGATGGTGTATTTTTAATATTTCCTAGCAAAGGCAAAAGTCACTGGAGGGAATGAATATGCAAATCCTGGTTATGCTGCTCACTGTGGTAGAACAAGACTTTTGAGGAGGAGTGGAAAATTTGGGTGAACTAAACCACAAAAGTTAGGCTGGGGCTTTGGCTAAAGAGATGTAGAACAAATATGTGAGAGACTTTATGCAACCCAGAGATTCCCTGAAGGAATCAAGGCAGCTCTTACTTATTTCTCGATAATTCTGACTCTCTGTGGGTGCTTGTGGGCTCTGTTCATTCTGTTTCCTATTCTTGACCTCATCTTCATCTTTTCAGCACTGAATGAGATGGAGGAGGTGGCTCAGGAAGAGGAGTTTGCTGCTGGGCAGGGCCAGAATGAGCTCCCAGCTCACAGCCAAGCTGTTGTTCCTATGGAGGTGGATGAAGAGCAAGCAGGTAACTCTGGCTTCTATAAGAAATGGCCTTTTGGTATCTCCTTCTCGAGGGGCTAAATATTTCAATATAAGTTTGATTTTGGATGTTTTTCTTTAGCTGGGTTGTCTGTTGTGTTTAGAATGATGCTAGCACAGCTCACTTCTGTGAAGAAATTTACTCTGTTTAAAGTCTGTTCTACAGTTCAGAGTTCTCTTTGCATATGGAGCAAAATACCTTGATCTTAAAGCCTTATTTTTGTGCTCAGTATAAGAGTCAGAAGGCCTGAATGAACTTGTCTTGTGCCTCTGGTGTTGATGGCCTTCTTTCACTGCAGCATGTGGATTCTTTTTTGCCTTTTTTTTCAAGCCAGAACAACTTGTTCCAGTGTTAATTTTATTTGTGTTAGTGACACAAGGCAGTCTTGATCTCTTTTATAGCCACTATTTGCTGGACAACTTAATTTTCTACTGAATATGCCAACAACACGAAGTAACATCCTTGTATGCTGAATCTGCTCAGTTTTTCAAGATTTAGAAGGATAAATGCCGATGTTCTGGCCAACATTTCTGTCTTTGTGGTGGAGGTTTCAGGAACTGTTTATAATATGTAGTTTACTCATACAATTGTGGAAGAACATTTAAGCTGTTCTGAAACAGAGAAACATTATAGAAAACTTGTGTTTTGTGGTCCATTGTGATACTTCCCCTTTCAAACTAGAATGCTTTAGTGCTGAAATGCTCTTCTTTTATTTAGATTTTAATGGAGGAGCCACAGAATGGGTGATTAATTTAATTAAATTAATTTCTTACCATTTTTTCAAACATTTTTAAAAGTTCTTCAGCACTTTAATCCACATTTGGCTTATTTTTACATGAAGTGTTGGTATTCTACTTTTCAGGACCAAGTGGCATTCAGCCTGTTGTAAAAGCAACACCTATTACTATCCATGATTCAGACAGTGAGGATGAGGAGGAAAACATGGGGACTTCAAGAGCCTGCATCTCCAACAGCATTGCCCAGAATTACTCAGATGGAGAAGAGAAAAGCAGAGATCCAGTGGAAACCAGAGAACCTTCAGGTGTGGAACACATGGGTTCCTGGGCACTGTTAAGCAATATTTATTTTTAAGCTTCAGTCTCTTTGTAAGTTTTTGTTCAGTTTTACGTCTAGCTTTGTTATGAATCTAGAAGGACACATTTCTCTGAGCTTCAGTCACAGATGCTGTATGGAAACAAAGAAATGGTGGTGCTGCACTGGTCAGAAACCTGCAGCTCCTCTTTTGGATTTCCAAGTGGCCAGAATTTAGCATGTCTGTGAAGCCAAATTTGCAGCTGTGTTGTCAGATGAAGTAAATACAGTGTTAAGCCTTAAGGAATATTTAGCTAAGCAGTTAACAGAAAAAATTGGCATTGTGAAGACAGAGAAATATACTGGTCTAGTACTGGTTTAATTTGCGAAGCCTAGGACTTAGCAAAGCAGTAATGGCTCTTCCTACTGTAATTGGCATACTCCCTACACATCAGTCCCTCTCCCTTTAGTACATTTATTTCAATAAGACTGGCAGTTCCAGCTTGGGAATGTGTAGAGTGCTGTGCCTGTAATGTGAATGTCAGTTCTGGTTTGAGGATGAAATAACCCGTGTTTGGACAGAATTTGCATAAACTTTTGTACTGTCAATAATGAGGATTTGGGGCTTGGGTTAGTGTAATTAGCAGAGAGGATTAAGACAGTAGACATTCAGGAAGAATTTCTTCACTGAGACGGTTGTCAGGCTTTGGAAGGGGCTGCCCAGGGCAGTGGTGGAGTCACCATCTCTGGAAATGTTCAGGGAATGACTGGATGTGGCATTCAGTGCTCTGGTCTGGATGACAGGGTGTTGATCGGTCACAGGTTGGACTCAATGGTCTTGGAGGTTTTTTCCAACCTAAATGATTCTGTGATTAAGTTCCTGTTATGAATTGTACAATGTTTGGTGTGGCTTTTTATTCATCTGTGGACTGAGACTGCTGTTACCTACTGACACCACACCCCATACCCAGGAGGGGGAGCTGAGGATTGCTACTGAAAGCAGAACTTTAGTACTGTCTCTGTTACTATTTGATTCCTCAGTTGTATTCCTCCTATTTAGGAAAACGGAAGCCTATTTAGATAAGATACTAGAAAAAATTCTTCCCTGTGAGGGTGGTGAGGCCCTGGCACAGGTTGCCCAGAGAAGCTGTGGTTGCCCCATCCTGGGAAGTGGTTGGATAAAGGCCAGGTTGGATGGGGCCTGGAGCAATGTGGTCTAGTAGAAGGTGTCCCTGTCCATGACAGAGCGATTGGAAATAGATGATCTTTAAGGTCCCTTAGAGCCATTCTGTGATTCTATTCTTAGTGTGTCTTTCACATTTTTGTGCTTTGGCCTATTTAAACAGTGAGCTGCTCTGTGACAATATGAGCCTCTCTGGCAGATTTGTATCTCATTTACTGACAAACACCCCAGCCCATCACTACAAAAATAGCTGCAGGACGTCACCGAGAGTCAGCAACTGCTAGAAATATTAATAATTCCCATAACATAGCATGGTCCTGATGAGATTTGTCATTGGTCTATAGGCTGCCTTCTGTTTTAAGTAGTCTTTAAGAAAGTAGCACTCAGCGTTTATTTAAGCTGTATTTTAGCTTGTCTCATTGTTCTCCCTTCCTTGACTCTCCCAGTGAGTGGTAAAGGCAAGACACCCCTGCGGAAAAGATGCAGTGCCAGCCAAGGGGGCCAGACAAAGCAGTTCCACACGGAGGAAAGCAGCTGTGAAAAAGGCTGTCAAGTAACCAGTGAGCAGATTAAAGCAGACATGAAAGCAGCAAGTGACATGCCTGAAAGGAACAGAAGCAAAGATCCTTATGCAAGCTGCAGTAATGCTACAGGATCAACGGGAACATCCAGCTCCTGCAGTGCTGCTTCTCCTAGCCCTGACTGTGCACAGACAGCTCATGGCCACTGCGCTGGCACCAGCCCAGCAGCTGGAGAGGAATCCAGGCAGTGTGTCTGCTCGCCTTGTAAACGGGAAGGTTCCAGCGAGAGAGAGACTGAGGAGAGCTCTGTTTGTTCCAGGTGTTCCTCCTACAAGCCTCAGGACACACAGCAGAGGACTAGTGGGAGTTGTGATGGGGAATGTCCATCCACGAGTGGAGCCTGCAGGAACGGACCAAGCAGCGCTGGGGCAGATTTTGCACTTAGGACACGGCCAAACTGTGGGGCTGCGGGAGACACAGGGGAGGAGAGGACTAGTGGGAGTGCCTGCGGGGCTGCCAGCGAGGAGCAGAGCACGGGCACACAGCCCAGGAGCTGTGAGCTGGAGGACAAGGAGGAGTATCCTCGCCGACCACTAACCAGAGCCAGGAGCAAGCTGTCCCATGTCCCTCTGGTGTCGGAGCCAGGTATGATTACACACAGGTAACAGTGTCTGAGTCAGCTGCAGTGCTGCTGAGAGACAGCGCTGAGCAGCTGCAACACCCGCGGGTAGTACTGGCGGTAAACGTGAAGTTTGTTAGTTAATAATTTAAAACCAAGTGGCTTGTCCAAGGGTCTGAATATTGATGGGACAGAAATTACTTGAGTTCACTGCTGTGACTAGGTAAAGTAAGAGATTTCTCTGAAAATACTGGTGACTTTTTTCCTCCATGCAAGTCTTTCTGTATGTGTTATCCACACATTCTAAACAGTATTTGATTTACTCATTTGAAAAGCAGTTGCAACTTGTTTTGGTAGCTCTGTCTTCCTGTGAAGGCTGTTATTCACTGGAACATAAAACTGTCTCCCCATTAAAATCCTCCCTTCAAAAGGAGGAAGACAGCAGGTACACTTATATCTTGGCAAGAAGGCAAAGGTTAATAACGGCTCCTTTATCGAGCAATAACTACAATTGAGCTGACCTTGTGGACCTGCATACTGGGTTCTGCTTCCAAGTGTATAAGGCATGTTGATCAAACTTGTTCAAAACGGTCCTTTTGTTAAATAGGTTCATGTTTCACATTATTGGTTTGTACATTTTACATAAAATAAAATAAAAATCCTGAAGGACTGAACGAAGGGAGAAAAGAATAGATGTGAGAAGGGAACTTGCTGTTTCTTTCAGAAATACTTGGTTTCCAAAATAGTCATCTTAGTCTGGCACCACCTCATATATCCAGGATTCTTTGTTGAGAATATCTGGCAAGTAAAATGAAACTGAAAAATCTGTGTGTGTTGGAGGTAGAAAAAACTGATAGCAAATGTCTCTGTTAACATGGAATGATTCAAACACAGTATGTGCTGGTGTTTTTCCAGTTTATCTTAATGTTCCCAAGTGTTAATGAAACCTGAATCACGTGAGATGTTCTGCAGCTAGACACATCTCACACTGAAGAGATGATCTTCCTGTTAAATTTAAAATGTCAGTTTTTTACCTTGCCCTGCTATGAGTAATAATTGATCTGCAAAAATCAAAAGAAAATATTTGCTCTCTATCCTCAGCCATTACCAATGCATGAAGCAAAGTCAGTCAGATTTAAGTATTAAATTAGGTATCTTTCTGAGTGTATCTCTGTTTTCAGGTTTCAGTTGTTAGTCAGGAAAAAGATCTGTTCTGCTTGTGGGAAAAAATGGTTGAGCATTTCCTATATTTAGCATATAAAAGAAGAAGTGCTTTCCTAGCTCCATACAATTATGTGTATGTCTTTATGCACTTTTCCTCTTTGAAGCATCAGGTGTTAGCTGATGCCTGAGGCAGAGTATGAGACTCGATACGCCATTTTTATCTTTTGCATCTGTATTTTACACATAGGACAGTGAGGCTGCTTCTGCCTGGTGTTACAGGGCTTTTCATTACTAGGACAGAACATACAGCTCCTTGGAGCATAACCTGAAAATGCTTTGTTGCACAGTTGGAAATGTGTTTTCCATAAATGGTCTAAAAATGTGCCTTGAATATGACAGCTTTCTATTATTCTAACATAAAGGACATTCTGGTTTTCAGCTTCTGTAACAAACTATGTTTGATATTAGAAGGATTTTTTTCTTTCTCTTAAATTATTTACTCATTCTAAACAGTGCTTTAAGCCAAATATTAAAGACTGTGAAATTTTAGAAGCATTATCACCACAGTCTAACTGGCCAGAGGATGACTTGTGTCATTTTGATTTTTACTTAAATCAAAATGTAAGCCACACTTGTAATGTTTTTGTTTGGGTTTTTTTTAAACTTTCTTTGGTTTGTTTTGTAGTGAAGCTTTTCACATTTTAGATTGCAGGTTGCGTTACACCTTCTGTAAAGGTTTCTTGGCCCAAGGCTGCATCTCAAACAATTCCACACAAAATCGGAAAGTTTTTCCTAGAATCAGACTAGGAGGTATTTCACTGTCTGAATATACTCCAGGAGCTGTCAGAAAGTTCCCTGGGGATGATGATTCACAGGTGCCACAAGTTGAGTACTTAATATTCCATCTCTCAACCTGATCCCCTAAAGCAGCAGCCAGAATTCTGGAGCTCACAGCCCAGTGGATGCCACATAATTGCTTAGATATATATATGTAGGTGGAATTTTATGATAAGTAGGAAAAGAGGAATTTTTTAATGTGAATGGTAGTTTAGCATGAAGTATGTGAAAGTTGTGAGGTACATTCCAGGTTGCCCAGAGAAGCTGTGGCTACCCCATCCAGGGAAGTGTTCAAGGCCAGCTTGGAAAGGGCTGGGAGCAACCTGGGGTAGTGGAAGGTGTCCCTGCCTGTGGAAAGGGGGTGGCATTTAGGCTTTTTTTCCTTCCAACCCAGACCATTCCATGTTTCTCTGAGTAGTTTGTATATAGAGTTTAGTAATTTGCACATCTATCTTGACTGGGAATTGTTGTAGACATGACATTTTTTAACAAAAAAGTCAGAGGAAGCTTATTGTTAGTAAAATAATATCTAATTTTGATCTGTTAATTGCAGAAAGTTAATTCCAGGGCATTTTTTTTTCTCTTACTGTTGGAAGTAATGGTAGTGGTAATTTCTTTTTGAAGACTTATCCTTTAAATCAAGCAGGAATTTGATGTCATTGGTGTATGAAATGGAGTAAGAAGCAACTTGGGAAAGTTCAGTATTTTATACCTGGATATCCTTTGCAATAATAAGAAAACCTTAGTGACAGTTATGAAGAGCAGACTTTCAAGTAGTTCGAGATTATTTCTACTATTGAAACATTAAAGGTATTTTGGTTCTTGTATTTGTCAAGGATGTTCTGTTTCCTGTAGTAACCTAACAATTAATCTTCTGTTCTCTTCTTGGCTCCACATCTTTCAGTGATGTTGAACTTGTAGGTTCAGCATTCCTGTGTTTTCATCTATAAACAACCCACCCCCTGCCCCGAGTTATTTAGTGTGAGTGATTCTGAGCACAAGTGGGTTTTGTGAAAGAAGGTATAAAGTTGTTTTCAAGCCACACAGGTGTTTTGATCTGTAAGAAATGTATGTCCTGACTGGCCATTTTCAACCAGGGAATGCCTCCCTTGTTATCCTGAAATGTAACAGACGAAAGATTTTTCCATATTTTTCTTTCCAGAAGTAGCCAAGCCAAAGCCACGGCAAACCACCAAGCGGAAAAGGACAGCTGACAAGTCCACAAGTACAAGTGACCCGGTTATTGAAGATGATCATGTTCAAGTAAGGGCTTTCTCTTCACTTCCTACAGGTTTATCAGCTATGGCTGATAAATCATCAGTAGCCTACTCTGTAACTTCAGATACCGATTGTGAATTGAGGCTGTGTTATATTGATTAGTATCCAGTTAATATCTTTCCATATCTGGCAATATCTTTTAAAATTCAGTTTAAGGTTTTATTTGGTTTTACCCTGTCATACATTTTTTCTTTTTTTTTCTTTTTTTTTTTTTTTTTAAATTTTCACCAGGTACTGACTTTGAAATCCAAAAACCTTGTAGGAATCACATTGACCAATTGTGGAATAACAGATTTGGTACTGAAAGACTGCCCCAAAATGATGTTCATACATGGTATGTAGTTCATGTCGTGCTTGTCTCGTCCCTTCAGCATTGTTAGACATTCCTGAAACAATTAAAGTCAGTCCACTGCTTATTTTGTATTCATCAGCTGCATTGCTGCTTGTCAGGCTGATGCTTAGAACACCAAATATTGCTGCTTCTCAGTTTGATTGCCTTTCCTTGTAACAGGTTTAATAAAGATTAATATCTGCAAATCAACAAATGAAATTATCTGACAATTACGAAGATGAGTAGTTTATTGAAGAGTGATAATACAATAATTGGAAGTTGATGAAATGAGTTTCAGAGTAGCTTGTTTTTTATCCTCTCATTTCTTCATGCTTCCTTAGATTATTTAGCTGACATGATGATACTTTCCTCCTTGACATGATTAAAATCTGTTTTCAATTAGAGCACTTAGGTTGCATTCCATTCGCATGCCAGGGCATGTGACTAGTCCTGTATTGGATCATTTACTTTTTTCTGCAACATCTACACTTAAGACCTTTTCTTCTGACATGAGATGTATCTATTTAGCAGAGAATAAAGAAATTATTTGTTTATTCCAGAAAACGTCTCAGAACATACATTGATTTTTGAACTTAATTTTGGTTAAATGAGCAGTGTTGCTGGAGTGGAAATAACTTTATTTTCCATTGTGTGGCTTGCCAATAGTCTGTATTTGATCTGATTTTGAAGTCAGTGGTTTTCAATTGTGGCAGTCCACAGATCATTTCAGGAGGCTTTGTGAAAGGAAAGGGAGAAAAAGATTATTGTTGGAAGAAATTTGACATGGCTTTTTAAAAGGATCCTTCTTACAAGTTCAAGAATTAAAAGTTTGATCATAATATGGAATAAATGGACAGCTGGTGTATTTCTCTAATATACTTAAATTGCCAGCTTAACTTCAGTTATTCTCTGGTGCTTACATTGCTTGTTTAAATTCTTTAGAAACTGTCAGCCTTGAAAATCTCTGACAGGAGGCTCCTAAGGTCTTTTCAGGATTGTTTCTTTCAATAATTTTGTTTACTCTTTTATAGCTACAAGGTGCCGTGTATTGAAACACTTGAAAGTAGAAAATGCACCAGTTGTCAATCGTTTTGACTATGCCCAGTGCAAGAAGTTAAACATGGATCAGGTTCTGGATCAGATTCTCAGGATGCCACCAGAAAGAAACAGGATCATTTATCTTCGACCAATGCAGCAGGTACACAACCAACCTGTGAACACACCTGAAGTTCTGCCTGTGGTTTTCAATGGATGCAAGAAATGCAAATGTTACAGTAACACAGCTCTGAGAAACTTGCTTATTAAAACTTTAGCCCATCGAGGCTTTTATTGCAGAATCTGGAACTTAGTAAGAGTCTTAAAACTCAGTGCCAACCATCTCCAGTATTCATTGCATTAAAAGATACTGTAAGATGTTGTGATGCACTGAACTAATTTCAAACTGAATAACTAAAAGAAACTGTGAGAACTAAAAGGAACTGTAAGAACCCAAGTGCTACTAAGCCAGCTTATAGCTATATATAAGCAGAAGCATGACACAGGCACAGGTATCTGAAATCTGTTCTATTAGATTTAGTAACAGCATGTTAGAGTTTTGAATAGACAACTGTGCTGAAGGCAGCATCCTTCTTGTGATGTTGAACAGTGTTTTAAGACAGTTGTGGTACTGGGAGCTGCAAGAAGTGTCATTTAGTGACTTTAGGTCATTTCACAAGTATTTAAGAGGGTTAAATTAAAGATCTGGAATGTTGGGTTTTTTTTAACTTTATCACTCTTACCAGAGCATTCCGGATTGTACTTGTGGTGCTGCTTCTCTCCTGCTTTCTGGCTTGGTCTGCCAACAAGGGAAGGCAGATTTAGACATAAAAGCCAGCTTTTTTTGAAACCAGATCTCTTGCTTTAGCTCTTAAGAGGACAGTGCTCTAAATGAGGGGGTAACAAAAACCCAAAACCAAACCACCAACCCCCTCCCCCTAAGCCGGAGACAACTTCTGAGATGTGAATGTAGTTTTAGACATTATGTAATTCTATGAAGTTTGCTTACATATTGGAATTGTGAAACACATCAAGAAGTAGACATTTACTGTCCAATTCCACTACTTGAGAGATTCATTGACGAAGCTGCACTAGGAAAGTTTTAATCATGTATTTAATTATGTATGTTGTTTAAAATTTCTTTCTGCTGGACACGTTCCCCCAGAATTTGGGATGTTTGGATGTCTATCTGCTCTTGACTCTAACATCACATCTCTTTGTTTCTCTTGGTCACAAGTCTTTGTTTCCTGCTTTTTCCAGGTTGACACATTGACTCTGGAGCAGAAGATCTTTAGTGGCCCTTATCCCTACCATATCTGCATCATTCATGAGTTCAGTAACCCCCCCAATGTCCGCAACAAGGTGCGAGTTCGGAGCTGGATGGACACGATAGCAAATATCAACCAGTGAGTACCTGCCCTTCAGGGACTGTGCAGAAAAGGTGTTCACTGCGAGGTGTTCAGTGAGCAGCTGCAGCTTCACTCAGACCTGCTGGATTCTGTCAACCAAATCAAAGAAAAGAGCTTTGGTGACTAGGGAATTTTGAATTCTAGATGGTGCAATGTAGAGTTTCAGTGTCAAGATGCATCTCATACAAACAGACTATAAACCTCTCCATATGGAAAATACTAGAAATTTTCGTGCAATAACCATGTAATTCATCATATAATTCATGCAGCAATAATGCAATTGTACATTGAAGTAGTCAGGAAGGCTGAGAAATATCTTCAAATCTGAAAACAAGTTACTTTTAAAAAAGAGTGATTTGCTCCAGGTAGTTTCTGTGGAAGGTGATGTTTAATCAGTATGAGCTCCTTAGAATTCCCATCAGCAGGGAATTGTATAGAGTGGCTCTCATCTTTTTAACCAGTGTTTTTGTTGTGCTGGCATTTCACTAAAATTACCAAGAGAGCAAAGTTATTTCTGAAGTTTGATTTAGTTGCAGCTGTGTTGGGTTGTTCCTCAATGAGACAGAAAGGTGTACTCAAAGATACCTTCACTGGTTTCTCACCCAAACTACCTGCTGGCTGTGGTTGCTCTCCAAAGGGAAGGGATTGATTCTGAGTTGGTGTGAGGGTCTTGGTGCTTCTATGGATTTGGGCTCATTAAAGGAAAGGTTGGGCAATAGGATTTCCCATTTTGTTTTCCTTCCCCCCTCTCCCTTCCCCATTTCCTGTCACTCCTGGCTATAATCTCTTCCTCCTTCTCTCTAGAGAGCTTATTAAATACGAGTTCTTCCCTGAAGCTACACGAACTGAAGAAGACCTGAAGAAATACACTAAGTACCCTTGGGGACGAGATATTTACACTCTAGAAGGTGAGTGTTCTTAGAGAGCTGAAAGCTGATGACAAGTCTTTTGTTGAGATGAGTAGCTTTGCATCATTACAATAATTCTAGTGGGGAAAGTGGAGGAACTTTGGCACAGTGGGGGAATGAAGCGAGGAGATGCTTTTCCTGCATTAGAGTGACCTGTCTATGTGATAATCAGGTTTACTTGATGAAGAGATGCTGCAGGAGTGACACTGTGCTCTTTGGATCCTCATCCTGTCTGTCTCCTAGGCATTGTGGATGGTGCTCCTTACTCCATGATCACTGACTTCCCGTGGCTGAGGTCCCTGAGAACAGCAGAGCCCAACAGCTATGCCAGATATGACTTTGAGGATGATGAAAGAAGTGCGTAATCTGGTTTGATGTGTTCAAATAACTTGTTGCTTTCCCAAGCTGACCTTTATTTTTCAGTTTTCTAGTTCTTGGGCTATTTTTGATAGACTGTGTTGGGAGCTGGATGAGTCCAGCAAAGGAGAGGGCCACAGTACTACAGCAGTGTAATGACCAGCTGGAGTCCCTAATACTGACAAAAGCAGAGCCAGTCTCGTGCTCAGCCCGAAAGTGTGATGGGTTTGTCACACCTGGGTGCATTTGGAGCACACACACAAAGTTAATTCTGTGGTGTGTAGTCCCAGCAATTTATGTCTTGTAGAGTTTACTGGCATTGCTGCTGAAGGCTCAGCTGAACTGCTGCCTCTGGCTTTGCTTTGTGAAGGCTGTTAAGGTAGGCTGAAGAGAGTCCAGCAGAGAGAAGTGTGAAAACTCACACTTGGGATAAAAGAGGAAAGAACTGGACTTCAAAACTCTGGAACAGATGATGTGGGTTAGTGTTTGTTATAGATATGCCACTTTCTATTTAGGAGCTGTCTTTTCAAATATTTTAGTAGGCAGTTCTTAGGGCTCCACTGAAGACCTTGCTTGGTAGCAGAGAAAAGTATGTTCCTCCACTACTTAATGAGGAACATCTTGGAATCTCCTTCATTAGAGGTATTTTTAATTGACGTTGTTTTGGATATTCTTATCTAGCTCCATTTCAAGGGCATGAATCTCAAGAGGGAAGGAAGAGATTTTCTCTGCTATACCTTTCTCTGGTTTTACTTTTTAAATTTTGTTTTAGACTGATTAATAGACTTAATGCTTGTACTTCAGTATGTAGGCTGAGTTACCAAAAAAAATTATATGTATTTGATTTAAAAGAGTAATTAAATTAAATATGCTGTTAAAGCCCTAAAAATAAAGACAAGACTTCTGCTTTATCCTTAATTGCTTTTGTTTAGAAAACATTTAAGTGATCACTGGAATGGATAATGTGGAAGTATGTCAGAGAGGCCTCAGGGAAGGGTTTGTGTTGCTCTGGGATTCCCTTCACTCACAGACATATGAAGTTGACATATGTTAAATAAGTATGGGAGCTATTGAAAGGTTTTAATAGAGGGAAGGCAGAATGCCTCTTCTGCTTGAACAACATCCCTGAAATGTAGCTCCTCGACGGAAGATTTTTCCATTTGCTTTGCTTTCCAAGACTTAACGCAGAGCAGACTGGCTGGTGAACTCTGCAGGAAACATTCAAGCTTTTATTCTTGTGTGCCTTCCCAGCTACCATCTATGCCCCCCGGAGGAAGGGCCAGTTGTCTGCAGACATCTGCATGGAGACCATCGGGGAGGAGATCTCAGAGCTGCGGCAGATGAAGAAAGGTGTGTTCCAGCGCGTCGTGGCCATTTTCATCCACTACTGCGACGTCAACGGGGAGCCCGTGGAGGATGACTACATCTGAGGGGTGCCCCCCCAGCCTGGCACCCCCCCTCAGTTCTCATTGGCACTGCTGGCCAAGAAAGCAGGTGGATCCTTTCCGAATGCAAAGCATTTTCTTGAAACACATACTTCGCAGTTGCTCTCACTCATTTTGGAAAAAAAAAGATTATGTAGTTAAATGTATAATGAAAAGTAAAAATTGTATACTAAGGTTTGTACATAGAGGAAACAAAAGAAAAAAAAAACTTGCTAATACTGAGACTTTATTTCATATGTTTATACAATTTAATTTAAATTCCATTTTAATGAAGGCCAATAATTAGGAACAGGGAAGCATATTTGAACTTTTCAGCCCATACAATTCATAGCAGTATTTTTTTTCCTTATAAACAGAATTCCATTTGCTGTGTTAAAAAGAGTCATCAGAGTCTCTTTTAATCTGTGCCTTTTTCTTGAGCATTTAAGAGTCCAGTCTGAGTAAACCTGTTGAGCACAATCTTTGTGTCTTGTGTGCATTTTTCAAAGGGACAGAATATTCTACAGCTGTTGCAAAGAAGGCCAGAAGCAGGAAAAAATGTAGCAAAGTTGGTGATCTGTGGTAGTTTCTAGAATTATCAAATACATTTTGGGGGAAAGGAAAACCCCCATGTTTAGCACCTTGGAAACAGAAGATATGTTCTAAAGCATTTTGTACTGTTCAATTTCATTTTAATAGTGTATTTGACTCTGTACTATGAAAAGTAAGTTGCTGATTGTTGGTTCCCCTCTCTTTAACATAAATCTGCACATACTAGCTGGCTGTAAGCTGAATTTTCACTTCAGGCAGGCAGAAAAAGGGATGTGTAATTCCTTGGTTACAGCTGTATCAGCACAGGATCCATCTGACACAACCAGTGAGCTCTCGGGCTGGGTCGTGCTCACTCGTGAATGCAGATTTTCCATATGGTCAGTAAAAACTGCTGCTATTTGCCCCTGATTATGTGTGTTTGTTGTGTATTGAAAATGCCTCTGGTTCCCACAGTCCCATGGGTGTTTTCTGTGTATGTACAGAATGTGCTGTGAGTCCAGGTATAAAAAGGCACAAATTACTGTTGAACTGGCTGGGCTGTGCTGTTAGCAGTGTGTCCAGGGGGTAGGAGACTTCTGAAAGGCCAGTCTGCTTCCCTGTGGAAGTGTCTCCTTGAATTCCCAGCTGAGGCTACACAAAGGCAGCTCAGCTCTGCCAGGCCCTCAACTCTGGCTGGATCTCTCATCCATGTTTTTTTAAAGTTGTGGAGTTACCAGCCTAAAAAATGACACTTTCTGTGGTAAAAGCCCTAGAGCAGGTTGGTTTATACTGTCATATAATTTTGCACATCATAATGACTGTGATTCTCTGAACTTTGGTGTAAATGTGACTAATGGGGATTTCTGTGACGTTTAGCTCTGTAGAACTGCAGTGGCAAAACTGCTCAACACAGAAAAACCAGTGTTGGTTTTCTCTGCATCTGCCCCTCTGTGGAAGTTCTGGAGGTAACGTGGAAGTTGAAATATGTGGGATAAGAGGAAGAGAATTGTGGGAGCAGCAAGAGATTTGGTATAGCATTTTCTCACATCTGCTCCCTAATCTAACTGGAGGTGGAGCACTAAATACCAGATGAGTGAATGTTGTTCAATTTGCTTTAATGCAGGATCAGAGTTAAGGATTTAGTTATAACATATTTGACTATAGATAATATATTCAATGATATTCAAACAAAACATAATTGTGACCCTTTCTAGGAGTGTTTCAAGTAATGTGAGTCATTGATTCAGTCATGTTTACCATTTTAATACAGGAAAATGTTACAGAGTTTCTAGAGTATTGCACCAGATCTCCATCTGGTATCTCTTAACTTCAGCATTTTGAAGTATTTATACAAATAATGTTTATTTATATTCAATATTTCTGTAAGCAGTTGAACCTTGCAGTAGTTTTAACTTCTTAAAACATTAGTCCCATTTTACACATAGTGGTGATGTAGTGACTTAATTCACTGTGTGTCCTGACAGCTTGGGGTGATTGAGGTTCTGGGATAAGACCAGTGAACCTGCTCCCTTCAGTGTCTGAAATTGAGGAAAGGAGCAAAGCAGAGGAAAATAATTATTTTCCTGCACAAGCTTTGTTAGTTAAATATATAAACAATTATTACTAGGACCTGGATGGGTATAGATTGACTGAGCAGGAGCTGCTGGACAAACTAATTTGCTCACCAATTTGGCTTCAGTGGTGATGTTGTGCTGAGGGTGGGTATGTCCTCAGGGCTGTGCCAGCTCCAGATGAAATGCTGCCCCAGGGGTAAGGGCTGGAAATGCCTTTAGTTGTTTTCCACCCTGAGGAGCAAAGAGTTGGAGGTGCCATTTGGGTTTCTGGTTTGTTCTTCTGTGGATCCTGCACCAAGAACTTGCACTGACATCAGCCCCAGTTTGCTGGTGGGTGTGTGGGTGTTACGAGTGTTTTGTCTTGCAGGTTCTTATAGAACTATAGAATAGTTTGGGTTGGAGTTCCATCCCCTGCCACAGGCAGGGACACGTTCCACTAATCCAGGTTACTCTAAGCTCCATCTAACCTGATCTTAAACATTTCCAGGGATGGGACAGCCACAGCGTCTCTGGGCAGCCTGTGCCAGGGCTTCACCACTGGGAAAGGGGAAAACTTCTTCCTAATATCTATTCTAAACCTACTCCTTCAGCGTGAAGCCATTCCCCCTTGATTGTCACTCCAGTTCCTGATGAACAGTCCGTCTCCAGCTTCCCTGTAGCAACTTCAGGTACTAGAAGGGGCTCTGAGGTCTCCACACAACCTTCTCCTCTCCAGGCTGAACAGCCCCAACTCTCTCAGCCTGCTTCCAGAGGGGAGGTGTTCTATCCTCTTATGAACTTAGTGGCCTCCTCTGGACTTTTTGATTTTGTCACCTGCAGAGGCTTAACTGCACCAGAGAACTGTCAGCAAAGACCGAGGGCAGTGAAACGAGGCACCGAGCATGTGCTTGTCTCGGATTTTTTCGTGGCACCCCGTCACTGACCAGCACGTCCCTTCTATTCCAGGACTGGGGCCCTCGGGTTTGAGTTTCCAGCTCGTTCTCCCGTGCGATCCCTCTGGAAGGGCCCGCACAGGGATGCGGGGCCCGGCTGGACGCGAACCCCTGGATGGGCGGCAGGGGGAGCTCCCGCCCCGGCCGTGCGGGATGCCCCGGGCCGGGGTCCCCGGGGGGGACAGAGGTGGTCCCGACACACCGACCGGGCTGTGCCCGACCCTCCCCAGCTCAAGGTTCCAGGCTGTAAAGGGGGTTGATCTCTTGTGTCTGAGCTTCCCCGTGTCTAAGCATTGTTTGTTTTGGGCAGTCCTGTTTGATTGCCATGGCAAGGGAGGGTTTCCATGGGTCTGCCCAGTTGTTAAACGTTTGTCGGGGAGCATCCCAGATGTCTCCTGTCTGTATGTGACAGGCTTCCCTCTTCACGCTGCAGTCTGGCCTGACACCTCATTTTTCTCTGGCAGGAGGACAGGATGCTGTCACTGCACATAAGGTGACTGACTGATCCTGCTCTGCTCGTCTTTCTGCAATACAGAAGACTCCAGCTGGGCGTTTTATCTTTGCTGTGCTCCTGTGTGGCAGCTTTGGGCTGAACTATGAAATCCATTTCCAGCCCACTTAACAAACAGTGATATTTGCATCTGGATATATAAGGAAGCTGTTTGCTGGAGTTCAAAGGCAGCTTTGCAAACATTTAATCTGATAGGTAAGGAAAATGATAAAGGAAACTGATATGGCTGTATCACTTCTCTCCCGAGCTTCCTTGGTGTGCTTCACATTCATGTGCCTTCAGGGGAAGGATTAAACAGGAAGGATTATCTTCCCTAGGTTAGGTCTGACTCAACAACACATTTCCTGGGTAGGTTATATCTTCGATGGGTTTATGTGCCTCTAGTGCAGATGAACCAGTCAGAGGGGTGTCCTCTTACTGTCAGTGAAGAGAAATGAGCACTCAGAAGGTCTGATTCAGCTGGGCAAAGGCAGGTATTGATTAGCTTTCCACTAATTGGGAAGTGAGTCTGAGGTGGCTTGTGCCACTGCAGGCAAGTGCTTGAACTGCTTTGCCCACAGCAAGGAGGGTTAACAGCTCCTCCTGCCAGAGGATGCAGTGATCCCAGCTGGGAGATGATCAAGGGTCTGAGAAATGTCATCTAAATAGAGAGTACAGAAGGTAAATAAAGGAGAAAGTGAGCTTGGGAGGGAAGAGAGGAGCATGAAACATTGTGTTCAGAGGTGGGCACTAGGCTGGTTCTTGCTTTTTTTCCCCTGATTTAGGAGACAGACAAAATTACTGTTAGGGTTTTTTAAATGATTTTGAAAGTGTTTTTATTCAAGAAAAAACTAGAAGGAGTTGATGGTAGAGACAGGAATGTTGCCTCTACCCTCACTCTGGTCCCTAAGCTTTTCGGTGTGTCAGAAGCAACTACAAACTCCATCCCTTGCCCATGATTTCTGCTGGTTCAAGCAATTCAAATTTAATCCCTTGTCAAGGGGACGACAGGGAAATTGTACGGACTCGTGTGCACTGCATGTGATAACAGGACAGCCAAAACTAGTGCCCATCAACTGCAGGGTTTCCATCAGCTCATTAACAGTCACTGGGTGCTGAGAGATTGTTGTTTTTTTTTTTATTCAGGAAGATTTAAGCTATAGAAAAATTGAAAAAACTAAAAGCTTTTGTATATTTTTATTGAGTTCATATTAGTAGAAGAAAACAACAGATTTCTCGCCTTTTGGCATGGTAGTACTCAGAGAGGGCTCAGGAAATCAAATGTGGAGAAAAAGATGGGATCCTGAGCTATGGAAGGATTTACAGCTGACAGTTACAGAATGAAAATGCTCTCCTTGGCTTCAGCACTTACAAAGATGGGTGAGGAAAACTCTTCAGAATGACTCAGTGTCTGCCATGTGTGGGCTGCCTGCTCCAAGAAACCATCATTTGGCTGGAGCTGTTCTGTATTTTTCATCTGTGCTAAGAATTAAATGGACATGATTTGGACCTAATGGGTTGGTTCTGTTGCACACTATTAAGTCAGGCTGACGTCAGTAAATGGCTTAAATATCTTTTGATTCTTCCTTATCTTTGCTGAGCAAAGACAGTTTGGAGTGTGTTCCATTCTGAAAGCCACAATCCTTTGCTGAGATGATCTTTAGGCTGAACATATTTGTTAGTAATACCTAAATTGGGAGGTGTTTTGAGTTGTGAAAAAACACTTAAGTACAATGAATATACTATTACTGATTATTCACAGATCCCATTTAGAGACAGTGGGGGAATGTAGGGTAAAATAAAAGCCATTTTGAAGTGTGCTGAAGTCAAAGGCAAGGTGAGTACAATTTAGCTCTCTCAGCTCTGACTCATGTTCAGGTTTTTTGTGGTTACCTAACACATTTCCAATATACATTCTCCCCTAAGTGTCCTTTGTTATAACAGAGACTCATGGAGGACCAGAGTTTGCCAGAAGAGGCTCTCTGCAGCAAGGGATTTGTACTATTCAACATCAAGGTGACTCTAACAATGGTTTTCATGTCTCACATGAGTCCATTTGGATTGCACTGTTCCTGCAAACCAGATCTGCACCACAGTGCCCCCTCCAGCCTGGGACTCCTTCAGGTAACTTGCCTGGCCAAGGTGGGGCTCCTATGACTGCAAATAAATCATAAGTAGAAATTAAATAAGCTTAATAGGACTGAACCTCTGTAAGCAAGAGCAGAGGGACAGTCAGGACCAGGGCAGTGACTTGTCCCCCTGTGCTTGGCACTGGTGAGGCCACACCTTGAGTCCTGTGTCCAGTTCTGAGGCCCCTCACAGCAAGAGAAACATTGAGGTGCTGGAGCATCTCCAGAGAAGAGAAAGGAGCTGGGGAAGGGGCTGAAGCACCAGGAGCAGCTGGGGGAGCTGGGGGCGGGGGGGGCTCAGTCTGGAGAAAGGGAGGCTCAGGGGGAACCTTCTTGCTCCCTTCACCTCCCTGACAGGAGGGTGGAGCCAGGCTCTGCTCCCTGGGAACAAGGGACAGGATGAGAGGAAATGGCCTCAAGCTGTGCCAAGGGAGGTTCAGGTTGGACATCAGAAGGAGTTTCTTCATTGAAAGGGTTTTCAGGGCTGCCCCAGGAGGTGGTGGAGTCCCCATTCCTGGAGGTGTCTGAAGAATGACTGGACATGGCACTCAGTGCTCTGGTCTGGTTGACAAGGTGGGGATTGGTCACAGGTTGGACTGGATGACCTTGGAGGTCTTTTACAACATTAATGAATCTGTGATTCCAAATAAGGGCTCCCACACACCTTGACAACTATCCCTCAGCTCTGACACTGCCACTCCCTCCGTTCCCACTGTGAGCCCCTTCTCAGCTCTGCTCCCACGCTGCACTGCAGTGTGCTGGGGTGAAATGCAGGTGGAAGCTGTTGCCTTCATTTTTAAGCCACTGTGGTAAATGTTTTCACTTCTTCCTGTGTGTATACAGGCATCAGATCCTGCAAGAGAAGCAGGTCACATTGTACATTTCTACATTAAATTAAAAGGATGTTGAGAATTTACTGAAAACATTTTGCTAATTGTTCTACTGAGATAGTTTCTACTTTTTTTTTTCCATTGCCCTCTCCAAGATTAAAAACTGAGGATATGTTCAGTGTTGAAAAAACTGAAGGATAAATGGGGAAGGGACATTTCCCCATAAGGATTCAGCTGTCTGCATGGTGTTTATGAGCATGACCTGCTGCTACTCTTGGGCTGCAGCCATATCTCCATACATCTCACTAAGCAACACATCTGCTGCCTGCCTCAAGCACTGACATTTACAGAGCGTGTATCATCCAGTTATTGCTTCACCTCCCTCCAGACAGTCTTAAACATCAGCTAATTAAAGTGTATGGCCTCTCCTGCACCCTTCCTGGGAGCTTCTGTTTGGTGAACGTTGCTTCCCATTGGTGTCTTGTTTATTACAGCCCTGAATTTTACTTTGCAGCATGACTGTGACTTAGTTTCTGTCTGAGTAAACTGAGTATTGGAGACAGGGCAAGCTGGACAGTAGGAGCAATGGCTCAGCTCATGGGGCTATGCACCCTGACACTGCCCAGGGCCCACTGGCACACAGATTTAGCCTTAGGCTATGTTTTCAGTCTGCCTTTGGAAGGAGCCAGCCTGTTGCTCTCCTTCCCTCTTTCAGCACAAGTAACCTCAATGCATCTTTGGATTTCCTTGTCTGAGCCCATGCCCTGCTATCAAATGTCATATAAGATCCCAGAAATGCTTCTGGAGCCTAGAAAAAATGAAAAAATATGGGAATACAACTGTGTTGACATCTCAGCCTCCTGAAGACAGTTTAGCAAAGGCCCAGCCAATTTCTCATTAGCTCTCTGTTCTGCCAGCACATTAACTCTGGCAAGGAGAAGTGTCATGAGTTGTAATCCAAGAAAACAGCTCCATCAGGCACCATCCTTAAAGCTTCCTAGGCTTGTTGCATTCCAAAACATGTAAAGTGTTCCCAGACCATAAAGTGGTGGTGTGATCACTCACTGATGAGTACTAGCATATTTATGTGACGAAATAACTATATGGTTATTAGAGTGAATCTGTGAGAGGTGGCAGGAAAGAGATGCAAAGGAAGAAAGAAGCTTCCTTTTTTAGTCAGATTCACTGGGAAACTCACACAAATGGAGCTGCACAAATTAATGTTTGACTCCCTGTTTGAAAATGCCTGTCTGAGCGTGGTGCCCAGAGCAGATGTGAGAGATCAGGTGGGCACAGCACAGGTAAGGGAGAGAGAGGGAGGGCTCAGAAACAATCTGTAGGGATAAAGAGCCAGTGCATGAGAACTTGGGGCAGGAGGCAGGATTGTTCTGGTAGGTAACAATTAGGAATGGGTATTACAATCCAAGGGTTCATCAGTATTTTCACAGAATCATTAAGGTTAGAAAAGACCTCCAAGACCATCGAGTCCAACTTGTGACCAATTCCCACCTTGTCAACCAGACCAGAGCACTGAGTGCCATGACCAGTTGTTCCTTGAACACCTCCAGGGTCGGGGACTCCACCACCTCCCTGGGCAGCCCATTCCAATGTGTGAGAGCCCTTCCAGTGAAGAAATTCCTCCTGATGTCCAACTTGAACTTCCCCTGGCACAGCTTGAGGCTGTTCCTCTAGTCCTCTTGTTCACTGGAAGCAGAGCCCGACTCCCACCTGGCTCCACCCTCCTGTCAGGGAGTTCTAGAAAAAGCAAAGAAGGGGCAGATTCTCCCTCCTTGTTCTGGCCGTTGGAGTGTCTTGCAAGGCAATGAAGTGTAACTTGGTCACATCATGTGTTTTGAGTGAAAACAGCCAAGAAATGAGCATGAGCTGGAGTTCACTGCAGTGCACATAGAAGATTTTTTATTTTTAGAAACAGCCAATGCATTACACGTTACTCAGCACAGGCAAAGACTCTGACACCACTAGCCAAGAAGGTCAGTGGGAAGCTAAACTGAGCTAAACCTTTAGCAAAGGAAATTGAGTCTGGGTCCCTTCTGCAAGACAGCTCCTTTTCCAGAGAAATTCTGCCATTACTGATGACAGACGATGTCATCTGCTGAGTTCACAGAAGCTTTGCTGAGATTACTGACTTACTAAGCAGGAGCTGCCAGGTGGTTCATGACAGGTTTGCTGAGTCCAACGAGCAATTCGTCAGAAATGACACAGAAGGTGGACATTTTGTGTTTGGTATTTCATTCAAATACAGTGTGTGGAATTTTTTCCCATCACAGCGGTTGATCATCTTGGCTAGTGAGCTATTGCTCCCACTGATAGAGCCTTCAGAATGTTGCCTGTGAGGAAATTGCCCTGCTGAGGAGTTGATTTTAAATTAAGAATAGATATGTTACTAATGCACATAAAAATATAGGAGAAAACAACACTTCAAGGACAACAGCAGAAACAAAAAACACCATTACTGTAGCATCCCCATGCTGCTGGTTCCAGATCACTCCGAGAAATTTCACACCAATATTTTGATGCCTTTTAATGGGGACAGAGAAAAGCTTTTTTAGGATTTCTCTAAGAAACTTGACACTTGAGGTGAAACAAAGACAACCAGTTCTGCAGCCTCATGGACCCAAATCCTGACACAACCAATGTGAGCAGTCCCACAGAGGGGGAGGATCACAGGACTCAAGCAGCTCTGGATGGATTTTTTTCCAGACTTTCAATAATGACCTTTCTTTTTTCACTCCCTGCTCTATTTTGGTGTCAACAGTAGAGTTCAACAAGTTCTTTTGGAAACAAAGCCCTGTAAAAACAGGTAATTGCCAAACAGGTCCTAATGATGAACCAGGAGCACCTTCCATGAAGACACCAAGTTTCTCTCTTTCTAACTGCCAGCAATTCTCTACTTTGGTAAGTGTCTGGTCTTCTAATTAGGGCTATTTCTCCCTAGAGTCCTTTTGAAACCTAAAGGGAAATGCTGAGGTTTTATCAGTGACTTTTATGTGGAAGAAGTATTTAAAGAAGTCAGACACCATGGCAGGGGAAGCCAGTTTTCTTATCATGCACAATTTTTTTCCTACTGAGAAACAGGATTTGTCTGTTTATAGTAAATACCTGTCACATAGCAACAGAAATATTACTAAATAATAATACATATAATGTTAAGCTCCTGGGTCTAGAAGCTTTTAATGAAAAAAAAACACATGTTCCTGATAAAAAATAATAAATAATGTCACCTTTTCTTTTTACATTAAAAATAGCTGTACATGATTACACAATATAACAAAGTACAAGTTTATTTTCTAGGCTCAGAGTGGCATCTCTGGGTTAGGTCTTCATTTAAAAAGGGTAGAGGCTCATAGTCTTGATCCTGCACGAAAATCATTTTCCCAAAGTTGTGAAGTCTACGGCCTTGCTCACCCTTTCCATGCAAAGGTGGAAGCAGCTCACAAGGAACATGGCAACATCTACATGCAGGAAGCAGCTGAGGACTGAGATCTTTGCAAGCAGATGTCCATATGGTGATATTTGAAAATCCTGAAACTTCTTGCCTCAACTGGAAGAGAACAGAAACAAATAGAAAAATAAAGGTGGCAAATGGAAGTAGAAGACTCTCTTCCTAACGGAGCTAGAAAAGTTTATTAGATGGTGTATTTTTCAAGATGGCACTTAGTGATCTATTACAGACTGACCGTCTCTTGGCCAACCTTTCTTCTGGGTTGGAATGCCCAAAGTTTGCTCAGGTGAGCACGGCACTGGCAGCTTGCCTGGGTTTGAGGGCCATATCCTGTCCACTGGCCATGGCTTTGGGCCCGTGGTCTGGACTGGAGCAGTGCTGGCAGGGCCCTGTCAGAGGTGAGATGTCTCTCTAGGTCCCAGTCCAGCCTGTCAGGCCCTCTATACACACCGGAGTCTTCTACCAATGAACGTGGCCAGGAAACTCAGTAAAAGCATTTACAAACTCTGCAGGGTTGGGTGAACCAGCAGCTCGTGCTGACCCTTCAGCAGTAGCTATAATCAAAGGGCAAATGTTCCCCCTTATTTTGCTGGAGAAAACATAGTGCTCTTTCTGCCCCCACCATCCAGTCACTGCGGGCAGGATCTCGCACGGATAAAGCAGAGCTTTAGTCTCACATCCTGTTAGGGCTTCAGCCAGACCTTGTGATCTCCAAGACTACAGGACAGAGAGATGGCTTGTACACAGATGGCAGCTGGAAAGGAGCAGCAGAAGTCCCTGCATGGAGTGGTTTGTATCTGTTTTGTGTCCTTACGTTGACAGGAATCACTCCCTCCTGGAATAAAGCTGTGGCACAGCCATGGTCCAGCCATCCCTGCAGGTACAGGAGTCCTGTACCTTCCATCCATCCCACAGCTGGACATCCATGTGAAGTCAGTGTAGGAGGCACCATGACAATGCAGATGAATGATTTTTCAACAAGTCCTGCTGTCCATGAATCCTTTGGATATCCTAAAAGGTTCTTTCAGCTGGACCATTCCTCTACTAGGACCATGACTAGAAACAGGACTCTTGGGATTCAGGGTCGTTGTGGATGGGAAGCTTCTCATGTTCCTGATGATGCCCATTGCGTAAAACAGTGTACCTGGGAGTGGAGGGACACAAAGACTGGTTAGTGACAGTGAAAATGACCTGCTTATCTGCTAATGTAAAATGAGTTCTTGAAAACCCCAAAGTACATCTTAAGACAGAGCATCTTCCAAATATGCAGATCCCGCATTAAGCAAAGCAAATCCCTTCTTTGTTCCATGACAGGAAACCAAATTTTTGGTTTGAAGCAGTCAAGGCAAACCCTGAAAACCAAGAACCTGCTGTTTTTCACGTGTCTAAGGTGAGCTGGATGAGAGGAATCCAGACCAAAGGAGCTAAGAAACACTGATCACCTGTGGGTGGACTGAGCTGAAGGCACTTCAGTTAATGTCTTCAGGTCATGCATTTAAGGAATCATTTGAGACTTACTTGGGAAGTCAGTGCTGCTTAAGATGAAACCAAGACCAACATTCCAGGGCATTTCCACTCAGAAAAGACAGTCATCTCTGTCTAGGGCCAATTCTAGCATGTCTTATCAAACCAGTGCTGTTCAGGTGTTATGTCCTTTGAAGGTATCATGCCCTTTATGATATTTCTCCAGGCTTTGGGCCAGACACAGAAAACCAGAATTCTGCTGTAAGAATTCCATGTTATCTCTTAAACTCATCTACCACCCTGTCTCCTGCTGCTCATCCCAATGTGGCTCTCTGAACAGGACTGTTTGCTGGTGACATGCAGCTGTTTTCCCTGAGTGGTGTGCAGTGCTTTGCAGGAATAAGCAGATCTGAGGTGACAGCAAAACTGTTGGCTAACTGGAGTAAAACCGATTTAGCACACATTTCTAGAATTTTACATCTAATCATTTTTGCTTTCAACCCCCCTGAAGGGTACAGAGCAAGCCAGGTATTTTCCCTTGGTAGTCTGTTTAATTTAAACTAAAGCTGAACTAAACCATCCTCTGAGTAGGTCTAGAAAGAAGAAACTGCAAAAATAACTGTAAAAATATATTTTTCCCTCATTCAAATGTGTATCAGGGAAATCAGGTCTCTGTTAAGACTTTTCTCCTGAATGTTTAGACATGCAGATATATTATTTCTCTTAGTAACAAACATCCAAGACATACCTGAAACATCTGTATCACAATAAAGATTAAAAAGAAAAAAGTCCAAGAAAATAGAGGAACATATCAGTTCTGTTCCTGTTAGCAGAGAGAAGTACTGTCAGCCTCAGGGTTTGTTTGAATAATCACTAAAAAAAGCCAGGAACTTTTTCTACAAGTTCATAAACTCATACTGTGACATCAGTTCTCTTGGTGTTATTACTGAGGATGCATCTCTTTCTCAATCACTGAGCATTTTTGGGGCTTAGGCTCCTAACTGAGGTGCTTGGAATGCCACTGAAATGTCTGAAGTAGATAATCTGAATATCCTACAAATGATGTATCCGTTAGTTCCAGGGGATCAGGTATGGCCTCAAAATGAAAGCCGGGGTATGAACTGTACTGCCTGTCTGTGTTTGCTCTGGTGATTATTCCTGCAGGAATTCACCCTTTAATGGACCAGATGCTGGTTTTCAACACTTCCAGGCTTGGTTGCTTTAATGCAGGTATGTGCAGATGTATCCACTGAACATGCACCCTTAATACTCCATTTTTTAATAAGGATAATAAATTTATAAATCAACTTTAAACAAGGATAATAAATTTTAAAAATGTGCTCGTTCTCCCAACAAATTACAGACTTGATGTAAGAAACAAGAAAAGACATTTTGCATCTAACACTGAACAGACATTCCAATGAGATGACCATGAACAATACAAGTCATAACGTAGTTTTAATTTGATATACCAAGTCAGACATGGGACACTGTGTGAGATGATCCACCAAAGAGACCTCTGGAATGGCAAAGTCTCTGCTATAAATGGGGATACAGAGGATGAGAGCCAGGAGACCCTCTGCTCCATCACCAGGGCAGACATAGCTCGGAGCAAACTGGGACTTGCTCAGCAGGGCAACAGAGACTGAAAGCTTCATACAGGATATCCAAAGAGCCAAACCTTCTTGTTCTTCTGCAGCAGTCAGAAAGTGGTGCAAGATCAGCAATAGCAGGTGATGCCGTTTGTTACAGAGATGCATTAAGCTAAAGAGAAGTCATTAAGGTGTCCTGGGATCTCGTGTGGCACAAAGTGTCTGTCTGAAGCCTCTGGCAGTTGTTAGCTCAACACTTCCAGCTGTTTACCCTGTGGGGAAAGAGGACTGGTAGGAGAGGAGGAAAGAGCATTCCTACACAGGGTGGAAATGCTGCACTGCAGGGTGATGGCTTGCTCAGGTACCGGCACATCATTTGTAAAAATATTACCAACATCTCCAGGAATGCGTTAAAGGAGTCCTCTGCTGACAGGCTTTTGTTTTACCTGGGTTGTTTTCACATGCTGCAGTTTTCCCCTTCAAATGGAATTCCAAAGCTACCTGCCAGTTGCAGAGCATGAACTTAGTGCTGGATAAAGGATGGGATTATAACAGCCCTGCTTTTGTTCAGACCCCCATGACTTAACTGATTTACTCCCTGAAAATACAATTCATTTTTCAGGCATCAGACTTATAGGGAGCAAACTTCAGAGAAAAGGCACAGCTACACCTGAAACTCAGTGCTGCCTTACTCCAGGAACACACTCCTGATATGCCTCAGGTCCCACCCCATGGAGACACCAAGGATTTATCTTACAGTGCAAGGAGAAAACAGCACTCGAACCCTCCACCTGTGGGCTGAATGTTTCAAGAGAAACAGCAAGGTAGGTCTGAGTAATGAATGCATCTGAGGAAGCCCTAGTATGTGAGCAGGAAAAAAAAACCCAGCATAAAATAGTTTAAATGCATTAAATAAATTATCTGCAGCAAATTAGTTGCTCAGCTTTCCTGCCTCTAATGGGATTTGTACACACCGGCACATTAAACCACCAAGCTCAATTACAAATCGAAGCCTCTGCCCTCTGCATCCGACTCCTCCCAGAACAGGGGACAGTGCTCCTGTCATTTCCCCCAAAACTTTACTCAGATCACAACCACCACCCAGCAGTGAAGCCCAGTAATGGAAAGGCATTGCCACCCCTAAAGGGACCTGCTGGAGACTATTCCCTACTCGCCAAATGGCACTTTGTAATGATGGCCAATTTGAAGATAATTGCTTCTGCATCTCCCACTGTTTCAGAAAGTCCAATGGACTCTTTAATTAACTGGTTGGATTAGCTCTCAGCACAGGAGGTTTTACGGCCCACAGCCAGAACAAGAAGCTCCAGCATTATTCTGGGAACTCAGCAAAAGCCAAGGAGAAAACACCAAGGGGATGCTTACAATCTTCCCACTTTCATTCCCTGCAGAGCTATCTCTCACACCAACTTGGACAATTTACTAAGAAAGCAAAGCCAAAAAATTTCTGGTCTCTGGCTCCCTCAGCTGTAATGAAGACCAGTCACCACTTTCCCAGAGCCTGAGGTCTCCCAATGAGCTTGTTATGTGGGAGAAGAGCCCAATCCCACTGAATGCCCACAGCTGCCCCAGCAGGGCAAAGCTTTCAGCTGCACAGAAGGAGGGTGATGGGAGGAAGCCACAGCCCTCCCAAACCTGCTGTAGGTGCACAGCTGCCTTTGCTCTCTGTTTAATAATCCTTTCCCCGTACACGTGTTTACATTATTAATTGTTTCCTTTTTTGGACTGGCAGAAGGTGGTTCCTGTTGTCCCAACATTCACTGGAGACTGAGGTGAGGTTTTGCAGTTCTCCCTGGGCTGGGTTTTGTTCAGAGGAGGTATGAGAGCTGTTAAATCTGTGCTCCCCGGGACTTTTGGCACTGAACCCATTCCCCTTCTGATCAAAAAATGAAGGTCCCATTGTCAATAGGACTAACTAATAGGAAAAGAAATAAATCTGCAGGTTTTGTGGCATTGAAACTTTTCCCAGGTTTGTGCCAGTTGCTATTTGCAACTCTTGTTATTGTTTTTGTTTGTTACCACTCTAGTTATTTGCAGAAGCACCCAGTAAACACTTGGTGTGAATAGAAGAAGCTAAGCTGTTATTTTGTAAGATCTGATAAACTGTGAAGAAAGAAGAGAGTCACATTTTTAATAATGGGATTTACCATTATTATGCTCAACCACCTAAGATGGTAGAACTTAGAAAGAGTTTGCACATAGGCAGATGTTGGCTGGAGCCATGTTTGACGTGGAACTGAGCTTCCAAATTGAATGAAGAATTTAAAACTTTTCTTAGATTTGACATTGCATTGGTCCACAATTTATCTTTCCCTGCATTTTTCTTTCACAGCTGGAAAGCTCCTCAGTGGCTTTGCCTCTCAAATATATTCAGCACCACTATTGTGGCTCCACACTCAATATCTGACCGTTTCTCAAAGCTCCGTTTCCTTCAGACAAACTTATAAGAGAAAGAACAAATAACTCTCTTTGATATCAAATTGGGATTAGGGTTAACAATCACTTGGCAGAGGAGAGCAGGTTATTTTAATGAACACATCACTCTGAAATAAGCCTTTCACCATCTGTTCAGTTCCACAATTACAAATGCAAACAACATAATTCATAAATGCACTATAAAAGAGAGAGGAAGAGCGAACAGCTTAAGATGACTGTTTGTTAGTTATCCCAGGCAGTGATGCATCTGCTTACTTTATTCCCGCTTCAAGAGCAGGCAGAAAAGAGTCTTTTAATTCTGTATTTTATGGCAGTCACTAACCCTGGCAAACTATTGCCTGTAGATGATGGAGGTGCCTCTCAGTGCAGGAGAGTGTCTGGTTGGCATCGTTATTTCCCCATGTCTGTGATGGAACCATTCAGTACAGATCACACAGACTGAATCCCCATGGTCCAGGAATAAAATGTCAGCATGTTTTTCAGAACTCAGGAAAGAGCCTGGAGTGGCTTCCAGGGATACAGGGGCTTGGGGTAAAGACAGCAATCCCTGAAAAATACTTCCGACATTTTGGAAATCTGGGAAATCTTGGGAAACAGTCAGAAAGTTGAGAAGAGTGTAAACATAAAATCCAGGAATCTCTGGAATTCACTCCTTTAATCTATGATTTTTTTTTTTTTCACTTCGAAAGAAGAAAGCAAAGTTTTAAAATCTGAAATATACAAAATGCGAAAAGGAAATGTGAATAAAATACATTGTTCTATTTTCATTTTCTGTTGAAAAAAATGAATATACATAGGCCAAATCTAATGTAATTTCACAAAACATTTGCTTTTAATACAGCTGCATATTAAATTTTCATGAGAGGAGTGTAGAATTGTTCCCTCTCTCTCAATTAGCAGGTTCACAGACTCCATAAAATTGAAAGCTTTCCAGTAACTCCATACACTCTGGGCTGAATGAGTTATGATTCCAGCCACTAAAGTGAACTTCTGCATTTGGCCATCAGTAGAAAATGATTATAGCAGGATAAGAGGAATAGCCCTCACCTACTCACCATCATTCCTGGGGCAAAATATGCCAGAAATTAGAAACTCTTTTGGTTGAATGTGTATTAACATTGCTGAACAACATAAACCAATTTGATATGCCATGCCTGCAGAATTAGCAGTAGATCTAATCCTTTGAGGATGAAGAGGGGCTTCCAAGATTTCTTAGTAATAAGGCTTAAACTTATTGTGTACCTTTCTTGTGCTGCACAGGATTGACCTGCAACCCAGAGGTGACCAACAGGTCATAAAGAGAAGCAAGTATCAGTGGACCTCTGCAGTCCTTGGAGAAAACATGGGTAAAATCCACAGAAATACCATCAAAAATTCAATTTTCCCATTGCAGCTGAATAGTAAAAATCCAGCTCTTGGGAAAACATTTGGATTGCTAAATTATTTATATGGCTCTGACAGCAATGTTGATTTAAAGTCCTTTGTAGTCAAACTAAATACAAATTTGTCTCTGTCTCATGACAAGTGTATATTTTTTCCACTCTTGAGCAGCTATGCTGAATATCTTAATTATCTTTAAATCAAATAATGCTGTTCAGACCTTGTGAGCTGAAATTAAGCCCTCATCATTCTCTACTAAGTTTCAGTTAGAGGTTTTAAAAACATCTGTCTCCAGCCCACATAATGCAGTCTCCACCATATTTTGTAAGACTTCTACGTGCCTCCTCAGATTTAAAATTAGCAGCCAGTTCTCCAAGTAAGCAAAGCCCTTGAATGAGAGAAACATAACACTGGAATAAATAAAAAAAAAAAGAAAAAAAGACTTTCTTTGTCTCTGACAAGTCACAGGACACATCAATATGTTTGTTTCTCTCCTTTCTTTTTCCACTGTTCCATCATCCCCGAAGGATGAAGCTCACCTGTTCTCCCACTCTTACAAACCAGCTCTGGCTGCCACTTGCTCTAATGACCTGCAGCCCCAGGACATGTTCCCAGACCATCCCAGTCACACATGGCCACGGCATTCCCACACAGATCCAGGGAAGACACTGGATTTACACGAGGGATTACTGCAACAGTGCCCGGTGGGTACGTGACTGCACCGACACACCGGCACTGCTGCTTTAGGCTGATGTACAAAACTGATGTTCATCTTTTTTTTTTTTTTCTGGCAAACCAAGACTGAAATCCCCTCCAGTTCATTTGGTTTTCTATTTAAGTAGATGCAGATCTTTTTAAAGGAGCATGTTTAAAAGTGCAGACAAATAATAACCTGAATTTTGAAATGGAATGTCAAAACACTTCAGCATCTTGTTTCCCTTCTGTTTTCTCCTGCTGGAAACGTTTGCTGAATTTGACCCAATCAATTTGTTTCCCTGGAACAGCAAGTGCTCATCTTCATCTTCTTTTTTTTTTTTTTAAATTCTTTTTATTGCCAGGCTCTATTAATGAATTTCACAGATTATCCACTGCGGTCCTTTCCAACCCCCTCAACTTGATTGCTGATTTTGATCACTGTTTTCTCTTTTTCCAGTCTCCTTATGCTTCTTCTTGACCTGGATGATGTTTATAATTTTCCCTATTTCCCACTGCAGGATGTCCTGCTCAGCTTTAGTTAAGGGCCTTGGACTTTGGGTATTATGAACAAAAATGTGATGACTGCTGAAGAAAAACATCAGATCCACCCATCAACCAAGCTCATTGGAGTACAGAGCTGCTGACTTCTTCCATTATAGATTTCCTTGTTAATGTTGTAAAAGTTGGTGTTTCCACATGAGAAAAAGCAACTTGGGCACTGAAGGACAGAAACTAAGCTAACTTTAAAATCAATGAAGGAGCTATTTATTTTCAGTGAGCAAAATCCATTTGCTAATTATAAACACCAAGGTAAACAAGTAAGCAAATGAGAGAGGCCATTCAGTGTCACATTGTGGAAGAAGAGCACTTTCCCCTTTTTCTCACATTAACTCTCTATTTCCATTTCTCTCTCGTTAATGTTAAGCTTGGCACTACATTATATGTTCTAATTAGCTACAGATTTTGGCCTACAGTTCATTTTTTTGCACCATAATTAATGCAACATTCGTAAGAGGCTCAAATCTGATAATTAGGAGAGCTCTTGGAAGTGCTCAGTTACATTAGAAATCCACAGCAGCACATTAGGAGCAGTTCATAACTACCCACAGATGGGATGGCTCATAATAGGCTTCTGGTTTTAAGTAAGGTGTTTCAATTACTGAAATACAAGCAGGATCAATTAATAATATTCAAATGGAAGATAATGATTTTTTTTAAAATGGAGGTCTCATCACTGGCATAAGACGACCTTTCATCTGCCGAGAAAAAAACCCACAAGCCATTTGTCAAAGCTGTGGAATGAAATACTGAAAAAACCACTTAGTTTTCTTGTGCAGTGTTCATATCTTAAGGCACCTAAGGGGAAAAGCTGAAAAATATATTTTCTGGTAATGGAGTAATGGCACAAAAATTAAATAATAAACCCCACAGTTAAATAACAGTTCATTTAATCACAGTGAAAGCAAATAACAAAAAAACCCCAAACAGACAAACAAACAAACAAACACCACCCCCCCCCCAAAC
>JAYRBT010000028.1:16273237-16290958 GCA_036023395.1 Myiotriccus ornatus | reverse complement strand
GTGGTAAGTCCTACAAACTTAAGGTAAAGTTTATTTGGCTGCCTGTCCTCAGCTCTCCATCCTGCTCCCAGGGGAGGACAGCTCAGAGAGCAAGCACCATGTTGTGTTGAATGGAAGTTTCCTCTCCTCTTTCCTTCTGACTCCAGGTTTTTCAATTAATATTTCTATGATATGCATTAAGTAGCACATTCCCGACTTTAGACTGTTTCTCTCTTACAACCCACTGGGTTACGAATTCATAAAACTTTATACGTCCTATTATGAAAAATACTAACATGGCAAAATCTTAACTAGTCATATTTTGCAAGCATTCTGTTAGGAGTAAAAGTCAGACCACAGATGGGGACATGGAAAGTGGGTGCTTAATTTGAGGAAGATCTCCACATTCTCCTCCCTACATCCCTGGCTGGATCGATGCACCCCAGGTTTCCTCTCAGAGGGCAGCAGACCCTCCATGCTCCCCATCCTACTCTGCCCCCCCACATTCACCCCACTTGCAAACATTAATTCTCTGCATCACTTTCCTAGACAGTTTCTTCTCATTTTTAGCTTGGTTAAACCAGGTCCCGAGCCAAGCCAGTACGTACATATTGCTGGCTGGCTGTGTGTTCGTTCCCCTGTTCTTCAGGAAGGATGATGCTTCCTTTGCTCATCCACCTTCCCTGCCAAGAGCTATTTTACAGTGAGGATGGATCATCTTAAGGAGTGTGCTGGGGAGGACAGGAGGTGCCTCTGACAGCTTCTTCATTTTGATGTGATTCAGAGGTTGCTAAGTCCCCATTTTCTGTTAGCTCTGTCCCCAAACATCCTGTGCTCATGGCCTGTTATCTGACTTCAGCCTTTCCAATCTCAACAGGAGTTGTTCCCGGACATCTGCTCGTGAGGATCTCGTACAGGAGATGCCAGTTACTGCTCCCCTCCAAGGTCAGGGACCTCTGAACTCCTGTGTGCAACAAGGACCTAATGAAAACATCTTCTCATCAGAGCATCCTAATGAGTAGAATTTCATGTCTCCAGAAGACGTCCAAAAGAAAAATGACAAGCTCAGTCTGAACACTTGAATATACCATGTCCCAGGATGCTTGGTGGGAGGAGAGACAAAAATCTGAGGATTTGCATATCTGCAAACAGCTTATATTTTTGGGGGGAGGATGAGGGAAACCCAAGAAATGAGGGATCATAATCAAGCAGATATTTATTCTCTGGTGGGTTTCATAGAGTAAAAACAGCCCTCAGCAATTCTTTTTGAGATTGCTCCTCAGAGAAATGCCTTGTAGATTGGAACATGACACTTAGGGGCTGCATTGATAGATGTATTGGTTTTGATCACAGGAGGAGGTAACTAGTGCAATCAAAATATCTGGCAATCACCCAGGAGAAATGCACACAATAATCACTGATCAAGTCACATTCCTTCCCCTGCTGACACAATTAAGTTTGAGTTTCCATGCAGAAAGACAAGGTGGGGAAATTAGGTTTCAGGTGAAACCAGTCATTTATTGTACTTGACATAAAGTGAAACGCTGGCAGAAAACAATCAAAAATATTTTATGAATATTGAGTCTTTGGGTTGACTCGGCCAAGTTTGAGTCCTTTAAGCATACATGAAGCTCTGGAGTTTGTTGGAATGGGACTGTGGAATACATATTTCCATTGGCATTCAAGTCACGTATCACAGTTGCACCTGCAAGTGACAGAGAACAACCCCAACAGTGGGCACCTAAATCTGAATCCTGGCAAGACAGACCGTAAATATACTTCTCATCTGTGCTGTGGCAACAGTCACTGTATGACTTGAACACCTCGATTCATAATCAAGAGACTAATACGCTCAGATGGGACAAATGAGTACAAAGTCACTAAATCTGGTGCCAAACTGTGTTCTGTAAGATCAGCCTTTTCAAAGTCTCATTCCAAAGCACAGGTACAACCACTCTCAACAGCACAAGGAGTTCAGAAAGCCCATGAACCCACCATGGGTGCCCGGAAAGAAGAGGGGTTGTCCCAGCAAGCCTCGGGTATAGAATCTCTCTTTGATCCACAGATAAAACTCCCTACATGAGAACTGTTATTAGAATTTCTTTAGAGTTTACCTAGCACAAGAAATACCAGTATTTGGTTTAAACGAAGAATATTTAAAATATAAAACCGAAAACAGACATAAAGAAAGTAAAACCCCAGCTGTGTTTTCCTCATTTTATGCTGGTTTAGGTCCCTTAGCCTTAGGTTGTCAACAAGGTTGTCTCGGTCAGGTTTGCTTTACAGGGCAGGACCTGGCCCATGTCCTTGTAGCATTTCCCTGACAACATTTGCTCACCTGGCTGAGCTCTGCCCGTCTGTAACTAATGGCATCTCAGAGCCTGTGGCTGCCCAAGGGATTCCCAGGCTGAGGGAGGATGTTTAAAGATAAAAATGCTGCTCTGACAGTCAAACACAGCTATGAAAACACACTGGGCATATTCAGGTAAGGACTTCAACTTTTTTTTTTTCCGAGATCAGGAGGTGCCTTTTTGTTCTGTTTGCAGTTGAGAATATCTGCATGTGCTGCCTGGGAGGTCGATTCCTTCAGGCAGAGCTGTTTTCCTGGGCCAGGCTGATCACAGAAGTAGCTTCTTTGGCCTCTCACGTAATTAATCTCTCACTGGTGCCCCCAGCTCTTCAACCTATGGACCTGATGCCCACAGCACCACAATCCTACACTGTGCAGTAACTGAGATACACCACTGAATCCAGCACACTGTGCCTCTTTGGGTTTGTACTTGTGTGTGTAAACCCCTTATTTGCATATACCTGCTGTTAACATGAGGCTACTTCTGCTATTTTGTGCTTTCTTCTAGTCCTTCTGCAGATATGAATATCTTTCAGGGCCACCACAACTGGCAGACCCTCTCTGTCCATTGCTTTATATATTGCCTTCCAATCTGAAGTGCAGAAGCAAACAAATAAGTTCAAACTTTTGAAGGTTGTGCCATCCCCTTTCCTCGGATGCCCCTGGGCCTCTCTATTTTCTGCTTCAGAGGAGACGACATAGTCTATAAATCTCCACCTCAGCCTCTGCTTTGGTAAATAAATGCTGCTCAAATTTATGTTTGTTCCTTCTTGAGGAAAACCAAAGCAATGATACACGTAGCAAATGGAACAGAAAATTGCTTTTCAGCCGTCAAGTTTCAAATGTTTCACTGACTTAAGTTTTGGCTCTACTGCAACAATCCATCCTCTTACAAAATCAGCCCAATTTGTACCTACGATCCTGTGTGTTAGTTGATGCAACCGAAGATGCACTTTGCCCAATGATTTAGCAAATGGCTTCAAACTGAGAGTAGGTTTAGATTGGATATTAGGAAGAAATTCTTCCCTGTGAGGGTGGTGAGGCCCTGGCACAGGCTGCCCAGAGGAGCTGTGGCTGCCCCATCCCTGGAAGTGTTCAAGGCCAGGTTGAACGGGGCTTGGAGCAACCTGGGCTAGTGGAAGGTGTCCCTGCCCATGGCAGGGGGTGGAACTGGATGAGTTTTAAGGTCCCTTGCAACGCAAACCATCCTATGATTCTATGACTCTAAGAAATTAAGAACACACTAATCTGGCTGCTGACTCAGGGCTTGTAAGGGAAATCTTGTGCTGTTGAGCTTCCAGCCATCCAGGTATGAACTCCTCCCTGTTTCAGAGACATGTCTGTGTTTGGTCAGGAGATTGGGTGTGTTCCAGGGGCTAAACCCAACCTCTTTAAATAAACTTGCTTGGGGAGGCTGCCATTGCAGCGCTTCTGATAAACAAAGTATGTGCTTTCATGAATCCAGCACGTCACAGACACTTTGCCGAGCCAGTTTTGAATTGCTCAGTTTCATCTTCTCCAGCTGTAAATCATGTTGCTTAATTAATCTTAATTAAGTGTTGTGGGCATCTCTCGAGCTCAGTTATCTCTTTATTTAATTACAGTAACATACCATATAATGTTCTCTGTTTGATAGGATGTTTTGCACAATAGTTTAATCCAGAAGCTGAAAGAATTAATTAGTTCTTAGAATATGTCTCTGAACCGGTGGCCAAGTAACCGGAATATTTGTCACAAATGCCTGGACTTGTTAGTCATCAGAATCTATTAATGATATTGCACACATAGACTCAGAAACGCATTTTCTGGTGCTTGGTTTTGAGATCTCTGTGGGTCCTTTTGAAGTAGGAATCAGACTAATGTTGAGTATCTGGCATTTGTCAGCTGAGAGGCTCAGCCACATCCCAGCAGACTTTACAGCTCCATAAACATTTACCTCCTCTGACCCGGCCCTTCTCTGCATCCCCAGCCATGGCCTATGGTCTGAGCCAGCCCTCCAAAGGGACTGACAATCCAGAAAAACAGGCACACCAGCAGGACCCCTGCTGCTGGAAGAGCATCTCCATGTTTGTGAGGGCTGCATGGGAAACAGGGCACTCCCTCCCCTAACACCTGCCTGTGTATCTTCACATGTCCATACCGGATTCTTTGCCCAGCAAAGCCCAGAGTTGCTGGCCTCCCCCTCTTCTTTGCCAAAAAAAGAAGCTGGGATGGCAAAAAATGGGACATTGCAGCAAAACTCTTACAGCAAGCACAGAGGGGAGCAAAGGCAGGGGCTGCCCCGAGCCTCCTGGGGCCCCCAAGCTCCTGGGGAGGCACGGCCCTGATGCTCCTTGAGCTCTGCTCTGCTTGCCAGCTTGTGATGACTTGTGTTGTCATGATCTTCTCTCTTTGCTGCAAATGGCTGCTGTTCCTTCAGCAATACAAACAGAGGGCAGCACAGTGAGGTACACAACACCTAAGATCGACTGCTTAAGATGAACACTGTCCACTCACCCACCCAGACAAACACAGTCAAATGCACTTCACTTCTAAGTACAATACTTGCTAAAGGCAAACATACAGAGCCTGACTGGTTTGCTCTCAAAATTCCTATGAACTTTCTGCTTCTTCTTGGACCAATCAGGGAGGTTTAGATGGATCAGCAATCTCTCCACGTGCAGGACACTTGGGATTTGTGAGTTAGGAGGCTGATGAGAGCGTGATGATCCTTGGAGACTCAAACATAAGTACTGAGGGGGAGTTACTCCAGAGAAACAGGCAACTTTCATTCATACTTCAGGAATTGGCTTCATCCCAATGGAGGGGAAATCCAGCTGGCCCAAAGCCCTCACAAGCATAAATGCTGGTTGTCCAGTACATATGGCAGTACCATTCAAAGAGCTATGACAATGATACTGTTTATAGCTCTGGAAATGGCGCTGCCATCTGCACCACGGTGCAGTGGCTCATCCCAGGACGTGGCTCTGCAGGGCCTGTCCCTGCCCTGCCTTTCCAAGTGTCCTGCTAAAACACGGCCCAACTCCGGGGTCATTGGCTGGAATAAATGAGGATGGAGGCGCAACTTCGGTTGAGAAATCCCTGCCATCTTAAGGAAAAGCACCCTTGGAGGTCCCATGGAGGTTGTCTGGAGGAGAAGCCTTCAGAAGTGCTGGCTCCACAGTTTTCTGCTCCTGGCAGCTGGGGAAGCACCAGCCCTGCGCAATATTCCCTTCAGGGGCCAAGGAAGATGCTGCAGTGGTGCAGATGGAATCCAGTGACACGAGCACACACAAGTGCTGGTTTCCTCTTTCACCCAGGATAAAAAGGGAGGTCTTCCTCTCTTTCCTGATTCCCCCCATGGCACATTTTCTTTCCTTCCCTTTGGATTCAAGGTGAGCTGTTGCACTGCCCTCCCCTCCAGGGATAGCTTGGATATACTGCACAGCACTGGAGTTCGTTTCTCCTGGATAAAAGCACATGGCATTCACAGGGGAGGATGTGCTGCACCTACCGAGCAAATTGCCAGATATACACTTCCCAGTTAATCCTGGTGTGATGCTTACAAGGAAGGACTGATCATTCCTACTGCCCTTTCCAGCTGGAAGCCTGTTCTAGGCTCAGTGTTCCCAGTTGTTTTTTGAGACCATTCTTCAAAACAGAGAGATTTATGCTTTGGAAAATTGTGCAGCCCCTCATTTCTGTTGCTGAAACATCTTTCCAAGACAACTATTGTATGACTACAGCCATAACTCCCACCAGAGATTATCCTCATCACACTAATGCATTGTTAACCTGGGAAGAAAAACAAAAAGGAGCTTTTCTTTCTCCTTGGCAGTGACGTCCTGCAGTCTCCAAGGATGATTGTGGGAAAAGGTTTGAGTTACAAGTTGAAAATACTTTTTCTGATGCCTGAAGTGTTTGAATCAGCTGTGTTTCTATGACAGGCACTGACAGCTTTCCTCCCAGTGCTTTTAAACCTTAAAAAAACCTCAGCATGATCTCAAATAACTTTCCTGCAGCCACACTGAGTATCTCATCAATAACTGTGACAAAATCAACTGAGGGACATAATCAAGGACAAAGAGAGAAGCAGAAGAACACCAGTTTTATCACTCCAATTCTGTCTCTAGATCACGTAAAAGTCTTGGCAGACCAGATGGGTAAGTTTCTGTAACTTTTTAGCACAGATACGGCGGAAAATCAAGGTGTTCCTCCTTCTGATTAGCAGAACAAGGGGAAAGGTGTTATGTTCAAGGATTAGTGGGTCACAGGATTTGGCAGCACCTCAGCTTGGACTGTTCCAGGCAGAGGTAATAATTTCAACGAAAAGTAGAGATAGCAGCACACAGAGCTGGAGACTGTGGATCACATCTGCTTCCTCTCTTCAGCTGGGATATTTGGAAAAACTGCAACCAAGATGGATTACAATAAAGTGACAGACATAGGGATGTTGTAGGGATAAGAACATGTGGCCATATGATGGGAAATGACACTGGAGAAATTGCCAGAGGGATGAAAGCAGACAGAAACACTCACATGAGGACATTTCACAAACACCTGACACAAAGGACTGAAGGAGTAACAGGCACGTTAGACATCTCCAGCTGAAATTCAGACCTCTGTGCTTGGAGTGCTCAGTGAAGCCTCTTAGGCCCTGGAAGAGCTATGAACCTGCCTCATGCAAAATCCTCAGGAGCCTCCTAACCTGGGTCTGAGTGAGTCTGAGCTGTCCAGCCCCATCCCATCAGCTCACACAGCCTGGCACTGGTGACAGCAGCTTAGCGAGCAGAAGCAGATCTAGAATTCTCAGCCATGAAGGAGCCCAGGGGCCTTCCAGAAGGTGACAGGACATGGTGTAAGGGTCTGAATATTGCTGAAAAGCAGAGCTGCTGTTCACAGCTCCTGAGATGCAGGAACCAAGTCCATCTGGGATGGTGTGGGGTGATGCTGGGAAACTGCTCTCCCTGCCCTGGACACTGCAAAGGGCCAGATCTCTCCTTTGAGGAGCTCTGCTTCATGGCTGCTGTTGTACATGCAAGTGTATACAAGGCACAATCCAACCAGCTCTGAAACACCCCAGAGTCTCTCTTAATCCTTCAGGTTTCAGTGATGGCCAGGAAGTATCAGATGCTTGAAGTTACTGTGGGTTTTCTTCTCTCCAAGTAATGTGCTCTCCAAGAAGTGCTCAGTATTCCCTTCCTGTTTAGGCAGGGATACCCTGGCTGTGCCTGAGATCCCTACTAGTGTCTGTCTACCTTAAATTAGCAGCTTATGCAACTCCCACAGGCTGCTTTCAAAAAGACATTTTGGCAACCCCTTGTTGCTGAGAAATGTCCTTTGTGCCCCATCTCTGGAAGTATTTAAGCCCAGGTTGGATGGAACTCTGAGAAACCTGGTCCGGTGGAAGGTGTCCCTGCCCACAGCAGGGGGGTGGAATGAGATGAGCTTTGAGCTTCCAGCTCCAACCAGTCTGAGGTTCTGTTATTTCCTCCAGACTTTGAAGGTCAGTTCTCCATCAGTGGTTGGGTGTTCTGCAGTGCAAAACTGCAAAAGCAGGTTGACTGCTGATACAGGGAGCAGATTGCAGCCTGATCACAGCTCCGACTCCACGTCTACTCCATCCCACCCAGGAAACCTGGCTATGGAACGTTACAGATGGAGGAAACAGAAACTGTGTTCTCCGCTTTGAACTCTGCTGTCTTACAGCAGCTGTTGAGATCTGCTGCCTCTCTTCAAAATCTGAGTGTCCTAATGAGGAATAAACAAAAGCACTGAAGGGAAAAAGGAGAGGAAACCCCCTGCCTGCTGCAAATCTGTTGGGATAATTGGAGGTTTTGTGGCTACTGTGCAATCTCCCTGGGGTCTGTGCCTTCGTCAGCTGGAAGCCAAGGACACAGTCTGGGGCACAGGTGAAAGGATTGGTACACTGAGATGCTGGAGCTGTTGTGGGGGTGTGAAATGGAAGGGCCAGATGGTTTCTGTGTGTCTCCCCATGGAAGATGCAAAAGGCTGGCCATATCAGCCCCTGTGACTTGTCATCCCAGTTTCAAGACAGGGAGACTGTCACTGTGAGCACCAGGATTTTCTCGGTCCTGGAATGAGCACTGCTCCTTTTCGCTGCCCTCTTTCCAGAAACATCTTGAGCAGGAAGCCAACTTCACACATATTCCATTTTTCTTTTTAATGTTGGGGCTGCATGTCTGCAAGTGCCTGGCCCGTGCCTGGCCCCTGCAGCATTCCCACGATGCCTGTCCCACGGTGGCAGGAGCCCAGCCGGAGCCCTGCACACCATCTGAGGGGAGAGGAAGTCCCAGAGCTGTCAGAAGGCTTAACTGACTAAAGACAGGTACTGGAGTTTTCCACATGCCTGTGCAAACCTCTCATGGCTGTATCTAAACTCTGGGAATTTAGAGCGTGGTTGAGACAAAACAGAGGGTGGTTGGCACTGAACAGGCTTCCCAGGGCAGTGGTCACGGCCCCAAGGCTGACAGAGATCAAGGAGTGTTTGGACAATGCTCTCAGGGACAGGGTGGGATTGCTGGGGTGTCCTGGGCAGGACTGAGAGTTGCATTGAATGATCCTTGTGGGTCCCTTTCAGCTCAGAATATTCTGTGATTCTGTGAATTATTAAAAGTCCTGTATGCTTTATGCATGGATCAGAATTGGTCCAGTAAAGGGCCACAGAGAGCTCTCCTGTCCTGAGCGTAGTCTGTGACATAAGGAGGAGACTGTGCTGCTCTAATGTGAAATTAATCCCAGCTTGTTATTGTCATAGAATCACAGACTAGTTTGAGTTGGAAGGACCTTAAATCTTATTTCATTCCACACCCTGACACAGGCCGGGACACCTTTCACTGGACCAGGTTGCTCCAAGCCCCATCCAACCTGGCCTTGGGCACATCCAGGGACGGGGCAGCCACATCTTCTCTGGGCAACCTGTGCCAGGGCCTCTCCACGCTCACAGGGAAGACTTTTTTTTCTAATATCTGATCTAAACCTACTCTATCTTGTTTTCCTCTGTGTGGTGACCACTGACAGGACCCTACTGTGCTGTACCATGGTCCTTGGAGTGAGAACAACCATCCTAGAACAACCATCCCCAAAAAGCAGCATCCCTGCTGTCCACAGCATCCTGCAGCCAGGAGCCCACCCTCCATGTCCTGGGGTGAAACATCCCCATTCAGCTGGGCTTCTACCCCACAAATCTTCAGCTATAAATCACATGAGGCTTCAAACTGCGTTGCAATAAATAGTGAATAGACACAGAGCTGCAGTAATAAAAGAAAGGACTTACAGAGCATGTTCATGGTTAGACAGGAGCTGGTCTGCTGCAGAAGAGCAGGAGGAGCTTGGAGACAGAGGAACAGCCACTTTTAGTGCAGAAAGGAGGAAAGACAGACACAGTGAGGTAGTTAAGGGGGGGAAAGGAAAAAACACAGAGATGGTTAATTGGAAAATACTTTCCCACTAGCCCGACATCAAACACTGAACAGTTATGTTCCAATACGTCAGAGCTACAGCCCCAAACCTCCCACTAAAGAGGAAATCTTATTTCTAGAGGAGTGGTGGTAACTGTGTTAGAATTGCATGAGGCATCAGGTGTGGTCCTTTCATATCCTTTTTGGAATTATTCTGCTTTTCAAGAATATCCTTTTCCTGTCTCACTGATACGCTTTTAGGCAGGAAGGCTCTGATGAGCCTATTTTTCAAAACCTCTTCAGCACAGCTCTAGGAAGGGATTTGGTAACTAGATATTGCCTTCCTCCTGCTAAATTTCATGAGTACCAGCAAGCCCCTTTGGTCTGATTGAGGATCCTCTTTTGAGGAAGACACCTGTACCTCCTAAAGAAAAGTCCAGAGCGCAGCAGCTGGGCCACTTAATTTCTACATGCGATAACTGACATGTCACTGCTAAGAAATCTGATTTACAGAGGCAATGCAGAGCTGCTGTAGATCCCTGGCTGGTGATCTTTGAGCCTTTTGACAGCTCTAGTGCCCTGGAAATGTTGGTTTGGGTTTTTAAGTACAGAATGGGGAGCAATAGTTGAGCTCCCTGACTTTGTCAGACTGCAGTGCAGGAGTACAGCAGCTACTCTTTAATCTTTAGTAAAGTTGGAACTGTACCTGGCTGCAAGCCAGCACCTGGTATGAACTTTAACTATATATCACTGTAGGCTGTGACGTGTAACAGAGAATTGCCAGTGCCTCTTAATGCACTAACCAGCCATAACCCCCTTCCTTGTCCTGCAGTTTTTCCTGACCAGCCAACAAGAGCCTGACATAGTAAATGAAAAAGAAAATTTTCTGATATAAACAGCATCAGTTCTGATGTGGAGGCTGTTTTTCCTCTACTAAAAGCCACTGAATTGTCTATGAAGACCGCAGAAGTGGTGTGAAGTAGCATCATGGCAGTGACAACATAATTAACAGCTGAAAATCGTCCTGCTTGGGCATGAAAGCTTTGTAAGGCTAATTTAACCACCTGGGCTGTCTCTGAGCTTGTGTGATCTCTGTCATAGATGGACAAAAACTTTAGCAACAACAGCGGAGAATTTGGATTGGTGAAGAAATCAAGTTTCAGCCATCTAAAAATTCATCTGAGTTAGACAACTTTCCACCTGTCATGAGAGTATAGACTAGAATTGTCCTTTAATGTGCCTGATATTTCGGAGTGATATTCCACAGACCAGCCTATGTCCAACCACCTCTTTGCTGCTTCCCAATACAGGCATATATGGGTTTTGTGGGTCATGAGAATCCAATGGCCTCCAAAATTGTCAGCACTGCAGGTGCTGCAGGTCTGCACTGGAAGCCAAGGGGAGAAGCACTGCTGAAAAAATCAAACCCCTTCTGTTGAGTCTGGGGTGCTCTGACAGATGTACATGTAAAACCCGTGTGTGTGTGTCTGTGTGTGCCCTGTGACTGCAAACAAGATGTGCCTATAGTGCAGGAGAGAGGAGCAGGTAACTCCAGGAGAACCCAGAACCTGCTCAACCATTAATTATCTGACAACAAGAAGCCCAAGGTGAGAATACACAATTTTACAGCCAAACTTTCCCGGGCAAACCCATGTGAACCCATGCATAGTGGTAAGGGGCTTTTAAGGAAATTAGTTTAGCCTGCAGCTTATTTTAAAGGATGTTTATGGGCTTGTCTTACAATTTATCAAGGACAAAGATTCTTTCAAAAACAGAAAAAGAAACGGTGTGTCACTGAAGTGCTTCCTTTTCCTGAGTTCTTTGAGATTTTTTTTTTTTTATGGACTACTCTCTTGCATCCTGTTTTTATAGAATCACAGAATATCCTGAGCTGGAAGGGACACAGAAGATCACTAAGTCCAACTCCTAGTCCTGCACAGAACACCCCAACAATCCCACCCTGTCCCTGAGAGCATTGTCCAAACACTCCTTGAGCTCTGTCAGCCTTGAGGCCGTGACCACTGCCCTGGGGAGCCTGTTCAGTGCCCCACCACCCTCTGGGGAAAAAACCTTTTCCTAATATCCAACCTAACCCTGCCCTGACACAGCTCCAGCCGTTCCCTGGGGTCCTGTCACTGGTCACACAGAGCAGAGGGGGGTGCTTGGTTTTCCTCCTCCCATATGAAGCTGAATGGGCTGTGCCTCATGAGGGAGCTCCAGGGATGGCGAGGTGCTGCAGAAGGTGCACCTCCTTGCTGGGGAGGTGGATGTGACACTCCTGCTGGGGTGGAGCCAAGCAAATGTTCCCACATTCCGTGTCAGCACCGTGCTGCCAATGGTATGGAATGGAGCTCTTCGAAGATCTCTTGGTAACTCTTCTGGAGGTGTCATTCCTAATGGCTTCCTTGCCTGTGAAGTAGCTGCTCTGTGCAGTTCTTGTCTCAAATGTTACAAAGTGCTTCCGCTGTTAATAACTATTAACTACGGTGCTATAAAAATGTGTCACAAAAGCACCACAGGGCATGAATCTCACTAAACACATGACACGTGCCTTTAATATATCAGTGCAAACTGCGACAGTTTCTGTGCTCTGCCAGGCAGATGACAGATCAGTCAGTGATGAAATTACTCATACACACCATTAACATAAGACATGACCCGTTTCTTGAATTTTCTTTTTTTTTGGTACTGGTACTTGAGTTTGCCCATTTGGCTCCTCTCTGTTTCATGGGGCAACGCTGCAGTCCTCCAAATGGACAAATCCATATTGTGCTTCCTTCAATTCTTTAATAAAAAACCCCCAAACCATATTGCTGTGGACACTTAAACAGCTGTTACATGACTTTCCAGAGGTGGCTTCACTTCAGCAGAGGAAAAAGTGCTGCCAGGACTCAGACCTTGGAAGACCTGGAGGCTCAAGGACTTGCTGTACTACCTTTTGAGAGAGGTAAGGATTTAAGAGCTTATAATGCTCCTGTGTGGATGTCAAATTATTTGGTGTGTGACTTAATACCAAGGCAAAGCATAAAAAATGGGAGGTGGTGGAGTCCCCATCCCTGGAGATGTTCAAGGAATGACTGGACGTGGCACTCAGTGCTCTGGTCTGGTTGACGAGGTGCTGATCTGTCGCAGGTTGGACTCAGTGGTCTTGGAGGTCTTTTCTAAACTAAATGATTCTATCACAATATAAGCATTTCAGAGATAAGGCTAAATGCTCTTTAGTACCTTGTGGCTTTCCAGTTATTGAAGTGCTGTGCTTTGATGGGCCCATGGAACAACACAAATCAACAGCCTAATTGACATCCCCTCTGCTAAGCGTGCAAGAACATCTCTGCAAAGTCTGTTTGTGACAGTGACACTCACCAGGTGTCAGACAGAATCCACACACTTCCTTCAGGGACATGACTGACTTAGAAACTACTGATTCAGTCACTGCCAAGAAAGGTTTAATAAAGCAAAGTGGTTATTTTTACTTCTGTGACTGAAAGCAGCACCAGAGAAAAGGAAGAATGCAGGATGGACATGGAACATTGCTGGCAATGTTCCTCCTTCCCAGCACAGTACTGTTGAAGCAAGGAAAAGTAATAAAAGCTGTATCCTAAGGAGTGCTCTGTTGTGCAAATCTCATTTCCAAGCCTGTGCCTGTATGTATCTGTATTTTCTGAAATCAGATTTAGAGGCAGTCCAGCAGAAGACCATGGAAGGAGTCCCTGGAGAGTTCCAAAATCTGGCTCCCTGAATTTTAAAACTTTGTTGAGCGCTGGGTGACAGTAAGGCTGAAGCTGTCTGTCATGGCCAGAGAACAGACAGAGTAATGCAGAAGTAAGGCCTGGAAATCACCAGCTAATGCAGGAATAGCCTCACTCAGCCAGATGTAATGGGGGATGGAGTATTTGCAAGGCAGGATGTACTCCCAAAGGCATCCCTAAAGCAAGAGAGCATCTTCACTGTGTCTGAATCAATTCCCAGGTCAGGTCATCTCTTTAAGATGCACATATTTACTGAGCAGAAGATGTTAGCAAGGATAACCTTTGCTATGCCAAATAAATAAAACCAAAAACCTCAAAATGGCCAATTTTCCGTTTCGAAATGGGCAGTTTAAAATGAAAAGATGCTTAGAGCTGACTAAGGACTGAAATCCCAGGTGGGTGAGCACTGCAGACACAGTCACAGCAGGGTTAGCAGGTACCTGCATTTGCTGAAGCCTGTGACCCAGGCAGGATGGCACCAGCAGCCACACAGCAATTGGAAATAAGGATCCAAAAAGTGGCAAATTGGTAAAAGACAATCAAAGCCCAGCAGATGTACTGAAAGTGTTTGACTCTTTCCTGGAAATCCCAAAGAGCTGGCCCAAATTTCTTGAGAAAAACAGGCTCTTCTCTGAAACAGACACTCCAAAAGCCTTAGAAACAATTTTAATTAACAGGGAAGCTTTTCCACAGTGTGAGTTTACAGAGGAAGAAGTGGTGCATATGATGCTTAAGTAAATTCTCCTGCAGCAATCAGAAAGGAAGAAGGTTATTGAAAAAGGAAAAAAGAACAAAGAAGTTAACCTAAAATTAAAATGCTCTTAAAACAATTAGCTCTGAGTTGGAGATGTCTGCTGCCACAACAAATAACAGAACATGACAATAATTGCTTAGGTTTATATAGAATTTCTGGCCCTAAGGCATGTGGAGCTCTCTGCAAATGCTGATTTGCATTGTCTGAAAACACTCTGACTGATAAAACATATTAATCTCTGGAGAGGAGAAAAATAGCCCAACACATTCATCAAAGCTGGGCAAAGGTCAGCTGGAACAGAAGGGAAGTAGGTGGATAGCAAATTGATATCCATAATAGAGTTTATTCAGGTACCAAAATTAGTTTTAAACCCTATTTTGGACCTCTGGAATGAACGGAGAGAGTCCCAAAGGACTTGGAATCAGATTCTGTAGGTTGACATGTACTATAAGGGATGAGTGTATTTATCTAAATGCCATTGTTTAAATTGCATTCCATTATTTACGTGGTATGTTTCCAACAGGTCTGGGCTTTGTCATGTGACAGGGGGAGATGTCAGGCATTCCAGCTGCAGGGAGCATGGTGCTATGGCCAGCAGTGCTCTGCTCTGGGCAATGGGCTCCTAATTACAGCCGGAAGGCAGAGAATCGAGTCACTTCTTTGCCCGTCTCATCACACCACTCCCAGCACCAGCTATTGCAGCCTGTCCCATATTCCCAACACAAGACACACTGAGAAGCTGAGCCAAATATCAGTACATGAGAGAGAATTAATTTTTCAGCAGACACTTTCCACTTCAGGTGTATGAACCTGAGTAAATATCTGGCATTGTATCATTGATTCAGGAAGTTGGGATTAGATTAGCCAGTCCAATAAAGCTGCTCCATATCAATAAGGACTCGAGTGAAATCAGATTAGAGCTTTTCCCAACAGATAATGTCCTGCTTTCTCATCAAGGCCTCCAAAGCAATGAAAAATACCATTCAGATCACTCTGTGCAGCACAGGAGCTGTTTGCTTTTACTGTCAGGAGAGCTGGAAGGATGAAAAAGTACATGTGGAAGCCAAACTCATCCTTGCTGAATGAGACCCATGAGGCAGATGAATTCCCTGCTTTTGTCACACACTCCCTTTGCTGTTTCCCTGCACTACCTTTTGCAGGGATGAGGAAATGAAACTTCGAGGAGAGCAGCAGATGCTGGAGCAGAGGGAAGCAGAAGGACAGTAGGTGCCGAAGCATCACAGCAAGGGAGGTGTTTCTGAAGCCCTTGAGAGCACAGTGGGAGCTCTCCAGAGCTGCCTGTGGGAACTTTGTTCCTGTTCCAGGCCAGCACAGAGCTGGGGGCACGCTGTTCATTATGCAAAGCAGAGGGAAATAAGAAACAGTCGAGCATGTCAGAGACAGGAGAGGTTTAATTGGAAAAGGCAACAATTAATGTAAGTTACTTAAAGTTTCCATTTGAATCAGAAAGACAGTGAAGTGAAACCCAACAATAAGTGCACAGAGAAGGAATGTTGGCCTGCAGCAGGATTAGTCACCCCATCCTTGTGGTCTCTTCTGCTTTTTCTAACAGAATCCTTCCTTCCAGCATTATCCTCTGACAGCACGGGAGGGGCTACCAGGAGCTGGATCACCTCTAACTTCTGTAAACCAGATTGCTTCCCTTTTGTGTAAGCAGTAATACAAAGACTGAGCAGGACACAGGGTGGCATGGGCAGGCAGCCCCTGGGGCGGTTGGACTGAGCCCAACTTCCCTGGACAGACCATGGAGCACAGAATCCCCACTGCCTCCTGCAGAAAGGGCTTTCATGGGAACCTCCAAAACTGTGCCACAAACAGGGAGGTACCAAACCAGGGGTCAGCCATTCCACAGGGAGAGATAAACCAGGGCAACCAACAGCAAAACTAAATCTCAGACTGGAAAAAAAGCCTTGACTGGGCTCCTGCCCCCCCCAGAACACATCAGCTGCTTTTGTTACCAAAGCACAAATTGTCCAATAAAAAAAACAGAAAAAATGAGTTGATATTTCAGTTGTTTTTAAGCTCAAGGTGCCCTTCAGTGCCTTGGCTTCCCTACCAGAAACAAAGTGATGCAGAAGAGAAGTTCTGATCTTGAATCTTGTATTAGGCCAAATAACAAAAAGGGGTTTAGCTTAACTCTAATCTCTTTTTCCAATATACAGACATATTGAAAGAGATTATCTTACTAAAATTGAAGGAAACTGTGGCATTTTAAAACCCTAATCCCCTCTTTCCTTTGTAGGAGATAAGATAAATATCTTGATTTCAGTCAGTACAATTACAAGAAGCTTTTCTCTTATCAGAAGTTCTCAGTTTCCTCTGGTGAGGCACTTCTTGAGCTGGATGCAAGGCTTCAGCAGTGTCCTGGTTATTGGCAGGCAGGTTTGGGGTGAAGAAAGGTACCAGGCTCCTGTGACACAGGGTGTAGCACAGAGCTCAGAGAGGTGCTGGCAGTGCCTCACCATCCCAGGGAGCTGAAGGGATGCTGAGCAGGGCAGGGGAGCCAAGGTTACCCTGTGCCCATTCTCTACTCTTCAACCTTTTTTTTCATAAGAATTTTGAAGTTTCAAAAGAAAAATAACAAACTTTGAACTGTTCAGCTTCTAAATATAGCACAGACTCCTAGGAAAGAAAAAGCAGAGAAGGGGCAGGAGGAAGAACTTTACCCCAGACTTCACGGATGACAGATGAGAGACAAATAACTAGTGTCTCGACTTCTACCCTGGGGACAACCCAACCTCAACAACAAGCCTATTGCATTTACAAAGAGAGGCTTCATCAACACCTTCAGCAAACACCCACAACAAAAAAAAGAGTCCTCCCCCACACAAGCTGGAGGTGCAGCGTGTGGGAATGGTCGTGGTTGGTTCTGTGAGCACAGACAGGCTCTGCCTTCCCAGAGCCACCACAGGGGCAGAGCAGGGGCTGCATCTCAGGCAGCGAGAACAGCTTGGCAGCAGCTCCCCACTGCCATGTCTTGCCATCAGCTCCCACCCACACACCGCTCCTCTGCCTTCAATTCACAGCGTAAATCCTGCTCGTTATTTTCCAGACTGCTGGAGCCTCCCTTCTTTGGAAGTCCTAAGAGGAGTGGCTGAGGGAGCTGGGGGGGCTCTGCCTGGAGAAAAGGAGGCTCGAGGGGGACCTTCTCGCTCTCTACAACTCCCTGACAGGAGGGGGGAGCCAGGTGGGAGTCGGGCTCTGCTCCAAGGGAACAAGGGACAGGACAAGAGGAAACGGTCTCAACCTGCACCAGGGGAGGTTCAGGTTGGACATCAGGAGGAATTTCTTCACTGAAAGGGTTGTCAGGCACTGGAAGGGGCTGCCCAGGGAGGTGGTGGAGTCCCCATCCCTGGAGGTGTTCGAGGAACGACTGGACGTGGAAGGTGGGCACAGGAAATCAGTGAAGGAAAGGGAAAGGACCCTTCCTGCAGCTTTTAGTTTGTAGGTTGGTGGATGCTGCACAGA
>JAYRBT010000028.1:16250630-16271419 GCA_036023395.1 Myiotriccus ornatus | reverse complement strand
CTCCGGAAGAACCAATAAATATTGGATTTTACCCTTTCAACTAATTTGGAGGAGTCTCCAGGCAGCCTGGCAGAGTGAACGAGGAATGGAAATAATTGGCATGCACCTTCACCGAACATCTGCGCTGGGAGAGCCTTGGGTTTGTCAAACACCATGGGATGGCTCTACCTTGGGAGAAATGGGAGAGAGGCAGGAGAGCAGAGGACAGGCTGGTTTGGAGGCTCAGCTGGGCTGGGCTGGAGGGGGAAAGCCCCATCGCAAATCATTCTCTGATTCCATAATCAGTTATCCTTTTGCTCCACAGCAGCTCTGACCTTCTCTTCCCTACAACCAGCATGGATTTATTTTTATTCCAACAGGCCTGTGGAGTTGCTAAATTTCTAAAAACCAGAGACCCGAGTTGCTGAGGTGCCTGTTCCAACGGAGCAGGGAAACACCAGAGCTGGCTGAAGTTCAGGAGATTTACTGGCACAATTACTCATGTTCCCTATAGGGACCAATAACCCCGCACAGCAGTGCTCCAGCTGCACTCCAGGATTTACTGCACACTTCTCCCAGGGTTTTTGCCCCTCCAGAGTGTTGACACCAGTGTGGACTGAGGTGGTTATTTATCAGATTTTGTATTTATGAAGACAATGAACTTCTGCCCCCCAAGGTGCATGGTTTTTTTTCCCCAGCTTTGTTAGTTTGGGTTTTTTTAAAAGAAAAATCAAGATATGTTTTACTTTGGAGAAGTAACATAGACATTTTGAGAAGACCTCTCTGTGATGGAAAATGAGTGGTAAATAAACCTCTCTCTAGAGCTTTCCCTGAAGAGACCAACACAGTGCTCTGTGCTGAGCAGTGCAGTTCTGAGAAGAAATAGGGAACACACCAAAGTGACCTCCTTGACCCAAATGTTCCAGAGTTTGTCTACTCTGATCATTGCTCAAATATGTTTCACACAAAGTCATCTTCTTTGCTGTGGCAAAATCCCAAAACTTGTTTCATCCAAGATTTCAAGGGATGCTGACCTGGGTTCCCATCCACTTGTGCAGCACAGGGTTCGATGATTCATGAAGGCACGAGTTTGCTGGTTTGTGTTGAATAAATAACTACGCATGACAAACGATAGGCAAACAATCTGTTTAAAGGGCAAGACAGCATTTTTCAGATGATTCTGGCATTTTCCTTTCAGTCTCGTGGTGCACAGAACCCCTGAACACATGGTACAGCCATCCAGAAGCTGCATCTATTGCAGTTCATTATCGTACTAATTTTTGCCATACATTAGTTGAGTGCTCATTGTAAATTCTTCTATTCACTCATTTTCCAGAATGATTCCCAAGTCTTTTCAGTGAACGATATTCCAAACCATAGGTTATTATAACTATGAATTGCAAATATTTAAAATGAATTACGCAATTTGTGCTGCAGCCAGAGAAACAAACCTTTGTCTGTGAGATGTGAGTTGCAATCTCAGCCATTGAAAAATGAATTGGGCATGAATTTCAGATTGTACCCACCCCTGCAGATTTCAATTCAACGTTTGCACGTGTCCTGCCTGAATTCTGATGGTACAAATCAGAATTGAAATAGATGACTATCCAGGGATAAAAATAGGGGTTCTGGAAATTCCTACACTTTCAGAAAGCAAAACTAGAAAACAAACTCTTCTCTTGAAGCTGAATATTTAGTTCTTATACACTTTCCCACTGTACACACAGACACAGCTCTAACCAAGATCTATCTCCTGGCTATTCCTGACATCCTCAAAACACATTTTACACCATGCCTTGTCCTGTTCAAGGAGTCTCACACCAGCTGATGGAGAGTTCAAGAACAACATGGGTGACTGACAGGAAATCCTTTCCCTATCTTCTGGTTCATAATTTAGGGATACAGTGGGATGGTTGCCATAGCATTACGAAAGCTGTAATTATCCTCATATCATGGTCAAGCCACTGTGCAGTCTCTGCTCCCCAGCCCCATCACCACTGGGGTTTTGACTGGCCCCAGCTGTGCTGCAAAAAGTCTCTCCTTCCCTGGGTCACCCAGAGCACCACAATCTTCACAGACTACTTAAAAATAAATTAAAACAAAAGAAGGAATGAGAACTGCCTCCATAAGTCTCAATCTGTGTGTGCTGAGGGCGTCTGCCTCTTCTCACTGCTGTGTTTTATTGAGCTCTGCTCCTGCTTTTTATTTTCCCCCCATTTCTAATACAAATGTAAAAAATCCCAAAATGGGAATGTCAGAAAATTCTGACACTAAAGTTATCAGAAGGAAAAAAGAAGAAAGGCCTTCCCTGCCTGGAAGACACTCCCACGTCAGACACATCTGAGAGCAAGAGCTCAACTTTAACAGTGACAACACACTCCTGCACTTGCAAATGCACCAGTGAGATGGGTGGGAGCAAGGACAGAATGGTGCAGAGCTGAAGGAAAGTTCAGATCCTCTCAAGACTGGAAGTGGAGAGGAGTCAGAAATCCCAGACTTACAGTCAACCACTCCTGACTCCCTCTCAGTATAAATGGCTCATGTCAGCTTAATATGAACAGCAAATCTCTGTGGGTTTTGGGACAGGAACTCTGCCCACAAGGTCTGTCCTTCTTGGCACTGCACCCTCTGCCAGGGTACAAAAAGCAGGTGTAAAATCCCACCTGCACAACTTCTCAGCTGCAGAAACTCTTGGTCGGGAAGAAAGAACTTGAGGTTGGAAGTGTGTGAGTCAGGTCCCCGATGCTGCTCCTCAGTGGGGTTGGTAGGAAGCCAGCCCATAGAGGAAGGTTTCAGTATTTCAGCTGCTGGGTACAAACCCTTGTATTTCAAAGCTAGCAAAGAAATGTATGTTATGTCTTGAGAGAACCTGCCTAACTAAATTTCTCCACCATCCGTGCTGGATCCAACCTTTTTGGCACTTAAGAGAGAGGCACTGAAGAAATAAAAATTCTTCAAGTGAGATTAACTATCCACAGGCTACAATTAGTTGTTTTGGTTTTAATCCCCATACCTCTCATCACTGCAGAATCTGCACTGGGAAAAGAAGCCACACTTTTCCCATCAGTTACAAAGCTGAGGAAAACATAATTGCTCTCTGAAGTGCTGATGTGCAGAGTTGCCTCCCTCCAGCACACGGAGGGAGGAGGGGATGCAGCAGTGGGAACTGAGTGCATTCTGCAGGGCTGGAGTGATATGGAAAGACAGGACATAATTTAAGTCAAGCATGAGTATGTTGAACATAGGTGACACCCTCTTATCTGTAACAAGACTTGTAAAAGCTGCAAGTGGACAATGTCCTGTGTGGGTTTGGTTCTTACTGGGTCTTTTGCAATGGGTTTGGAGGAGAGATGACTCCTCACGTTTGCTTTGGCCACCACAGGGACATCAATGTCTTTAAAAAGTCTCAAAATGAGGATTTTGTCAGCTTAGGAACACACAGCAGAGAATGAAGGAAACCACCAGCAGCTCAGCCCTCCCAGAGGTGTTCAGAGCCTCCCTGATCACTCATTCTGGAGCCCAACTCTCTGCTGGCCTGAGCTTTCCTGTCCCCAGGACAAAGGCAGGACAATGAAGTCTCACAGAGAGGTAACAGAGCAAAAGCAATGAGACAACTTGGAGACATGAGGAGTCACCAGCATTGCCATCTGCAACAGAGGTCAAACTCCTGCACAGACCGAAGCAATTCAGCTTCTGGGCTGATGTGCTCCCTGCCCTCTACATCTTCAGTCCTCACATGAGAGAGGCTGCCTGCCCTCTCTCTGCCTTGTCTACTTAACAAAAACCATCCTCTTGCTGTGTTTGCCATCCAAAAGAGACACCACTTTCTCCTTCTCTGTGCCTAAACCACTGCGCTGGTCCCGGCATCCACTGGGTGCCATCCTGAGAGCACAGGGCTACCCTGGTGAACCAGGCATGGGAGCAAGAGCTCCCTCCCCCTGCAGGGATGTGTTTTCAGCCTTCACACCTGCAGCTCCCCAGCCAGGGGGACCAGCTCCCTCGCTGTGGGATGGAGAGCTGTCCCCAACAAGGGCTGCTCTCTCACTCCTTACTGCAGCAGAGGAGCTTCTGATAGAAATACAGGCTGAGCATGGCATGGTGCCACACATCCATCACTGACAGAGAGCTCTGGGACCATGGGATCATGGTCACCAAACAGTTTTTAATCAGCGGGAGATAAATATCTAGTAATGTCCTTCGTGGCTTAGAAGGCTTGAGAGGTCTGTCTCAAGGTTGTGACAAGCCCTGCCACATCTCCCATCCATTACATGGCTCAGGACTCTTTCTAAAACTTCAGAGATCACTGCAGAAGGGAGCTTGGGCAAACCAGCAGATCAGACCCAGCTGGGAAGTGCTCTGTGTCTGATTTAGTCTCCAGGAGGGTTCAGCTCTGAACGCTAGGACAGTTACAAAGTCCTTATCTGCCCATGAAGACTCATGTACACATCTACCAAAAGAACAAAATCTCCTCTAGACAGCTGCATAGAAACACCTCTGGTTCTATTCAGAGACTGCAGTTTGTTATGGTATTACAGAAGTTAACTGTACTTCCCTCCCTTCCTCCTGTGCTCTGCCTCCCACCTCTCTGCTCCGTGGGAAGGCAGCAGTATCCCATCCCACGGAGTCCTCCAAGCCCCTCTGTACCCACCCAGTGCACAGCCCACACACTCTGCCCTTGCAGTGAACACACCGAGGTAGTCAGAGAAGGGAGGGGAGTGTGAGGTGTGGGGTTCAAATTCACTGGAACTCCAAACTGCCAACCCTCAGGACTGTGTACCATGGCCCGTGCAAGGCACCCTGGGCTCCTGCAGGGCTGCGTGGGCTGGGGCTGAGCTACAGTAAAAGGCATTTTCCGAACTTCTGAGACAAAGTGATAACACCCCTCCTTGCAGAGAGCCAGGGAATGAATGGCTCACAGTCAGGGTGCTTGCAGAAGCTCATCCTTTGCCTTTTATCAGCTCAGAGGACGCAGCAGTGGCTGGAGGGCCTAAAAAGGCAGAACCTGAGAAGGGGCTATAGGAGGGGCTGTGATCCCTTTCCCAGAGAAGATGGAGTAGGCAGCCTCCCCAAGGTCAAGTTGTTCCCCTGAGACCAAACAACAATGCCAAAACACACACACGACTCCTGCATTCTCACAACTCTTTCCTGACCACACCCCTAGAGAAAGTGCACGTGCCAGCACGTACCTGTTATCTACAAACCAAGACTGCCTGAGCACCCTCAGGATTTCTCTTGCCCCCTCCCTTTCTAAATATTTAATTGATCAACACATTTCCAAGCAAAACCAATTCTGTAGAAAAACCCTGGAAAAATCCCCTTTCTGGCGACTCCAGGCATCTTGCAGCATCCAGGAAACACTCACCTTAGCACGTGCGTCGATCCATTGATCGTGGTGGTGGAACAGGGTACCGTCTGCCCCAGGATGGAAGGCCTTCGGTATCGCTCATCCCCACAGCACAGGATGATGAGGAAGGCACGTCTGAAAGACTTGTTCAGGAAGGCGTAGAGGAAAGGGTTCAACCCTGAATTGATATAGCCCAGCCACAGGAAAGCCGTCCACAGCTTCCCCGGCACCGTGTAGTTTATGAAAGGGTCCACTATGTTTGTGACAAAGAAGGGGGCCCAGCACAGGCAGAAGCACCCCATGATGATGCACAGGGTCTTGGCAGCTTTGGTCTCAGTCTTCATGCGGTGGGTGCTGTGCTGGTCCGGGGGGTGCTGCCGCCCGTCCGTGGGGGCCCCCGCGCGCTGCAGCACCTGGATCTGCCGGGCGTGCTCCCGCGCCGTGATGTAGATGCGGTAGTAGGCCAGCACCATCAGGAAGAAGGGGATGTAGAAGGCCACCACGGAGCAGGTAATGGCGTATGGCTTGTTGACCATGAATATGCAGTAGGTGGAGTTGGAAGCCTTGTTGAACTGCCGTTGCTGGATCTGGGGCGGCGGGAGGAAGGACAAGGAAGAAGGAAGAAGGAAAGAAGTTAGAATCATGGAATCAGAGAAGGTTTGGGTTGGAAGAGACCTTACAGATCATCCAGTTCCAAGCCCCCTGCCTTGGGGACACCTTCCACTAGACCAGGTTGCTCCAAGCCCCACCCAACCTGGCCCTGAACACTTCCAAGGATGGGGCAGCCACAGCTTCTCTGGGCAACCTGTCCCAGTTCTGTATCAGCCTCCCAGCAACAAATTTCTTCCAAATATCTAATCTAAACCTACCCTCTGTCAATTTGAAGCCATCCTCCCTTGTCCTGTTACTCCATGCTCTTGTTTATTCTAAAAGACAATAATCCTATAATATCGAAATTATTTAATTGGGCATGTAAGGAAATTTACCTGAAGTAAACCCCAGTTGGTGTTGGAACCCTGCACTCCCTCTCAACGTGCAGCTACTGGTATCTGTGAACACCAGCAAGTTAGAAGGAAGGGCAGGGCTTGCACTGGTGTTCAGAAAAGCTGGTACAGACAGTTGGGTGCCTTTTCTGGAAAGGTGGGGCGAGACATCAGTGAATGAAATCAGATACCTACATGGCTTGAAAAATAAGTAAAATGCATCTCCCTTTTCTACCAGCTGCCCATCCTAAAGGTGCTTGATGGGAAGCAATTTTGTCTTTGTCACCCTGTGGAGAGGCTCAGCAGCTTGCACCTGTTATTCTCCATGAGCCAAAAAGTATTCATAGGTCCTTGACTTGGCAGAGAAGGTGCCACATCTCTTTAAAGAAGCTCTCTAAGTAAGGTGTTTTCACAGTTTGCCATTTTTAATTCCTATATCTCTACACTGGAAGAAGAGCAGATTTGCAGCTCTTAAATCCTTTCTCTGTAGAAAGGAACCTACAAGTGAAGCCAGACTACAGTGGGGAAAATTGACTCCTGCTGGAATTACTTACACAGGTCTTCTTCTTACTTAACTTTCTTCCCTTGTCAAGGCTCACACCAAGACAGGGAATATTGCTGGGACTGGCCTTTCTGGAGCAGTCTGGGATTCCTGCCAAGGAGGGACCCTTGGGCTGCGATGGCAGTGGCCAGAACTTCCTGAGAGCTGCAAAGGCCAGGGGGAACCGAGGACTCCTGAGGTGTTTGTCAGGGCCCAGCTGGGGCTTGGCATATTTTCAAGGGTACTCGCTGAACTGATTCGTAGGGATGGGTAAAATCCTCTCCCAGAGTCACCGCTGTTCCTGTGTCAGTCCTTTCAGACAGAGTCATTTCAAACCCCCTTAAAGATATCCTCCAAAAATCCAGCAGCCCCACCGTGCTGATAACAAGCAGTACCAAAGATATCTGAATGGTCTATTCTCCTTAGCTACTCACCAGATCAATGATGCCAATGCTATTCCAGCCTTGCATGATAGGGAGGAAAGAAATAAATGTTGGGATTACCCAGCACCCTCCGAGCATTACAGCGATGCGCAGTGGGGTCATCTTGTTCCTGTACACCAGAGGCTGGCAGCAGATAGCATAGTACCTGCAAGGAGAAAAGGGAGAGAGCCACTGTCATCCAAAGAGCCTTCCAAGTCTTCTAAAAATAAGACTGTAAAGCCTTTTCTCGAGCTTCTTTCTCCTGCCCTTCAAAACAGAGGAAAAAATGAGCCTATAGCCTATTTCTGTCGATTCCCTCTTACACAAGGAATTCAGGAAATTTCCACAGCATGAGTAAATAAGGTTTCAGAGTGACTCGCAAGGAAATAAACAGTGTTTTCTGTTTTCCAGCCAGGCAAAATAAGGCACAGGTCAATGCTGTGGTTTGTCTGAGATTGCAGGGCAAGGGAGTGAGTCCATACTCAGTCCCCTTTGCCTCCTGCACTGTCACTGAATTCTCACCCTTCGTACTGCAATGGAGGAATTTCCCTTCCTTCCTTTCAGCCTTAACTGAGCCAGTTAAGGGGCTTTCCTAACTGCAATGGGCATTTATTTTGACAAGGCTTTAAAAGCTGTTACTGCAAAGTCTTTCAAAGCTGTGAAAATGCCAGTAAAAAGTGTGGTTTTCCATAACCAAGCTCCCTTTTTACCTCCCAGAAATCTACCTCTTGTCTGGCTGGGCTTTAACCTTCTGCCACAAGGACAAGGAAATATCTGCATGGGGCTTCCCATATTTGCACCATCAGGGGGGTGTGCCTTGCACTCTCCTTCCTCCTCCAGATCCATTAGTATTCAAAGTATAACAGGTCCCTGCTCCTAAAATAACAATTATCTATAAACTGAAAATGTTTTCTGAAAGAGGTAAGAAACCAACTCTTCTGTTTGTTTGATCCCTGTGCCACCCACCTGCAGGTGGATTTCTGCATCAGAAAGGTGCAGCGAATCTAAAACTGGAAATCTCTTTGCTTTGAAAATATTATATATTTATAAGCAGGGCAGATCAGCAAATATCATCCTATTGAAGACTTTTGGTGGTCCTGACCTGACAGTCTGTCTCGGGTTCCCAATGAAATATTTTTTGATCTTTAGATTTTTGATGTCCCCAGACCTGCCACAGGACTGGGGTCCAGAGACACAAGAAGAGCCCACAAATACTCAGACTTTTTAATAACTAAATATATTACTCAGCTCTGTGCCTGAGGAACATATCTTCTTAGCAGATGAATAATGATCATGCCAGAGATGATCATCATCTCAGCACAGGGGAGCTATATCTGACACATGTAATTGTTTATTATCTGAAAGTCACCTACTGGAAAATATACTTTCCACATTTGGGAAGCACAAAAATGATGCAATATGGTGCCTCATAGGAAATGAGCCCTGCACTGAAGAAGTAGCCACAGTTCCAATAACTGTTTCTAAAGGGAATGAATGATCTGTCTGAGACTTTTTTGAGTCAAGCCTCAGCATAAGGTATAATGTGTATATAGGGAGAGGTTCACTGCTGAATGGCCATAAAAATCAATTTTATGAGGTCAGCAGAATCATGAATTAGAGAAATTAAATTAACAACCACACATTAAAGATGGACTATGAACTTCAGGAAATGCCTGTGAGGTTTTCCAGGTGCTAGCAGCACATTCAAATAAGACATATGTGGATGCACACATAGACACAGTTTATGTGTGTTTATTACAGAGGTGTCCTTTGAGATGTGCAATTTATTTCATTGAGATTTGAGTGGGAATCAAGAGTTTTGTCCTAAACAGGCACAAAACTACAAGAATTTCCATTTTTTTCTGAGACACTTTTTTTTTAAAGTCGTGTGGAGTCAACTGACTTGGTTTATTTTGATAAAATCAGGTGATATATTCCACACAAAGGGTTGAAATAATATCAAAGTGTCAAAAGAAAACATTTTTTAAAAGTCTCTTTGAAACAAGATTCGAAGTGTCACAGGGGAAAAATGTTGAAACAAGCATTCAAGTATTGCAATTTGATAATTCCTACATTCTCTTCTGGTTTCTTGCGTGCATGAAAATCAGCCTGTTCCTCTGAAAAGTTACACTTCTGAAGAAACGGTGTGTTTGACAGGAACTGTTCTTTTAGATCAGTGGGTGAAATGTTCCTCTCCTGGATCTTGGCTATGGCAGCCAGTGAGGCTCATCCCTCACATCCCTCCCATGAGGGGCAAAGAGAGGCCGGATAATTTACAGGATTTAGTTCTGGAGCTTGACTTCACTGCCTCATGAGCTCAAAGATTTCCAAATTAAACTGGGCACAGCCCTGTACTGAGAAGAGGGGCTGGATCAGAGACCTCCAGAGGTCCTTTCCAACCTACATTTTTCACAGTCTATCAGACAGTGAGGACCATCACGGTCAGCTTACAATATGTAAATGATTTCAGAGAATAGAATAAGCCTTTCCCTTGTTCCTGGGATAAGGACCCTTCCTAGAACAGCCACAATGTGTCTGTGTGACCTTGCCCTCTGTCACTACAGCTTACTGCGTTTGGATTTCCCCCTCCACCCCTGATTTCCTTTTCCCAGGAAATAAACTGACCTTTGAATTCAAACAGGTATTTTCAGCGATGTTTATCAGGACAGGTGGTGCTTCCTTGGCATTAGGTGCAGCTGCTCCTCTGACTCTCAGCACAAGGGAATTATATCTGGCATATTTAATTGTTTATTATCTGAAAGTCACCTACTGGAAAGTGCTGCCCAGCGTTGGACATCAAAGGCAAGTTACTGCAAGTCACAAGAGACTCCATTTATTTGCAGAAAGGGCAAAAGAAGAAATCCAATAAAAGGATAAGAACAGCCAAGATACCAGTTACCCTCTCGCAAGTTGGATAAGCAAACAGAAAAGGAAAACCACAATACATTGCTAATTAACTACAGCAGGAAAACAGTTCTTCCAGGCAGTTTGAGTTATCACATTTCTGTACCTCTCTCTCTTCTTCAGCTGACAGCCTTACACTGAATTGTTCATGCTATTAAAGGCCATTAGAGTAAAAATTATGCCTGTAAAAATGACATCTTAAGCTCTCATATTTCTTCCCTCCCAGTGATTCAGCAGCAATTTTCCTCCACTTACATGTCAAAAGATTTTATTTTATTTCTGCCGCTACCAGAGCTTCCCTGTGTTCAGCAAGTGTCACTGTTCTGGGTAACAAGGTGCCGTGATCGGAGTGTGGGTGACAATTTTGCTGATGGGGAGGGAGGCAAGGAAGGAACACGTCCACTTCTCCAGAGCTCGGCAGGATTTCCCTCCAGCAGCCCCGGGAGTCAGATGATAGACATCTCTGTATGCCAACAGAAGTCTCTGAAGTCACAGCAGTTTTTGCAGTAGCTGGTGATTTGATGTATGTGATGGCTTGAGATTTTTTAAGGAGCTATTTATTCACTGGGAGAAAAGTAATTATGTCTTTAAGATTATCAATAGTTTCAGTCAAAGGCTGAAAATAAAGACATACTCTATATTTCTGCTCCCTTTCAAGCTAAAGCTGTTTTTCCTGGGCTCATAAAGAATATTTATTATGTGTTGGTGTGACAGTGTGATGGATGAATATAAAATGCAATACATACAAATGATTAATACCGTGTCCAGGTTCAATTAAATATTAATTCTTATTATGATCAGTCAAGACCCATGTTTCTGCAGTTCCTTGAAAATGTTAACTTCCCTGTTACCTACAGTAGAGCAGATGATGTGAAACACATCCTCTCCTTTGCCTCTGCAATGACATTCTTTGCTGAAGGGGAAATACAAGAATCCCTTCCTGGAGCTGTAGATCTTCCAAGCAGCACCATAAAGCAAAGGTTATTATAATACTTTCCCTTTCCTCTATCAGACATTTCCCACAGGAATGAATCAAGTGCTAACTTTTCACAGATGACTTAAAAGAAGAAACTCATGCCATTACTTATGACTCTTGTGGTCACTGCAGGTATCACAGCATCAAAGAATCACAGGGCAGAAACCTTGGAGGGGCACTGAAAGACCATCCTGCCACGGGCAGGGACACCTTCCACTAGCCCAGCTTGCTCCTGGAAGCACCTTCCAACCTGGCCTTGGACACTTCCAGGGATGGGGCAACCACAGCTTCTCTGGGCAACCTGTGCCTCACCACCCTGAGGGAAAGTATTTCTTCCTAATATCTAAACCAAACCTCCTCTCTGTCAGTTTGAAGCCATTTTCCCTTGTCCTGTCCCTCCAGGCAGTCTCTCTCCATCTCTTTTGCAGGCTCCCTCCAGGCCACAATTAGAAACAGCATTGCAGTCCAACACACTGGTGACCTGGATCTGACTGACTGCAGCATAATTCAGCTGTGCTCCATAGCAAGGAGGGTTATTTATTTATCAAAGCGCCTCCTCAGTCCCGTGGCAGTGGAAAAGCTGCCCTGGGCACCTCTCCAGAGAGCAGTCTTGGAGCGTTCAGATTCTGCCTCAGGATCAGTGATGCTCCAACCATAACACTGCTCTTTCTTTGCCTTCTGGGCATTACAGAAATATAATTACTGAGCTGCATTAGATAATTCCTTCCCCTGGGAGAAAAATTTAAGTATCTCCCTGCTTTGCAATGCAATTTTGTTTGAGCTACAGGCATGTAGACACTACCCTGCAAGAAGCTCTTCAGATATCACAGACAGACAAATACACCCCCACCTTTACTAAACAGACTGGCTCTGGGGGTGGCCCACATTTAAAATCATTTGGTGTCATGTGTATATATAAAATTATATACATACCATATGCTTTATCATCACTGGGGCCAAAATGAGCCAGAGAACATTTACTGAACACTCATACTAAATTTTAGTTTACCCCCCTTAAATAACCTAGGAAAAAGAAGACAAAAGAATGGGAAAACTGTGGGTGCTGTTGGCTCTCTCCCAAAGTTATGGTGCAACAGCCATGCCCACACAGGCATCCAGACTGAGACAGAGTCTCCAGCTGAACCCTGACCAAGTGATGAACCTAAGGAGCCACGATCTCAATTTATTTGTGCCTGTGTGAAATTGAAACAGCACTACTGGTGTTGCTGAGATTGCAGTGAAATCAGGTTCTGGCCTCTGTATAACTACATTTTAACATTTTTTTTGAAAGAACAGCTCTTTCTGTTTTCCTTTTTCCCACAGAGCAAATAAGCTTTGGGCTCTCACTGCGCCAAATAAAACAAAGTTATGCACCACCGGTCCAGAAAAGGAAAATGTCCTAAAATGATTATATCTAACAAAATTAAATTCTTATTAGAAAAACAACGGCCTGCTGGTGTTGAGATAATTACACTGAGAAAAATGCTAAAGAGAACAGTTAACTGGAACTGGATAAATTTAGCCAGGAATACAAACAAACGTATGTTGCCAAATGGAGACAGAGGACTCCTCTGTGGTCCCTGTGTGGCTGGTGTGTGTGGAGGGTTATTGGCAGCAACAGTGGCAAAATAAATTACCAGATTTCTAGAGGGTTTGTAAAGATCAATAAAGGACAGTGCATCCCTCAGACTGTGCCATGGCCATCTGTTCTGGTATTTTTCTTAATGCTCTCAGACCTGAATTCTGCAAACCCTGGATTAGTTTTCTGGCCAACAGGGATAACTCTGCAGGTACGTGTCACCTCTCACAGCCTCGTGGACAGTCCCCATGTGCCCTTGCTCAGCCCCTTCCCGTGCTGCCTCTCTGTTTCTCCACCTGAGCATCTGGGAGCTGCACAAGATTAGATGCCTTTTTAACCCAAACAGGCACAGGGATTTATAGTCTGAGAACTTTAGCTGGAATTTGTGTCATATAATCAGATTGCTGACTGCCTAATCATTACTTACTGACAGCTATTTAAAGCCTAGTAAGTCTCCCCACTAACAAGCTCCCTGTCCCCCTGGACAGCCAGCAGGTGTTCTGATGGCACAGCTGTTTCTCCCTGTCCTGGAAAAAGACATTGTGCTCCCAACCTTAAGCCCTACCATGGCCTGGGCATCCTTTGGGAAGCAAATGGCTCTTGGGAATGGTCCTATGCAGGGCTAAGGGTTGGACTCGATGACCCTTGTGGGTCCCTTCCAACTCAGCACATTCTGTGATTCCGTGAAATCAGTCCCTTGTGCCTCGTCTGTGACACGGTGCAGAAGAGACGAGCATGGAGTGATGTGCTGGAGCCCTGGGAGCAGGAGGAGCAGGCACAGCAGGCAAAGGGAGTGACCACTCCGTGACCCTGGACGTGCTCCTCCGACCACGCTCCGTTCCCCCGGCACAGGGAGAGGGCTCCTTCTGCACAGAGACTACCACAGCAGAGCATCAGAGCTTGGGAGCCTCTAAAACATCATCTCTCTCCAGGGATTGTGCTAATTTGATGTCTGAACAGTACATTAATGTTAATTAATGTTTGTAAACGGCGTAACAAGCATCTGTCACTCTGGTGCTCCAACACTCTTTGGGTACATCTGCTTTGCTTTAGCCCTTATTTAGCAGTGATTATGGGGGATGTTTGAATTCCGCTAAGATGAGCATTGGATGTACAAACACACGCAGTCAGGGCTGGTTTGTCGTGTGCAAATGTTTGGAACACGCCAGGCAAACAGTGCCCAGCAGAGACACAGCCTTTGGGGGAAGCTTCCCAGGCTGGGACACAGCCAGGGAGGTGGAGGAAGCAGAGAGCCCAACACAGACATTTAGGACCTGTTTGTTTCTCTGTTGCTTCCCCCTCCCACCCAAGACTTTGAGAAGTAGTTGTATTGCAAATTGTACTGCAAATATTGGAGAAGAAAACTGCCTTTCCTGACAGGTTGACTGTATTGGAGACTATCAGAGCTTCTTGGCCTGCTTATGTGCAGTGCAATTATTTTTATTGCGCAGGCTCAAAGAATGGACGTGTATGCATAAAACATGCAATAAATAAATAATTCAAGGGTAAATCTTTCTATTATATTAGAATATCAAAGAGATGATGATAGAGCATAACACAGTGGCTGGAAACTCTGGATTCAGTGAGCCCTGAGATACCCCTGCTACCTTGGAAAAACCATTTTTCAGCTGAGACTGGAAGTGGCTCTAAGTCTCTGCAGGACCTTGATCCCTGAGCAGTAAAATTAGTTTATCCTGTGGTGATTTCTCCAGATTTTCTCAAATGCCTTTGAGAATTAAAGCTGGAATGCTGGCTTGTTTCTTTCTTTTCCAGAAGCAGCAGTGAAAATAGATACAAGATATTATCAGATAAAAGTATTTTCAAGCAACACTTTGTGAAAATGTTAAAGGGAATGACTTCCAAACAGAGTCCTTAGGATTAGATTAACCACCCAGTTTTCTCAAAAAATACCCCCCAAAACTCACAGTTGTATGCCCTGAAACAGAAGAGAAAGCAGGAAATAGATGAATCACAGAAAAAAATACCAACTAGAAGCAGCATGCTGCCATAAAGTCTGAATGAACACGAGGGCAACAGTCAGCAAAGATTAAATCAAACTCTGCGAAGGAAGCAAAGCTGCCAGTGCTCCTCCAGCTGCCAGGACCAGGGAAGCACTGGGGATGGAGAACAGATCAGTGATGGGCTGAGTCATCCTTCCCTTCACAGAAACCCAGTCATTCATCTACCTGCTCTACCCTTCTCAGGGCCATCCACTTTTACCTCCTCATCTATTCTGTCATCTTAGCACTCTTTGAGTTCCTACTGTGGAAAAAAACAACCCCAAAACAACTAAAAATTTGGAAAGAAATTGGAGTTTCTACCAGCAACCTTTAAAGCCCAGATCTGGGGTCTGTAACTCTAACGCAGTACCTCTGAGTCACACATTCTGATTGCCAAGGCTGTCCCAACCCCTTTGCCACCCCAGACAAGGGACCAGTGGGTACAGGCAGCAGGAGCAGGAGCTCATGACGTGGTGGGGTCTGCAAGAGGGCAGGAGAAACAGGACAGCCTCCTTTCTGTGCACCCCACATGGGAGGTTCCTCATCCCCTGCAGGTGTTGGAGATCAGGGGGTGAAATAACATCCTCCCTTCATGCCCCCTTCTCTACACAACCCCCTATAGTTAATTAAGAGCCTGGGGAATCAAAGTCCAGCATTTTATAGAGCAAGGTCACATCCAGAGCATGGTGCCCAACATCTGCTTTCCTGGTAATTGGCTCAAAGTGGCAATTTGTCAACGTTTTTGAGATAACGAGCTTCCTATTTGTGTTCCAGCCATCTAAATGTCCAGATAAGGGAAGAAGCCGTAGCTGTTCAACGTCAGCTTTTCTCTGGATACAAAACTGCCCGTGCTGGTGCCCTCTCTCCCACTACAGAGCTGTGCTGCCCATCAGCGAAAGGTTAATCAACTATCTTTTAAAGTCTGGCTCCACACAGACTCTCTGATGAAAGATGCTCTTTAAATATCAGTTGTCACAATGATGAGAATGATTATGGTGATTTAAGCCATATTAGTAATACTAAGTAACAGTATTTTTAACGGTATTGAAATCTCCACACAGAACTCAAACAAAAGCTCTAAATATTGTCAGAAGAGCTGGTCAGAATGTTTTCTGCTATTTATCTTGTGAAAAATTCTTGCTATTCTGTATGGGAAATTCTGTCCTATACCCTGAAAAACTGCAGACAACAGTTAAAAGGAACTGAGCCCCTGGCTTGATCTTGGCATATATCTCATTCCTTCCCAAGTTTTTCTGCACTCACCAGGATTCAGACAGCTCTCTCCGAAGTCAGCTACTGAGAGAGAGTTTTGTTGCTCTGTGGTGCCCAGCAGGTTCACCTTTGCCCTTTGGCTACTCCAGCTAACCAAAGGCACTGCAGGGAACCAAAGCACTGCGACTATTCCCTGCGCTCTCCTGCTCGTACCTGTCCAGCGAGATACAGCACAGGTGCAGGATTGATGCCGTGGTGAGCAGCACATCGAGGGACGTCCGGACCAGGCAGAACATCTCTCCATAGATCCAGTTGTCCTGAACCAACTCCATGGCTCCAAAGGGCATCACCAGCACTGACACCAGCAGGTCCGCAAAGGCCAGGGAAACAATAAAATAATTGGTCTTGATTTTCCTGTAAGACAGATCACAAAATTAGGGTGAGATAACTTCAGTGCAGCCACCCCTGCACTGAGATTTCAGACAGATTTTGGGTCTAATTTGCTCCACCACACTAGAAGGTCGTCTCTAACGTGCTCCTCCCTTTACACAGTCACCCCTAGCTTCTTCCTTTCCAGATAAATATCCACCATGTTCTCTGTATAGACACATCTTTCTGCTCACACAGAGGAAGCAAATAGATGCTCACAGGTCTCTGCATGTGGCTCAGCCTCACAGCTTGCACTGGAGTTTGGGGTGGAAGAGGGGGATTTCATTTTAACTTGTAAATTGATAAAATCCTTCCAGAAAGCACTGAGAATAATCTAGACCGGAGCTGTAATTTTAACTTGAAGAGTACTTTTTAAATCACAACAATAAAATAGAATTAAATCCATTAAAAATCCCACGCAGAACATGAACAGAGGCTGTTAAATACCTCACTCTGCTCCTGAGGCTGGTCTGACAATTCCCAGGGTTAGCAGCAACCTCGAAACAGGAAAACAGGAATTTTGTCTGTGACCTCCCATCCCAAAATCACGGGCAACATTTGCCAAGGTGAGGCAGTGCAGCACAACTGCAACCAGACCTCGATCTGCGTGGTTTTCTGATGGGCTTGTTAGGAAATATGAGATGGAAAAAAGGGGGAGAGGCCAACCTGCTTCTCCAAGGAATTGCTGCTTAGCTCTGTTTTCCGCTGATTTATCTGGTTTCCTACACTGAGAATGTTAAAAATGTCGAGGATGGATACTACAATGATCCCACCACCGGGGCACAAGTGCGAGCGGGGATGCGCGAGGCCAGTGCGAGTCCGACACGGCCGTGGTGCAAGGAGTGGCCACCCTTTGTCGTGGCAGTTTGTGCCCTGAGCTGCAGGCACGGGGCGTTGTAGGTGGGGGATTTGCCTGTTCCTCCCGGGGGAGGGCAGGCGGTGGCCGGCTGGGTGGGCTCACCTGAGCTGCCTGTCCCGGCACACGGCCACCATCACCAGCAGGTTCCCCAGGATGGCCATCAGAATGACGGCGGAGATGAAGGTGAGCAGCACGATCTTCTCCGCTATGCCGAAGCCCTCACTCGAACTGGGGAGCACACAGAGATAAAAGAGAAAAGAAAAGAAGCTGCAGGAGCGCTGGGAGGGGACGGCCAGCCACGGGCACCGGTGTCGGTGAGGGTGAGACCAGCCTCCCGCGCCTGTCGCAGCGAGACCTTCCCACCAAGATCCCGAACAAAAAGCATTTCTATCCATGTCCGTTTCTATCCATTTCCATCCATCAGCACAAAGGCTACAGGTGGAGAATGCCCGCAGTGCCGACGGCTGCCCAGAGCTGGATGAGCCACCATGGTGGAGGAGCCCATTTATGAGATCTGGAGTGAGCTGTGCCTGATTTTTGGCAGTCCAATTCAGAGCCTCCAGACAAGAATGTTTTCATTCTCTTTTCACCCCAGTAAATAATGTTATTTTCCATGCAGAAGTATTCTGGTTTTCTTTTCTGTTGTTTTTCCATTTTTGGCTCCAGGGTCTTCGTATCATAGCATCACAAAGTAGTTTGGTTCGTGAAGGACCTTAAAGACCATCTCATTCCACCCCCTGCCATGGACAAGGACACCTTCCACTACACCAGGTTGCTCCTTCTTCTGTCACTACAGTTCCTGAGTTGATAGGACAAGAACTACTGGGTTTAAACTTTCCTCAAGTGAGCATTTTACATCTTAAATTTTGAAATTTTCTACATAGTATTTTCCCTTGTTCTCTCCTTCCTTCACTCTGCCACAAAAGAAAAGGAAGCCTGGTATATTTTTTTTTCTCTTTTTCCAGAATTAGGAAAAGGAAATAAAATAAAATGTTTTACCAGGGTATGCCCAATTTCCCCCTACCCTGAAATCAAAAATTTCTTTCCATTAATGAAGAACAGAAAAAAGAAGGATAACATCAAAACACATATTTTAAGTCTGCATTTCTAGAAATAGTTTGCTAAATGTTACAAAGAAATTATTGGTGGAGTTTTTTTCAGAGCCTGTAAAGCAGGAAGGTAATACACAGCATACAATAAAGAGTGTCCAATTCCTCATAAAACTGGTTTTATCACAAAAGTTTGAGCACTTTTCCCTGAAAACTATTTGTAATTATGTATCTAGAATGAAATGCATCCTAGACCTTCACCTGCTTGTGTAACTTTCTCCATTACATTACCCAGGTGAGAAGGGGTGTTTGTTCGTCTTATCAAGTGTGGCTAGAAATAAACTGGCATTAAGAGCAGCACTTGACACTAATTCAGCAGGGAAATTTCTTCTCAGTGAACAGAGCTGATATTCAACACCCAGGATTAATGTTGAGAGATTGTTCAGGTAATTGAAAAATTGAACTGTTATTCTGTTTTACCTTGACTGCCTCTGGGGTCACTTTTTATTTACTAAATAACATTCCAGGCTTTTACACTTTATCTCACTGAATGCTCCTGATCTGGGCAAAGCTATAAATGATTAAAGGCTGCTGAAGTCCTACCTGTGCTATGTTGAGAAGGTTCTAGAGAATGACTTTACCCTGAGCCTGCATTGCAGAACACCCACTTAATCACAGTCCCCATTTTTGTCCCTAAAAGCCACTCAGAGTATGACTTTTCCTCCCACTGCCAGTTGCCCCAGCGGGGCAGACTGAAGCCTGCTGATGTTGGACTCTTCATATGGAATATGAGCAATACCATAGGAATTCCTTATGTTTCGATGTTTTACAAGACAGTACATCACTGGCTATAGGTTCATCCAGGCAGTTGAGGATGTTTATGAGCAAAAAAAAGAAGAGGAAAGGAGAGGCCCTTCATTCACACCAGTTTCATAGAAAAACCCAGCACTATGCAGATATGTGCAGGCTCCAAACCATGTGCAATTAATATAACAAGAAAGAGAATCATAGAATATCCTGAATTGGAAAAGACCCACATGGATCACAGAAGTCCAATTCCTGTCCCTGCACAGAACAGCCCCAAGAATCCCACCATGTGCCTGACAGCATTGTCCAAGCACTTTTAACTCTGTCAGGCTTTCCCACCTGTGAGAAAGGTGCACAGGCACCTTTTAATTCCAGATCATCTCCTGTGTTAAAACTAAGAGATTAATAAATGTCACATAGAGTGGACAGTTGGATGTATCCCACCTCACTACAAGGTTTTCACCCAACAGAACTGGCCACTGGCCACACGGCTGCTCCTGGAACAGGGTGTGACTCATTCCCCTCGCTAGAAATCACTCTCTCTCTCCCCTGTCCATCTCCATATACATCTGATCCGAAAGACCTCACTTTCCTCAATCCTGCACTGGAGGTTTGGGGAGGGAGGAAGATGGGAGCTGCTGACACATGAACCTGCACTGCAGCAAAGTCCTTTGGAAAAGGATGAGCAGCTGGTGGGCATCAATGCACAGCAGGACGCACAGACCACCCGGGCCCACTGTGTGCTCTCCTCTGCAAGGGGCTGCTGCACAGCTGGGGAGGGTCAGATGCTGGCCAAGCATCAGTATTTTTGGCTCAGCTGAATGCCAGAGCCTTCATTAATGATGTTCATCAGCAAAAAAAGACACCGTGAAAATTGAAGGGAAATGGAAAAGAAACAATTCCAAAGTCAGGTCTCAGCCACAGCCCTTCTAGCCGGGTACCAGGTGGGATGAAAAGCCTACGGAACAATGGGGTGGTGGGATCAAAGGCACCTTCACTGAGAGCTGCAATTGTACCTGCCCAAATAACCTTCACAATAGGCTGACACTGCTGCCTGGCTGCATTTGTGAAACAAAATGTCAAACCACGCTGAATAGCACCCACAAAAGATGTTCCTCTTCCTCCCAGGTGAGCGTGGCAGGACGTACATGCTGGCACAGCAGCAAAGAGGATGATGAGGGTTTCGTTTATACAGAGCCAGGCTGAGTTAGATTTATATTTTGCCTTATCTAGCTTTGCCCGTCCTTCTGCTGTTCCTAAACAATCCTCATTGCTGTGTTATTTGAGCACCTTGTATCTGTATCTGCAGCGTGTACAGAGGGGAGAGACAGCTCCCTCATTCCCGAGCCACGCTGGGGGTGAGCTGGCCATCAGCTCTGGATAGGGTTTCTCACTCCAGCATGCAGTGTCCTGGAAGGGGACATCCTTCCCAGAGAAAAAGCCTATTGCCCTGTACAGAGACCTCCCACCCTTCCAGCCTCATCAGCTGCCAAGAGCTGTCCACATGAACAGACACTGAAGAGAATTACCCCCCTTGGGTCTTCTTTGGTGCACAGATTTTGAGTTTTTATTCATCAAAACAACCTCTGCAAATGCCTAGCCCTGAGCCACATCTCACCAGATGTTGCCCTGCTTGAAGACTGATGGGTTCTTTGCCTTCAGGCAGGAACAGGGAGATGTTTTAAGCCCTGAGGGCGGTGGCATC
>JAYRBT010000028.1:16131425-16250530 GCA_036023395.1 Myiotriccus ornatus | reverse complement strand
GGTGGCATCATTTGCCTTGGCTGACCACAGCCCAGGGCTCTGAGCAGAGCCCAGCAGATCAGGAACACATACTGGCACTCTTACCAGTGGAACGTTTGTTCTGATAATAGTTTTGGAAGGAGAGAGAGTATTTCTCTTGGGCCATGTTGCATTGCTCCCCTGGGGAACATTAAATAGCCATATGCATCACTGGGGGTGCAGGAGGGATGTTCATCTGGGCTGTGTGGCTGTACATCTGCCTTTCGGATAATCTATCATCAAGTAGAAATACTTGTTAATTATTCAGTCTTAGTAATTCAAAGTTGTTAATAATGGAAGAAGTGGATATTGCTGTAAATTAAAATCAATGGTTTGCATAACATCTTTTATCAAATCTGAGTGCTCTGGCTTCCAAGCTTGCTTCCCTGTTTAATAAAGCAGAGATTGATGGGTTTGCTATTACAAGAAAATGAGATTCAGGCAAAATGATTGTTGGTTAGTAGGAATATAGAAATCACTTAAGGAAAAAGGTGAAATACTGATGTGGAATGAATGGTTAAAACCCACATATGGACATATTTAAAAGGCTCTTCTGCATAGCCATTAAAGTGAAGGAAAAGAAAAAGGATAATTATTTTTTCAAGCTCAATTTCCACTTTCCTGTAAACACTCCAACTTCCCTAAATGAACTCAAGTGCTTTTGCATATTTTGTGAAGCAATTAAACAATATAGATCAGTCATGGTGGTCAGAGCACGCACACTGCTCTGGTTTCTATCCCACATCACACCCTGACCTCCCCACCACCACAGCAGGAAAAAGCACTGATAACCAGCTCAGTGCTGGGAGCACCTTGGGCACTGCACAGATACTCCTGCAGGAGTGAGAGATGGGAAAGAGGGTCAGGGTTGGATAAATAACGATCTGCTTTTGGGGGCAGAGGAGCACAGCTGATAAAAAAGTGGCTGGATGGCCCTTTTCTGAACCAGAGGGCAATGACTCTGCCTGCACAGGTAACCTGGAGCATCTCCTCGAGGGAGCCAGGGACTGTAGAGAGCACTTTCTAACAAGGGATGTGCACAGTTCTCACAAAAGAAGATTAAAAGCTGAGAGCAGGGGTAGCCTAGGAAAGAGCTTTCTTCTTGATTTAACAGTGCCCTTAGAGTACAGGGAATACATGGAAGATGCTGGTTCACTTTGTTTTCAACCAAGCCATGGCATTTCCCTCTGTAACTCAAGCTGACGTGATATTTCATGGAGGTCTTTAACTACAAATAAGCTGTCATTTGCCTCTCCTCTTTTCTACTCCACTGATTGTTCCTAGGCATAAAATCAGAGGCTGAGTCTTAAGCACTTAAAAATCAAGATAACCTATTTTATGAGTAAACCTGACAATGTGTGTCTCAGTATAGAAACATGACAATAGGGAAGATACTATTTGATCTATGGCTTTCCAGCTGTTACCATATTCTTTTCTACTGCCACCTAAAAATATTAATCAGAAGTCAGCATTAATCCAGAAGTATATAATTTCCTCTAATGCCTTTAAATGCTACACTGCCTGTGCCACTTCTCTGCAGATGGCAGGACAACTCCTAACAGATTCAAGTCAATTATGCACTTCACTTCTGTTTTAGAAACAGATTGAAATTAATTAAAGTATTGACAAGCCAGAAATAAACAGCATTCCACGTATCAAAATAACTCGGTCATATGATTAGTTTATTTGAGTGCCTTTTTTTTTTTTTAACCAAATAAATTGTGATGGTGGGGTGGGAGGGAAGGGATGATTTTTTTTTTCTCCTTTTATGTTGGCTTGAAACAAAACTCCTCGTAATATCCCAAATCCTGCACCTCCACTCCACGTATCTGCTGGAGGTTGAATGTTATAGTGCTTGAGAAAATTAAGTGTTTTAAGCAGCTGATAATACTGATTAAAACCAATTGTCAAGATGAAGCAAAGAAGACAGGCTATTTAAATGTTTTAAAAATTGCTGTGTGGGGGCTGCACAGTCAATCAGTACATGCTTGGAGCTCTCCCATTTGGGAGCAGTATGTGCTGGAGCTGCCAGAAACTGTGGGACCTCAGGGACATGGGGACCAGAGTGATGGCTCCATCTCTGCACATACCTTGGGCTCTGAGACTGAATCAGGGAATATCCTGAGCTGGAAGGGACCCACAAGGATCATCGAGTCCAACTCCTGGCCCTGGACAGGACACCCCAGCAATCCCACCAGGAGCCTGAGAGCATTGTCCAGACACTCCCTGAGCTCTGTCAGCCTTGGGGCCGTGACCACTGCCCTGGGGAGCCTGTTCAGTGCCCAAACACTCTCTGGCAGAAGAGCCTTTTCCTGATATCCAACCTAAACCTCCCCTGACACAGCTCCAGCTGTTCCCTGGGGTTCTGTCACTGGTCACAGAGAGCAGAGATCGGAGCTGCCCCTCCACTGCCCCTCGTGAGGAAGCTGCAGACCCCTGTGAGGTTTGACCTCGGTCTCCTCTTCAGCTGAACAAGCCAAGTGCCCTCAGCCACTCCTCCTATGGCTTCCCCTCCTGACCCTTTTCATCACCTTCCTTCCTCTCCTTTGGACACTCTCTAACTGCTTTAGATATTTTTTTTATATTGTAGCGCCAAAAACTGTCCCCCAGGACTCTGAGGCCGCACCAGGGCAGAGCAGAGCCCAGAGACAGGCTGACACACGGGGCGTGAGGGCTCCAAGTAACAAACACAGAAATAAATGAGCTTTCAGCTGGCTCTTGCACTCTCCTTAGCTGACGGCAGCAGCAGTTCTTGCCTTTGCTGGATGGAAACTGGATGTGGGGCTGACCGTGGACAGTGTGAAGCTTTATCATGATTTTCATACAGGTGAAGGACCGAGGCAGAGAGAGCAAGACGGCAGTTTGCACAGTTACATGGGACATGAGGTAGGAAATAAACCCAGCCCTGGTGAGCCTCTGGGCACTGCCTCAGCCTTTGGGCCTCTCCCCTCGCAGGGAAGTGAGACAGCTCAGCAGACACGTCTGTCTCTACTTTTCCTACAGGGAAGGATAAAACCCTGGCTCTGCTCTTTCACAGGCAGCAGATCAAGTGTTACATAATTTACACCCACATATGAACAAATATCGCTGCGGGGCTGATGTATATAAGTACAATCCTCAAAACCCATTAGACTGTCACCTTAAATATAAGCTAAAATTAACTTCTGAAATTAGTATTAGATTAAGATCATAGTATTTACACGGACGAAGGGCACCATGCTTTGTTCCTTATAATATACTTTCAAGTCTTCATATTTTATTCTAACTGTCCCCTTCACGTGCTGAACATTTCCCTTTTATTTTCACATAAACACAACAATACTTTTCAGATATGCAACACAGGAAGGACATTGACCTGTTGGAGTGAGCCCAGAGGAGGCCACCAAGATGACAGAGGGATGGAGCAGCTCTGCCGTGAGGAGAGACTGAGAGAACTGGGATTGTTCAGCCTGGAGAAGAGAAGCTTTGGGGTGACCTCATAGTGGACTTCCAGTGCCTGAAAAGAACTGACAAGAAAGGTGGAGAGAGACTATTTACAAGGGCCTGAGTGACAGGACAAAGGGGAATGGCTTCACACTGACAGAGGGCAGGGTTAGATGGGAGATTGGGAATAAACTCTTCCCTGTGAAGGTGGTGAGGTCCTGGCACAGGTTGCCCAGAGAAGCTGTGGCTGCCCCATCCCTGGAAGTGTTCAAGGCCAGGTTGGACAAGGCTTGCAGCAACCTGGGCTAGTGGAAGGTGTCCCTGCCCATGGCAGGGGGTGAAACAAGATGGTCTTTAAGGTCCCTTCTAACCCAAACCATTCCTGGATTCTGTGATTCTCTGCAGGGCCAGAGTATTTTAATGGAGTTTTCAAATACTCTGCAATGATGAAAAACCCAGATCTCTGACTTAAGCATAGCTGAGTATTTAGACACACTACAAGTGCAGCAGTGATGTTGTAACAATAATTTCTCCTTTGTAAATGCAAAATAAAACCAAAGATTAAACATGACTTTAATCAGAAATGTCTTGATCAGTTCCTAATTAGAATTGCTCCTCAGAAGTAAACCCACTGTATTTACCAAACTACGTCAGTTTAGTGACGAACAGAGGATGACAAAAGAAGCACAAAAATAATCCTGACTTTCGGTGTATATTCCACAATCATAATGTGATTATCTTCTATTTTCTAAGTGGCTCTTGCCTATCTCATGTCATTCAGAAGGCTCCATGTTCAACGACAAACACCACACAGGAACACTCAGAAGAGCTGATGTAATGAAATACCTTATTTCCCAGCAATATTCTCATTAATTGTCTTTCATCTCCCTTCCATATTCTACAGATGTTGAAGGCATGGTTTAGTATGTACTTTTGAACAAGAATATTCATAATTTGGTTATTGTACAAAAGAATTTTACTTCTCAGAGGCATAAGAAACATCACTGTTACACACACACACACGTCTCAAGCTTTACCTCAGTAGTTTAGAAACAGGGGGTAACTTGAAGCAGAAAAACGTGAAAAAATCAAGGTTTAGACTCATGTTAAACGTACTCCAAGTGCCCAGATTTTCTCACAGAAATCTGTGTGACGCCTCCTGCAAAATCCAGTTGCAAAACTGGGGTGCACTGAGACTGATCTCAAAGCTCACAAATCTTTAAGGGAGTTGCTGCTCCTGGGCTAAGAGCATTTGTTGTCCTGTTTTATTACAACTTTTCCTGTAATAAAAACTCAAAAAAGTCACCCCATGTCCACAGATTTGTTTCCCTAAAGAAAACACATTATCAAAACACCATAATGGCAATTCTTTATCAGCATTCTTGTACTGAGTTCTCATTTTGCAACCAGGGAAAACCTTTGGTCCCATCTTTGCCAAAAGCCAGGGAAGTTGCAAGATTTTCAAATCTGAAAGCATGAAGGTCCTGCTCTGCTTTTTCAAGCAATATTTGCAGTTAGGGAAATACTGTTAAATGAGAGGCATTTAGTTGGGACCAACTGAAGAGTCCTGGCATCAGGCTGTATATTAAAATATCCAGGCTGTACACTTTTCCCACTGCTTGTTTACACCTTGGACAATAAAAGACAAATACAGCTATTGGCTGTCAAACTTCTAATATTTCCTGGACAGTTTCCCAGTTTCAAGGCTCTAGAGAAATGAGAGAGTTTCTTGCTGTTACCCCTGCTAATGGAAGACTTGGCACAGACGTTGCCAAATTAATACACTGATTTCTGGAAAGCATTTTATTTGAGACACCCCACATGAAACCAGTTCCCAGCTCATTCATTATCAGATGGTAGCAGGAGGTACTTCCACTCCTTTTTTGAAGGCAACACAGAACTGCATGTCCCAAGGAGTTCTGGGGGTTCATGGGTTCAGTTCAGCACAGTGTGTGCCCCTTGAATACTTGACTGAGTGGCTGCCTGGTGTCCCCAGGGAATGATGTGTCTCCTCCACCACTTCTCCAGTGCAACAGTTTCTCAACTGCCCAACACTGCACCTTGACACCAAACACATCAGTCAGGCGGGACAGAAGTCACCTTTGAGATGTTATGTATTTCCAACTCTGCTACTTCAATTTGAGCTTTGCCATAAAGACCAAAGTTTTTTGAATGCTAATTCCAGAGGTGGCAGCCAGAAACCTTCCAGCCCCTGAGAACGTGTTCACCAGCTCATTTTGTATGACCCTCGCTCGTGTATTTAGGCTCCAGACAGGTGTCCTTTCCAAGCAAGGACATGGAAAGTCCTTGATTCAAGAACAGAGCACTTAAATTTCTTGTTTTATTTAAACCTCCCTTTACATCTCCAGCTAAGTGCATGTTCTGAATACTCTCCACAAAAGCCTCATCACATTTCTGACTTCAAATAAACAAGAGAGGAGGTCAACCTGGGGAAGCAGCAGGACGAAGGAGGATGTTAAGTGCAGACACTCAGCCCAGATGGAACCCAGATCCCACCCAGGAGTCACTACCAGCACATTTCTCTCAGGGCAGCCTAAGAAGTTCTGGAAGTGTTTGTTCATTGTGTTTAGCTTGTGGCAAGAGCTTCCAGGAGGAATGTCTTGCTGTGCTCATCTGCAGAAGCCCTTGACAAAGATTCCTAGAAACAGGCATTCCTGGAGAAGAGAGCAATGCAAAGGGAGAGAAGTTCTTCCCCACAGAGGAGTTAAATGACCTAGAGGTCATGTCTGTTCTTGGAGGAACCCCTGCTCTGTCGATGTGACTCACGGTGCCCTATGAACCCCCAAATCTCATCTGGTCCAGCATCTCCTGCACAGCTCCAGTTTTGCTGCAGTCCTGTCTCTCAAGACACCCTAATACCCCATTCCCAGCTTCCTTACTCACCATCTCTGAGCACTGCTGGTTCAAGAGTTCCCAAACATGGAGACAAACTGAATTTTGCCTGCTTAATGCCCTCAGAATTCCAGGAGGGTGTCCTGGGAAGCTCCTGGCACTGCAGGTGCCAGCTTTGCCCTTCCAGGCAGCTGGCGTGGGAAAAGCTGGCAATAAGGTCCAGCCTGTTTTCCTGCTCTGGGCAACCTGATGCTTTCTAGGGCAGCTGCCTTTTTTTTGACAAGCGCTAGAGCCATGTCTGCTCCAGGATATCCCCGTCTTTCGGGTGGTTTTCATACCCTTCCACAGCCTTGTCCAGTTCTTCACTAGCTGCCGCTCTGTGCAGAGACACTGACGGTGAAGATGTGATGAAAGACACCAAAAAGTTCATTTTTATGGCCCAGCTTTTTCTCCAGGACATTTTCATCTGCCCAGATCCCTCAGGGCACAGCAATAAAAGCAGATGAGACATCACAGAAGTGTGTGACAGCCTCACCTCCCTGGGGGGCTGAGCACACGCTGAGACAAATAGGAGCTGCCCCTCTGCCTCTGCACCCTCCAACTTATTTATGAGAGTATCCATGTCTCACTTGCTCCACAGCTGCCGTAAAGGAGCACACTATTAATTCGCAGAAGCTGGAGCCAGGCTTAAAAATTCCATTAATTAAGTGTTGGCGGAGGTGTTTGGAAAGACGTTCCGATAAATATAGTGCTTTAAAGTGTTTCCCTAGAAACTGAGAAAAGTTGAACAATATGAACTCAGGCTGATATCGGCTTTTGCTCTGGTGGAGCAGTGCCTGGGCTACAGCAAAGAGAACTTCTTTTCCAAGGATTTTCTGGCTGCTGAGGATTTTTGGCTGGTAGCCCAAAAATGTGAAAGTGAGGCTCTTTACTGTGCCTTGCTTCCCTGTGTGCCCCTGCTCTGCCCCTCTCCTTGCACCCAGAGTTGGCAGGTGGGCAATGCTCTGTAAAGTCTGCAGCTTCAGATTCAGAAATGCCCTGTGTATTTTAGTGCTCCCAGTTTGTGGATTCCTTCCAAAGTGTCCCTGCTGTACCCGACTATCCCAGCAGCCCCAGGGACAGAGAGAATAAACCTGGAAAACCCAGCAACTATCTTTCAACCAGCTCCTTATAACATATCACAGGTTGGAAAAGACCTGTGATATCAGGTTGGAAAAGACCTCTAAGATCATCAGCTCCAACCTGTGACTGATCCCCACCTTGTCAACCAGACCAGAGCACTGAGTGCCACATCCAGTTATTACTTAAACACCTCCAGGGATGGTGACTCCACCACCTCCCTGGGCAGTCCCTTCCAATGCCTGACAACCTTTTCCAGGAAGGAATTTCTCCTGATGTCCAAACTGAACCTCCTCTGGCACAGCTTGAGGCCATTTCCTCTTGTCCTGTCCCTTGTTCCCTGGGAGCAGAGCCCGACTCCCACCTGGCTCCCCCCTCCTGTCAGGGAGTTGTAGAGAGTGAGAAGGTCCCCCCTGAGCCTCCTTTTCTCCAGGTTGAGCCCCCCCAGCTCCTCCTCATAGGAATGACTCTCCAGACTCTTCCCCAGCATCTTTCCCCTCCCTGGACACGCTCCAGCCCCTCAATGTCCTTGCTGTGAGGACTGGGCCCTATTTCATTCAGCTTATACATGGTCATATCTACGGCTGATGTAAATCAGTACTATTAAACCTTGCCTCATAAGGGATCTGTAGCATTTTACTTTGCTCTTTTCTGGCACTGCCTGCCATTATCCTCAGGAGCAGGTGCACTCAACCACATCAGCTCAGTAAGTGAATCAGGATTTTGTATCACTTGTACACCAAGGGATGAAAGCACTCAGCTCTCACCTACGTGCTCCTCTAATCACTGCACTGTCCCTGCTGGGGGGACCAGGTGGAGGAGACAGGGCTCAAAAATCTTCTCAATCAGTACATTTGTCTCGGCAGAAATGCAAGAGCAAATCCCTTTCTGGATGGATGCTGCAGGTATTACAGGAGGATTAGAGTTGATCTTCCCTTGGAAAGGGGACTAGAAAGAGAGCTCTAGGCTGATTCTTGCCTGCTAAATGACATTTGATAGCCTGCTATTTCTCACCTAAACAGAAATGTGATTAAAGAACTTGAGATAAACAATGATTTAATGATTCAAAGTGTAGAAGCTTGAGAAGTTTTGAAAAGAGCTTGTGTATATCTAAGAATAAACACTTCTATTGAAAACTGCTGGGGGAATCTTAAACTGTTTGCTTTCCATGAATCCTCACTGACAGGGCACTCAGAGCACACAAGTTTTTTCCTAACCCCCTTCTCTTTTCTACACTTTGGGTCATTAAATATGATGCTTATTTTGTTGCAACCACTCAGCACAGCTTCTTCCTTATCCAAACAGTCACATCTTCTTTCAGCCCAGTTTTCTGCCTGTCCTGTCTCCCAGGCCAGTGCTGGGCTCATGACTGGCTGCCAGCATCCCAAGCAAGGGGAGACCGAGGGCACACACAGACTCCTCTCCTAGGACGTCCCTGGGCCTCCAGGGATGAGTCTTTGCTTCCCTCTCTCTCCCACTATGACTATTGCTCCTGTTTCTCCCCAGCTCTGGATAGAGAGAGGAGACCTAAGACCCTCTCTACCTCTTTCTGCCATCAGCCCTCCTGCCACTGTACCACCTACAGGTAATAAATCCATCTTAGAGACAGCCACCAACAGCTCCACTTCTTGCAATCCACAGGGAAAAGGAGCCTCTTGGACCAACACAGCAAGGTTCCACATTTGGCACTCACTCAAACATGCAATTTGACTCAGGAGGGCATACGATCAAGAAGGTCAGAATTAGTGTTCATTGTGCCTCTGTACAAGGGCTCTGAGAACGGTGGCTGGGTTAAAAAATGGGATCTTTTCTTCAAAACAAACACAACAAATTCAACCAATTTGATTCCTTGTTCCCTCACCTTGCTTCTCATTTCTCAAAGTCAAGGGAAGATTAATGAGCCCCACACAGTACTGCTGGAAGGCTCTGCACTTTTCAGAGGTTTCCAAGCCACAAAAATACCTCCAGCAACAAACTGAGAAAACTAAAGCTGATAAAGCCAAGTTTGGAAGCAATTAACATCAATCTAAAATTCAGCTGGTTTAGAGGCTCAGCTTAAAAATAAAAAGCAATTCCTGCTGTGACAAAATCAAATAATACATTGTTTCTCCACAGTAGATATTGCAAAGGGATTCTGCCTTCACCAGCAGCTACAATAAAAAGGATTTCATAAAAGCTATTTACCTGCACTGAACATGCTTATGATTTTTTTCAAGAGCTTGTTTCTCAAGAGCATGACCTCTCCCAAACATCTAAGGAAGCAGGAACTCTTCATACAGTGTGAAGTACTCAGGACAGCTCTGACCACACTAGAAGCACCAACTCACGTAGCAGAGGTTTCCCCTTTTTGCCCAAGAGCATGAGAAGAGTTTCAGCTGCAGAACCACAGCTGTGCCCACCCAGTCCTGGCTGTAAATGCCAGGCAGCTGCTCTTCCACTTCTCCCCTCCCAGCTGTGGACCTGAAGAGCTGCCACTGCTGGAGTGTGTATGGGACTGCAGGTGTCAGAGTAGGGACAACCCACCAGCCTTGTGAATTTGCCCAAGGACCTACAAGAGTTTAGTGAGAGAACTGGAAAACTACCTACTTCTCAAAGCCTAGTTCTTAAGTAAGGTGCTTGTCCAATGGAAACACCAGCCAGCCCAAGAAAACCAGCCCCGAGCTTCTGAGCAATGTTCAGACATCACTTAACTGCAACTTCCCAGCATGTTGCCCTGCAGTAAATGGGAAGAAAAGGTAAGAAAGGAATGGCAAAATGCACAAGAATGGCCAACAGTGCCATTCAGAACTGGTGTAGATAAGAGTCCCCTGTGCTCCAACAGCGTAAGGGAGTCAGATTTTGCTCCTATAAGGTAAGGAGGGGCTCTCACGCTGATGGGAAACTCTACTCCATTCCTACAGGGAATACTCTGTAGGGATACAATGAAAGTCTCACCAAAGGTCTAAGAAGGCTTTACCAGTCTTTCACAAGGCCATTATTTACACCCTGGGCACAGTACAATTGCAACCTATGCTGGCAAGCGCCCAAGACAAGCAGAGTTTGGCCTCTCCAGATTGCTCTAATCAATTTAAGGTTTCGAGTTTTCATTTCAAACCACTTGACAGTATCTCATTAACCTACTGCCTATAATAAATGTACCCAATAATAATCACCAAGTCCCGTGAAATTAAAAAATTCAATAAAATATAAAGAGGAAATACTTGTGGGTCATTTATTTTTCTACTCCAGAATTAGACAAAATTAGGTCTGCCACCCCCCTTGGCTGTGATAAATACAAGTCCCAAACTGAACTGTCAGAAATTTCCAGGAATGTCTCTCTAACCTCACACTGCAGCCTTTGAAAAATTCATGTTTCCTACTGCAAGGAAATCCTTGTCTTGTCTGTGTCCCATCTGACACTTAAACACATCCCAAGGTGACACCACATCCTCACAGCAGCTCCAAGAATCCCCAAACCAGGCACTGCTACATGAGCAGAGACCTTCATCTCCAAGCAAACAGAAAATACTATCCTGCAGCTCTACAAACACACCGTGGGGCCTCTGCCCCTCTGCAGCTCAGCAGCTGTACAAGACGTGGTACAAAAGGAGCCACATCATTTATCCTACCTCACATTAACATCCAGTTCTTCCATCACAGGCAATAGGCATAGGTGGCTGGGAGTTCAATGTCCACAGAAGAGACCTCATCCTGCAGAGGAGAGAGTTAGAAAGGAGAGGTATAAGCTACAGGATGTCCCACAGACCCCATTTGTCAACCAGCACCTTTTCCCACCAGTCAGTTTTCCAACCACTCTTCCCTGGAGAAGCCTGGGCAATGCAGATGGTTGTTGTGACCATTCAAAATCACCTGCAGCCATGTAAACTGCACCTAAGAATTTTCCAGTAACTTCTAAACTTCCAAAACTACAAAAAGTAGTTTAAATAGAAGCAGCTGAAGGTTTGCAAAGCCCGTCTGGGAGAACACAAGCAAGAAGGGCTGGTAAATTAGTTTCTGGTTTTACACAAAACTAAAACATTGACTTACCACTAAATTAAAACAGGTTTCCTGTGACACTATATTGTACAACCTTATGAATAATTAATAGCAGTACTGTAATTACAAAGAACTAAACAATTTGCAGCTCGAGTTAAAATAAATGTGCTTACTTCCAGTAACACTAAGTGATGTAAATATTAATGGGATTTTTAACTCTATCAAGATTCCATCATGACTCCAAAGAAATGAATGCACCATCTTAATAATGAGTTTGTGCATTTGCTGCTGTTAATCCAGTGGAAAAAACAGGCTCAGTTTCTGAGCACTTCAGGCTGTTGATTGCCCCTCGCGTTGAGTCTCTAGAGAGCCAAGATAATGCCACCACCAGGGCACTGTTATTATCAACTCAGACGCAAATAATGCCATTGTTGTTACTTGGGTTCAAAGAGAAGACTGTAATAACACTGCCTCAGCCTTCCTAGATACCATGCCAGGCTTGCAATGCAAATGAACCCCCACTCTCCAGACCTGGCTCAGTGTTCACCACAAGCAGGTATAGACTATGCATAGTTTTGCCAGCAAAACCTACTCAAGTCTAAAGGATATTTTTATCAGAGGGTGGAAACACGCAGAATGTAGACACTGTGTGCATTTTCAGCCGTCAACTGGTGTTTCTAAGGGCACTCTGGAATTTGGTGACTTAAAGACTACTGCTGTATATTGCAAATACAAGAGTGAGAGGTCTAGAGATTGTGATCAAGTCACCTCTGTGTGCCTAAGACCTGACCTCCAACTTTAATTCAGGGGAAAAAAAACACTCCCTCCTGTGCTCCTGCTCTGGAGTTCTTCCATAGTACAAAATGCCCCACAAGCTACTGTGAATGCTGCCTATCAAAGAGGTAGGAAGAACATCCTGGAAGATGGTCTCAAGGCCACTCAGTGGCTTTGAGGTATTGAGAAAAAATTCACTTTTCAGAGACCATAAGGAGTTATCTGGTGACCAACAGGTAACCCTTTCTCTTAAGGGACCACAAAGTCACCTGCTCTATGTGGTGGCCTTGGTCTGCTCTGTAGAGATAAAAATGTCCCACCAGATGACAGCAGTGGCCACACCATCTTCCTTTCAAGCACCAATTAACTGAGACATTGACACATTCTTCATCCAATTTATTTCCATCCCACTCAACCCCCATCAAGTTCCACTTTCTGTCACTGCTGAGTTGGTGACAACAGAAGCGTTGAGTCATTCTGGAAAACTTAACACCCCCTTTTCCTGCAGTGCTGGATTGTGCTGCTTCACCACTTCTGACACCCTAAATGAAGCCACATCTGAGGTGGACTGAGCACTCTGAAAAGTCCATTTCCTTTCACCTACAGATATCACACTGTCTCTTCTGCCCTGTGACAGACGCGTTCTAACCCTTAACCAAACCAGCAACAGGTTGGTACAGGCTCCAAAGGAGGTAAAGGGCTCAGCAGGAGCTGGGCCAAGAACTCCTCCAGGAAACCCACAGAGGAGAACAGTGACATATGAGCATATGTCAGAGCATTGATGCATATGAGCCTGGAACAGCCATCGTGCAATTAATGCGTAAATAGCGGGTGGCTTTTCCAAGACTCATTTATCAAGGAACAAAGAAGGTTCTGGGTACACGGAGTCTCATGCCTACCTTTCCCATTGTATGCAATCTGACTAGGAGCCAAACACTTTATTCCTGAAATACAACAGCTTAAGTGAGGCTTCTCTGAGCCCTCCCTTGAGGTGATCTCCCCTTGAGCTGGGACACCTCTCACGGCTTGAGATTCCTTACCTAAGAGATCCTTCCTTACCCAAGGCTGAGAGACCCCCTTATTCATCACACAGTCTCAGTGAGTGACTGGCAGTTGCTGAATTAATACTAATGAAATTCAAGTAGCCAATTCTATTAGACATAAACCTTTATCCAAGTAGGAGACTAAGACTGGGCACAGCCACATCTAAGCTCCATCAGGAGTTTAAAGAGCAAGGGGGTCCACCCTGAAACTCAACTCCATGGAAAGGTCTCCCTTACCCTTCTGTATCTTTGGTCGCTGTGTCAATCATTCCAGCTCAATTTCAACTCAATTTTCCTTTGGATGTTTCATCCCTGTGGTATGGAATAGAGTGAACCTTGCCATCAAATTTTGTAGAGCTGCACTTCTACAACACCATATTAAACCCACTTCTGCTAATGCCTTCGGTATGATGACTCCTTAAGTGATCTAAATTACCCATTTGTGCATGCTCTGCTGCACCACAGAGGAGGGAGGGGGATATAAAAATAAACTAAGTTCAGTTTCTGAGTGTCTCAGGCTCTCTGTGAAGAACTGGACTGTGAAGAAAAGTTCTCTGACTTCACTCTTCCCTTTATAAGTGTAAAGTAAAAAAAGAGACATTTCTGCCCTCCTTAGCCAGCTTTGTCTTTTTAGAGCAGAGTGTGGTGTGCAGTGATAATGACTTGGTCTGCCCTCTGATTTCAGCCTGGCAGACACACATTGTTGAATAACACAGAGCAAAAGATTTTGCAGACATTTAGAAAGCCTGTTTAGCCTTCCCCTGGAAATTGCTGTCCTCCACATCTCGGGGTATAAGTTCTTGGAAGTACAGGGAGTCATTTAGCTCTCATCCAGTATCTGTGATTCCTGATTGAGGCAAGAAGAATCACTCTAACATAAATAAAGACTACTACTACTACTACCTAAATCTGTGATTTCAAGAGGCTCCTCACTTTCTGTAGCGAGCATCTGCCAATTTGAACCTGGGACTGAATAAAAAAAAAAAGCTGTTGCTTGATTCCCACCACATTTCACATCTGGGGTTGTGATTTTTCTCATTGCTCAATCTTCATCATTATCAGAGAAAAAGAAGTTGCTAGCAGAGGCTACCTGGGAAAGATTTTCCCAGGTCATATTAAACTGATGCTGTGAAGTAACAGTCACCTCAATCCAAAGATAATTTCTTGATCATCTCTGCAGAGCAGCCCAAAACCCTCCAAGTGCTGTAAGAGAATATCCTGCCCAAGACAACACTTGAGGAATAAGAAATACCAGAGTGATCAGTTTTATTTGCTCCCAGATAAAATGGCTTCATTTCCACCACCCATTTCTGGCAAAGGCACTACCCCCTCCCACAGCACTTCTGGCCCTCTCTGTCCTCTGTCACTGCTGTCTCTTTTCTCTCCATGAAGGACAAAGCTGATAAGAAGTCCCTCAGTTGTCATCAGAGACAGATTGCTGGTCCAATTTTAATCAAACATCATTCCAGGAGGTTAAAATGTAGCACTTTACTTAAATGGAGAAATTAAAAGATAGACATGACACATCACCTGAGAAAATAACATGGAGTCCAGATTTAAACAGCAAATACAGAAGACATGTCTTTTTGCTGAAGGGTTATTTTTCAAAACAGCTCTTTAAACTCAAAGAGAAAGTCTCTGGCTTGACAACCCAAACCACAGGCACCGAGTTTAACAGGTTCACGATTCCAAGGGATACAGAAGTAGTGTGTGGCACCTGGGTCACAGCAGCAGCCAGGACCTTGTGTGCAGACAGATGGGCTTTTCTTCCTGCCAGTCTGGCCCTCACAGCTCTGAGCTGTAACCTCTGTGCCTTTTCAGCTTTGCACCAAGGTATTCTATGCTGTCAAATGTTAAAGTTTAAATTCCATCTCTGAGTGCCAAAAAAATACTAACAGACTACACAATCTAAGGGCTTTGAAAGGGCACAGGGAAGCAGCAATGCCTACCTGTTCTCCTGGATCAAATATTTACAGCAGTAAAGTTTCTACGAGTTGCTCAAGAGTGACTTTGTTCCAAAGCAGAGACATCTGTACAAGATCCTTGACTATACTATGCTATGTTTGTGTAAGAGGTCTGAGGAGAGAAAGCAGCTATAAAACCTGAGGGGTTATTTGCTGTGACAGTGGTGTTATGAAATTTCACAGCTCGCTGCTCTCACCTTTGGCAATTACTGCCAGTTGGTAACCAAAGTGCTCCACGTCTTCAACTGCACTATCAAATCTCAGCATAGAAAGCCAAGAGAAGCATCCCATGTAGGACCCTGGGTCTCTTAAAAGAGACATAATACAGCAAGAGGTATCACTTAACAACTGAAGGCAAGACAGATTGTTGAGTCCTTTGTCCCCACCTGTGTTTGATGGGGATTTGTGCAGGGTTACCATGTCACTTTCTTACTCACACGTCATAAAACTTCCCCATAACTCACTGTAGATTTTCCCTTCCTAAAAATGCACTCTCCAGTTTCTCTTCTTCTCACAGCAGCATAGGGTATGGAAACTAGTGCCCCAGAAAGGCACCAGCTGTGCTCTCTGTGCCTGCAGTCAAATAAACCCTTGTTGTCTACACAGCAGAGAAACGCAGAGTGTAAATGCCAGTAAATATGGAAATCCTTCACCTATGACATGGTGTGGTGACACTGATGGTAACTCACAGCTCGCTGGAGGAGCTGTGGGATGCTCAGCACCGTCCCCAACTCAGCTCTACCCCTGCAGATGACTGCACACACCCTGAGAGCAGGTCTACACTTGAGCCAGGATCTGGGCTTTTACCAAGTCTATAATAAATCTCTAGCCAAAACAGTGCCCTTCTACTGCAAATAAACTTTAGGGACAAGTCCTGGTGCTCCCCTGGCAATGGTCAGCTCAAACCCCAGCAAAACTCTCGCAGGCAGTGATGGGCAGTGATTGCGGCACTCAGAATTACTTAGATTGAAAAATGCCTCCAAGATCATCAAGTCCAACCTTTGACCAATCACAACTTCGCCAACTAGATCAGAACACTCAATGGCAACCCTCTGGTTTCAGCAGCCTCAGGCTCCAGCTTCTTGTTTAAAAAGCTCCCCTGCTCCAAAGCAAGCAGAAAATGAGCCGTGGAGGGTGCACATTGCCATGGACATCCATCTTATCACAGAGATACACTGCTGTGCTATTCTGGGCTCTGCTAATCAGCAAAAGCCAGCACTCGCCACCTTGGGACAGCCGAGGGAAAGAGCATTGAAAGGAACCATCTCCCTCCTGGGCAGAGAGCTGAAACCTCTCAGGGAGAGCCTGGAGTCACCCCCAGCGACCACGTTTCAATATAGGAATTCCTTGCTTTGCCAGCTGTGCAGACGAGCCTTTTTCACCTGTTCCTGTCCCTCATTTGGGTTTCACTGCATCACCCAGGCCCAGGAGGGGAATGTGAGTCCCAGTGGATGAGCGAGCCAGGAAAGATTCCTCACTGCAGAGGGGCCCTCCGTGGCTGCCACCTCCCTGCGGGCTCTGGGATTCACCTGTAGGGCAATGGGAGGACTCAAGTATAACCCACCTTCTGCACTACCTTCAACTCCTGCCCGATTTCCTACACAGGTTATTGTGTGCTGGACGTGTTCCACTCCCCAACTGCAGGTATATCTTTATTGTACTGGAATAAAACTCCTCTGTTTTATTTTTATTGCTGCCATAAGCTGGTTTTGTGGCTGTGAAATGCAAGCAGGAAATAGGCTCCTGTTTGAATCCTCGTGCCAAGTCACACCAGTCGATGTATTCATGGTTCTGCAACCCCTGGACTTCAGCAGAAACAAGACTATCTCCTGGGCTGGGTATCTTGCTTTGCTGGGTAACCGTGACTAAAAAATCCGTCAGGTTGTGCTGAATTACACCCTCTGTGCTTTCAGCTGTGCAAAAGGTTTAGGTGAAGCTTTAAATCTCAGGCATTAAATATTCCTTGTTACTGTTGTCCTACCAAACTCACTATTGATGGGAAGCTTTGGGGTGCATCTGTCTGAATACCTTTGCAGCAGAGAACTTGTCACAGAGGCTTAACTGGAAATTTATAACCCATTTTGTGAAAGCCTCCAGGCACAGACCTTCTTCCCCACTCCTGCCCAAGGGTGCCAACAGACCTGCTCCCACATGAGCATTGACAGCGCTGTCATGAGCACAAACAAACACACAACCCCCCCCAAAACTCTCTACACTGGGAGGTTAAGCCAAATAAACTCACACATGTGTGAAGCTGCTGCTAGCAGACCCATCCCTGAGCGAGGGTGCTGGTCCCACATAGTTTAACACATTCCATCACATTCTGCTTTTCTCATCTCCTTTCCTGCCTGCCACAGGCAGACCAGAGCCAGGAGGCTTCTTCAGCCCCTGTCCTGGGATGGAAATGCTGTGGATCCACAGGACATTTTAGAAAATGAAGCAGAGACAAAATTCCCAGAGCTCTGAGCTGCACATACTTGTAACCAACCCAACTGACTCATACCTCTGCTGCCATTTCTTCACACTCCATTAAAGGATGACAGCTCCTGAGGAGAAAACTGGCTGAGAGTGTTCATCTTAAACCTGAGCTGCCTCTGGCTCACTTAAAAGATCAGTTAGTTGAGCATCAAGCTAAAATAATCACAGTCCCCAAGAGACTATGTGATCCTCCAGTTCCATACAAAATACATCAAGTGCAGAACATCATCTTTTCCGCTTAAGAAGCTGATGCCATCAGGGAAAGTCAAAAGGCTAATTAATTAATTATTTTTAAAAAAGATTGAGATGATGCAAGAGGGAATGTGCTATAATACATTCCCTCCACACAGGCTCTGATGTTACGTACAGAAGAGTTTGCTCCAAATATTTCATGACAGTAACAGAGCTACTTTGAAATCATATAATCACAGAATGGTTTGGGTTCGAAGGGACCTTAAAGATCATCTTGTTTCACGCCCTGCCATGGGCAGGGACACCTTCCACTAGACCAGGTTGCTCAGAGCCCCATCCAACCTGGCCTTGAACACTTCCAGGGATGCCACAGCTTCTCTGGGCAACCTGAGCCAGGACCTCCCACTCTCACAGGGCAGAATTTAAGAGATGACTGTAGGTACTTACAAATTGCAGCAATAAAGCAATTACTTGCTCTGGTCATGGTCAGAGGGGAACAACTGGAGCACACAACTTTTACTGAGAGAAAGCAGTCAAATGCAGGGCAAGAGCACCCAAACTAGAGGCTGTGCCCCTGCTGCAGGCTTTGCCAGTTCATCATCCCAAGTGGAAGCAATAAAGTGACCCCCATCACAGAGCAAGTATTTGTAAGTCAGGGCAGCTGTATGGGCAGGGGTTGGGCAGAAGGGGGGTCCAGTCCTTCCCTGTTTAAGAAGCATGGATGTAGAAGAATTGTCTTTCCCTGCCAAACTATGCTGAGCTCAGCACCTTCCAAGATGCTGCTGATGTTTTCAACTTATTTTAAATTAAGTGACCAAATTACTGAATCCTTATCGAGTCATTAAAAGTGAAGAAACCAAAAGAAACTTGGAGCTGTGGCCCTGAAGGTTGTGTTTAGGTGGGCTGAGCCCATGAGCCTTATGGAGCTCCTGACTGGAAGGGGAGAAAGGGCAAATGAGCTCACAGGACAAGCTGCTTGCAAATTGTTATTTCCAAAGCAAGAATGACAGGACATGCTTAGGTGGGCTGTGAGTTCTCATCAGCCAGACTCTCCAGGTAAAACAAGCTGTCCAGACACTAACTGTCCCTGGCACCAGGCACCTGGCAGCAATGAGATGCCATGTGGCTCATTTTCAATGGTTTCACAGAGAACAGTTCTTTCTAACAGCACACATACTTTGAACAAGTGCATTTTTCAAATTCTGATCGTTTCAGGCTGCTACTCCCTGAATAATGTCTGTAGGCTGGTTTCTGTCAGGCTGCCTTCCATGTAACAAGTGTCATTGCTTCCCTTGTGGGGGAAGGACAGTACTGGCGTCCTGCTTTGTGCTGCAGGGAAGTGCAAGTTTCCTAATCCCTCTGCTTACTTCAGCTCTGCAGGGAATCAGCAGCTCCCCAAATAAAGGAAGGAACTGAAGTTATGGCAGGACTTGAATGCAGAAGGCTTCACCCATCATTACTGGTGATACTGGAGGGACCCTTGGATGTGCATCCCACTGAGGATGAGATTGTTGAGGCAGCAGTTACCCCGGACCAGGAATCAGCTCTACAGTTTGAGGGTTATTCCCTCATCAGATGTGTCACATAGGAGAAAGAATGAGTGTGAGTGCATTTGGCCAAGGCTTCTATGTGGACATCACAGAATAATTTAGGTTGGAAAAGAGAAAAGACCTCCAAAATCATCAAGTCCAAGCTTTGAAAATATTTTGAATTAATAAAGAGGATAATCTAGGTAATTATAAGCCTATCAGTCCAAGATGGAATCTAGCACAATAATAAAATAGCTTATAAAAATACAATTCATCAGGAATTAGAGATGGGGAATAGAATTCAGTAAATGAGTGTGAATTAGAGGAGAATAAGTTTTCCATCTTGATATTTTCAGTGATAACAACAATACTGTTATAATAAGTTGCTGTATTCCCTGATTTCAGAAAAGTATTTGATTTGGTATTGCGTGAGGTTTTGATACAGGACAATACCAACCCCATACAGGACTCTTGGTTAGTTAAACCCACCGTAGTGAGAGACCATTCTACGATTCTGTGATTCCCTGATCTGATGATCTGTGAGCTGATCTGATGAACAGAGAGCACAACTGAAAGTCTCTTCAGACAGTCGGGCTAATAGAGGAGAAAGTTATGCCTGAAAAGATGAATTGCAATGTGAAGGCATTGCAGGAGCATCCAAGGTGTGAAGGTTGAGTACTGTATCAAGAATAATGTGTGTGGCATTTTTCCAGTAGTTACCTGCCACCTCTAGTCACTGATTTCAGTCCTTCATTCCTTGAAGAGAACAAATCATTCAGTGGAAGATTCAGCAAAACCCCTTGAATGCAGTTATCTGATCAAGGTATTTTCTTCCCTTCCACATATGAGGTGTCAGAATCTCACTGCCTGTCTAAGGAGGAGAAACTTCTGATGTTCAGACAATAGAGTTGTGGAAACTTGTTTCTTAAAATAGCACGAAGAAAGAAAAAAACACCCATTGAAAATATAAACCTGTGCTTGGGGAGCAGAACTTTTCCTTTCTCCCTTCTGTAAGAGGAGAGAAAAGAACTACTCCTTTGTACCCCCTGAGACTTCAAGCTCTTTCAGATGAGATTTAATTACTCAAGAGAGCTGTTTAGAGCTTTTGTTCAAGATTTCATGCAACTCAGAGAGCAGCGAGTGCCACTTCAGAGCCCTGTGTTACGTTAATTGCTGGGATAAAGGGAGGCAAAGTAAAAGATCTGCATGCAGTCCTAACTGTGCCTGAAAGCACTGGCTTCCCAAACTAATCCCCTACTTACCCCAGACACTTGATGTCTTACTGGTGGCTTTCAGTAAGAGGTAGCCAACTGCACCAGACTCCCTAATTACAGCATGACCCGTTGCTAATGACTGTTGGATTAACCCACCGCTGTTGCATTATCTCACTAAATAAATAATATCCACTCTCCTCTGGCAGTGTTTACAGAACTCATTTCCCATTCAGCCTTGACTCAAAGCTGCAAGCAGTCCCCAGTGTCACCAGCTGCTCTAGTCAGACCCCTGCACCTGGACATCAGGAAGAATTTCTTTGTGGAAAGGGTTGTCAGGAATTGGAAGGGGCTGCCCAGGGGGGCGGTGGAGTCCCCATCCCAGAGGTGTTCAAGAAACAACAGGACTCAGTGTTCTGGTCTGGTTGACAAGGTGGTGATTTGTCATAGGATGGATTTGATGATCTTGGAGGTCTTTTGCAACCTAAATGATTCTGTGATTCTGTAACAGGGAGCGTGTTGCTCATGAGAAGATTTGAAATTTCCACTTTTTATTCCCACGTACGAAGAATCTCTGACTTTCTGGAAGCAAACGTTCCAGTAAATAAGTTAACTGGTAAGAAAGCTCATGGGAAGAGCAAAAATTTTAAAAGCTGAATATTGTGCACTACTTAATCATAAGTTCTGAATTTACAATGGCAAGGACTAGCAATATAAACCTGGGTTAGTCACTAAGATAATTCAGCTACACAAAGGAATCAACAGTGTGTGACTTGTATGTCCCATGGAACTTAACAAAAATAGCTGCAGCATCAGCAACCAAAAAATTGCAATGAATGGTTCACAAATAAGTATAGAAAAGAATATGAATGTTGTCAGCGAAGTTTATAATTCATATTTCTTAATCTAAAATGAATCTACGTCTAAAATTCTCCAGTATAAACATTCAGTCATCTACCCTCCATAGTTACTGGGATTGAGATATTCCTCATTCCTGAGCTCACCTGGACTCACGGTATGTTCCTCCTGTGCTAAATTAGTTTGGAGGTTGCAACATGCTCACACTGCAGGGATATTTGGACAGGATGGTCTGTGACACCGGAAAGGGAATTTGGCATCAGGGCACAAGGAGCATCAGTGAAGGTCTTTATTTTGAAATTCTGTAGTTTTAAACAAGCAAAAGGTTTGGTCACAACCAGATAAACAAGCTTAGGAAAGACCTCAAATTTCTCAGCTTTTGTCTCTGAAAAATATGTAATAGAACATGTCCTTCCTGGGTTCGTTTTGGGACAGAAATCTGATGCAGGGCAAGAGCTGGCCAGGAGGGCTGTAAATCCTCTTAATCCACAAGCTACTGTGGGGCATTTTTCACTAATATTCCCTTACTTTCACCTGTTTAAGCTCCTTTATTTCATGGTCTCAGTACTTATGCCAAACTCTTGTTGCAATGAATATTCATCAGCTCAGGTCTAAGTGTAGCTATTTTTAAAAAACCAAAAAGTGGCTTTAAAAGTTGTTATTGTGATTTCCTGTCATTCTGTATTTCCTTTATGGAATACAGGAATACATGGTGGGGGAGGTGTAGTTGCAGCCTACAGATGCAGTTTAGTATTTTGAGACTGCTTTTTAAAACTTCGATGTGGGTGTTTGCCAAAGGATCTTTTTGTTATATATATATGTATTTTATTTTCTTCCCTGCTAGTGAAACATCCGACTTTTACTCATACTTACACAGTCCATCATAAATTAAATGAAAAAAAAATAAAAATTGTCCTAAGAAGTTGCAAAGTACTAAATTAGCCAAAAGTAAATGTTCTTGTTGGGAAACAAGTTCCAGGTGTGCCTCAGACCACTTCCACCCCAAACTGCAGCACTTAAGGGTCCACAAAGCAGCCTGGATATGAGGAAAGAACTGTCACTGCTCTTGAAACAAAAACTGAGGACTGTTTAAGAGACATTTCTTTCACACTCCCTGGAAATGTTTCCCAGGGCTGGGAGGCAAATCAGTGGGGGCTGCTGGTCCCCAAAGTGATCTGGCAGCCTCCCAAGCCCAGGAAGCCTTCACAGTCACTCAAAACTAACAATTTGTCATTTTGCTCTTTTTTTCATTCCTACTTGTCATTCTTGGAAAAACTCTTCAGGATGAGACTTGTCTTTTTCTCCAGATGGAGCCAATGGAAGTTTAATTATGCTTCTCTGAAATCTCTCATCACCTCTGTCCCCGAGCAGCACACGAGCTGTTTGCTACGCCCAGCCCTTTCAGATCCTTCCTAATACATAAAACTTCCAGATTTTTGGAAGATGCTCATGAAGAACAGCCCCTGTAATTACCCTGAACTGAATCAGATGCTTCCGTTTATTCTATTAGCAAAATTGTTCTTCCCTGACTTTCGGGATGAGGAAAAGACAGGGTTGTTGCTCTCAGCTGCCTTGGGGACATCTCCCTGGTGCAGCCTTTGGCCCTTTGCCCTCTCAGAGCTGCCCTGCCCCCCAGCTGCCTCCTGCCCAGAGTGCAGAAAATTGCCCTCCAGGCAAGTTGCTGCAGGATGGTGCTGCCTTGAAACAATCCCGCCATTCTCCTCTACCTCTGGAAGCTGCTACAGACACAATACAATTTAAAACGACTGTGATAAAGGACAAATAATCATAAAAAAAAAAAAAAAGACTGTGGAGCATATGGTTTACAGCAGAGGCTGGGAGGGACAGGCAAGGTCACACTGTCTGCAATTTGCTGTTAAAGTTAAATGTGGATTTATAACTGATTGGATCTTCTGTAATAAACCTGCCTGCACACCTGACTTGCGAGATCTTTTCTAACATCCATACTGATGCACGAAAGCATTTTTGCAGGATTTGTTACTACAGTGGCTCATCAAGGTCACTACATGACTTGCAGAGCAGCCTGTTATGGGCAGGGCTTTTCACTGTGACCAAGAGACACATGGACTGGGAATTTACAAAAAGTATGATCTGTGCATGTGTCTCACCGGGATTTTGGACCTTAGCCCACATCCATCCTATCCTTGACCTTGAAGATCCCAGATGTGTTGGCATAATTCGAACTAACTTGCCCAAAATGGTTTCACTTCTGCAGCATCTCTGGAGGTTCATGTGGCAAAAGCCATACAGGTAACAGCTTTGGGTAATTACTCCCCCAGTCTTTGCATGTTTTACGGCTGTTATCTAAATGATATCAAAGGCATGAATGGTCTGAGCTTCAGAATTCTGGGCTGTCTCTTTTTTGGTCCATTTACCTCTTTTTTCACACCATTCTCTCAGCTGCTCCAATTATAGGGACACAAACTTGATTTACTGGAGAGTTAGGAACAAAGGATCATGGAATGGTTTGGATTGGAAGGGATCTTAAGGATCATCTCCTTTCAACCCCCCTGCCATGGGCAGGGACACCTTCCTCTAGACCAGGTTGCTCCAAGCCCCGTCCAATCTGTCCTTGAACACTTCCAGGGATGGGACAGCCACAGCTTCCCTGGGGAACCTGTGCCAGGGCCTCCCAACCCTCAGAGTAAATAAGAATATGCCAAGGAATAACTCCCTTCTCAGGAAGTCCCACCTGGACCTGTTACACAAGTCAGAAAAAATACAAAGCTCTAGCCAAGACAACCCTGTTAAACAGCCACCAGTGAGCAGAGAACACCTATTCAAAATTCCTCCCTGTTTGCATTTCTGTAACAAAGGAAATATTCTTTTGCAAGGGTTTTAGTCAGCTGTAAGTGATAACAGCAACCCCTGACTGGGACAATACAACTCAGAACACTCTGCTGAACTGGACAAACTGGGAGGACAAGGGCGGTTAGGAGAGTGTGTGTTTCAGAGATGGAGACTGAGACAGAGTTGGGGGAATAAACCAGAGCTGCTTAACTTTCATATTTTGTTTAGAAAAACAACTCTTTCCTGCCTCAGGACTAAGGACCTAACCTTATTCATGTCTAAAGGTAGATACAAAATGCACAAGAAAAGGGGAAGGAAGTGAAGAGGACTCCAGTTATGGGCTGAAGCACTGGTGGGCTGTACCCCAGGCAGTGCATCATGCTTTCATCACTACTTTTTTTAAAAATAATTTCTGTAAAATCTGATTCCAGCCGAGAGACGACATTTTGAGCTGATTCTCTCCTCTGTTCACCAGAGAGAGCCAGAGGTGCCTTTCTGAATTACAAGCATGGCCCCAATTTCCCCCTGGGAGCCCTTGGGAAGCCCTCAGTGCCAGCTGCAGTCCAGCTCTGGTGCAGCTCTCCTCTCCTTCTCCTCCTCCTCTTTTTCTTCCCCCTCCTTTTCCTCCTGCTCCAACCTGGGCTCCAGCTGGTGGAGGGGAGCAAGGGCAGGATGAAAGTCTGGGAGAGCCCTCTGGGCCTTTCATTTATCCAGAGCTGGCTTAAAGCTTTTCAGCAACACAGACATCTTCCTTCCCACCTCCTTTGTTTCCCAAAAGCAGGGGAAGGTGCTCCCTCAGGTGTAACTCTGAGGCTGCACAGACCTGTGAACTGTTTGTTCAACTGTGCACAGCATCAAAAGGAAATGTCAGTGGGACCTCTGAGATCCCCTCACTGCGAGGCCAGATTTTGATGTCTGTGCTCGCAGCAGAGAGTACTTTATTCCTGAAGTAGTTGTTCAAGGCTCTGTTGAAAGAGGAAGGTACAGGTCAGACACCAACTCATTTCACCTTCTCCAATATCCTCTTTCCTCCTGCCTCAGCCAGTCCCTCTGCTGCTTCACTATATTCCATCCCCATTGCTAAAAACCTTTCTTATTAAAAGCAACAGATACTTAATTTTTTCTTTGCTTGGCAAGAAATGACTTCAGGTCCTGCTATGAATAATCTAGAAGTGAAGTTTCAGCTCAGTACAAGTCCTTGTCTAATGCAGGAAGGGACACTCAGCTCCAAGTGCTTGTCCAGAATAGCTCAGCTTTTGTCATACTTGTTACCTCAGAAATGCATTCACTCATAGAATCATCACTCGAGGAATTCATGGGCAGCAATCAGATGTTTCCCCCACTGCTTTTCATCACAGCTCATCAGAAATTGGGAAAGAGCTGGGAAAGGGCAAGGGAGAGAATCTGAGATGTAATGAGGGAATTAATCCATCCTTGGAAGAGGAACTGATCTTGCATTCTTTTTTCCTGCTTATTTTACAGTAAATAAAGAATTAAGGAAGATTGCTGAAAATGTGTCCATTCAGGCAGCAGCTGAATTTCCTCTTAATTGCTGTGGGACGGTGAGAGAGGAGGGAAAGTGTGGAGACATCACAACAAGCAGTAAGTGGTGTGATTGGTGGCTGCCCAAAACCTTACATCTGCACATATGTTGCTAAGGATAGAAATCAGAGACGTCTTCTAAAAGTCCCCCATTTAGTGAACGATGGTGAACATAAAAAAAAAAAAAATAATTACAGGGAAGTAGAGAGAGGAAAGCAATTTGTCGTGGCATTTCTCTCAGATGAAGGGATAGTGCCAGGCTCTGCTCCCCAGCTTTTCCCTGCACCAGTCCCATGTCAACGCAGCCCTCAGCTCTCCCCAGCTTCCCGCTCCCACAGGAGCCAGCATCTCCACCTGCCTTGGGATTGGAGCCAGCTCAGCACAGGATCAGAAACGGCTCTGCCAAAGCCCACTATGAAAAGGAGCAGCACAAATCACAGAATCCCAGACTGGTTTGGGTGAGAAGGGACCTTAAAGCTCATCTTGTCCCACCTTCTGCCATGGGCAGGGGCACCTTCCACTAGCCCAGGTTGCTCCAAGCCCTGTCCAAACTGGCCTTGAACACTTCCAGGGATGGGGCAGCCACAGCTTCTCTGAGCAACCTGTGCCAGGGCCTCACCACCCTCACAGGGAAGAATTTTTTCCTAATATCTAATCTAAGCCTGCTCTCTGTCAGTGTGAATCTCTTCCCCCTTGCCCTGTCACTCCAGGCCCTCGCAAATAGTCTGTCTCCATCTTCCTTATCGGCTCCCTTTGGATGAACCCTTGTCACGTCCTAAGGTTGTTCTTGTTTCTCTATCTGACAGGTAGGTCTGGGTTCACAGGAAGGGGGAAGCTGCCAGGAAACCAAGACATATCTGGATGTGCATCCTGGATGCACTCAGGAAGAGGGCAGGAGTACCTGTGGTTACGACATACCTTTCAAAAACAGCAGTGGCAACAAGCATGAAGTGGCTGATTGCAGGGAAACAGGAAACACTGGACTGAGACAATCTCCTCCCCTGCTATCTGTACCTTTGGTTTATTATATTTAACCATGCTTTTGATCCGAAGGAAGAACATCTTAACAGAAAACAGCATCAAATTCTTTTGTCAGCACCAACTTTGCAAATCCAGTAAAACCTCTCAACACCATCAAGGCAGCAGATCCAGGCAGTAAACAAGTTTTCTTTGTGATCTTTGCTTTCTCACAGAAAAATCAGATTACACTGAAATCAGACTTTTCCCATGGGAAGTTTCTATTTGTCACTTAAAAAACCCAACCCTCTACCAAGAAAATCTGCTAGGTCTGTCACTTAGTTGTTTCAGCTCCCTATTTTTTTTTTCAGACCATAAAACAGATTCTTAGTCCATGATGAGAAAAATCAGATGGAGAAAAAGGGCTGGGAGAGCCCCTAAGGAGCTCTTTAATCAGACCCAACTATATTTTAACCTGCTGTAGATGACATTTGGAGATGGAGATTTCCACATTCTCTTTATGCAGTCTCCCAGAGGAAGTATATGTAGGGATTTTTCTAGGGTCTATCCTAAATCTTTCTCGCTGCGTGTTATTGCTGTGATTTCTTTTCCTAACCCCTGCAGACTCCAAAATCTATTTATTATTCTCCTTTCTGCAGTCACTGCTGCATTTGAAGAGCAGCATCACGAATCAGTGTCACTGACACAGAGCCCAGCCTGCCCAGCTCTGCTCTTCCCTCCTGCTGATTCCTGAGAGCACTCCCTGATCTCTCCCATGGCTTTCCTGAAGTGCAATTACCAAACCTGAAAAGAGCACAGAGAGGAAGGACTCCATCCCCTGCCTTCCACATCACACTCCCCTGTATGAGCACAGCTGCTTAATTTGTTCCTTTTCAGCATTACTTGCTGGATTTTGTTTGGTTGGTTTTTTGGACACTGTTTCCTGTGTACAACTTCCATGTCCTTTCCCATGCAATACCTTCCTGACCGAGCACAAAATCAATAAACGGTTTGGGTTGGAAGGGACCTTAAAGATCATCCAGTTCCACCCCCCTGCCACGGGCAAGGACACCTTCCACTATCCCAGGTTGCTCATAGCCCCTTCCAACCCGGCCTTGAACACTTCCAGGGGTGAGGCAGGCACAGCTTCTCTGGAATTTCTTCCTAATATCTAATCTAACTCTGCTCTCTGTCAGTGTGAAGCCATTCCCCCTTGCCCTGTCACTCCAGGCCCTTGTAATTAGTCTCTCTCCATCTTTCCTGTTTGGCACTTGATCCATCTTCCTAACACCTCAGGAGATGTGGGCAGTCGGATGGGATAAGGTTGACTTCCACCTGGAGGAAGCAGACCCTCTGCACCCAGTTCCTGACACTGGACACTGGTGTCTCTGCAACTGGGGTGCCAAAACTTGTCACCAAGAGCCTTCCTGCAAATTTTCATGGTCGATGACTGAATTCCAGCAGAGTGGATCCCACAGTAGAGGCCACTGCACAGCCAACATGCCAGTGGAAGTGGCAGATTTCTGCAGACACTGTTGACTTCCCAGAGGAAAGCCCTGCCCTACTTTGGGGAATGCTCAGCAGACTCCCTGAGGCAATGTGATCTTAAAATCTGTTTAGGAAAACTGTCTGTATTTATAATCAAGCCTGGATGTATGAGTGGGACGTCTTGCCATGGGCTGCCTGGTGCAGTGCCAGCTGTGCCACAGCATTCCAGCCTGGCACTGTTTGGTCTGAGGTTTGAGCTCCAGTGAAGGATGGTAATCAGTGCCACTGTGTTTGCCATTTCTCTTTGCAGATGTCTCTGGGGTGCTTTTCCTGCTCTTGTTGCTTTTAGCTGGGCTTTGTTAAGTCTTCACCACCTAAAAATGTGTTTGTGTGCCAAGATTAGAGCTTTCAGTGTCTCCTGGGTTCCCATTTTTGGATCCTTGATCTGGGCTTTCGTTGGTAATTTTCAGTGCATTTGTTTCTAAATAAACAAAAACTGTAATAATAAATGCCTGGGGGTCCAAAGAGTAGTGAAGGATCAGATGTTTGCTAAAGAAGAGGGATGTGGTAGTGGAAAAGATAGGAACTGACTGGGAAACACTGTTAGAGCCAAACATCCCAGAACACCTCACAGGTCATCTGTCAGACGTCCATGCCAAGAGGGGAAGGCAGGGAGTTCTCGGGATGCAAATAAACACAGATGAGCCAGAGAGAGGCAATCAATCTGCTGCCACCATTATCATTCTTGCTAATAATAAACAATGGACCGTGCTTACAGACCACAGTCCTCCTCATCGTCAAAATTCCATGCAGCAGGAATGCTTGGCTCCTGGTAACCCTTCATCTGCCCCAGGCCTTTCCCTCACCCTTCTGTGCTGCCTGGCTGACATGCTTTTCTCCTCTGAGCCAATAATTGCCCTTGCACTTCCACCTTCACAGATATTTGTGCTCGCATTGCCCTGACTTCACAACAGACTGTCACCCCCAGGTCTCACACGGGGTGGGGTCTCATGAAGAACCCAGCTTTCTCCTCTCTTTCAGCAGTTACTTCCTCCGGTGGTAATGGTTATCCAATGGATCAGGGAAATCCTGATCTTAATGGGCAGAAGAAAGGAAATCCCCCTCTTCCACCGATTCCCAGCCTTGCTGGTTGTGTTTTAATCATCACAGCGCGAGTTCCGCTGGCTGTATTTTATTAAATGTAAACAGAAGTGCAGAAGGGCTGGTTGTTTTCTTCCGTCAGCTGTACCAGAAGGGATCCGATCGATAAAACGACGCAGCCGAGCAGAGCACATGGAAAATCGGGCCCTCATAAAAGGCATCTTTGCAAGTAGTTTTTATCGGCTCCTGTGATTTTTCCACTGACCAACGAGGCTCCCAAACTCACAGCAGCAACGAGATGCTTACTCTGCACTTCTCTGACATGTCTCTATGGCTCAAGACAGGCTGGATTATTTAACCTGGTTCCTGTTGAAAGATTTTGGAAGCTCCAGATGCTGAATTCCCTGTGTCCCTGAGGGTGGGTCCACGTGCTGTATGGCCTGAAAGTCAGATCCAAGAACGTGGATAACTTCAGAATGGAAAGTGGATGAAGGCAAAGAGGAGGAGGGAAAGGGAACTTCATCATCCACCAGCAATAACTGGCTCTTATGTGCTTGCCACAGATCATGTTTTACTTTCAAATTCTCACCTGCTCTCCTCAGCACGAGGGGAGAGGGGTGACATCCAGACCCACAGCACTGCGCATCACAAGCAAATCCAGCCCTAAGGACTCTCTTGTACAGTCCCATGGTGTGTTGACCGTATTTTCCCTTCTCAAAAAAAAACCCCAAGCCACTTTTCTTTTCCTAGAAATCTCCTAAAATTAAGAAGGGCGCTACAAGTCCCAAATATTCAGTCACCTGCCCCGTTCAGCCTCTGACTTCATCCCTCTTCTGTCCCTCCAGGCATGAAGGCTGCTTGCAGGACAAGCAGCTCCCACCACTCCCAGAGAGCTGCTTTTCTCTTGCTGCCACATTTCAAGCAAGAAACTGAAGCACCAAAGTTCTACTTCTTCTTACTGGCAGTAGCAGGACACCAGTTATCTACCTAAGCTCAAGCAGGACAGACCTGAGATATCTTCCTGTGGCATGAAGGTCATTTCTCCAGCAGCCATCATTCCCCCATTGAGGGGGGGAATGCCTGGAATAATTTCCTTTCATTCTGTCCTTCCAGACCTTCCAAATCCGCACAGTCAAGTGAGGATTTAAACAGGATTTGTGGGTATTTTTTTGTCTTCTTTCATTATTCAAGAAAACAACTGGCTTATTTCTTTTTTATTATTCCCCATCTGATATTTCTGGAATTGATCATGAAAGTATGGTTTTTCTTTTGTCTGTGTCTTTCTTTTGTAGCTAGGAGAGCTGATGAGACAATCAGAGAAGCCCTTTTCTGGCTTTAAAAATACACAGATTAAATAAGTGATAATATTATTGTCAGCTTCAGGGTGGGCTAGATTTTCAGCTGTGGAAACTGTTTTTCCACATGAGTCTCCTTTCACTGGCATAAATCAGTGCCACAGTAGCACAGGGCACATGACCCGTGCCATGGACACAGTTAAAGCACAAACAAGCAGCTGAGGCTCTGCAGAACAGGGGGTTATACCTGGTCCTATCACAGACTCTGATTTAGATAAATCTGCTTTTCTCTCAGCACCCTTTCTAAAAGGATGAAATAATGACATTGTTGCCTTCAGTAAAGTGTACTGAGTAAAAATGCATTAGATTAAGATTAAGGTATTCTAATAACGACAATTTTGCCCCTTGAATACATGGCCAGTACTTCTTTTCATCTGTAAGTTTGGTGATAGCAATGGCAGATGGTACTTCTTGCCAGGGAGATTTGGAGAATTACCTTTATGCTGGAGTTGAGTCTAACTCTAACCCTAACCCTGTTTTTTCCTGTTATGACTCTACCATTTGAACCCAGCAAAGCAGTTACTCTGAACATAACATTCTGTTGATCCTTAATGTTCTTGGAAGATGCCTTCCCTTCATCCTTAACCCTCCTTCTCATTATTATTTCACTGATTCCTTTAGCCTCCCTTATCAGACACCTGCATGTTCCAATTCCTAATTTATATTCATTGCTACAACCTTCCCTTATTTTTCTGGGGACAGTGTTGACTGGTTTTGGGTTTCTGTTTTATTCCTTTTTCCCTTTCTCTGCTGAATGATAAAAATTTTGCTTGGCAGGTTTTCCTGTTAGGGAAAAACATGTTTTTGTAACAAGCCCATGGAGGGTCCATAAAAAGGAAGAGCGTTCCACTGCTTTGGCTCATCTAAAATCAGCTGCAGCCTGCCAGGTCTCTCAGAGAAGACCTTTAGTGGTGGCAGCTTTGACTTCACTGTCAAAGCAGTCATGGCCACGATAAAAGAGGCAAAACACCACAGACATTCTCCTCATATTTTTCTGGTCCATATGAAACCAGCTTGGATCTCACCTTACCAGTCACTTCACTACCAGGGCCCAGCCATAGGCAATCTTGTTCAGCTGAGGTGCCACAGAAGAGCCAGGACACCTCAACACCTTCTCCAGTGAGGAAGGACTCGTGCATGGAAGAGTTCATTTCCTGGATCCAAATGTTGAGCCACGTCCTTCAAGTCCTCTCAGGGAGACTTCTGAGAAAGGCTTTAATGGTGGCACCTGTGACCTTTTTCATGTTAAAGCAGCCATGGCACACCATAAAATAAATGGATTCATCAGTCCAAATTAACCCTTTGAAGATGGAATTGAGAGTTTTCCTGGATGCTCTGAGAGTGGCTGCTCAGATGCTGAACGGGAAAATGACAAATATTACTCATTTGGAGGACTTCCAAGCATGAAGGTGGAAACCCTCAGGCAGGACTATCTACAGCACAGCTGTCCCCAGAGCCCAACAGTAGCCAGAGTCAGACGCTCCACACACAAAGAGAGGAGAGACGTGGTTTAGGGTTTTGTTTCAGAAGACAAAGGGACCTGAGCCTGGGTTCCCACTGGGAAAGATGCTGTGCAGATGAATGGGGGGAGCTGCTGGCCCAGGCAAGAGCTGACTGTGCCTCACCCCCCTTTAATGTACGGCATCCAATCTGTCTCCATGGGAACTATAATAAGGGCAGAACTTGTCTGTGCCATCTCAAACCAAAGGCAGAGGGGGAGTCAAAGCAAACAACAAGCCTCGCAGCAACGAGATTCCGAGCAGAAGGATGAGTGGGTGCCCTGCCCTCACCCCACTCTGGCCCTGGGCTGGGACAGAGCCCTGACCCTGCAGCTCTGCCGTCCCCAGCAGCAGCCCTGTGCCTGTGCTGTAAGTTGAGTCACAGCCGCTGCTGAACGGAGCCACCGACACGGCTTTGGCTCCACGGCGTGTGGTGGAACTCGGCTCTCACCCAGCCAGGATCAGAAGGCAGGAACCACGTTAGGGAGGGAGGCAGTGGGAGCGTGGGGTGCAGCTGGAATGGGTGACTGAGAGGGGGACCATGCAGGCCTGATTGTCAGAGGCGTTGAGCCTACGCAAACTCACTGACTTGAAACAATACTGTGGGGGTGAGAACCTTTACAGATGGAAGGGATGAGGGCAAGGTGGAGTAGGTGGGGATGAGATACACTGAAGGCTCTGAACCGCTGCCTCAGCTCTGTGAAATACGGATCCAGTCATCATGGGAGCAAAGGGGAGAACCCAGAGGAAAATGATCTCCCTGCTCAACTTTGTGCAACAGGTGCAGACTCAACCCCTGCTGCATTAGACAATACCAAGTCATGGCTCTGTAAAACCCATCTGTGAATAAGCAAACTCTCCTGTCTGCACCAGGACATGGGAAAAACTCCTCAGTATCCCCTCTGCATGGTGAGAGGGGAGAAAGCTGCTTTTCACCCTTATCTCCCCATTCAAGTCTGGTGACAGGACTCAGCTGAGCTTTTGCTGCACCATGACACCACCGTGCCCAGTACTCAGGGATGACTCGTCCTGGAGAGCAACAGCCACCACACCACCCATCTCCACCAGCACGTGAATCCACTGGGCAAATGCACCTCCAGCTATTTTCTCTAATTGTTTCCCTAATCACATAAAATTGCCAAAGTTCCATTTGCCTTCTTACAAAGTAATTTGTTTTCCCCTCTGCACTGCTGGCTCTGTCTCTCCCTGTAACCCCTGCGTCTGCAGCTACTCGAACGCATCAGAGTTGAGGGGGGGACCCAAATTAGATTATTTGTTCTAATAAATGGAATTACACAACAAGACCAGATTAAAGTCAGTTGCTTTGAAAATACTGGGTTTGGTATTATGTTAGCTGAGAAAACAAGCATCTGGTTCATCCCTCTCCCATCTCCTGACCTCCAATGGGAGGTAACCCACACTTTGCCCCAGCTGAGGCAAAGGTTAGATCGTGCTGACAACCACCAGCTCCTTCAGAATAAAGGCAGCCTACAAAAAAAAATGCAGCAGGGAATCCCAGGAAACAGAAGTGCAAGGAGGTTAAACGCAAAAGCCACGAAGCACTGTCCCCCTCTTGCCCATAAACTGCACCACAATGAGGTTCTTCCCAACTTAAATGCCACCTGCCCAGACAAATACCTGCAGCCACACGTGCCCATGCATGCTGCTGGCCCGAAGCTAAATGGGCATTTTACCTTTCCTATGGCTTTATTCCTACACACACAGAGCAGGCAGGAGCAGAAAATATACTGGCATTCAGTCATCTGGAGACCTGAAGGAATTGCCCTGCCCTCCCACACTAGAGCTCATTCATTCATGGCAAGAAATGATGCAACACTTTTTTTTCCTGCCTCTGTGAACCAACCCAAGCGCGGGGCAACCTGAAACCCTACTCTCTTTCTCTGCTCCTGCACACCAGCAAGTGTTGGAAGAAAGGCACTTTCCTGCTTTTCCCTTGAATGACAGCTGTGGTTTCAAACACAAACTCACAAGGAATATCTCCATATTGTGGAGTGTGACAGTTGGATGTGCAAGGCAATATGTTGCCTCCTCGCACCTTCCTGGCACACATTCCATACCCTTCATTTGCAGCTTCTGCAGTGTGGGAGACAGCAGAAAGCATGGTCAGTCTCCACAAAGGACACTGTGGTCCTCACCTTGTCCTCTACATCCCCCCAGGCACTGTCTTGCTGTCTCCAGGAGCAGAGGAATGTGAAAAGCAGGACAGACCTGAGGTGTCCTCATAGGAGAGGTGGGGAATTCCCATCTCCTCCTCTTCAGCCCTGCTCATAACACAGCCTCCTGCCCCCTCTGTCCCTTGTCAAGCTGTATCTCCCCTGCATTCACCCGGCAACCCCTTCCACCAGGTCTAGACAGTTGTCACCCAAAGGGCTTAGACTCATGCTGGCAGGCACTTGTTCTCTGTCCTGCCTATCTCCAGATTTCCTGGAGATAGGAAATACCTGGAAAAGGGAAGCAAACGGGGAAAACTCAAGACATGCCAGCTGGCTCCAGAGGATTGGGAGGAGGAGGTGGGGGAGAACCACTGATGGTACTCGCAGGAACACAGTTGGCGCAGAGGAGCTGCATGTACGATTTGGAGACTTCCTAGAAGGCTTTAATGAGCCAAGAAGCACAGTCAGAGCACTTGCTCCTCTCACTTTTAAATCACTGTTTACAAAGTCCTGGGGAAACTAAAGTATTTATGTCTATCTCCAGTCAGAGCCTGTTTAAGGAAATAAGTTAAACATACCTTGGTGTATAAGTACTTAGTGTTTAAGCAAGCACAGAGGTTGACTCATATGTTTGGTTTTCAATGGCATTATTGGACAGTGCTGACAGTGCTAAGGTCAGGCTAGGAGAGGAAGGAAGCGGCAGTGAAGATCTCTTCGGAGGAGAGGAATGCTGCTGCTGCTCCTTACCCATCACAGCAGTCCCCCTTCCTGGTGGGAATGACACAGGGAGCTGCGTCCCTGAGTCCCCATTGCCTGGGAGCAGGGGTGGATGAACGTAGGGCTCCTGCACTACTGCTCTTCCCCCAAAGAGTGGTACTGCACAGACTGCTGCACAGCCCAAGCTATCTTCCCCAGAGACTGACCTCATCCAGGCTATCCATCATCCGCTGCTAAAAGGACAAAATACAAGTCATCTCCTAAAAAACCCCACCTTGCCTTTGCCAAGTGAAAACAGTCAACTGCAGTAACAGGGGTCGGAGAAAATCGTTCTCCTTCAAGAAACACAGGGAAATATTCCCATTTAAGAAGAAATGAAGTCATAATGACATCACACACATCAAAGCACAATCCCAGCCAACACTACCACTGTCTGGGAGTTTAAACCTGGCAAAGTAGGACCCAGCTTCTTCCTTTCCTCCCTGAAGCAGCAGAAACTTGCAGCTGTGTAATGCTTTAATTACTAACCCTCCTATCAAGTTTCCAAGGGTGAAGTTTGTTTTGGAGCAAGGAAAGATGCCTCGGGGGTTTGAAGAAGTGACACTACTTTCTCACTCACAGACACAGCTCTGTCTCTCCTGGCGTCGGATCCGCAAACTGGCTCCAGTCCCAGCATCTGAATCAAAGCACAAAGACATGAGCTGGACTCCTGCAAACTTCCCTCGGCTTTGCAGTAAGTCTGAGCAAGGTTCAACAGCAACAAAATGCTTGAACTCACCAAGCTTGGAACAGATACAGAGCTTGGAGAGCTTGGATATGACCAGAAGGCTTTGCACTGTGAACCCTGGGACACAACTGTCAGAGCACAGAGCTGCCTGAATCCCCACAGCTCCAGTCCTGGAAAACACCTTCCTTCATCATAGAATCACAGAATTGCTGAGGTTGGAAAAGACCTCTAAGATCATCAAGTCCAACCATTCTCCCAGCACTGTCAAGGGCACCAATAACCACGTCCCCAAGCGCCACATCTACACTGTTTTTTGAACACTTCCAGGGACAACCATTCATCCTCACTTAAGCAAAGTTTCCTACTCCTGCAGAGCCCGATGAGCCTCTTCGCCCGGTGATTTTCCCCGTGCGACCGGGCTGTTGCTCTCTCCCGGCCGCAATCGTGTTTCTCGCCTTCCTGCGGGTCCGTACTGACCATTCCAGCACTTTGCCGAGTCGCGCAGCCCAGCGGCACCGGAGCCGACGGTCGCAGGTGCGGCTCGCTCACACCCGCGACAAAACCTCTCCTCGTGTTCCTGTCTGTACATCACACCCGCACCAGCCTTCCCTCCGGCTGCCTCCAAGGGCACCCACAGGCTCCGGCTCAGCCGCACGCCCGCACCCGCTGGATGCAGGGCACTACACCCGCACCGGAGCGGAGCCCGGTCCAATTTGTCACCGATCTCAGCGGAGCCCCCGCTCTGCCCCTTCTCACCGCCTGCTCCCGCTCCTCCTTACCGTGGCCGGGCCAGAGCCCCGCGGCGCCCGACGCGGTTCCCGCGGCGCGGCTCCTCATCACGGCGGCGGGGCAGGGCGTGGGCTCCGCGCTGTCCGCCCGTGGGGCTGCGCCGGGTCCTGCCCGGCTGCGGAGCCGAGGTGAATCCCGCCCGGCTGCGGGGCTCTGGCGGTTCCTTGCCCAGGTGCGGGGCTCAGGTGAGTCCTGCCCAGGTGCGGGGCTCCGGCGGTTCCTTGCCCAGGTGCGGGGCTCCGCTCCCGCCCCGGAGCTCCGCGGGCAGCGCCCGCCCCCGGCCCGCCCCGCTCGGAGAGAGGGGGATGCCCGGCCCCCTCCCCGCCCCGCCGGGGGAAAGTCGGGTCCGTCCCCCCGGCAGCTGAATCCTTTCTGTCCCCCCCGGCCAGTGTCCCCCAGGTTTCATGTGAGCTCTGCGGGTATGGCACATCTCCCTTCACCCCGGCAAATACTGATGGTTTGCTCTCCCGCTTTCAAAGCAACTTCATGGATCTGTGGTTTTGCTAGTGTGCAGAAGGGAAGTGGAGCAAGCCCATCTTATTATCGTTTGATAGGACCAATGTTTAAAGACCTGAGGGTTTTTTGGCAAAGTTCTTTCAATGTATTTCTCAAAAAAACCACAAACATTGGCAATATTTACAAACATACTGCGAGTGCTTTTTCACTTGCGGTTTCAGCCCAGCCCCTTTGACATTATCAGAGCTTTGGCAGCTGAAATCTGGCCCTGACACCCCTAACAAACCTCAGTCTTGGCAGGGGAGGACACTGCAACCTGCTCATTATCTAGATTTTGTAAATACCCATTGCAATAAATGCATACCATGAGCATAAATGCAGGATCTGAGCAGCTCCATCTTCAGGTATGGTCACCTTTCACTACTAGAGCTGCATTTTGGGGGGGCTGGGGGTTTCAAGCTCTAGTGCCTTTTTGCCGTTTTTCCTTTGGGAAGTGCTTGTGAACGTCTCATGTAAACATGATGCTTGGTACTCACAGCGGCAGGGAGGGTTTCTGACCAGCCCTGCTTTTGGAAACGCAGGGATATTTTTCCAAACCCCAGCAGTCAGCATGAGTTCCAGGGTCTTGCTGGATTCCCTCGATCACCAATACCTCCAGGTCTGTATGAGACTTGGTCCTCCCTCCCTCTCTCTCGCTCTTTGGGCTCCATGCTGTGCCCAAAAGCCACAGCAGGGACGGGTAACTCACAAACAAACCCAACTCACAGGGCAAAGCTCTTCAGCTTGGCCTCTCCATACTGATGTCGCTTCTGGCTGCAGATGTGGGCAGATTTGACTCCAAGAGGCTGAGTTTGTTGACTAAGTTCCATAGCATGGATTCAGGCAGATTTCTGCACTCATACAACACCTCTGGGGCTTTGGGGGTCACTCTGAGGGATGTCACTGCGAGATTTTCAGGCTAGGATTTGTCAGACCAGAATGGCACTGGAACAGGGTCATCCAGAATACACACAAGAGAAGTAGTTTGGTTTGCAGCTATTTGTTCCATCCCCTTTAACCACAACCAAGGTCCTTGCACCTGGAAAAGGGAGGTCTCCAATGGTGTGTATGTGGAGGAGAAATGAGAGCACCCACAGAACTGCAATGTAGGTTGCTTGCTGACAAAATACATCAAGTTTATCAAGTTTCAAAAAAAGAAAAGTATATTAAACACATCTTATTATCAACTTGTGTGAGAGGACCTTAGCTAAGGGGTTTGGGCAAAGATTTTTCAGTGGATTTATCAAAAAATTGGTAGCATTTTCAGTCATTGCAGCCAAACACACCCTCCCAGGCTGCCAGGCCTTGTGTTTGCTCAAGTATTTGTCCATCACTATAGTAACTGAAAGGCAGAGAAAGAATAACATTAAGAAAAGTAAAACATATCAAATCCATGAAGAAACACCTTGCCACAGTTTGGAATTTCTCAGACTTGGGAACAGAGGACAAAGGGGATGATGCTGGTCTGAGTGGAGCTGAGATGGGTCATTTTAAAACTGGCAGTTAAAGGATTCCTGAAACAATTGTGGTTTGCCTTCATTTTCTCCTCCATATTACTGTGAGCTTTCTGGACATTATTGGCATCTACTAATAGTAGACACAAGTAGTATCAACTCATTAGTATACCCTCTAGCTTTAATGCTGCATTTATATATAGGTGGCTTGATGTCTCTTCGTGGAGCAACCAGTTGTATCTCTTTCTGACAGGATTCGAGTCCTCAGAGCAGCCACTCACTTGCCTTCCCAGGTGTTGTCAGTCAACATCTGCAGCAGCAGCTACTAATGATGGCACAAAAGGGGAAACATCGGAGTGTGGAGCCCTAAGCCAAGCACGTCCTGCAGTTTGCATAAGGATCCCTAAGACTGGGCAGTGCCTGAGCACAGCAAGGTTGCCTGGCACTGCACCTCTGCAGTCCTGGCCTCAGGATCCCGGCGCTCTCTTTGCTTTAACAGGTGCAAACCGTAAAGTAGGGAAGGGATTTTGGAGCATGGAGGAGGCAGAGTTCCAGGCCCTTCCACTGCTGGGTGTTCTGAACCTGAGAACAGGTCATGCTGAACCCCAAGGTTGTCATCACTTTTGGTCATGTTCCATCCCAACTCCCTTTGAAGCAGATTCCACTCCAGGATTATCAAAGGTTTATTCAACCTGAATGGGATGCCTAAAAAATGTAATTTAATTTTTAAAAAGGAAAATTAGGAAGTATTAGAGAGGGAGATGCACTGGGGGTTTTCTTCTCTTCACCCCCCCCCTTCTTTTTTTCCATTTGTAACAATGATAAATCTAAAGATCTAGTTGAGAAAAAGGGTGGCTGAGTGATTCATCAGGACTGAATCACAGTCACTCTGCAGTGGAATTCGCTGCTTTCACTTCTGCGGGTGTAACTCCGTTGCTGCTTTAGATCACTGGCTGCACTTTCAGGCACTGAGAGGGAGATAAAACCAACTTAGCAGAGAAGCTTTTTGGTGTGCACGGTGTGTTCTCTTTGAACACGGCATGGTCTCCTTTGCCCAGCTGCGTGGGATGGATTTTATTAAGAAGAGAGCTAGAATAAATTAAGTTTAGTAGGGTTATACCCGCTGTTAGATCACGCAGCCCTCCCACTCCGTGGGGAAAGAGCTTCTTTCTTTCTATTGCATTTTAAATGTGAGCTTACCCGCTCTCACTCGGAGCTTACCCCTGAAACAGGCACTCTGCCTGGGCCACGGCACCCATTGATACCCAGACCTAAGCTGGATGCAGCACTGAACACCTGGGATTTCCCAGTGGCTTGGATGCCAGTCCATTTTGCAAGGGAAACTGTTGTGAAGAGCTGAGGCAGGAGGAAAATTCTGGTCTGCACCTGATTTACAGCATCAGTTGATGTTCATCCTTACATAGAGTTATGTCTCTCCATTGTCACCATCTCCTTTCTTCACATTATTCATTACTCAGCCAAGGGAGCACCCTGGATGCCACAGCACTGCCATGAATCCAGGTTCCCAGACTCCTGGTAAAAGTGTTCAGCTGAGCAAAGGTGAGAGGCAGGTCAAATCTGAAATAATGGAAAAAAGGGTCACACTGATAATACTGAAACAGACTGGCCTTTAAATAATCAAACTCCGACCCCTATGGGATGAGATATCACTATTTGCAGAGCCCTTTGATCTATTCAACGTATGTTATTTATAACACTACCTGGATACACAAATCTAAAATCTAGTTTAAGGCAGGTCTGACTTTTAGCTTTAAAGGAGAATATTTGCATTCATTTTTAACAGTGTAACTCTCACTGTTTATGATACTGACATAGTTCAGGTTTCATCTGAGGGTCACAAAATTATTTTGCAGGCATTAAAACACCCTCTCAGAGTGAACCTTCGAGATATTTATTAGCTTGCAATCAAAGATGAAGCCAAAGAAAGGGACAACCATATCAGCACAGCTGGAGAGTTAGAGCTGGAGGCAAATTACACATTTACAGTCCATGAGCTGGAAACTACTAAACAATCCATCAGAAATTTAAGGATGACACTCCTCCTGGGAGAGGCCATTTCAATCCTCTCTCCATAGGCCACAGAAATGTGACAGAACAGCATAATTTTCTTTTAACTGTTTTTTAAAAGTCTTATTTCTAATGAAAATTTCCCACTTGGTTCTTTTCTCCTGCAAAGGAGTTTTAGAAGAAAAAGACCTGCCTAGTGGGTAGAAATCCATCTCCTGCCTCCTGCCATGTCCCCAGTGCTGAGAGGGGCCAGCAGGGGTTTGTCTTTCTGCACTGCAGGAGGCATCTGCTGCTGCTGCCAGGAGGCTGGGACCACACCACTGAAACCAGGGACAAGATTCCACTAAAAACTGGCAAAAGGGAGGGAAGCCTCAGTGCAGGGGAGCTGCGTGGAGGCAGCTGAGGGCTGGGGACATCGGTGTCACCTCTCCCACAGGCAGTAAGGAGCACATCGGACATCGGGACAGGCTGGCTTTGGAACCCTTCTCCCTGTCAGTATTCCTTGCCAGGAGGGAGGGCAACACAGGCCCCTTCCCTTCCTTACCCCTGCAGAGCACATGGATGAATTGCTGGGATACGGAGCCCTCGCTGGGCTTCCTCATTTATATGCATATGAGCCTGTATGTAATTCCATGAGTTCTGCATCTCCGCGTGAATAAGGATAAATATATGCAACTCTGAATAAGAAAGCTGAGTGAATCATTCATCATGGATTATTGATAGGATTAATTTTACCTCTTTTTCTACTCTCAGGATGCCCACAAGCCCCCCTGAATTTATTTTCCCCTCCTTTATGAAATAGTTCTGAGGACAAAGTAGATTAAAGCCAAGTAATTTTTCTCTTCTTTGCTTGGCTGAATGAGGTGTTTGCAATCAGGTTAACCCTTGCAAACTCTCCCAGAAAGTGAGTGTCTTCTCTTGTGGTATCTGAGCTCAGGAGCTTCAATATCCTTCCTCCTGAACGTTCACACAAATAAAGTGTAATCATGGGGATTTCAGAAGAAAATGAGCTCAAAATAGGGGCACAAGCAGAAATTAGGGGGTTTCACAAGTTTGCTCAAATGAATAACTGCCAGCCCTGCCAGACAGGACTTGGACAGGGCTCAGACAGGGCTGTGCTTGGCTGGGGTGGGTGTCGGGAGAAGGACTACAGGTGTACCTGCTCAGCTCAGCAGGTTCAATGCACATGTGTTACGAGGCTGTTTGAACTGCCTTTTCTGCCAACAAGGGGAAATCATCTTCTCTGTGGACTCCTCAGGCAAAGTCCTGAGCCTTTACACTGCCTTTGTGGGACTTCCAGGCAGATCCCAAGGATGAAGAAACTCAAATCTGCCCAGATGGTGCTGAAGGGTCTCTAAAGGGTGGACAGTAGTGTTGGCCTCTGCTGGCAGCTGGCAGGTCACAAAATGGGTCAGGTTGGAGAAGGGACCACAGAGGCTCATCTGGTCTCACCCCCCTGCTCCAGCAGGGCCATCCCAGAGCACAGGAGTATGTCTGGATGGTTCTGGAATATCCCCTATGAGGGAGACTCCACACCCTCCCTGGTCAGTCTGTTCCAGTCAGTCCTATGCTCGGTCACTGCACGGGAAAGAACCTCTTCCCCATGTTCAGGTGCAACTTTTCAGGCATCAGTTCCTGCCCGTTGCCTCTTGTCCCATTTCTGGGCACCCCCAAGCAGAGCCTGGTCCATCCTCTGACCCCTCCCTGCAGACACTGACAGACGTTGTTCAGGTCACCTCTCTATGTCTTCTCTCGAGGCTGAACAGCCCCAGCTCCCTCAGCCTTTCCTTATTAGGGAGATGCTCCAGTCCCTTCATCATCTCCACAGCCTCTGCTGGACCTGCTCCAGGAGCTCCATGTCTCTCTTGTACTAGGAAGGCCAGAACTGGACACAGGTCTACCCTCACCTGTTCCTAGCAGAGGAAGGACAACATCCTCCTGCATGGAGAGCCCCACGTTCCCATGAACCGAAGAGCCAGCACCGCGAATGCCAGTGAGCGTCCCAGGCAAAGTGCTGCAGCCTCTGGGAATCAAACACCCAAACCCGTTGGATTCCCACTAGTTTTGCATGTCTCCAGACAGGACATCCCCACTCCTGTCTGTGGGCACTTGTATATCCCATCATTCGGTGTGACAAACACATCCTGTCCTGTCTGAGTGCGGCTTTTCCTCGGCCACCCGGCACCACCCCGGATGACTTTACACAAACAGACCAACCATTGTTCCTTGTAGATGACTGCAAGCCATGCTGGGGACCAAAGCTGCTGTTTCCATGGTAGCACGTAGACGATTCCACTTGTGAGCAGCACGACTACTAAAATACAAACAAAAATAAACGTGTAGAGTGACTTCTTCCGTCCTGCTCCTTGGCCTCTGGGGAGCCTTCACCTTTTGCTCCGTGCTGAAAACCGCAGTCTGACACTGTGGCTTTCCCCTGGAGTTCGCTGGGGCTGCTGGAGCTGTGTGAGCAGTGGCAGTGGTGTTTGGGGCACCGCACAGCCTCAGCCACACAGCCAGGTCAGCTCAGGTCAGCGTGAGACAGGAGCCCTCTGGAGCCGAGGCCCTTTAGCATGTGGAGGCTGGTCCCAGTGAAGAGGGTGGGACTCTGGGATGCCCTTGGCTACTCAAGAAGGAAAACTGAGGCCCCCTCTTGGAGACACAAGACTGATTTCCTAAATTCCTAAGCACTACCTGCTTAGTGGAGCAACTTTATTTCTGACCATTAATTCCCCATCAAAAAAATCTTCAAGTACAAAAGGAAAAAAAAGAAGATTATGTATTCAGAGCTGTTCACGGAGGTGGGAACAGACTGGAGCCTGCAGGTGGTTTGCAAACCCTTTCTGGCAACCTCATACTCAATCAGCACACAGGTACAACAAACCCATGCCAAAGGGCAGCAAGTGCCTGAGTCCCCTGGGCTTCCTGTGCTCCAGCACCCCGTGTTTGGGCTGGCACTTCCCAAAATGGTGCTTTCAAACATTCTTTTTATGTTTCCAGGATGACCCTCAATGATCTGCAGCAGCTCATCAGAGCAAAAGTTGAGTTAGATAAGCTCAGAGCTGTGATCTCCCCGTGTCTGGGCTGGGCTTTGACAAGACAGACACATAGTTTGGCCTTCTCCATGGCTGAGACTGAAAGGCACAGCTGGGGTTTGCAGAACTAGCCTGGGGTCTAAATAGATGCAGAAGTATTTTTCCTTCTGAGAAATGAACACCAGAAATCCTCCACTCAAATTTAATTGAGTCGTTGTGCCACGTTTAACCTTCAGCCGCTTTCACATCTCCTTTCTACAGTTTCCACACTGGTGTTGGCAAAATGCATTGCAAAGCCTTGAAGGAAAATTCATTCTGCAGCTTCCCAAACTCAGCAGATATTTATAGCTAAATAAGGGGCACAGAAGGGCAGGCTGGGCACAGGGGTGGGAGGGCTCAGCAAGAGGAAATCACCTTTTACCAGCAGCAGCTGCTGGGCTTCCTCTCCGAGGCCACACACAGCTATTTGCACTAACAAGTCTTCTAGGGGAAAAAAAAGAGGAAAAATTAGAAGAAAAGAAAGAGTTGGCTGCCTGTGGTCTGGCCACAGGAGCCTGAGACATCCCAACAGGAGTCAGCCCAGTTCTTGTAGTGCTTGGGGAATAAAAGTGGTCTGTCTAATCCCATGCCTTATCTCTATAATGGCTACTAGTCGATATGTAAGGAAAAGGTTAAGAGGGAGTCGGACCTTTAGGGTCAGGCAAGCATAGGCATCACTGGGACACCCTCCAAGCCTCCAGTGATGTGCAGTTAAACAAATCCCTCAGCCAGAGAGGACACTGCTGCCTCAATTCATTGTTCTTCCATTAATTGCTCCTGCCACATTACGAACACATTTTTGGCATCAGGCAGCGAGGGGTTCCTGCATTAATTCTCCTTTGTGATGTGCCCTTTTGCATATCTGGACTGTTGCACAGGCCTGTTTCAGCTGCTGCTTTTGGCTCCTTGTTGGAAAGAAGTGGGCATGGTCCTTCCCTGCTTGCACACACATAGAGGCACTAAATGCTCTTGTTTTCATCTGCACTCGATACGAGGAGCTTGACAGCACTAAGAGCCAATAAACAGGTGTAAGTCTTAGTTGGAGAGGCAGGAGCTGCTTGTGCAGATAGTTAAAAAGCAGCATTAGCAGCAGGGCTGCCTGCACGCTCCAAAGAAGCATCACCATCCCCTCCAGTCTAACATCTTCTTTTCAAATATGAGTGTCTCCCAACCTGCAAGAGAAGGTGTGAGCTGTGTGCCTCTGTCCTTTGCAAAGCACTGAGAGGAGAAGGTCTCTTTTCCTTTAGTTGTTACCTGTTTGGCATCCTCTGCTGCAACTACTGCTGCAGGCACCTTCCCACTGCTGCAAGGACATTCCCACCCCTGCAGGTACTTTCCCACTTGCTGGGTGCTTTCTTCTACACTGCCTGAGCTGACTCTTCCCCATGGAGATGTTCCCTTCCTGTGCATGGACCATGAGCAGGAATAACCCCACTGCTTTTAAGGCACGGTGGTTTGGGCAGGTGTGGGTGGAAGGAAGGGTAGAATGAAATGAGTACAGGCCCTGAGTAAACTCAGAGGGCTCCAGTGTGTCTACATTTCACATGAATGCCACCAGCCCCTGGGCCCTGACTGACCTAAGCCATGGCTGCTCAGATCCCAAGTCTCAAGTTCCTCGCTCTTCCAAAGGCACCACATGCAGGGGACTTCAGCAGTGGGGTGAGCTCCCTGTGGTCTGTGTCAGGATGGCAGAGGGCACACAGGAAGGTGGCACCCCTGTCACTCCCAGGGGGACCCCAGGCTGTGTCACCCTCCATCTGGTCTCCAAGGTCAGGGAGCTGGAACCGGAGCGGTGGCATCCACGGGGACAGCTGAGCGTGGCACAGACCACGCTCTTCCAGCGCCCTCTGCCCTGCAGGAGCAGATCTGCCAGTGCACGGTGTCACTCAGACCATGAACTGTCACATCACCCTCCGGGGAACCGCAGCCTCCCAAAAACCAGCTGGTGCCCAGCCTCCAGCGGCGGCTCCAGGGCAGCCCGAGAGCTCGGATCCATGTGAAACAACGGTGCCATCCAGTGGCTGGTGAGCCCGCGCTCCCCTTGGCACATCCACACAACCTCTACCTGCCTTGGGTTTGGATTTTTGTTTATTTTTTACACAAACACAGCTGCCCTGTCCCTGCATGACCCTGTCCCCCTGAGCTCTGCCCACTGGCTCACAGGGCAAAGCAGTGGTGGCAGGAGACATGATGCTGCCTTTAGACTCGAAAAAGCACCTTTCCTGTACCTTTTCTTCCGTAACTATGTGGACTAGATACTTTTATTCTTTTTCTTTTTAAAGATGCAACAGCTCTCTCCGTGAACTTTAGTGATTCCCAGGAGCCAGGGCTGTTAAAGGTACCCACCAAAGGGCCCTGAAACTGTGAAACATGACAAAACTGCAAGGTTTTGCCACAGATGCCAAAGGCAGCAGATGTTTCTGGGGGCAGCAGGATTTGTGGCACGAGAGCCTTGGCTGGGCAGCACAGGGTCCTCGGCCTGCAGTGAAAAGGAGGGGCTTTGATCTGCCTCCTCTCCCTGACAGACTCTCTGATTAAAGGGCAGAAAGTGATCAGACACAAAGTGGAGCAAATCATCTCCATCCAGACAAGGATGAAAAAAGGGGAAAGACTAGGTCTGGTTCAATAGCAAAACACCAATTGCAGGAAGATTTCCCAGGCACTGGACTGACTCCACTATTTTGTAGGAGATCACAGAGACCAGCAGCTACTGCTATTTGTGAGGATCCTGGATACTGCAAGAATTTTGCCCTGGGTAATTTTTCTCTTCAGACAATTTCATCCCTGTCCTTTCTCTTTTTCCATCCCTCCATAAGAGCTGACAGCTCCTCCCTTTGGAGCGGTTTTGTTTTCCCTATGGGAACCAGGCTGTGATGTGACTGTTCCCAGAGGAGCAGAGTGGGTGGTGGGGTGATGGCACAGCTTTCCTTTTCAGGGATGTACAAGAACACCCTCTCCCTACCTGCAGCCAGCCTGGACTGTGCAATGAGCCTGGCAAGTTCCTGGGCAGCTGGGGGAGAAGGGGGATTGTGATGAATTCCCCAGGAGCTCTTCACCCCCACCCGGACTAGGTTAGCCCAAGCCACTGCCTGCTGATTCCTCCATCACCAGGCTAACTCCAGTGATGCGTTAATGGTGGCCCTAATCTTTATTTTTATCCCCGAAAATCCAGTGCCATCACCTGCAGCTCACTGCTTTCTCTTTCCAGCTCAATTTTGTCTGCTAGGGAAAGCACACATGGGTAGATAAGCACGTGCTGGCAGCACAGTAACTGCTTTACTGCAGTTAAGAGATCTGCAGAAGCAACTTCTTGCCATTATACAGGGTGTGTGTTGCCAGGAACAGGCACTGGGAGCAGGGAGAACAGCCCTCCATGCAGCAATCAGTGTCTCCAACACTTTCTAGAAGGGAAAGCAATCAGCACCAGCCACAACCTTTACTCCTTAAACTTCCCCAGAGGAAACATTGCAAAGCATCAAAAGGATTTAAACCTGTCCAGCTGCTGCTGAGGCATAATTAACAGTTGCACAGTCAGCTCCAACCGCAGCTGACAAAGCCTTAGCAGCAATCCTCTGTTTATCACACTCCTGGAGTATTTATAGATCCACAGCAAGGCAGGGGGGAGAGAGAAAAGGAGAATAATAGGTGAGCTGCTTACTAGGGGATGGATAACATTTGTTTTCAGCTGCATGGCATTTCCTTGGCCCCCCAGTGAGGCTTTAGGAGGGACAGGCAAGCAGGATGCCTGGAGTGCAGCCTGTTCCCAGTGGGACACAGAAGCAGGTCCTCGGGTGGGAGATGTGGGGGGTCTGTCCCCAGCTGAGACATTGAGGCCCTTTGGCAAAGAGGGGGACTGTGGCTGTTGCAGTGGGGTTCTGGGGCACACAAATGCCCTGTGTCCTCACCAGGAGCCCTTTCCTCACTGGGAATTGGCCCTTCCTGCTTACATCTGCCTCCACCAGGAGCTGCAGGTGATGAGAAACCAGCCTGATCTTCCACAGCACTGACTATAAACTGACCTTGGACCGTGTTATTGGTCCCTCCTCGTCTCTCCTCTGTGTTGTGTACAACCCTGGGCCTCTTCACTGATATAAAAATAGCAATCATCCTTGAGCTCCCTTGGCAATCTGTGGGGAATGGAGGAATGCTGGGTCCCCAGGATATTTGAACTGTAGGCTGGAAGGAGATGCTGGAACTGATGGGATGGGAGATATGGGCAAGCAGACAGGGCAGGGGCTGCCAGCAAGATCCCAGCTACTCTGGGCTGGAAAGGAGAGGGAAGAAGGTTGTCAGCCCAGCTCTCCTTTCCAAGGGAAGGCGTCCCATAAAAACTGCTGTGTATCTCTTTGGCATTTTCACAGGTCTCCCAGCCCTGAGCAGGAACTGCTCACATAAAGCAGCTGTGTCCCATTGCAGGGGGCTGCAGGACCTGCTGCTCTTACCGTAATCTTATCTGCTCTTAACTGCACGAGGCTGTGCCCAGGAATTATCAGCACTGATTTTATTTCCCACTGTGGCTTTATGACCCCACTGAGACCATAAATGCATCTAAAGTCTAACTAAAACAAATTCATTTTCCCCATAAAGAATCTTATAAAAAAAATTATGGCAATGCTATTCCAAAGGGGAAGGATGGTTATAATCCTTGCAGGTAACAAGACTTCTTTACTAACTTGCTGTTCAGCCACAAAACTTCTCCATTACTCATGGCTAATGTAACCTCCCTGGGGAGTTGCCTCATTCTGTGATGGCCTGAGAGGACTGCTGGAGAGAGGTGCTGCAGCTCTGGAGGGCTGCACCCCACTTGCACCCACACCTAGAGCTCACTGAATACACCTGTCCATCCAGCCCTGCAAGGTCTGCACCAAGATCTTCAGTCAATCCAGCTCTGCCTGACACAGCTTTTTCCCAAGGACCTGCAAGCAGCTGGGCACAACATGCTCTTTAATCCATTCAAAATAGTCTTTTGAGCACAAGAAGACATATTCCTGAGCAGAGACACATGATTCCTTTTCCACAAACTTTATTTACAACAGTCTCCTGCCCCTGGGCTTCCAAGCTACAGTTCCCTTCAGAGGAAGGTGCTGCATTGCTTGAATGAGGCCAGGGGAACAGTCACATAGAAATATTCAACATAGACGGTGTTTTTACAGATGGAGCTAGTGGAAGAAAAGCCATTCTGGGACTTGGCAATGCTGTGGAGCCTTCAGAACTTAGAGCACAGACTTACCCCTGGGATGCAGCAGCAGGGCCAGCAGGATGCTGCCTGTCCCTGTCCCAGCCCAGCAGAAAGGAGAGGTACCCGTGTCCAGTATGGAGCTGAGGCTCCTCCAGCTGCACACCTGGAAGTGCTGGAGGTATGGGACAGCCCTGCCTCACTGCTGGGAGTGACAGCTCCACATCTCCAGCTGCAGGCTGGATCCAGCTACACACGTGGATGTGCAGTGCAGGTAGCACAGACTCTGCCAGGCACTGGGAGAACTGGCTCTTGAAGCCTGTGGCACAGGTGTCCTGATTTACAGCTTATGAAGAGCAGCTGGTGATCTCTGGTACTTTTTTGGGGGGGGAGAAAACCTATAATTTCAACCATGGAATACTGACAGACAGTGATGGCTTTCCAATACCTGAAGGGAGCTAACAAGAAAGATGGAGACTATTTACAAGGACCTGGAGTGACAGGACAAGGGGGAATGTCTTCACGCTGATAGGGTGCAGGGTTAGACATTAGGAAGAAACTTTTCCCTGTGAGGGTGGTGAGGCCCTGGCACAGGCTACCCAGAGAAGCTGTGGCTGCCCCATCCCTGGAAGTGTTCAAGGCCAGGTTGGACGGGGCTCGGAGCAACCTGGGATAGTGGGAGGTGTCCCTGCCCACATGGCAGTGGGCTGGAAGGGGATGACCTTTAAGATCTGTTCCCCCCCAGACCAGCCCGGGATTCCCTGACTCCGCTGGGGTTGCGGGAGCGGCCCCGCAGCACGTCCCTCTCGTGCCCCCACGGGGCAGGTGCAGGGCGAGAGCGCGTCAAAGCCGTCTGGGCTCCCACCGGCACGGCCGACCCTGAAACGCCTCCTGGATGATTTACCTCTTGCCAATCTCACCCCCCCATCCTCCTGCCCCATGCCGCTGCTGGCAAATCATCACAAGTCTCTCCTGTGCGCTCTGGCTGCACAAAGACTGAAACTGTTCTCGAGTACGTACCAAGCCCTTCCCTGTTAGAAATCATTCTTCACACACAGGTCTACAAAGACACCTGGAAGTTCAGGTCATCAGGGTCCATGAGACTGTCCTGTTTCTCCTTGCTTTCCTCCTGGTGCACGTGGTACCACCGTTCAGCAAACTGCACTGCATCATGGATGCTGTGGAAAGCCAGCTGACCCTCACTGCCTGTCTCGCCCACCCAGCCTCCCTCCCTGAGCCGGTGGCGGATGGAGGGGTTGCAGTTGGCGAGGAGCACCTGGACACCAATCTTCTTATAGTCGTGGTGTGTCTCCTTCAGCACAGAGAGACCCACAGTATCTATGAACTGCATTGCCCCACAGTCAAGGATTAAGGTGTGCATATCTATGGAGGGAGGACAGGCATCTGCTGGAGGCTTCTCAGCCCTTTTCTTGGCCTGTTTCAGGGAGTCAAACCCAGTGCCCAAAAAGCTCTTGCTGTTGCCTGTCTCTGTGTTTGCCTGAGCCCCCACCCTTTGGTGTTTAGCAGCCAGCAGAATAGGATTTACCCCAGTTCTCTGGTACAGAACAGTCTTGAAATAGTCCCTGTTGGCGTAGTAGAGGGACGACTCGAAGCGGAAGATTTTGATGTTGGCGATGCTGCTGAGCTGCTTGTAAGTGGACTGGTCCTCGTAGATCTCCGTGTTGCTGACCTTGCCCAGGAGCGTGGCCCTGGGTCTCTGCGTGCGGAAGATGATGCAGAGCAGAGCGACGCAGACGCCCACGAGGAGCCCGATCTCTGTGGTGATCAGGGTGGAGCACAGCATGGTCACCCACCACACCACCGTGTCCAGCCTGCTGAGCCGCCACATCCGGGGGGTGTCACGGAACTTCCTCAGGCCCCCCCGCAGGTTGACGATGGTGACCACACCCAGGATGGAGGTCTGCAGCGAGTAGAAGAGCGGGGAGATCCACAGCAGCACCAGCAGCAGCACCAGGGAGGTGACCAGGCCAGAGACCTGAGTCTGGGTCCCCGTGGACTCCTTCAGCAGAGTCTTGGTCAGGGCTGCAGAGCTGGCAAAGCAGTAGAAGAAGGAAGGGATCAGGTTGCACATGCCGATGGCGATCATCTCCTGGTTGGCACGGACAGTGTAGCCATGCTTTTTGCCAAAGATTTCTGCCAGGGAGACGGTCATGGCAAAGCCAATAACAGCAATGGGCAGAGCATCAACAGCCAGGCTGGGAAAGAGGTTTATATCTGGTACAGTGGGTTTCCTGAAACCAGTGGGGATATCCCCACAAACAGCAGACTTGTATCGCTTCTCGAAGTTGAAGTAGTGAGATACGACTGTGGCTACAATGACCACCAGCAGCTCTATGGGGAACGGGGCCTTCATCTTCTCCTTGTACCAGTCATTGATCTCCTTGACAGGCACTATGATGGCCAAAGCAACCAGGCTGGTGACCAGGTCACAGATGTTGGTGTTCTGAATGTATCTGAAAAGGTCAACCCAGGTCAGGATGAATGACCCCACCCCTTCGTGACGAGGGATTTTCAGTCCCAGGAGATACTTCATCTGGGAGGTGATAATAGTGAGGCTGGAGCCGGTCACAAAGCCACCGAGGAGAGGTTCTGACAGGTAGACAGCCACAAATCCCAGCTGTAAAACCCCCAGCAGGATCTGAAAAGCAAAGCAGCCATACCTTTAGCATGGATGAGAAGTGCTCAAAGAGGTCAGCTTGCTTCCAGGTTAGCAGCTTTGGCTACTCTGATGAGCATACAGTGTGAGGCAGAGAACTTTGTTCTCAGTATTTAACCTGGCATATGAAAAATTAAAGAGACCTACCTCTAACACCTGTCTGTGGCTATAGGGATGCCCTACAAAGAAGCCTATGAGGTACCTGTTGCTGCCTCCTTAGAAGCAATAAGGGCACATTGTTAACACTGAGAATCCAGGCAGCAGCCCCACCGAAGCAGCTCTGAGTATCACTAAGTGGCATAAAACCATTGTGATGCTCTAAATTTTAGTTGTCCCAGTGAAAAAGCCTGGAGTTGTTCAGTGACAGCTAAGCCCAGGCAGTGGGGACACCGCCAGGGAGCATGGCAGGGTCCTTGAGGGTGGTTCTTGTCAGCCCCAAATCTGCTCTAAGCTGCCCAGCTCCAGGACTGGGGTGGTGGGAAGGTGGTTCACAGTTCCTCTTCTCCCTTGCTGTGTCTGATAATGAGGACGTTTCAGACACATTCAAGGATCTGGGCTATCACATGGGGGAAACACCCCCCCACACACTCAGCCGTGTTTGCACTTTTTAAAACAGCTCCATTCACAGGGATTCAAGGATGCTGGGGTCTAGTCACACCAGGAAATGTTTCTCACAGCTTACAAGTCCAAACCAAGACTGGAGCTTAGAGATCTTCAACTCAGAGAAATTCCTAGCAGGGAAAGGAGAGAGAGCAAACATTTGTACCTGGTAAAGACCAACCAGAAAGCTTAAGGAAAGGGCCACGGTGATGGCATAGCAGCTCCTGTCGCAGGCAGCCGTCCCGTTGCCGGCGAAGGTGGCGTTGCCCAGCACTGGGGAGCCGTCGGAGCCGTCATCGCCGTACCCCGCGAGCCGCAGGTGCCGGTTCACACTCTGCCCCACCATCAGGCACAGAACCCCGAAGGAGCCCACGCAGTTGTGCCGCGAAGTGGCCACGGCGACGTAGATGATGTTGCAGAAGAAGTTGGTGTAGATCCCATAGATGGGATCCTGGCTGGCTAAGAGGGAGTAGGAGACGGACTGAGGGATGGTGACTATCCCCACCAGGAGCCCAGATATGACGTCCCCAAGCAACTGTGTCTTGACGTTGTAGCGGGGGAGCCAGTCCAGCACTGGGAACAGACGGCACAGGAAGGTGATGATGGTTTGATGATTGCACGTGCAGACCTCTCTGGCTTTCTTTAGGATGAGTTCCTTGGCGCTGAAGTCTGTGGGCTCATACTCCTCCAACTTGACGTGGATGAAATTGGCAGGAGTCTCCTGTGGTGCTGGGAAGTCCAGTGTGTCTTTGTTTGGTTCGGAGTTCTGGCTGGACATGTCCTCCATGGCACCAGAAGAGCTAAGGCAGGAGAGCAGGCAGTCAGGAAGGGCTGCAGTCACGTACACAATTTGCTTTGCTTTGCTTAGCTCCAGGGCTCATGCAGATTGCATGGATAAACAGATAAATAAACGAAAATAACCTCAGACAAACCAAACAGAAAAGCACTTTGCCATAGTTCTGGTTGATTTGTTTGTTGTCATTTACCTGATTAACCACAACCCTGAGCCCATGGTTTAAATTGCATTCACGATGGCACAGGTGCCCACATCAGGGGCAGAACTACAGAGGCTCCCACGCTCCTTCCTAACATACCTCTTGTTTTGAAACAGGACAGCAGAATGGGTTAAAATCAGACAATATTATTTCACTGATACTAAAATTCCTTCAGGAACTCTGTGTTTCTTAGTGGCACTTCTACTTAAGAAGCAAAAACTATTTTGAAAATGTTGAGATATTCCAAGTGATACTTTTAGGAATGCAGCATGCGGGTAAGGGAGGTGATTTGCAAAATAATTTTTCCTTCAACATTATAAAATTGTAAATTACATTGCTGGCTTGCACCAAACATGCACATCACAGGGGCTCCCATCTGCAGAATTAAACCATCCTACTTTTTCAGTCTGGTTGAGTAACAGAGACACTTTCCAGAGCTAGTCCAAGCTTTCCAGCCAAAATGCAGCTGCAACAAAATGTACCTTTTTGTCAAAACTGAACAGTACACACAGAGAAAAATGCTCCTGAGAGGAGACCCAGAGTGACTGCAGTTCGGAAATTGAACTGGGATGATGAGAAATCCCATTCCCCTGCCCTACACATTCAATTCACACCACTAGTCCCAGCCCAGATCTCTTACCTCTAGCTGCCAGGAGGTACACTGGGTGTTTCCTCACTACCCGGAGCTTCTCCCCCTGTGGACAGACCTGTCTCCACCTTGCAGCACACCCTGAACACCCCGAACAGAGGAAGCACAAGGCTGACAACTGCAAACCTGGACTATGCGTTGCTTCCCCTGAGATCTGAGTTACTCAGCCAAACCCTTTTATCTCACTCCAGACAATGAAGAAGGTGCAGCCGGACAAACAGAGCTGTATTTTGAAAACAAACATTATTCTGAGAGAGTATTTTTGATGGAAACTTGCTCTGGACACGAAGAATGATTGAAGGGGTTTACAGAAGTGCTCCTGCCAGATTAACAGTATTGCTGGTAGCTGGAGAAGTGTTTGCTAAACAAGGGGAACAACACAAAGAAACCTTCCTGCTCTGTCCCTCTCTGAACTGAGTGAGCACAAGTCCCGCTGGGCTTCTCCACACAGGTTTTCATCTATTCTGGACAAGCTTTTGTGCCAAAAGCCAAAAAGCAAAATTTGTTGCAGAATGACTTTTCTGTCCTGGTGGTCCTTCCACAGCACCCACCACAGAGGCTCTGCAAAACAGAGGTTTGTCTGCACAGACAGCAAACGTGTGATGACAGAGACTATTTCTAGGTAGACAGAAGGACTCAGTATGTGTGGAATCTGCGCAATCCACATTTTGCACATGCTTTTTAGAGACATAACAAGGGGATTTTGCAGTGCAAAATAAGCACAATTCGATAAAGTGGAGGGTTGGATTTTTTTCTGTAGGTAAAGGCAAACAACTGCACTAGCAGCCAGGAAAAAAAAAGGAACGTCTCATCATCCTGAATGGAAACAGCAGCCGCACAAATACGAGCTGTAACTGTTCTGCCCTTATGATCCCTGCCAACAACCTACATCAGACCTCTCAGCACACACACCCATTCCCCTCATACTCCCCTCCTTCTTTTCCATCTCTTTTTCACCGACCTAATCTCTTAGACTGTGCTGGATATGCCACTGCCCCATGCAGCTGGAAAAATGCCTGGCAGTCAGGCAGCTTGACCTCTGCCTCTGCTCCTGGCACTGACTGTGCTGGGACTGGGGAGAGGGCTGAGAGCCCACGGCATCGGAGAGATGGTGTGGGGTCTGGAGAAGTGGCATTTTCACAAGGTTTTTATATAGATGCTGGGGTGACACCCGGAGGGAAGGGGAAGACCAGCATTCTGAGCTACATCTATCTCATCAGCGGCAGTCTGTGTCTCAGTAATTAGAAGTAAATAAATAAGAAACATCCGTGCTCTCTGGCAGCAGGAGAAAATGAGAGCACATGGCAGGGAGGCAGCTGTTCAATTTATTTATCTATTTATATCAGTTCTTCATTCTCTGCCATTCCTCCACAGCTCCTGTATTTTAAGGTGCATTGTTGATAGCTCTGTTTTCCTTTCCCTTCTCCCAGTAACCAACTGTATCTCTCCTTGGCCTTCTTATTCCTCCTGTCTTTAAAAGATGATACTTCCATATACTTTATAATTGTTCCTAGTTACAGCTCATTTTGTGTCTTGGCCTGGATGATGTGGTCTCTACTCACTAATTTTCCTTTTCAATCTTCTTCTTTAGCAAATGTCCCAAAATTCCATTATCTGTATGAATCCTTCTTCTTGAAATTCAGTCACTGAAGAACTGATGAGTCAGTCATTGAAGAGTTGGCCAGGCTGGTCTTTTAAGTTGCCTCTTTCACTGGGATGAAACACATCTCAGCACAATCCATCTTTGGGATTTGATCTTATTCAGGAAGGTTCAATTCTAGACTCTGATTTGTCCACCATGAAAATGGGACAAAGCATTTTTTTTATTTGTGACGGTATCTGGGTTACCTTTAACTTCCACCCTGCTATTGCTGCCTGCTGCTGCTTTTCATTCCGAATTCCATCTTCACTTACATATTCTGGTACTCTTTTGTTTGTTATGATTTCCTTTACCACCTGATATAGCTTGGTAAGCCTTGATAAAGCCATGCTCTCCCACTTCTCCAAGGGAAGCATCTCTTCTTCCCATTCCTTCTGTCTCCAAACCTCCCCAGCTATCCATCCTTACAATTTTTTTTTCTCCCTTTTCCTGTGTGTAAATTCCCCATTGCTTTTGTATACTTAGCTTTAAAACATTCCATATTTTCCCCGCAGCTCTCAAGCTCCTTGTCCCAGCTGGCTTTCCAATGTGTTTGGCTCTCTGCATGGTCCTCTCTGTGCTGGAAATTCCAGCTGTGGGCACTGAGGAGAGGCCACTTTCTGTTATCCGTCCCAGCAGAGAGGATGTAAGAGCACACTTGGTGACACCGTGCACATCCCTGAAATTACTTTTACTGTATGAGGTGAGGCAAGGGCAGAAACTGCAAACATATCACGTTTCCTCTGGAAAATGTGTAGCAGAAAGCTTAAAAAAAGAAAACCACAGCAGAACTTCAGGTGACCTTGAGCTGGCCAAGGCTGTGCTGCCTTCCAAAGCAAGGTCACTACTGCTTGTTTTCAAATGCATCTTTCAGGGTTGTTCTCTATTGCCACTATAAACTCACTTAACTGTTTAGCTCCATCCTGGGCAAGGCTGGGCTGGACAGATGGTTTTATCTTGAACGATGCAAGTGTAGACAGGACATGGCCTGCAGTAACATTGCACCCTCTGGTTTTCAGATGAACAGAAACCATGAAATCCAGAGTTTTCATTCCTGGCATGGTATGCAACCAATTTAACATCCATCTATGCCACAGCCACTGCAGCCAGCTGGACACAGAGCAGCGGAAACAAGCTCCAGGTATAAGGAAAATGCAGTAGTGGCCTGTTCCAGTTTTCTATCCTAAAGTTAAAAAAAAAAAAAAGGCAAAAAAAAGAGAGAGACATTTTTGGGTCTGTGATTGTTATTCAGGCATTTTGCAGTGGGTAAATGTAGCAAATTCAAGTCTCTGCTGCTGTGCCAATGCATCACTTTTGTTTTACAGGACAAGCTGGCATGTTGTTTTCTTTGGAACAGAGCTAACTGCACTGCACAAGGATTTTTGATTTAAGGTTTGTAAATATCCTTATGACTATTTGGCTTCTGAAAGCCTTTGAAGTAACATCCTACGTGTCTTGGCTCCATAAACAGGCCATAAACTGGTAGTACATGGATGCACCCCACTGCTCCTATTACTCAGATCACATGCAATTTATTTAAATAAAAATGATAATGGTGCCAGGTATCTAAGAGAGACGCTTTTCCTTACCTTCAGATTTGGGACTTACCAGTATTTTCAGATGGCTGCTGGTTCAGTTCTGCTTGGAAATGTATTGTCAACATGTAGACATCTGCAAAACATCATCCTTTTTAAGGGGAGAACAAGGAAAAGGGGACAAGCCCAGAACTGGTCCCACTGCTGAGATATGGCAAAATGCATCAAAGGCACCTGAGGACAAAAAAGCTGAACAGAACCTCTCCAGTGGTTTCTTGGAAAGCAACTATTCGTGTTTCTGCAAGAGATAACACATCCCAGAAAACAGAACAGCTTTTGCAGCCTCCTGTTATGTGGTGGGGCAGTTGGTGCTACCACACAGGGGTCACAGCAGAGTTTGCAGGGCAAAGAAAACACAAATACTGTGAGGCCAGAAGTGTCACTGACTCTTTGACTGCACATGAAAATGCAGTCACACCACTCTGATATTTGAGAGGGACCAAGTAACCTACAAATAAACACTGATAAAGAGCATCTTCACTTCTAGAAGCTGGAAAAAAAAGATCACTTCCAACCACATCAGCTAGAGGATTCAAGGAGCAGTACTCATTTATGTAACAAGGATGGAAAAAATTCCTTGCCAACTTTTGCAGCACTTTGTTGCTGTCTCCGTGTATTTCCCTGCACAACAAACATCTAGTGCTTTTGACTGTTTCCTAATTATCAAGCTAATCATTGAAAATGCTGTAACAGATCTGCAGACAGATTAAACTGATTACAGATGAATACAGTGCAATAAAAACGTGGAGACATTTCCCTCTCAAACTGAACTGGCAATCAGCCCAGGCTATTTGGCATCACTTAGGGTGGTGAGGCTCTGGCACAGGTTGCCCAGAGAAGCTGTGGCTGTCCCATCCCTGGAAGTGTCCAAGGCCAGGCTGGACTGAGCTCTGAGCCACCTGGTCTAGTGGAAGGTGTCCCTGCCCATGGCAGGGGGATGGGACCGGATGATCTTTAAGGTCCCCTCCAACCCAGTAAAGAATTCTTTCCTAATACCTAATCTAATCTCCAACTACCTGCTGTGTGACAGGACTGGACCTGCTATGATACTTCAAACAGAAGAAGCTTTTTTTCACAGCTCGAAGGTCAGGACAGACTGTCACAGGGTGTGGTGGGAGTCAACAGGTTCAAGAAAAGGGGTTAGGAAGCTTCATGAAGTGCTGAAAGAGCTCTAACAAAGGTCTCAGTGCTCAGGAAATTTCTAACCTGCTACTTTCTAGGTGCTGGGAGGGCTTTGCATGAGCTGGACACCTGGGACATTTTTCCCAAGGAGACTCCAACCAGGCTGTGACCAGCCCCAGCTGGGAGGGTCCCATCTAGTACAGGAGTGTTTATGGCAAGAATTCGTTATTGTCAGGTAAGGCAGAGCCTTAACAGCACAGGTGAAGGGTGCTGCTGACCAAATCTGGTTATCTCAGCTCTGTATCAGCAGGAACCAGACTCATTTTGCTCAAGGCAATGCCTGTCCTCTGCTTTTCAAGAGAAAGCACTGCTGGCATTCCCCAGAATTGAGTGCTCCTACCACTCTGTTGGCACCAACACAAAAACTGCAGCATGTGCACTGAGGTCTCCTAAGGTAAAAGGTATCCTCAGGTAAAAGCTGAGCCATGCTGGGTCATAAAAATCTTTTCCATAATTCAAAGACATGTAGTATGCAAGACAATGTTCACAGTAACTGCCCAGAACTGCATACAGGGCTGTTCTCAGTTTTGCTTTGACTCTTACTGGCCATGACCTGAACAAGGCATATAACCTGGTATAGAATCACAGAATCAAAGGGAAGGGACCCACAAGGATCATCAAAGTCCAGCTCCTGGCCCTGCAGAGGACACCCCAACAATCCCACCCTGTCCCTGAGAGCACTGTCCAAACGCTCCTTGAGCTCTGTCAGCCTTGGGGCCGAGACCACTGCCCTGGGGAGCCTGTCCAGTGCCCGACCACCCTCTGGGGAAAGAACCTTTTCCCAATATCCAACCTAACCCTGCCCTGACACAGCTTATATTATGTCAAGTAACACTGAAATACATGGCAGCAATTTCGTAAGGCTGAGTATGCAATACCAGGCGCTGTAACCACACATATCGTAAAGTACAAGTAGCATCAAACCTGATCAACTCTGTCATTTCTTTCATTTTAGGAATATGGTCCTGGCCCACAGGAGGATGCTGCTCCCCGGCACATGGCACATCACTGTCACCACATAGCTGATTACCCGTTATTAATCCTGAAACAAACCACAGCCAGGTTGCACAGAGCAGCAGGGTCAGAACAAGGTGAAAGCCACGAACCATCAATCAGTGCCCTGGTTTACGTGGGCAGGGAACCTCTCTGAGTGCCTGTGTGTGTGTGCAACATGGTGTGGGAGAACAGAGCACACAGCTGTGTGTACACTGTGTGTTGCAACAGGGACGTGTCAGGGAAAACAGGGACTGGGGACTCACCAAACACATGAGGTTCTTCTTTCCAAAACTTACAGCTGCAGCATCTTCTGAGGCAGAGCAGTGGAAACTGTCTAATCAGTTTCATGAAGGCTTCTGACACCTTCTCTCAGCAAACTCAGGCAGTGTGGGCTGGATGAGTGGACAGCAAGGTGGATTGGGATCTGGCTGAATGGCAGATCCCAGAGGATCGTAATCAGGGTCTAGTTTGGAGGCCTGTCACTAGTGGTGTCCACCAGGGTTCAGTACTGGGCCCAGTATTGTTTAACTTACTCATCAATGACTCAGATGAAGGGGTCAGTGTCTCCTCAGCAAGTTCACTGACACAAAGCTGGAGGAGTGGCTGATCCCCCAGAGGGCTGTGCAGCCCCTCAGAGGGACCTCGAGAGGCTGGAGAGACAGAGAGAGGCAGAGAGGAACCATCTGAAATTCAGCAAGGGCAAATGCCTGCTCCTGAGGAGGAACAACCCTGGGCACTGGTACAAGCTGGGAGCTGACCTGCTCTGCAGGGAAGGACTTGGGGGTCCTGCTGGATAACAAGTTGTCCATAACCAGCAGTGTGTCCTGGGGGCCAAGGCCAAAGGTATCGTGGGGTGCATTAGGAACAGCATTGCCAGCAAGTCAGGGAGGTGATCCTGGTCCTCTGCTCAGCCCTGGTGAGGCACATCTGCAGTGCTGTGTCCAGTTCTGGGCTCCTCAGGACAGGAGGGACATGGAGCTCTTGGAGCGGGTCCAGCAGAGGCTGCGGAGATGATGAAGGAACTGGAGCATCTCCCTGACAAGGAAAGGCTGAAGAAGCTGGGGCTGTTCAGCCTCGAGAGGAGACACTGAGAGGGGACCTGAACAATGTGTGCCAGTGTCTGCAGGGAGGGGATGAAGGATGGACCAGGATCTGCTCAGGGGTGTCCAGCAATGGAACAAGAGGCAACGAGCAGGAACTGATGCCCGGGAAATTCCACATGAACATGGGGAAGAGCTTCTTTACTGTGCAAGTGACAGATTGCCCAGAGAGGGTGTGGAGTCTCCCTCACCGGGGATATTCCAGAACCATCAGGAGACAATCCCGTTCCACGTGCTCTGGGATGACCCTGCTGGAGCAGGGAGGTGGGACCAGGTGACCCACTGGGGTCCCTTCCAACCTGTCCCATCCTGTGACTCTGTGATCAAGCAGACATCGAACAAGAGAAAAAAACATAAATACCATCTTTTAATTGTGTTAAAGAAACCCAATGATTTTACCATATTTGATAGAAAATTCTCATGCTAACAAATCTTCTAAAATGGCAATAAGGCACATTAGCATTTAAAAATAACAATTGATACAGCTCAGACAGAGACAGTGTAAAGGAGAGCCTACACCACACAGAGGACAGACACCAGAAATGATGGCAGAACACGGATGACTACTGAAAAAATAAAACTGATGCCACCAAATAAGGTGACTTTTTATAGATACTATATGACTTTCCCACATTTTATTCAAATAATACATAAACTTTTTTGTAAACTGGTCAGCTGACCAATGTGATCTGTTCCAGTCCTGAGGTCCTGTTTGGTTAAACTGATTCTCCAACAAAATCCAGGCAAAGTTTGCCATTTGGTTTGTTCGGCAAAGATTACATCACAAATATCTAAAATTATTCTGAATTTAAAATAATTCAAAAAAATCATACCCCAGAATATACCAAGATACTAGAGATGATGGTCAGGGACAGAAGACTGATGACTCCTGTGCTTTTCAGAAAAAGAGACATTTTACCTCTCCTTAACCATGTTTCATTTGCATTTCAAATACATATAAAATTTACTTCTTTAAGTAAAAAAATCAGATATCAAAAACTTGGATCCAAGTTCAGCAAAATGTATTTCCTATCCTTTTGTGGAATATTTGGATCATTTGGGAGCTGGACTAAGAGCTAAGTGCTTTCAGAGCTGGAGAGAGCTGCAATTCAAACATTTTTAGCAGTAAATTTACCTCAATGGAGATTTGATTCTCCATTCAACGCTGAAATATTTTGTGCATTTGCACATTAAAGAATATCAATATGCCTCAGCCTATAGAATCTCTAGAAAACAAAATAGAAAGGTACTAATTACACTATGAACTAAATATATATATATATTAAATATTTGCCATTTTACCTAATGAGAGGCCTCATTTTTAGCATTGCAAGGATCTCAAATGAAAAAGCAAGACAATTATTTCCACTTCAGGCAGAATTTGACTGAAATAGTAAAGATCAGGTTGATTTTCACATGAGCAGCTGATCCTACAAAGGCTTATAAACATGATGACCCAGTGCAAGTAATTCTTGGACTTACCAAGGTCATTCACAGTGCAAAGTCTGCACTAAAGACATGACTCCCTTTGGCTATGCCAGCAGAGAAATGCAAAGCCCTTCTCCTGTGGAGAGTTATATCAATACTGAAGTCTCACAACAGCATCCTACACTGAGACTCAGCAGCACAAACTTAAGCTACACAAAGTACCTTGTATGGCTTGAGCAGCAGAGGAATATTTGCATCACAGCTTCACTGGCTCAGCCATGTCAATGAAAAAAAAAATATTTAAAAATGTAAATCACTTCAAGCATTTAAATCACTTTTCTAAAGCATGTGAAAAAAAAACCACAGCAGAAGATAATGCCCTGAAACAGATTATTTGCCTGAAGAGTTTCACCCTCAGCTAGATCTAGGACCAAGCACAGGCAGAGTTCAGGGCCAACCTCAGCACAAGGCTGTGGGAGGCAGTTGGGTATGGAGCAGCTTAAAACCCCAGTGTGGCAGCCAGGATGTTTTCCTGCCTGCAACACCTCACATCTGCTTTTCAAACCCATTGTCAGTGGATTCGAATGTCTCTTGACAAAAGCCAGCAGGAGTGAACAGAGACCAAAGCGTGGTTGTGGGCTTTTCCCAAGAGAGACACCTTTCCATGGGCACGGAGCACAGTCATGGCCAGCCCTCCCGCCCTGCCTGGGACAGACTGAGATTAAAATCAGACCCAAAAAAAAAAATAATCATAAAACCAGAAATCCCTTACATACGTATCTCAGGACAGGGGCTGAGGAGGAACTGAGCACTGAGGAACCAGGTCCTATGTTATTATTACACTCCCTGTAAGAAAGGCACAGGGCTGCACAACACTGTGTCCCAGCAGCCCCGTAATAAAGACACCACCAGGTTAATTTGTCATTCCTGGACAGCACCAACAGTTACACAAACCCTCTCCCAGTCCCAAACCAGGCTGAGGCTCCAGCATGGGGACATACACAGAAGTGCTCTCCTATCAGCTGCCCACAGCCCCGTTTCTCTCAGTCCCAGCACCCACAGGACTCATGGGGTTTTGGGGTTGTTTTCCTCTCTCTGTTCAGGAGCTTTAGTGTTATCAAAAGATCTGCCATGAAAACTGAGCAGCAGGTCACATGTAACAGCAATATACACAAAAACAATGATTCTTCTATTTACAGTCAACCATATGCAATGTCTTGCAGCAAAACACAGAAAAAAGTACCAAGAACTTGGAGGTGGGTCTTGCAGTGAATTAGGAGCAGGTGGAACTGCAATGGCTCACAAGGAAATCAGGATCACTAAATCACACAAGACTAAGGTTGGCAATGTCATTATGAATCCAAAAATAAGCACCACTGTGATGCCTTTCCCTGTTCTGTGAAGTGGACCTAGAATGGTTTTCATGTCAAAATACACAAGTGAAACATTTATTAGTTCAGCTGCCACGTTAAGAGGAACTGACACTACTATCTATAGCAGCAACACAGGAGATAAAAAGAGCCTGACATTTAGCAGGAGATTGCTAAAGACATTTCTAGGAGTCTTTAGTACAGCTGAGGCTGTGAGTGTTAATTTCCATAATGCCATGCTGTTGTCATTAATGAATGTGCTAATGATCTCTTAATTCTTCATTTAGACTGATAATTGCTGATTAGTACCTTTGGGAATGAAGATAAAATGATTTATACCATCTTCCAGTCTAGCTTGGGGGTCTGAATTTTGCACCTGGGAAGAATATTCCTGTTCTGGACAGATGCATAAACCCCAAACCAACTGTTCTGAGAGTTGCTCTTCCTATAGTTTACATTCAGCTGTGAGGTAGGGAGGAGAGGAGGCACAGGAGAGAAGGCAGTGAGATTTCCCCTTAAAAAATCCGGTACATGTTCTCCACTGTTCTTTTAGAACAGTAGAAGGCAGAAGAGCCCTTTCCAGGACAGAAGCAGGAGTATCACAAAAGCACAACTGGATATTTACAGCTGCTGCAACCATCCCACAGCAGCAAAAGATATATATATATATATGTACACACTCACATATATACATACACATACAGATGTGTGTGTGGATATATACGAAAATCCTTTACAAAACAAATTCTTTAGGGCAAAAGCTTTCAATCAGTGGTCCCCGATTCCTAAAGATGAAATTGGATTACTTTAAATGGTCCACAAACATGTTCAAGCAAAATGTGCTTCTTGCCAGTAGGCTTAAATCAGATTCATGTCACTGCTTATTCTAGGCCTAAAAGGAAAATGGCTGGAATCCACTGTTCTAAGAAATTCCAGCCATAATAAGCTCTAATCTGCAGTTAATTCCAAAGGATTCTATTACACTGAACTCTCTGGCAAATGACATTTCTTTTGGTTCCCTTTTAAACAGGGCAGTGTGCATTAATATAGACTTATTAATACTATGACCTCTGGATGTTATCTTAAATAAGAACATCAGAAGTTTTTCTTTGGGTTGTCTGGCTGTTCTTGCTGTTGCATTTTAGTTCTTGTGTTTTCCTTTATACAATTTGGAGGCTGCATTGCCAGTCATGGCTGTGCAAACAGCACCGAGGCCAAATACAATGTGCTCTAGTTAAACATAAATCACTTCAGTACATCTTTTACCTATAATGCAATTTAATTATTGGGAAGATCAATTCATGGCTGTTTTATTGTGCTTCTATGTAAATAAATACCTGGGAGCTACAAATATCCATTCTGATAGCTGTGGAAAGTATTAACATCGAAATTAACATTGCTATTCCTCCCTTCCTGACACAGGTAGAAATGGATTTGAAAAAAACATCCCTTAATAATAAAGAAAGGTTTTCCCTTTCTCAGCTAGAATTTGGCTACACAAACCTGTGTATGGTCACAGATCAAAAGATTTCCACCTGGGCAGCATGGAAAGAGTACGGGAGAGAGCAAAAGAATCACCCAGAGAAATTTCTGCTTGACTTCTGTCCCACTTGTGGCTGACCTGCCTTGAAGTCTCCTGGCCAGCTGCTCCTTCCTCCTCTCCCTCTCTCCTGCCCAAGGCTGAGGGAAAAAGGGGTGAGAACAAGTAGCTGCAGGTAGGCAGGAAAATTGACAATAACAACATGCTGCAATTTTTCATCAGGGCTTTTTCATCAGATCTCAGTTAAATGCTCCTTTTCAATATGTGCTACAGCCAACCCCCACCTCCCCCAGTATTTCTACAGGCTGCTATGATGTCCTAAAAAAACGTAGCATGTTCAGTTAACATATGAAGGACTCATCTTCCTGCTGTCTCGTCCTTCTCTTGAGGTCCCATCTCCTAGAGTGAAGTGTTACATGACATTCAGCTTTCATAGAAAGAAGAGAATACTTACTGGTCCTTGATCAGAAAAGGAAAAGAAGAAAACAGTCTAAACTCAAAATATATTTCAATTTAGTAAACGTTTCACAATACATATTGTATTTTATGTCTTTTTTGACTCCTGACTTATTATTTTTGAATGACTAAGGATAAGAATATTGTCAGTATACAGCACCCTTCCCTTTTAAAAGCTGTGCAGCACCTGCAGTTCAGACTGTAAAGTCCCCTGGGAGAAAGTACCATCTTCCAAAGATGTGCTGTGTATAGCTGGTACTCAGCAAAAACTCCCAATCTCTCCATTCTGCCTTCATAATTGTATTCTATCACTGTAAGGAAAGAGAACCTCTTCCTACCCAGTGTTTGGATTTCAGCATGAAGAACAGGCACTCTTCACTGTTCTGAATAATTTAAAATCCAAGTAAAAAGTTCTGTTTACACTGACCTGGTGAAACAAAGTTCAGCAAAGAATTTTCTTGGTTCCTTTTTCAGTGACTGTATTTCTTGGTCTGTGCATCCCCCTTGCATAAAGTCCATGGCAGAGCACATGCAAAAGGGTCTACAGTCAATAAAACCTGCATTCACACCCGAAGTCTGTGTGACATGAACACATTTGGACAGATGTTGGATAATCTATTTGGCCCTTTCCATTTTGGTGCCTGTGATTCTGTTTGCCTGCCATATAAAACCGCCTTATATAAGGGACTGTTTTCTGTTGAAACTCAAGAACTAGATATTTTCCATATCTAATGTCCACAATTCTAAAGAGCTCCTAAATATTAGGAAAACAACCGACCGACCATAAGGATGAACCAGATTTCTCAGCAGTCACCTCTGAATAAAAATCATTAAAATCAAACTAGAGAGGTAACATTTCCATAGGCACAGGCACATAAAGGCCTGGAAAAACAAGATAACCATGCCCTCGTGGCCTGGCTGCATTAGGAGACAGTGCCAAAGCCTCTGGAGGTGACAGGTGGTTGGTTAGAAGCTATTCATGAAGACCTTTTCATGTGTGTTTAGATTTGATTTATCTACCTGTATCAAATTCAGGAAGGTTAAAAAAGCAAACACTGCACAGTAAAGACCAGAGCAAACAGTCCCTGTCAGCCATTCCTTAGCAAACATAATGGTGTGGAGATGGAAAATCAATGCCAGAAGGAGGGACGATGAATCCTGCCCCATCCACAGAGACAGGGTTGCAAGAAAGACTTCAATGCTGATGATCAAAATTTAGAGGGGAACTGAGACACTGAAAGTTCAAGAGAGAAGAGAAATGAGATGAACAACCATATGAAAACTCTTAGAGTCACAGATTAGCCATAACCAAGTTAAGAACTGCCTTCATTCAGTACCGCCTATTGAATCACTGCACCCGGCAGGCAAATTTAAAGCATCCAAGCAGACTGCACAGTAACCAGTGTGCTAAGAACCACCCTGCCCTTTTTATCTGAGTGCACATATATTGATTGCATAGATATAGACACCCACAGACATTTTTTCCCAGGCTTTGTTCCAGCTTGCTGTCTCACCGCAGCTAGTCCTTAGAAGCACTGGTCTCACTGTGCCCCTGGGTGCCCAATGCAAAGTCCACAGCCTGGTGCACGCTGTGGAAGAGAAGGTGGTCCTCCCCCTCTTTAAAGAATTCTCCTCGGATCAGGGAACTCCTCACTGAAGGATTGCACTGGGCCAGGAGCACATGGACACCTATCTCCCTGTAGTCCTTGCAGACCTCCTTGAGCGTGCGTATTCCTGCCGTGTCCAAGAACTGCACTGCACAACAGTCAATCACTATGGTGTGAAACCCCAGAGGTTCGGACACAAAATCCATGGAGATGCTGGTCTGGTTGTCACCAGAACCCATCTCTTTCTCTCTAAGCATTCTTTTTGCTGCCTTTTTCTTTGCTGCCTTCACCCAGACTGGGTTGACCCCGGTTTGCTTGTACAGGGTGGATTTGAAACACTCTTTGTTGATGTAGTAGAGCGGGGCTTCAAAACGGAACACCACGATCCCTGGCTTGGTTTGCAGGTTCTTGTAAGCAGACAGGGATTCGTAGGTCTCGGACTCTGCCACCCAGCCAAGCAGAGGTGCCTCCGGCCTCTGCGTTCGGAAGATGACACAGAGCATGGAGAAGCAAACACCAACCAGAAGACCAATCTCGGTGCTGATGAGTGCTGTGGCTGCCATGGTAACTCCCCAGATCACTGTGTCCACTCTGCTCAAGTGCCACATTTTTGGCAGGTCCAGGAACTTCCGCAGGGCTCCTCTGAGGTTTACGATGGTTATGACAGCAAGGACACATTTCTGAAGGGAATAAAATAAAGGTGCAATCACAAGGAGGACTAACAGGATTACCAAACTGGTCACCATGCCAGAGACTTGTGTCCTACAGCCTGTGGACTCCTTGACAAGAGTCTTGGCAAGAGCTGCGCTGGTTGTGAAGCAATGGAAGAAGGAGGGAATGATGTTGCAGAAGCCAATGGCATACATTTCCTGGTTGGCCCTCACAGAGTAACCGTGCTTCTTGGCAAACATCTCCGAGAGGGAGACCGTGATGGCAAAGCCAATGATAGCGATGGCAACAGCATCCAAAGCCACACTGGGAATGAGGTTCCAGTCTGGAGGGCGGGGTGGCAGAAACCCGGTTGGGATGTGCCCAGAAATGCTCGAGCCATAAGTCTCTTTCAGCTTCCCAAAGTGAGATGCCAGAGTAGCTGCCACAACCACAAAAAGTTCAACTGGTATTGGAGCCTTGAGCTTGGATTTAAAACGTTCGTTAAGCTCTTTGGCTGGGATAAGCACAAGAAAGCACAAGAAGCTGGTGATGAGATCACAGATGTTTGTCTTGTGTATGTTTTTGAAGATGTTTATCCAGGTGACTACGAGAGAGCCGATGCCTCCGCTCCGTGGAATGTCCAGGCCCAGGAGATATTTGACTTGTGAGGTTAGGACGGTGATGGAGGCGCCTGTGACAAATCCACTCAGCAATGAATCGGAGAGGTACACTGAGACAAAGCCCACTTGAAAGAGACCCATGGCCACCTGGAAGGAATCGATCACACACAACAGGTTAGGACACAAATCTCGTGGATTTTGTCAGTGTGGGGTTCTGGAGGGAGCTGCAATAAAACAAACCTACTGTGAACGGCCCTGGAGGACAAGGCATGGTCTGAGCATGGAGCAAAGAGTCTCCAGCAATTGAAGCAGGCTTTTTTTGGGGGGGGGGGTGTCTTCATACTCTGAACCTGTGTTTATTGTTTGCTCATGGGTCCAGCTGTAACTGCTAGTAATCTTGGTGGGGGAAAAAGAAAGCCTGGCAAAAACACCCACGCTTGAAATACTGACTGGTTTTTCCATTTCTCTCTCAGTTCTTGTAATCTCTGTGAACTTTGCGGGGATCTAACACTTTTCTAGTGGCCTTTGTCTCTCTTACATTGGAGTTCACAGCCTGCAATAAAACCACAGCTTATGGTGTAACAGTTGTCCTTTGCACTGCATCATATTTAGTGCATCTGACTCAGTATATGAGCTGCAAACTCTTGTGATGCAGATCATATAAACAGAGATAATTTTTTAGGTGTCTCGCCATTAATTTTTATTAACGCTATTTGAACGGACAAATGTCTTTCACTGGAATGTCTGGTTTTAAGGATACCTGCTCTACACATGCCTCTTCTCACCTGGTAAATGTCCCTTCCTCCCCATCAAACTTCATGCCAAAGGGAGAAAGAAGCTTCTCACAGCAACTTGGCAGAAACACTTTAATTCCCTGTGCTGGCCAACGGGGTTGTCTACACTGTTATCTCAAGACTGCAGGCCAGAACTTACAGGTATTAAATTTTCAGAGGTGTCGATTTGATATATCCCCTTAGGTAGTTAAGGCAAAAAATAAAGAAGGCTGGAATCATGGCTGGGAACTCCATGAGAACCATAAAGTACTCCTGAAGAGAAGGCAGGACCTGGACTGACAGGAAATCAGCTCAGAGCCAAGCCCTAAAAAAACCCAAAAACCCAACTCCCTTACAGACTTGGTAATTAAATTAATTCAAGGTTTTTCTAAGTGTTAAACACTAACAATAATTGGCATAACCTAATTATGCTGTAGGCAACTGGTGTGAGAAGACTTGGGTTTTATGACTTGATTGTAAGGTTTCTGCTACAAAGAACATGTGACTTCGGTCAGAGCTTCAAAAAAAAATTTGAGGGTGTGAAGACCTATTGGTTGGCCTGCAGAGAGACAGCAAGTGGAATATGCCTGACATTCAGAGGGACTGAAGATAAAGTAATCTAACTTCTTCATATAAAGAAACCTAATTGTACTTACACTTGCAAAGAATATTAAGTGCAAGTCACAACTCCAAAACTTCATCCACGTGATGAAAAACAATAATTAGCGCAGATCAGGAGGCCCAGAATATTTCTGAAATTGCTCAACTTGAACTTATAGTACAAGAAAAAGTTCCAGGTTGAGTCTAAAGCCAGTGTTTTAGAGTATCACAGGTATGTTTCTTTTCCCCTCCCATACAGTTTAATTAGCTATCACCCTGGACATTTAAGAACAAATGAATGTGAACTCACAAACTCAAATACCACAGCTCTGCAGTACCATTAAAACTAATCCCATTCTGGTTAATGGATGACACGCTAAAACAAAGATACCTGCTTTAATTTCAGCAAGCAGTGAATTCTAGGAAGTAAGTAGAGATGGACTGGTAAAATATTGTTAATATATTTTTATATGGTAATAATTTAAAGTTTCATTTCATATTCATTGTATCCCCTCAGTAGTGTCCTTTCCATACAATGGCATTGGTTTGGCTTTAACTGGGCAAACAGTAGAGTTTTACAAGCACAGTGATAAATAAACTGGAGATCCAATTTTGGTTTTTTGTTAAAAGGTAAATGATTGAAATCTGGAATTAAGATCTGATGCACCACATTTTGGCCCAGTGAAATGGGGGAGATACACTATAAGCTAGAAAAAAAAATAAACAGAACTTCAGGCCACAGCAAGGGGGTGTGCAGACTGTGAGAGAAGTAGGTGGTGTGTGCAGGTCCCTGCAGTCCACAATAGAGAAGGAATGAAAGCACAAAATGCCATTATAAAATGGAAAGCACCCAGAGGAGTTTTCTGCACCACAGTGACTCCAGCCCTCCCCACATCCACTGCCCTGAGACACAGATTGAGGACACGTGCAAACCCAGCAGGGTGTTCACGGGGACAACCACCTAAAGAAGAATTATAACTATTTCCATGTCACACCTGTTTGTCCACTCCTCTTACCTGATAAACTCCAGACAAGAAGGTCACGGTGGCTGCCACTGTAATGGCATAGCAGCCTCTGTCACAGAGCAGCTCCTGCCCTGTGCCATTCGCTGGTGAAAGGGTGGTGTTCACATGTGCTGCTGCACCTGGGGGGATGCTGAGCACAGCTGGTTCCAAGTCATAGCCAGCTCTCTCCATTTCACGATCCACCACTTGTCCCATCATCAGGCAAGTCACACCGAAGATGCTAACCGAGATGTGGCGGGAGGTTCCAAATATGCAATAAATAAGGCTCGCAAAAAAGGAAGTATAGAGGCCATAAATAGGCTCCACTCCAGCCAAGAGGGAGTAGGCAATTGACTGTGGGACTAGTAAGACCCCCACAATCACCCCAGACATTAAATCTCCCAGGAGATCCTCCCTTAGTTTGTATTTAGGAAGCCACCGTAAGATGGGAAAGAAACCAAAAACACAGTCTTTAACTTTGCTTGGAGTGCAGCTGCAGGTTTTCTTTACTTGCTTAACCACCAGAGCCTTCATGCTCCTCTTCTTCTCTCGGGGTTCCAAGAACATGCCATGATGGAAACTGCATCTGGCATCATCTCCTTCCAGCCCCTCGGTCACTGCACGGACGTTGTTGGTTTCTGTCACTGCTGCCATCGCAAGGACTTACTAAAAACACAAAGAAGGATCACCTGCATTAAACCATAAATGAATGTACTCTGTGAGACTTTCTTAGAGAGTGAACACAGTATTTATGGAAAGTAAGGGCTGCAAGTGTTAGTTCAGCAGAGAGAAAGCAATTTGGGAAAGAGCCTCCCCATCATATCCCTGTTAATCAAGGAATGACCTTTCCTAGGAGGGAAGCTGATATCCCATAGAATACACCTGCTACTGGCAATGTTGTGAAATGGGAAGGAATGCAGCAGCACTGCTCCTCTGGGAGTCTTCCTTGAGAAAACCTCTATCTGCAGCCTGTTTCACGACACAGACACAGGGGTTTATTGTCGTCCAACAGAAATTTCAATACAGTTGCTGAAAATTAACTAAAAATGGTACATTTCTAGCCATGTACAGCTTGGTCTAAATCTCTTGTGGGTTATTTTTTTTTAATGCAGTGATTGCACCTGGCAAATACTGTAAAGACTTGTTACCTAGGAAGTGGCATTATTTAAGCCAGTGACACACCAGGAAAAGAAAGTGCTCTTCACGCTTTTTAAAAGCAGGTTTTTCAAGTAAATTACAACTGACTAAAACAATACACACCAGTGGAAAACATATTAACGGGCACAATGAAAGGTAAGTGGAACACTACCACTAAGAACTCGTGCTCTGTCCAAGCTGCCCACAAACTGTAAAACAGGGTGATTATACCAAAGCACATTTCATAGTGGAAACATATTGCCTGACTGTGAAGGAGCACAATCCTGATGAGACAAGCCACAGTGAAAGTTGACAGCAACAAGTGACTGTCAGAATTTATACAGCACTCCCATTTCCAGAAAACATCCAGAATCCCCCAGAAATGCTCAAAATGACCCAATGATCACGCCTGGAGGAGACCCCACTCCTACCTTTCAGGTATCTAATCTCACCCACCTTTACAGGACTACAGAGTGTGCTCAGGGATAATTTACAAAACTCACAAAACTGCCCCCAGATACTACACAGTGAGAATGAAGTATTACAAAAGCCTGTGTCTCCTCTACTCTGCTTAAGCACATTCTAGAGTTGTGTTTGCTCCTGAAGTTTTATTCATTTTACAAGCACAGAGTTAGAAATGAAAAGCTTTTCACCCACTCGAAGCTCAGCAAATCAATACTGTAAAAGCTGTGTGTGGGGGGGGGAATCACCTCACACTACTTTTTACATGTAGCAAATTATTTGGATGAGTTTGATTTCCAGATTTTAGTGATGAAAATCCTCCTGATTCCACTCTCCCTCATGAAGGACTTGTAGACAGCTCTTTTAAACCTGGGATTTTCCAGTGTGCCAGGGAACTCCAACACGAAACCCGGACAGCTCAGATTAGTCCTGCTGTAAAATATTTGCATGGTAGATGATGCCTGGGTTTTGGTTGTGTCCAGACAGCAGAAAAATGTTCTAAGTAAAAATCTCTTTGGCTACGAACCTCTGAGCATATACTGGGCCTTTGTGTTGACTTGCATGACAGCTTTCTCTACGTGGCATGAAAAGGGCCTTTCATGACACAGTCCCTGCCTCTCCCCGTGTCAGGATACAAGGAAATGACACAATTTCTAAACCCCCTTTTCACCCTCTTCTGCCTCAAAGTGTTGTTCTGTATTATTTTTGTAACTGTTAGCCCAAACTTGCCTAAGAAAACTGGATTTTCTTCCTAAACATGAAAAAAAAATATAGAAAAACCCTCTGGTTTAACGGACAGGACACTGAAGCATATTCTGTATATTTAGATGGGAAAAGGAGCCACTGTGTTTTTTATTTTGAAAGCTGCTATTAATGTACAACTTCAAATGCCTAGAATTCACTTTTATCAGTTTTTTTCGGCTTGAGTAAGGTCTTCAGGGTGTGTCTGTTTGCCACAAACTTTACTTAAGATAAAAAGAAAAAGACTACAACACAGAACTGAGGGAATTTCCAGTATCTCTCTGTTATAAGTGACTAAGATATGGGGAGGTTCTGCAGCTCTGATGACTTTTACAGACTCTTTCTGGAGCCTATCTAGGCCTTTCTTTCTGATCCCATGACATAGCAGAGGTGAACCACCACCTGCCTGGCATCTGTCTTTGGGGGAACACAACCTGCAGCACAGCTTGGACTTCATTCCTCTGTCACAGATCACAGTCACTCGACAGTAAGGGAAAAATGGATTGTGAAGCTCATTCACCTACTGAAATAATGCACTACAAGCCTAAAATGAAGATGAGAGCATTTAAGAGTAGAAACTAAATCAAGGGTCAATCAAAAGTATCCCTTCTATTACACTCCTCTCACTTTTCCAGATTATTTTTCAACATTTCACGTGCATGAGTTGACATTGTATGTGATCACTACCCACTCTCATGTACCTGCTTTGCTAGACATGAGAAATTACAAACAAATGTATAAACATATGATGTAAAGAGACATGAACAATTCCTGAAGAGCTGTAAAGGAGAAGCAGGTGAATCAGAAATCCATGAACTGAACCAGAGCTGGGCTATTACCTCCGGGTCCTTGGAAAATCTCCACCTAAGAGTATAAAAGGAGAACACATCACGACATTTTGAAAAGTAAATCTTTGACCTTCCTTTTGTTGGACAACAGCCTTTTTCAAATAATGTCTTCACTCTTGTGGAGCAACAAGGAAATTCAATATAGCCATGATAAGCACTGGAACAGCTCTGTATGCACCTTGGAATTTGACAAAATACTTAACATCCTCCAACAAAACATTCAAGCCACGAACATTTACTTGAACAAAAGACTTAAAATAATGAGAATATCAAAAAAAGGCATACCATGTTTAAGCAATACATTTGGGAGCAGAACTACCTTACTTTTGGCACAATAACCACCAGCCGTTCAATCACGTGGGAAAACCAGTAAAGCCGGACAATAAAGCCTCGCTTGTGTGAAATACAAAATCTCCTCCTACTTCAGATGTCGGTTCTCCTGAGCAGCAGCAGCAGCGAAGCTGCTCACCAGCCTCTCCGGGGAAGATCCCACGGAATCGGCAGCCCCGTGGCAGCCAGCCTTTCCAGGAAGGTCATCTCACCTCCGAGAGCAGCTGTCGAGTGTGCTGGCTGCTCTGCCCTGCCCTGTGTGAAGCAGATCCCTCCTGCAGACCAGCCGCAGCCTCACACAGTGCTCCGGCAGGTTCCATCAGAACTGGATGCCTTACGGAGAGTTTGCTAAGAAGTACCTCCACCAAGTTAGGGCCCTCCTCCCGCCCTTACTGTTGGCCAGCAAAGGTGAAGCACTGAAGAGCTGCTGGGCTGGGCGGTGGAAGAGCTGCCCAAAAGTATTTCCTCGGGCAGTGGCGGCCAGCTCAGCTGCCCACCACGGCCCGAGCCCAGCTCCGTCCGCAGGGCAGCAGGGAGAGAGCCCGCCACGGCTCCCGATGGAAACCCACGCGCTGGGATCGTGCTGGAAAACGGCGTGCTTAGAAGAACGCTGTTTGCTGAGCTGGTTGAGGGTTTTTTATGCTAAAAAAAAAAAAAAAATCTGCAAGAAAAAGAAAGACACCAACAAGAACCCCACAGGGTGTTTACACTCCTGAAATTGCGGGGTTTTGCTGAGAGCTCGTGTGTCGCTTTGGGAGCCAACCAAGCAGCAATTCAGGTTGCCGGGAGGGCGAAAGGGAAGTGAGTTACAGCGGCGTTTTAGCTTGTAAAGCAACATTCACTTTCACCCGCAGGGTCGCGAAGACAACACTCAGTTTCACCCTCAGGGTCCCACAGCCTTCACACCCATCCCCTCCGCTGCCGCCTCGGCAGGAGCTCTCCCTGTGGACCCGCTTCCATCTGCCGCTTTCCTGCTCTCACCCTGCGGGGCCGCTCCAAAGGGGGGCTGTGAGCAGGAGCCGAGCACGGTCCGCACCCGGACGCCGCTGCCGCCCCGACCCCCAGCCCGGCCCGGGCCGCCTCCCCTCCCTCTCCACTCACCGGCGGCTCCTGCAGCCCTCGGGCGGGTGGGACAGACGGACAGACGGGCGGACCGACGGGCGGACCGAGCGCGGCAGCTCCGGCGGCACCGCCCGCCAGGGGCCGGGAGCGGCGGGCAGGGGGGACGGGCAGGGCCGCGCCCCTCGGCCCGCCCGCCCCGCTCCGCTTCCTAATGGGTTCCACGTGTGGTGCGGGTCGGGGGGGCCCGCGGGGTGGCTGGTGCGGAGGGTGGCTCCCTGGTTCTGTTCCTGTTCCTGTGGCCGGGGAAAAAACCCGCCCTGCAGCGAGGAACGAGCCGGAGAGACCCGCTCTGTTGTTGAGGGACCCACGTTTCGGGCAGGGAAGTCCCACTCAGGCTCCTAAGTTGAAAGATTGATCAGGGTTGGTAGCCCGAGGTAAAAGTGACCGTAAACTTTCCGCAGATAGGGAAACTGCAGCAGTTTCTGACAGAGGAAAGGGCCTCTTTTTCCTCCGAGGTACCACTAGGATTCGTAAAAAGCCTTTTAAAACCTCTCCGTGATGTTTGTTTTGGTGTGCGTGTGTGTGTGTGGGAGGTACTTCCAGCTGGGAAGGACGGAGGATCCCTGACAGTGCCGGTACCAAAAACACCAGGTTTTTGTTCGGTACTCAGTTTTTATTTCTAGGCTGGAGGTCAAGGCTGGGGGGGCCATGCCCAGCCTCGTCTGCCTTTCCTTCACAAAAAACCAGACATTTGATCTGAAATCAAACATTGCCCAATATTTGCATTCCAGGTGGAACCTTGAGCTGTCAAAACACCCATCAATACACAGTTGGAGAAAGCAAGCCCAGCTTCAAGCCTGCAGAATCCATGTTCATGTCTTTCAGAGTTAGGCAAATGCTATCAATCTTCCTGTAGAACTACTGAATATTTCCATAGGAAACATTTACCCTCTCCATTAGGGTCTAACTAGATGTCATAGTAACTAGAACAGGCAAGCTAAAAAGGAAATAAAATAGCTCCCTCCCTCTCCCTTGACTGTCAAAAGAATCAGTGACTTTGACTTCCCAATCCCCTTAGGGACTTCCACAGGAGTTTTAATTGAGTTTGAAGTATATGGTGACTCCAAGACAACCAGAGTGAATCCATGGAAAGATTGATATCTATGACAGAAGCATTAAAGAGGAGCCTTTTGTGTAGGGATGCTGCTGAATCCTAGCAAGAAATTACAAACCCAAGCAACAGGCATGACAGCATTTTCATTCTTGTTCTAGAGCTATAGGCTGTGGAACAACTTGGATCATGAAATACATCATGTCTTCGTGGACAAAACAGGGAAATAATATCTTCTTGGAACATGATATTAAAAAAAAATCCTAAGCATTATTTTTTTCCTGAACCACTGATATCATTAAGGCTTTTTTTCTCTTTACTTTTATACTGAGTTTCTAAAACAATGAGGGAAAAAAATCCAAGCAAATATTTAAGATAATTAAATCATTTAACTTCCATCTGCTTTCCTTTTCTCAAGATATATTAAGCTTTATGGTTAATATTTGTATGCTAAGGGAATTTTGGCCTTGGAGAAATGTGCCCCTGGGCTCCTCACACTCCAGAATCTCCTGCCAGGGATCGGTGAGCTGGGGATTGCTGGCACACAAACACCAGCACATGCCATCCCACTCAGTCTGCCTGGCAAACCCACTGCCTCCGGCTGTCCAGATTTCTCCATCATCTTTATAAACACCAAATCTCCAGAGACCAGTTTCTCAGACTGCAAAATAATCTTGGAAAACGCTCTGTTTTGTTCCCTTGAGTACACACTGCTGGGCAGCCCAGGGAAGCCCTCCCACCTTGATTTTTGCCCAGCAGCTCTTGTACAGCCCCACTGTGCCCTGGTCTCACCCAGCAAATTTTTCCATGGGCTGCATGTGATGGTGTTATCACCCCTCTCTTCTCTGACAAGAAACCCTACGTGCAGTGGCTCTCCCTGGTTCTTCTCAGTCTTTTCCAGGCTTCCAGCTCTGCTTTATGGCTCAGTAGATAAGGACACCCTCTGGTTTCCCCCAGCTGGTTTATGCCACCTGGCCCCCAGCCTTGCACAGGGAGCCTTCTGCTTTCAGTCACATCCTCCTGGTACCTCCCTGCCCAGTGCCCTGGTCCTGCTGGGTGCACCTCCACGGGAGGGCTGTGGTGGAAGTGCCTAAAAACACGGTATTTTATCTCCTTGCCCTTCCTTCCCTGTGCAACTCACAGTCCACTGAGATTTGGGCCTGCATTTGCGTTATGTTGCGTTAAGTTTGGAGATGGAGAAGATGGGAACTGCCTCGTTCCCGTCTGTGAAATCCATCTGTGTGTCAAAGCTGGGACAAACCTTCCTCCCTCTCCAGGCATCTGGTCACCCAGACCTGCTGGGCTGAGAAGGCCCCAGTGTCAGACATACAGACGCCTAGCTGTGGCAGGTCTGCCTTATTTAGAAAGCCCATCAGACCTAGTAACAGAAAGAGGCCTATCCAAGTGTTTGAAATGCATTTAATTTAATTCAGTCGCATCATTCCGTGCTTGGCAAAACCAAAAAAGAAGAGCCATAAAATCAGCTACTTCACTCACCTCCCCTCTTAAGGCTTCTATCAAGGATGAGACAAATGCCAAGTAAAAATGAAGTAGGTAGAGGGAAGGGGGCATAATAAAAAATGAAAGAAGCAATGAATCAGGGTTCTTAGGTAGTCAAAATACTTAAACCATAAAGATATCAAAAAAGAAGTAAGCTCTGTCCATATCTCAGGACTATGCATGACACAATTATATTGCTATCAAGAAATAGTGTTCAGCACAAATATCTATGCAGAACTGCTACACTCTCAGTGTGTGTCATGGTCTTCTAGAGTCAAAAACTAATTAGGTAATAAAATTTTCAGTGTTGTGTGTTAAAAAGCTTAGTTAATTGCTGGACGCCAGTGTTGTCTTACATTGCTTTCATCTAGACTTTCACCTCTTTGTTTCCTCAAGGCTGATGCATGGAGTATTAAAAGTACAAATCTCAAATTCCGAAGTCTCTTTGCAAACAGGCAAATATGTGGGGGAATTAAACTGCACCATCAGCTAAGTATCTAACTCAGAAATTCTACCTTTCTAGATATTAATTTTCATCCAAAAGCTTTGTGAGCCTGCCGCGGTATTAAAACTTATTTTTTTCCAGTCTACTTGAAATCCTTTGCTTTTGTCATCTAGTAGGGATTATAAAGTTCTTATCTCCTGGATCGCATGAATTTTGCCTACAACAGTCACCTTTTGTTGCTCTGTTTTGGCAAGTGTTCACATCAGCCCCAAACTGAGTCTCCTAAGTCTCACAGTGAAGAGCTACCTGCACTTTTCCCTCCAAATTAGTTGCTTGGCAAGTTTCATCCAGACAATTAATGTCTTTGTTTTGGTCACCAAGTCCCGTAGGCTCTGGGTGTAAGTTAAGCCAAGTACTTCAATCTTAGTGCTGTACTATATTACCTGTGATGGGTGTGCCAAAGGCAGCGTCACACCTGTCTAATGAGAGCTGCCCAGCTCTTCCCGAAAGCACAGATGGCCTTTGCCCAGCCTGCTGCAGACAGACTTCCTTCTCAAACTGCTCCCAACCCCTCTGAAAGCATCCTATGAATGTGACTCCACTTGTGAGAACTGGATGGTTCAGGTTTCTGGGAGGACCCTTCTCTAAACAGGTCACAGACACTTCTGCCAGGGGCTCAGAAATTCAGGGAGCTGATGGCTGGCATCAGGGGAAAGGTGAACTCAGTACCTCATCCTTTCCCTGGGGAAAGTAAATACCATCACAGTATTAAAAAAATGTGAATTACTTGCAGGCAAAGGGGTAGCTATATACCCAGAGGGCAGCTGCCTGAAGTGCAGGAACTGCTCAGCACTCTGCTGCCAGTTCCCCTTTCCTTCTGCTAGTGATGGGAAGAGTGGACTCCAATTCTCCCACTATAGCCTATGGCTGGAGATACAGAAACATATGTTTGTAATGCCAGTTTTGCTGAGGAAATGCTCAGCTGATATTTCAGAAGGGGTTACAGAGGTGCTGATGTTTCCTAAGTGTAGTTGATGTAGGGTGCTCAGTGAGATGGTGGGGAGGGAGTAACTTAAAATGCAATGTTTGAGTCAGTCTCACTCTCTGTAGCGATTTGCAGCAGTGCAGTAACTTGGTCTGCAGCAGCAGCACTGAACTGCATTGGCTGGTCACAGCTCCTTCATCTGGGGTGACAGCCAGAGAGAAGCCCAGGTAATAAAAGTGCTGAAGGACAGGCTCATTTCTTTTGCCTCATTTCAGTGGTTGAATGCAGCTGTCCTTCATGTCTTGCTGCCTTCAAGCAGTAAGGAATATCTGCAAAGTCACCTTGAGCTACTGCTGAGCTCCCAAAATTTGGCCAGGCACTTTCTGTTATGCTGACAGTTGATGTGTGCAGCAGACCAAGGACTGAGGATACATTACAGCTTGGCCAGTCCATCTAAGTCATGAAGGGAGATGTTACTCCAAATCTGAGATGCAGTTTGCTGCATTTAGTTTTAATCCCTGCATATTCCATGATCTGTACCCACTGAGATGTGGCCAGTAAAGCATCTCTGTGTGCTACTAACTGTGGTGGTTACCATGGCCCTTTGAACACTCTGTGGAAGCATTAAAATGTTGCCTCGAGGTTGATCCATACAAAGATAAGACACTGCTACAAAGACACTTGTGTTGAATGGGATAATCCAAATCCCTAGCATGGTCCTGAACAGCTTTCTACTGCAGCCACCTACAAACAACGCTCTCAAGAACTAATTCTTGGTAATGGTATGAAATCACACAGCCTTGCATATCTGCACCATTTATTTGGTTATCCAGCCACCTAATGACAACAGAATCACCACAAACAATAGTGCACAAACATAATGAGAGCCACGAGGTGATACAGCCCACAGTTTGGAAAACAACAGCAGTCAGAGATTTTCTTACATTCATGTTAATTCTTAGCACTTCATTTTTAAATTTGCATCTGCTACAGAATTGATTTGAATGGAAGGGATGCAGGGAAGGTCAAGACACTTGGCAGATTCTCATTATTAAAGGTAATTTTTAACAATATTAAACTTTTCCTTTCCATCTCAGTTCTGACATTTGTTCTTCATCTCTCTTTTTCTTCTGGTAATACGTGAACCAAGAAGTTTTATATCTGTCACATGCTAGTCCTTTACTTTGGTTTGTCCTGTAGGAATACACAAGATGGAAAAGTTGCAGTTACTGTAATAATAGTCGTATTTTGTTGCTATGTTAAAAACATACTTGACAAATTGCTGCCAAATAGAGCTTCACATTGCCTCAGAAAACAATATTTCTTTTCCCTTCCATTTTGAGTAGCTTTCTCATTCCATATGGAGCACAGCCATTGGTATGTCTGTAGAAGACTGAGCTCACAAGACAAATAAATGGACATGTACACTGATTCAAAGATATACCTCCAGATTTGCTCCAAAAATTAAAAAGTGGTGAAGAAAGTAGGATTTTCTTTTGAATTTATGGATTAAGAAAAACTTGTTTGCGAACTGCAGTTTCAGCAACAAAAAAATTAAAACCATCTTTTGTATGACTTCTAAATAACATTTATTCAAAAAAGCTTGTGGAAAAGATGCACCACTGTGCCCAGCAGAAATATATTTGAGCATTGGACTAGTGCTATCTTAAGAGAAATAGTGTTCACACATTTCATATCTCCTGCAGCATTTGGTCTGGGAATCCCTTCAGGCACTGGGTTTGCTCCAGTTTCTGCTCAGTTGGTGGAAACCCCTCTGTGATCTTTGCTTGGAACAGGCTCAGACTTTAGTGAGTGCTGAAGCAAATCCAGTGTCTCCCTCAGGCTGAGGATAAATGATTTCTCTGGTGAGTTCCCAGAGATTTCTGCCCAGTGCAGGTTTTGAGAGCTGTGCCCTGAGGCTGCACGTCTGCTGGTTCACCTCTGGCAAGGAGAGGAAATGTATACAAAAAAATGCCGTTCACATTTTTAGGTGAGAGATTTTCTCTGCGAGACTCACAGTGCCAAGCCAGAGTCCTGAGGAATAAACAGTATTTCTTAACACTTAGGAATTTGAAGAGGTACCAATAGCTGAGGCCCCACTGTAAAGAAACGGTGTTGAATGTTAGTGCCTCATGAAACACAAATCACATCTTGTTAACAGCGAAATAAGAGATGTGAATGGACCTGACCCTCCTCTTTTGAGAGGAAGGACAGCCTTCCAGACTCTGCTGGGCTCTCCTTGAAACTGAAGCAGAGAAGCACAGGACATAGGGTCCTTAAATAAAAAACTGCTGGAGAAATTTGTCAGCAACATTTTTTAAGTAAGGAAAAGGATTTACCTGTTCCACTTAATTTGGTTGGTGATTACACCTAAAAAAAAAAAAAAAGAAAAAAAAAGATGGAGAAGAATGGTTAACAAAGCTAGCAACAAATTCAAGTTTAGGGCTTGGTACTGTATCCCTGGATCTCATGGTCAGAGATCAACTAGGTGGGGATAGGGGTGGGCAAATGAAAGCATGGTTGAGCACCCAAAGACATGGGAAGTTGGTGGGAGCAGGAAACCACATCAGACAGAGGAGAAACTGGCCTTGCACTGCTTAGGAACAGACTTCTTCCTCATTATCCACAGAAAAAGTCTTTCTGCCCCCTTTCCCCTCACCTCTCCCAACACTCCCAAGATCCCACACGAACGCACATCAGCCCCTCAAGGACATGTGCAAGCCCTGGTTAAAGCAGATGCTGGTCAGTGGCCATCAGCCAGGCCTACTGGGTCCCATGGATTGCTCTTTTCCAGTGGGTCAGCGGCTCAAGGCCGGTGGGTCAGGGCAGCTCACCTTGCAGTTTGCGCAGGACACAGTCCAGGTCCCTCGTGAAGTACCAGGTCAAGTTTTGGTAGCAGCCAATCCTGGTGCGATCCACCTGCACCACCACCACATCTGCCCTGTCAATGTTCGAATTCTGCCTCGCAATCCTAGGGCACAGACAGTCACTCCACCAGGGAAAACCATTTAGCACTAAAAGCTAACAGACTTCTTCACTAGGATCCTTTGGAGGATCCTACAAAGAGGAGGGTGCTTTGGCAACATGAAGGATTGGGTAAACAGTTGTTATATAACAATTGTTATATATTGTTATTTGTTTGGCAATGCCTTTTGCTTATCAAAGCTGGATGGTAACTTCCAAATACTGATAGGGAGAAAGGGGGAGGCATTTTGATGACACCTGTGTGTGAATAGTGCTTTGACTTGATGCTGTCACAGCACAACCGCTGCCGTGACAGAACAAAAATGCCAAACATACTAAATGGTGTCCAGGCTTCTGGAAAATGATTTTGATCCCACAGGCTAGAATTTGATGTGCAGCACAGCTGTAAGTAACAGACTGCACTGCTGTGAGCACAGCCCCAAGGTACGCAATGATTCAAATCCAAGTTCAAACTCAGCTTTAATCTGTACAAGTTACAGAGATGACAATATCCAGGTAGATGTTTGAGCCAGCCCTTCATGCAGTTGGGGCCTTCAGTGCTGCTGCAAAGCCTCCAGTGGATCTCTAACTTACTGTCAGTGTGGATTTGCACCACTGAATTACAGCTGACACCCAGGAGTCACTTAGGAAGTGATAAATTATAAATTAAGCATATCACTTGCAAGAGAAGCAATAATAAATCTTTCCAGCTACTAAGATTGCCCCCAAACCAAAAACTTTGTGGGAAATCAGCCAGTTACCTCTGCAGCCAAAGGCTGTTCACTGGGACTCAGCTGAAGGAGGGTCACCAATGCACATCCAAGAGAGCGCTGCTGTAAACTGAACCCTATGGGCTTCATCTCAGATACAAACATTTTTCTGGCAATAAATGCCAGCGGTTTTCATCAGAATCCAGCAAGGAGAACAAAACTTAAAGGGACCACTAGAGCAGCTGTCAGGTATCTCTCCATCCTGGTTAATTGTGTGGATGTGGTGCCCTCTGTCTCACTGGAATAGGGAACAGCTTTGCAGCACAGGGTGGTAGGACTGAGGGGCACAGGCAGTGGGGTCTGATTCCAGTTATCACACCATATTTTGTCAAAGAAGAAAACAAGTGTTTACAGGTAGAACATACCTGTCTGTGGCTAGTTGAAATTCCTACAAAGACGATTATAAAAAAATAAATTAAAAAAAAATTAAAAAGAAAAGAAAAAAAATTGTTAGTGTGATTATCAGAAAGGGAAGCTGCCTGAGAAATAGGCATATCCATGAAGAAAAACGGAATATCACTGCTTACCTTGAAGAAGAGGAAAATATCTTGTAGCTCTCTCATCTTCTGCAAAAGTTGAAGATTCTGCTTAACCTCCTTTCTCCTCTCTTCCATTTTCTTCTTCACTTTGTTAATGTCTGCCAGTTGTTTTTTCTCATTAGATTGAATGTCACTCAGGATCTTCTTCTCTTTCTTAACCAACTCTGTCTTTAACTCGTCAAACAGCTCTTGTATCTGAGAAGTCACTGTCTTTGTATTGGTCTAAATGAAAAGATTAAGAAAATGGGGCACTAGCTCAGGAACCCCACACTTCAGCTTAGTGCCTCTCTTTATCAATTTGGATTGTGTCTCTCCTTTGCACTGGCTTTAGAAGGAAGCAGACAGTAAGCATTTGCTTAGAATATCTGATTAAACATAGGCTTATGAAAATTAATCCTGATACAGTAACAAAATCAGATAAAATTCAGCTACCAGTGTGAGAACTGTATCTGAACACACTGAGAACTCCACCTGTAGATGCAAAATACTTTTTTCTAATGGGTAGAAAACTTTAAAAATATATAATGATATATACAATCTGTGGTCTGCCAGTCCTGCAACCTGTGCGACCACAATAATCCCCCAGCTGGGTCCTCCTGTGGAGCTATGCCAGGAGGCTGTGAGAAAACTTGGCTTCTGGCAGTTTTTTACACCACTGTTTTCCCTGTTTTGGATTATATCCCTTTCTATTCATCTGCTTTAACAGCATAGTTGCCATCACTTACTGCTGGGAAATTGTGAAGGAAAGATGCTCTGAATTAGCAAGGATCTGGGTACCAACCTTGAGCTGATTCTCGCTTTCCTGAAGATCTTCTAGGGCGGTAACTAAGGCACTTTCATATCGCTGCAGCCGTGTCACCGTGTTCAAGAGTTTAGTCTGGCAGAAGGAAAGACAGCATTGAGCTTCAGAGCAGGGACAGCTTTAAACCAGACTGGCAGTCTGTGGAGATGAAATGGCACAGGCTCCTTCTGCCTGCCCTCTTTCACCAGTGAGTCCTATAATAAACTGTGTTCACTTGTCTCCTCGTAAAGATAGGGCATAACAGGAAACTGTTTAATTTTTATATATGTGTGACTTTGTGCTAGGTTAATTAATAACTTTCCCTTTGAGTAAGTAAATTTCATTTTAAAACAATAAATCTCACTTTATCTGTTAAAGCTTCACAGAATCTTCACATGTGCCTTAATTTGGTAGTTTTCATCTGTCAGCAGCTGCGGGATCTGAGGATAAGGTAATAACCAATTATCTTTTCTGAAAATCAGCAAAACAGCAGAACTTACTCACCCAGCTATTTATTTTAAGGGATACCTTGTTCTTTGAGGATTAGACAGTCTCTGAGTGGCTTTGGTTGCTTCCAGCAGTGTTTTCACACCTTGAGCACCCATGAATGGCCATGACAGACACACCTCCCAAACTTCCATCTTTTAAATAAAAATCATGCCAGAAATTCTAGATTTTCCATGAGGTAGTTGTCACAGAAGTTTTAATTTTTGAAACATTAAAAGACAAATAATGAAATTTGATCAAGGTTCCTCTCACCAAAACCCTTTTACAATTCCTCCTGAACAGCTGCATTACCGATTTCACTGGTTATCCTGGGGAGTTTGAAAAATAACCACCCAAGAGGAATGTGCAGCAGAGATCTCAGTTTACCCACAGGGATGGATCCCCTCTAGTCAGGGCAGTGTTGCTCCTTTACTGTCCCCAAGGATGAAGGAGACAGCCACTGTCTCACACAACCCACTTATGCTTGGCAGCTCTGAATTTTTTATACGTAATGTGAGGGAGGAAATTTGTGATAACTGCAAAGGATGCCTCCTACTAATTCCTAAGGAGGCTGTGACCTGTCCTGAAGTTCAAAGTAAGCCAGGCATTTCCTGCCCAGGCACTGGGTTCCTGCATGGTCTTTTTTTTAGGCTCTAAACTGAGCCCAGAAATTTCAAATGCAAGGCATTGAGCATAGCAAATGCATTTTATCGCTTCAGTCTCAGCTGATTCTGGAGCATTTCAAGGACAGCAGCTGGACTCAGAAGCAGGAATGTGGAGGCCCCATGTCTCTGTATCTGCTGGGCCACTGGCTCAGCAAAATTTATGGCAGAGGGAGGAACTGCAAAATCACATCATCAATTAGGTTGGAAAAGACCTCTGAGATCACTGAGTCCAACCTGTGACCCATCCCCACCTTGTCAACTAGAGCAGAGCACTGAGTGCCACATCCAGTCGTTTCTTGAACACCTCCAGGGATGGGGACTCTCACTCGCTCTCCCATTTCCCCACACACTGAAGGATTTACCCACCCTTGTCAGCCCCAAACACCTCCCTCTGCTCTTCTCCCTCCGCTTAGCCAGCCAGGCTGCTCTGGCAACACAAAAGAGGAAAATAAAAGCAAATTCCAGCAAAATGCACCAGTCCCTGCTGGGGCAGATACAAAATCCCTGGAGCTGCTGCCTGCCTGCCCCCACCCCCCGCCCCGATCCCCATTCCCTGGTGAAAGCCTCACTGCCCCTCCTGTGGCTTCCTCCCTTCCTCCAGGTCAGGGGGTCGGAGCAAACCCCGCAGGAGCCGTGGGGAGAGAAGAGCTCCTTACCAGCTGCTCGTCATGTCCCTCCTTCAGGGTGATGACCCTGTGGTTCATGTGGCCCCCCCTGATGAAGCAGAGCATGCAGATGTACTTCCCCTCCCGGCAGCAGTAGCATTCCAGCATCCTGCCGTGCTTCAGGCACCTCCTGTCCTCCACCACACCGCCTGCTCCCACTTGCACCAGGATGTGGTCCCGGTAGGAAGCCTTGGAGTTGTGTTTGTTCAGATGGGCCGTGCACAAGGACGCATCGCAGATCAGGCAGGTTTTCACCGCTGGCTGGGTCTCATCCAGGCAGTACTCACAGGGGAACACCTCTGTCCCCCACTCTTCCGAGCCCTTGCCTTGTTTTTCTTTGGAAGTCTTGGCCTGAAATGCCTTCACGATGTTGGACAGGTGGAAATTTTTCTGCAGCTCCAGGTTGGGCCCCAGGTAGAGCCTGCACACGGGGCAGGTCAAAGGAGCCAGGGATTGTTGCCGGGCTGTGAGCACCTTCAGGATGCACTGCTGGCAGAAGCTGTGACGGCAGCTCAGCAACACTGGGTCCTTGTAGAGGCACAGGCAGATGGAACAGATGAGTTCAGCTTCCAGGCTGGCACCTCCTTCAAATTCTTCACTAGCTTTTTCCATGGCTGCAGAGATGGCGCCTCGCAGACTGCGAGGAACAAAAACTAACAAGGCGGGAGAGCCAGCCCAGATGCTGCAAGTACTCCCTCTCTGCCCCCGCACAGATGTTCCCTCTCCCGGCTCCACCCGCAGACGGTTCCTGTGCGCCCTGGCAGCCACTTGGGGAAGTTTTCCCTCAGTCTCGGGCAGCACTGCTCTGGTGTGAGCTCCTGCTGGGATGCTGGGAGCAGGGGGGCTGGGGAGGGCACAAGATGGACAATTCTCTTGCAGCTTTCTGCCCCCCTACCCCCCCCCCCGAAAAAAAATTCTCCATTCCACAACAGGGGCAGCAAATTTGAGATTAACCCTGGCTGAGAATGAGCGTAGCAAGGGTAAGCCAGGAATACCCATTGGCTACAACTCCCCAACAGTCCCAGGTACTCCCTAGGGGTAAAATAAGAACCCAAAGGAAAATTGAAACTGGGACTTGTTGAGGCGCATCTACCAGCAGCCGGCTGGAAAGTCGGGGTTGGTAAAAGCTCTCAGGCACTCTAGGATAGGAACAGCCCTGTACCATGTCATGAGCCTTGCTTACCCCTCTTCGTGCTTACCCTCTTGTGTACAAGACACAAGGCAGAGCAGCAGCCACTGCAGGTGCATTTGGTAAACCCAACTCTACCTGCATAGTTTTCCGTATCATTTTGGTGTATAAAATGAAAAGAAAAACCACAGCTTTCTTCCAGGACTGAACACGGATGTATTTTAGCATATGCAAACCTGCAGTGTCCCTCAGGGTCTTTCACTGTCTCTGCTGGGATGAAGAGCTTCTGCTTGGGCCGCTTCATGCAAATACTCTGACTCTGTCTGAAGGCAGCAGAACCACAGGCAGCAGGCAGGAATGCCATCTCTTCCTCTCCAAGGTGTTTGGACCATCATAAAATCTTACTAATCAAGACCACATATGGCACAGGCGGTTTTGCTTCTGCATCGGATGCCTTCGGTTGTGCAGGACGGGCAGAGGCAAAAGCTGCTGCCTTAGAGCCAAGATCAGCATTGCTGCTGCTTAGTTTTGTTGCAGTTCATACTGTGCTCTCAACTTTAAGACAAAATAAATTGCCACTGACTTTTGCAAATTAAATGACTTTAATAATGTGCTGCCAACACAGTATTTGATACAGCTGAGCAAAAATGAGCAACTTAATGGTATTTCCATCATGGTTAACAGAACAAATAAGAGAGAAGTTATTGCAGTAAGAGGCAGTGTGCTGTGACGTACCCCACAGAAGCCATCACAACAACCCACAATCCGTTTTTTGATATGTCAGCTTAGCACACCCCCTGCGCAGCAAAGGTCCCAATTCCTAGGCCTGGAAATACAAAGCAACACCTTCTCCCCACATCAAAACAGGAGCTTCAAGGAACCATCACACATGCTGATGGCAGCACGGACGGGACACTTCAAAGGGATGCTTACTGCCTCTATAAGCCTGAGGCTCTTAGCAGGATCTCCAGGCTTGACAGACACGTTATATAAAGGCAGACTGTTTCTTACACAGTCCAGTTTTGCGGTTTCTGATGCCCGTTCTACTTCGAGGTTGTTGGCCTAGGAACATGCAGAGGTAATCGTGGGGCACTTGCAGGTAGCACTCAGACATGATTCCAAGCTTCCAGTAGCTCTCGTTGTTGGTGTTCACCTCCCAGAAGCTCTGGTCACTCTGCATGTCTGGGACAGCACTGCACATATTCGAGTTCTGTCCATGTTTTGGCTGGGACGGAATTCATTCTCTTCTCAATAGCTAGTACAGTGCTGTGTTTTGGATTCAGGATGAGTATAATGTTGATAACCCACGGATGGATGGTTTGGCTGTTGCTGAGCAGTGCAAGGGTCTTAAGTCAAGACCTATCAGTACCTCATGCTCTGCTAATGAGGAGCTGCACAAGAAAGCTGGGGAGGAGCATAGCTGAGGCAGGTGACTCAAACTGGCCAAAGGGATATCCCACAACATAGAACACCATGCCCAGGACATAAACAGGGGGAGGCAGGCAGAAGGGGATGATCACTGCTCAGGAAAAGTGTCTAGACATCATAGAGTAGGCAGGTGAGGAGCAGTTTTATTGTGCATCACTTGTTTTGGTTGGGTTTTCTCATTCTCTTTGCTCCTTTCTATTATTGTTATCATTAGTAGTGGTATCATTAATATTATATTTTGTTTTGTTTCATTTATCAAACTGATATTATCTCAATCTACAGGTTTTACAGATTTTTCAGAATTTCCGAAATAACCCACCAAAGCTAGCGTTTGAAGTTGAACGGGGAGGAGGTATAGCCAAAGAAAAAATAGGTGTTTGGTAATCTGGTAGACCTGTACTGCTGTGAGGAGTTGAAAACACCACCTCTTTAAAATATAGAAAAAGAGAAAAAACACATTATGATTAACAGATAATTGTGCATTGATGAAAGCTAGACTTCCCAATCCAAGTCATCCAAGTCAAACCCACTCAAGGCATTAAAAGCATATGTTAACTGAAACACCTTCTGCACTCTCTTAGCTGCTCCTATGTAATTCTGAGGTGGGTGGACAGCACATTTTGGGAATTGCTGCTCTTTCACAGTTTTAGCATGGTGTGCTTCTTAGTGTACCCAAGGCTCTACAGGTGGTGGTCAGTTAGGTGTGCACATCACTCACTGTCACACACGCTCCAACCTCAGCTGTCTCAGTCTTGACCCATGGCTGTCAGTGAGGGCTGAAGCATCCTCAAGACAGCAGTAACAAGGGAACCCTGATTTTTTCCATTCAGCTGGACAAATGCCCCACCATGTACAGCTCTGGGATTGTAGGTTGATCTTCCAAAGCATTACAAAAAAGCAAAAGTATTTGCACAGAAAGAGCAGAGTATTTATGTCGTAAACAAACTCCACCTGCTGCTGCTGTGATGAGTTCTCAACTTTTCCCTTGAATCAAAGGGATGCCACAGACAGCGGAGGAGTTGCTATTATCTTGTTTTAATCCTCACGGAAAACTCCTAGAAATTCCACACCTCTTTACCCAGAGCCTGTTTAAACAGGGTGTATCCAAGGCATGCCCCAAAACACTGAAGCCCAGGACAAGTTTCCCTTTTTGTACACACATGTGCAAATTAGCATAAAAAGTTAGGAATCAGCACTTCTAGGGGCACTTCGTGTACTTGGTGTCTTGTATTACAACCCTTTCTTAAAGATGTTTTGTTGACTTTTCCATCTTGCTTTTGCTATAGTGAAATGATCACTTACCAGGTGGTGGTTCAAACGAGGAGTCCATGTCTGAAAGGAATTCCTGGAAAAAGCATAGAGTATTGCGTATTGTTGATTCATCCAAAGCAATAGGTGAGTTTGGCAGTTTCACACCATCCATGACAGCAACTGGCTTGCGTTCCCTAATACATGCAGAAAGAATCATAGAACCATAGAATCATAAAATCATTAAGGTTGTAAAAGACCTCCAAGATTATCAAGTCCAGCCTGTGACCCATCCCCACCTTGTCAACCAGACCAGAGCACTGAGTGCCATGTCCAGTCGTTCCCTGAACACCTCCAGGGATGGTGACTCCACCACCTCCCTGGGCAGCCCCTTCCAATGTCTAATCACCCTGTCTGTGAAGACATTTCTCCTAATGTCCAACTGAATCTCCCTTAGCACAGCGTGAGACTACGTCCTCTCATCCTGTCCCTTGTTCCCTGGGAGCGGAGCCCGACCCCCACCTGGCTCCACGGTCCTGTCAGGGAATTGTAGAAAGTGAGAAGGTCCCTCGAGTCTCCTTTTCTCCAGGATGAGCCCCCCCAGCTCCCTCAGCTACTCCTCACATGACCGACTCTCCAGGCCCTTCCCCAAATCTGTTGTCCTTCTCTGGACATGCTGCAGTCCCTCAGTGTCTTTCTTGCCATGAGGGGCCCAGAACTGGACACGGCACTCGAGGTGTGGCCTCACCAGTGCCCAGTGCAGAAGGACAATCACTTCCCTGGGCCTGATGGCTACACTATTTTTGGTACAGGACAGGATTCCATTGCCTTCTTGTCCACCTGGGCACGTGCTGGCTCATGTTCAGCCACCGTTGACCAGCACCCCCAGGTCCTTTCCCACCAGACAGCTTTCCAGCCACTCTTCCCCCAGCCTGTCGCTGGGATTATTGTGACCCACGTGCAGGACCTGGCGTTTTGCCTTATTGAACCTCATGCAGTTGTCCTCGGCCCGTCGATACAGCCTGTCCAGATCCCCCTGCAGAGCCTTCACACCCTCCAGCAGATCAACACTCCTGCCCAGCTTACTGAGGGTGCACGAGATCCCCTCGTCCAGATCATCAGTAAAGATATTAAACCTTGGGAAGATCTTACCTGGTGTGAATTGCTGTGAAAGCCTGGAAAGATATTTTGAAAGTAGAATTAGCATAGCACAGGCACAGGCCAGCCCAAGAGCTGTGTATCTCTGGGAAGGGAGATGCTGTTAGGTACCTTGGTGAAAAGAAGTACATCTTTCTGATTTCTCAGAGCCTCCAGCTCCTGAACATCATGGCTGGCTGAATGCTTCTGCTCTTCGTGGTTCTTTATTTCCGTCTGAATCTGAGAAAGTTGTTGCTTCTCATGGTCACTGAGAACTTTCAGGATCTCACTTTTTTTTTTCTCTAGCTGCAGATTCATCTCTCTGAATAGGCTCTCCAACTGTTCCCTCTGCTGACTCTGCTTAGTCTATTAAGAAAACACTTTCAAAGCTGTAAGGGACTGTGTAGGGACATTTTCCACACGAGCTCTCTCAGGAAAAGGCTTGTTCTTTTCTGGGATGAGAGAAGTAACTAAAAATTGAATAAGGTTGGAAAAAAAAAAAAGCCACACACCAGCCACTCATCAGGAGGCATGGATTTAACAACAACTTTCAAGCTTAACTAAGAATGTACCTCCCAGACCGATAGGAAAGTTGTTCATCATCCTCCCTCAAAGAAGGAACCTCAGAAATACATGAGAAACCACCCAGGATCTAAAAACCTTCAGAATCCATGATCTGGGAAAGGGCAAAAGAAAACTTTATCTCATCAGTTACCAGCATGCAACCATCCCCAAAGTGATACGGAGCCTTGGAACAAACCTCTACTTCCTTCTTTTGTTTCAGCAGGTTTGCTATGCTTTGATCCAGCTCAGCTTCATAGTTTTTCACTTGTTTCAGAGTTTCAGGAAAAACACTCTACAAATATAACCAATGGGAGGTATCAGGATAGGACTCAAACACATGCATGAAACCAGCAATTTTATAGACATAGGCTAAGCTAGACTTGCCAAAGGTTTGCTCACTGCATGCTCTCAGGACAAATCACTACAGAAAGGTTTACTGCAAGATTTTATTCCTGAACAAATGCCTCAATTACCAGCACAAGAAAAATAATTTGAAACTGAAAACTATTCATGTATAATAGCCACACATAAAGCTACCTCTGCTGCTGGCAGCTTCCTTTCTGTTACTCTCTCATTAATTTTCTTTGCATAACTGCAGCTCAGGCTGATCTTTGGCTTGGAAATGCACCGAGTGCACCAAAGCCACGAGCACGTGGTCCCACCAGTTCGCCCAAACTCTCCCCTCGGCACGGGAGAAAAGTGTTTACAACATCTTGTTTTACATCCCAGGGGTCAAGCCCAGAGGGAACCTGGGACTAAACCAAGAATAAAAGCCCAAGATGGGAATTTGACCCCATGCTGGGTCTGCAGTTCTGAAACTCGGGAGGAGTTCCAGCCCGGTGCTGCGGGCAGCTCTCCGTGTAGCAGCGCCCCGTGGTTTCCCTAGTGCAATCCACGACCGAGCCGCTGTCCCGGCAGCCTCTTACCTGTGCATTGCCAAAAGCCTCCTCCAAACTGATGATCTCGTGGTCCTTGTGGGAGCTGAGGACAGAGCACAGCATGCAGATGCAGACCCTGTCCAGCGCGCAGAAGCATTCCAGCAATTTGCCGTGCTGGCGGCATTTCCTCTCAGCCAAACCCTGGGCACCACAGGGCTCCACCAGGACGTGGTTTCTCTGGATGCTCTTTGTGCTGTGCTTGCTCAGGTGGGCTTGGCACAGGGAGGCCTCGCAGGTCAGGCAAGTCTTCACGGCTGGCAGGGGCTCCTGAAGGCAGAAATCACACAGGATCACCTCCTCTTGCTGCCTCGAACTTCCCTCCTTCTCTTTGCATTGCACTTCCTGCTCTTCCTCCTCTTGATGAGCAGAAGCATCCAAAAAGTTCTGCGCTATGTTGCGGAGATGGAAGTTGGGCTTCAGCTTCCCGGCCTGGTCTATGGGGGTAAGGCAGAGTGGGCACCTGGAAATGCCCTGCTGGTATTTCTGTTCCTCCTGGATGCACACCTCGCAGAAGCTGTGACCGCACCCCAGGGACACGGGGTTGCTGTAAATGTCCAGGCAGATGGGGCAGGTCAGCTCGTCCTTCAGCCTGGCCGCAGCGCCCGCCTCGGCCATGGCGCCCGAGCCTCGCCCACAGGGCTGAGAGCAAGGAGCAAGGCCCTGCTGGGGAAACGAAACTGAAAGCCGCCGTGGGGCAGGGCCTCTCGTTTGCTCTTCGGGCAAAAAGCCGCTGCCTCCTCCCCCTTGCAAGGGAGGGTCTTCCCTCTCCCCCGCCGAGCTTCCTCCATCTCGCCCGCTACGCGGCAGAAGCTTTGGCCGTCAGAGGACGAGTTCAGTTCAGCAGCTCAGAGCTGGGAGCTTGGCTGCTTCAAGGGTAACAGAGCAAATAGTCCACCAGCCCTGCTTACACGGGGCTGCAGCAGCCAGGACTCGGAGCGGGAAGGAAAGCTGGGAGGAGTCCCTGTGGGCGTGGGGCAGCTGGACCAGCAGGGAGAGAGGTCCCCGAGCTGGCAGGGAGCAAAAGAACCAAACCTGCCCCTGTTCACCTCTGAAAAGACACCTGGATGGACCTGGACAACAAACTGGGACTGATAAATGCTGAGAGTGGGCAAATGCATCCGTTACTTAAAGTGCAGCCTCCAGAGTCCCTGGACAGACCTTGAGTGGCCCAAAGCTGAGGTCTGTGTCAGGGAGTGGGAAGCAGAGCCCAGGGCAGGATTTGGTGTTGGCTGGCACAGGTGGGAGCTGCAGCTCCGAAGAGCAGCCCAGGACAGCTCACTGGGCAGTGAAATGAAGTCCAAGCAGCAGGTGTTTCACACTGGTCAGGGGTAGGAGCCTGGGGTGTGCTGCCCACACTACCCTGCCGCCCACACTGCCTGCCAGGTGCTAGCTAGCCCATGGCAGTGACCAAAGCTGTCCTATTCACAAAAGCTCATGACTGACTGATTTTCCCCTCTCACAAGGCACACTGTGCCTAGCCCAGGAGATAGATAACACTGCCTCCCTCCCCTCCAGCAGCTGGAGAGGAGCCCTGTAAGATACTACAAAAGCAGTGCCTGTCTGTGTGAAAAGGAGCTGTTTTATCCCTAAGTTATGCCAAAATGAAAACTATCCCACTGGCTTTTTCCAAATGGTTGGAACTAATTGCTGGGACTAATGGAGCTGCTGAACTGATGTTGACATTCACCAACAGCTCTCTTCAGTCTCTAGGTCTGCTCTCAAAAACTATCCTCAATTAGCAATTATACTTGACAAACAGTATCAGTTGTTTATTTTCCAGGAAGCTGCCTGGGAGGCACAGGTCAGGCTGGGAGGACAAACCTAAACTGTGGGTCTCTCTCTCTCTGCAGACCTTTCCTTCATGTGCTCCAGCCTGGGAACCCACTCCCGTGCCTCTGCTCCCGCATGAACTCACCCCGGGCACATCAGCACCAGCTGCCTCAGCACCATCCTCACATTTCCCCCCTGCAAGTTCATGTTTTCATCTGTCCTGGCACTGTCACTGTGCCTGATGTATTTCAGAAAAATACTCCTGTTTTGGTGTCCCTAAAGCCTGCTGGTTTTGGAAAGCAGCAGGGAATGGGCTTCCAATGAGTTCTCCACTCAGGTTGCAGCAGTCACAGGGATGAGGGGCTGGGTTTGGGGTGGGATGCTGGTTCTGGCTCTGTGGCTGGGCTGAGGGACACACACTGCGCTCCTGCCAGCTGTGCTGGAGACAGACAGGTGCAGAGCTGCTGCCTAAACTGGTGCATACCTGCAAAAAACCAGTAGCTGGGACAGCTCAGCATCTTGCAGACCTGCTCCTTTCAGGCTGCTGGGATCTTCCCGCTCAGCCACATCACCAAGGCATATTCTTGATAAATCCAGTGTAACCTTTCTGACCTGGTGAGCCCTCAGAGGGGCTGGCACAGGGCTCCCATGTGCCAGATGCTCCAGGGCAGCTGCCTTCCATCCCATTGCTTCCACAGCCTGGGCTCCCCCGATGACCAGGACACCAGGACACCCTGTGCTGGGACACTGGCTGTGCCTCTGGGAGAGCAGGCTGGCTCCCAGGGGAATGCTCTCCCGCTTCCAAGGGGACTGTCATCCTCAGCTGTATTGCTGCTGCATCACCATCTGGAGTCTTTTCCACACTTTTTCTTGCTCTCTTACTCCCACTCAAGCAAATTTGAGGTGTATGCCCCACTTCATCTTTAACCCTCCCAGTCAGGATGGTTTCTTCTGCAATGTGACATCGGCACAGCTCCAGAGTCCAGAATACAGAGCCCTGGCTTTTCCTGCACAAATTAAACTGGAAGAAGCCACACTTAAAATAGCAATATACAGGGATACTCCCCCACAGGAGCCACATCCCTGTCACTGATGTGAGCAAGCTGGGGCGTTCTGCCACCCCCATGGCCCCAGACATGTCCCCACAGTCCAGCTGCCCAGGCAGATGCAGGAGAGCACCTTCAGCAGAGCAAAACACCTCCTCCCTGAACATCCTTCCACTAACAAATTAAAATATAGCAGCACAAACTTGTTCTTTTGTTTTTTCTTTCCACTTTATAGTATATATGTTATCGTTTATTTATAGTCAGATCACTATTTACAGTACATGAGCGTAGAGATTCTACAGTCTTTTTGATGTAAACAATTAACTCCACAGCAGGGGAGTCTGGAAAAAGAAGCCAGTTCTGAAGTATTTACACAATTTAAAATAGAACTTTTATACCCACTGGATAGATATAGAGAATACATTGAGCGATTTGGTTAAATTATCTATGAAACTATAGAATCTGACAATGTAAAAATACAAGAAAACGTTCTCTTATTTTAGAAGGTAGAGAGTTAAATCACACTAGAAATAAATCTCTTTTTTTAAAAATAATAACAATAATAATAAAGGAAAGGCATAAGAATCCATGCCATCTTTTAAGGTTAAAGTATATTACATAAATAAGGACACAACAGAAAGGAACTGGGGAAAAAATTAAGTGAAATATAAAAAAACCACTACCAATTGAAAAAAAAAAACATACTAAAAACTTGATTATCACAGTGGGATCAATTCTGCTACTTTTACTTACTCTGCAAGTAGAAAATTGCAGTTAAGTAGTACTCACTCAGCATGAGCAAGGGAGGCAGAATTGGCCCCAAATAATTATGAGCAGTGTCCTTTTACTTAAAAACAGGAAAAAAAAAAAAGAAAAAGACAGAGTTTAGCTTTTTTTTTTCCCCCCCCATAAATAACAAAGCAGATGTGCCCCTTTTTAGGTGAAATTCTTACACCTTTCTCAAGAAATGCATCAGTTTAACTGTTCTGTTTCTCACATGCATACACACACTCCCTCCCCGACTCTGTGTTGCAGCCAAGCTGCTGCTGCTGCCCCTGACCCCAGGGAGGGTGAGGGAACAGGAATGAAACCTCAAGGCTGCGTTTGGCTCTATATTGCTTGAGATTGTCGGGGATGGACTACGATGCCTAGAACAGAAAGAGTGTCAGGTTCAGCTATGAACACCAATGTATCTTAGGATTCAGCATACCTCCAGGAAGAAGGAAAAAAAAAGCAACAAAAAGAAAGGATAAAACCGTGTTGATCTGTAATTGCAATACTCCTTTGCACGGACCAGAGCTGAAATCAGACAGGACTGTAACGTGGTGACTGAGCTGCTGCTTCATTCAAGATGTGCAGCCCAGCCAGCTGCGCTGAGGAATCGGGATAAACATTTTCTTTGGGGCAGCATCGAACCTAAAACCTGGGATTGTCCTCTGCATTCAGCCCACACAGTCAGAAACATTTGCTCCTTCCTGCGGAGCCTCAGGGACCCACTGGATTCCAGCCAGAAACCCAGTATCCCACCCTGAACAACAAGCTTTTCTGGGGCAAACCTGTGCAAAACAAGCAAAGGGGCATTTTATCACAAAACTCTTCACATTCAGCATTTCCCCACAGCACCCACAGGTAGTGACTGGGGGACATTCTATAATAACATATTTTTAAAAAAATAAATCTCCTCCTGACTTATTGCCTACCAAAGTAAATCCTTTTGCTCCCAGTTTCTCTTTGAAGCCGCATTCCTACCTGTCCCACAGCCCCCTCGCAGGGAGCTGGGGTGTGAGGGTTCCCTTTTTGGAGTGCCCAGCTCCTAGCTGCACCCACCTCAGGGCACCCAAATCGATGCCACAGGCTGGGTGGGAGATAAAGGCAATGTTTGGAGCGAGGGGGATCCCCACTCCCTGGCAGCTCCTGCAAAGCTGTGTGCCTCTGGCTTTCCTGGTAGCACTGTCTGCCTCCCCCCACACAGTGCCCAGGCATTGCTTTGCTCCTGCCCCACTTCCCTGTCAGCATCCAAAACAGTCACAGGCTGCTAAGGGAGGGAGCTCTCATCTGCCCTGTGCCCGAGCCCACCTTCCTGCCCCTGTGCAGACTCGAGGACTGTGAGTTAAAGACACCTTTATAGTAAAAAGAACCCCCCCCAAAAAAAAAGAAAAATCAAGTGGAAACTTATTTTTTCCCACAAACCCTCCATGAGGGACTCTAAACCCAGAAGAGTTGCTCTCTCCACTCTCACCCAATCCTAAAATTTAGAGGAAGCCACTGGGGCAGGCAGCACGTGTCCCCAGGACAGGCAGCACACAGCCCATGGGGCTCTAAGCATAGTGCATAAGATCTGGAAGAAATTTTGTGGGGAGGAGGGAAAACAATCCATCCCAATTTAATGAAAAAAAAAAAGGTAAAAACCCAAAGAAAATAAAACCCAACCCCACTTATAGGCTTCAGGCACCTCGAAGACCACTTATTGCATCTCTTCCTACCCTACGGCTGCAGTACTGATCAGCTCTGTGCAGGACCAGCCCTCCCCTTCCCAAGCACTGCTCTCAGGATCCAGCAGCTGGGCACAGGCAGGGGCTGTGGGCCAACCTGGGGTGCCCAGCTGCAGGAAAACAATGTGAAATTTTTTATCTGGATACACCAAAACCAGTGCTTGGGAAGCGACTGAGTGATCCTCCAGGAGTGGGCTGGAGCAACCCCCAGCCCTGCACTAACCCTTCCCCTCCACCACGCTTGATGCATCCCCAGCGGGGCCCGGCCATGGGTGCCCCTGGCTGAGCAGGAGATGGAAGAATTCCACTTACGTAGCTATTTTGTTTTTGTTTTTTTTTTGTTGGTTTTTTTTTTGGATTGATCGTTTTCTGAGAAACATCAGCACAGCACAGGACAGTACTACCCACCCTAAATGTGTCGCTATATACATTCTACATAAGCTCTATAGCAATCACATGTAAACATCATCATCGTGAGGAAATACTAGGACAGAAAAAGGCAAAGCTACAATGAGGCAATTGCCAATAGCAGATGCTCAGTCTTGGCCAGAGCTGCTCATGTTCACTAAGGTGGGATGAGAAGTGTGGGGGGGGGGGGTTTGTGGCAGGAGAGACACCAAACCTTGCTGTGAGGCTGAAATGGCACAAGGACTGTTCCCTGGCAGTGATTGTCACTGGTGGCTGACTGGGGACCCTGTGGTGGCCTCTGGGCCCTCGCGCTGCCGGGCTGGTTGTTTTCAGAACCACGGCTTTCCCGAAAGAAATAGCCAGGGAACTGTGCTGGTGTCAGCGCTGCCGGCATTCCTGCTCCCACCAGAGACCAGCTGCACTCACAGCCCCAGAGCCAGGGGCCATCCCGGCAGGGCTCAGGCTTTTGGCATCGCACCTTGTGCGATTTCAAAGGTTTTGGTCGTTCTCCCTGCAAGACGAAATATACCCACGCCAGGGAAATGAGAATAAAACCCCTAAGTCATGTCGAGGGGAGACCCCAGGAGACTCTAATCTATCTATTGGCAGAGTTAAGGCTATAATATTCTATCTACATAGGATGGCTGAATCCCTAGTGGTCTCTGGGGAGGAAAAATAAAAGGAGACAATGGCAATGGCTTGAGGAGCAGCGAGATTCCCGCTCCCTCAGGAAACAGTGCCTCTGGTCAGCTGATGGTGGGGTTTGCTCCAGCTGGAAGTGGGCTCTCTCCCCATCCCAACTCACTCAGAGATGGAGGGCAAGTCCGCAAGCAATTCTCATGCTTGAGCATTCCTTAAATCCAGTTCTGAGGGCCCCTGGCCAGAGGCAGAGCAGGCAAACGTGCTGGGGGGCACTGGTGGGCACGGGGACGGATCCTGGGTGCCGAGAGGGTGCTGGGAAGTGTATGGCTTATCAGGTAGTGGGTGGAGGGCGGGCGGGTGCTGGGTGGGCAGACACTCGGCGTGGGTGCTGTGCCCCCTCCTGCCTCTCTGGATTTTGACCTGGCTGCCCAGCGGGGATCACAGACGGGTCTTCTCACCCTGCTTGCTTTGCAGGGGCTGGAAGGGAGTACAGAGCAAACCATTTGGCCTTGCTGGTCTTCCAGCCATCTGAGGGGCTGGAGAGAAGCCACATCCCTCATACTGACCCAGAGATACCCATCTCCCAGGCTGTGCCAGCAGGACCCGCTGGATTCAAGCCTGGCTGGCTCCAGCCCCCAAACCCCTCCTTCCTGGCTCCAAAGGCAGCGGAGGGCTGGAGCAGTGCTGGCTGGAAGTAGTGCATCCTTCTTCCACCCCTCTCTTTCCCACCTGCAAAGCTGCCTGGCCCTGGCTCAATCAAGCACCAGGACCCAGCTCAGCATTTGGGTGCTGCTGGGGGGCTTGGGCCACATGAGCAAGAAGAATGGCTTTGACAGCAAAGTGGGTGACCCCAGCACGACCACCGAGCACCCCGGTTTCCCAGCGGGGGATGCAGGTGAATGTCGGCTCCGGGACTCTGCTCTGACCCCCCATTTGCTGAGTGGCAAGTGCCTCATTACAGTGCATAGTTAAAAATCAAGGAAGCGGTACAATAAATCTGAATTACAGTACATCTGAGCCATAAATACATTTTTTTAAGTATATACTTTTTTTTTCCTCTTCTTCTATTAAAAATTAGTTTATAATCCTGATTCTATTCACAATTAACAATTTCATCATCACACACTACAGACAAAAAAATGTTATGGTGAACACAGCTGCAACTCCACGGCGGGAGCACGGGGAGGGCCGGGAGGGGGAGAGGGGCCGGAGGGCTCCTAGGCTCACCCTAAAACAACCAGTCAGAAGCGGAGGGACTAACGTGTGGCAGTGAGACATCAACACCATGGGGACTCACAGACAGAAGCAGCTTTGTTCAATGTAAACATCAATCAGAAGGGACAGCAGTCTCTCTCTCGTGCGTGCGTGCTCTCGCTCTCTCTCTCGCTTTCCATAGACTGAATAATTTCTTTGAAAACGTAAACATATTGGAAGTGCCTTGACTGAGGTATTGAGGTATTCCTCCAAGGTTAAGGCTGTTACCGATGCAGGCTTAGCTGGGCCTCCTGCAGCAAGCTATCGAAATCCATGGTCTCGTACTTGCTCTTCACGGGAGCTGGGGAGGATTCCTCCGTGCCGCAATCTGGGAATAGCAGGGACAGAGGGCAGCCAGGTCAGGGAGTGGGGCACCAGCATGCTCGCCGCCTGGTGGGGATGGATACTGAGGCACGGCAGGGCATTGCTCATTGCCCTGCTACCACAGAGCCAGCCTGGATGCAGCAGTGATGGCAGAAGGGACTGGGATGGTGCTGTCTCTCCCCCGTTGGAAAGAGCTGTAGGCAGAGGGGCTGCAGCAGGGCCCAGCTGGGCCTCGTTTTTCAAGTGTGCAAAAATCTGCTGGATGCAGCTGAATTTGCAGGTGCTGAAACAGGTCACAGGGAGGGGTTGCCTGCCTGCCTCGCTCCCAAACCCCTGCCAGAAGCTGAACACACAGTGCCCCTGGAAAACCTGGGGAATTCAGGACATGCCAGAAATAAGGCTGTCTAATTTAACAGCAGCTTAACATTTTAAGTGTATATTTTTGAATGACCCCACTTCAGTCTGTGGGGTCCGTGTCTCACGTGTCCTGTACCAGGACAAGCAGGATTTTAGGAACGAGCCAAGCTGTGCAGGAAGGGGGTGACTGGTGGCTCTGCAGGAATCAGCAGGTGAGGAGCACTTCTCAGAAATCAGCGGGTGAGGAGGGGGCTTCTCCTAGGCTGGGGTGCAGCTCTGGCTTCCCTTCCTACAGCACTGCATAGTCAACACCTTCATCATAGGGTGCTACCTGCTTCCTAGCTTCTCTGTGCCCAAAATGAGAGGCTCTGGGATTTATTTAGATGAGTAACAGGCATTTGTACCCACAACTGAAGTCGGAGGGATGGCTGCTCTGAGCAGAGGAGATACTGCAAGGTGATGAAAGACTGTGCTTGTGTGAGACTGGGTGCCTCGAGGTAAGACTTGGGCCTTTATTTTCTGGGCCTCAGTCTCTCACTCATGAAGTGGAATCCTAGAACCCTTCAACCCCACAGAGGGTACAGAAATAAACAAGCAGTGTTGGTGAAACACCTGAAGACCACAGCAAGGAAGGCTGGGTGAAGCCTGGGACACATTTCTCTTGCAGGACTAGCACAGGGTTTGGCTCCTGCCCCTCAGCTCATGCTGCAGCCCTACACCCCACAGAGGGACAGGGTCCAGCGAGACCCTGGGAGACACGGTCACTGAGTAAAGCAGAAGGCCTTGCCAAAGCTCAGACAGCACTGAAAGGCTTAATGTGACCACAGCACATCTCAGTGCCATCAGTTTGGCCCGAAAGTGCATATGCAGTGTGGTGAATCTGTCCTCCAGAGCAGCAAAACACCCACATCACCTCTTGGGCTAATGAAACGCTGCTGACTGCTTTCTCTAACAACTGGGATGGAGTTTTCTGCTGGAAAGCCTCCAGGGCTGTGCAGAAACACAGCAGAGATGGGCTGTGGTCAGCTGAGACCCAGCAGCCCTGGGGTGTGATGCTACATTTTGCAGCCAACACACCCTGGGGCCTCACGCCAGTTGCTCTTCTCTCTCCCCATTTCCCAAGCCACCTGACTGAGCTAAGAACAGCTATGTGAGCCACAGGAAAGCCAGTAGGCTTTTCCTGAAGGCTGTAAACATGTCTGGAATCCTTGTGGGACCAGGGCTCAGCAGTGCTGTTACATTCTGTGCTGATAAGACTCCTGCTTTCTTACCCAAGTCAGCGTATCTGGTCCAGAAGAAGCGCCCAAGGCCACCAGAGCTGAGCTGGAAGGAAGGCTCATTCCTCTTCCTTAGCGAGGGGCCGTTCTTCAGAGATAAGGCGGCATGCTCTGAATACCGGTAGGTGATAAAGCCATATTTATCCCCCCTGAGCAACCAGAGAAAGAATTCAAGATGTGATGGGCCCCGCAGCCCTTCTGACACAGTTGTGCCCAGCACTGTGCCCCTGTCCCTCCATCCCGCTGTCCCTCCCTCCCAGCAGACCTCCCCGTGCCCTTGGATCTGTGGACACACCGCATCTCCTTGCCAAAAGCACCAAGACCATGGGCTCAGCTGACCAAGGGGGTTGGTGTGGCACCTCCTGGCAGTGCTGATGGCGCCTGGGGAGAGGGGCTGCCTGTAGCTGCCTGGACCACAGCTCACTGCCCACCCACCTGTTAGTCCTGGACAGGACTTGACACTCCACAATTTCACCAAACACCTCGAAGCGTTTCTTTAGTTCGCTGGAGCTCATGCTGCTGGAGAGGTTTCTGATGTACACAACCCGGCCTTCCCCCTGGCAAAGCAAGTGAAAGGTTTCAAGCTCCAGGTCCTCACACCTCCGTGCTGATGGGCACTGGAAATGTGGGGTTGTTGAGGAGCCCCTGTAAGCCAGCACTGGGATACACTGCCATGGACATGGCCTGACATCTCCAGGATCTGGCTGTTTCCACTCCAGACAGCTCAGGGTGTCAGACCCAGGACACCACTGATGCAAGGGACAGCCATAGACAAGCTGGAGCAGCCACAACCCCCTCTTCTCTTTTAAAATTCCTCTGCATTCTTGCAGCAATTTCAGCTTCTCCTGAAGATGTGGGAAATATTCCCAAGAATTGCTAAGGGCAAAATCCAATTGCACTGCAGAAAAAAATGCCAAAGCGGCACACATGTGTCTGTGTGTGTGTGCACTGTGTGTTTGTGAGTGCACTGTGTGTGCACAACAGTACAGAGCAGCAAGTTATTGTCCCACATCCCCACCCCTCTCCCAGCTCCCACCCGTGGGCACACGCTCGTTTCCTGGTGCACGAGGATGCAGCGGGGCCACATCTGTAACGGCTGAGCAGCTCCAGGGATTCCCCAGCTCACCCCCCAGACTGCCAGTGCCAAGTGTGCTGAAGCACCAGCGTAGGATGCTCTGGGCATTTCTGTGCCAAGGACTCCATGTGTTGCCAATTGCTGGTGGCTTCCGCTCCAGGTTGGGTTTTTCTCTCCCTCCTCCACCCCCATGTCCTTGTTTAACATTGGCCTCGCACCAAGGGATGCTGAAGCCAGGGCTAATGGGCTCCACTGCTGCTTTTCTGGAGTGGGAGATGAACTGAGGGCTGGGGATTGCTTTGTCCCAGCGTGGGGTCCCCCCACTTACGATGGCCTTTTCCCGTCTCTTCTCCAGCTGGCCCCGGTGCCTGCTCCCGCCCTGACACTGCTCGCCGTTCTCACACCTGGGAAGCGAGGGAGAGGAGATCAGCCCGGGATGGGGGGAGCTGGTGGGGAAAGCTTCAAACATCAGCGATAAGCCGAGGCTTGGGGTGGCTGCAGCAGCAGGTGGACACTCCAGCACACTGGCAGCCAAGGAGAAATGGGGATCTAGAAACACTGGATAGGATACTGGAAAGTTTTTTCTGATAGATGCCAGAGGGTGTCTTGAGCAGGCACTCACCTCTTCCCAGGCCAGGCTCAGGTGCCTGCCCATGCCCTGTCAGCCACAGAAACCCCCGACTGCTTCGCCCTGCTGCTGCTTCCTCTGGCCATGGCTGATGTTTGCAGCAGTGGCTGATGTAGAACCAATTACACCTTTTCTTTCATTAATTAGCATATTTGCTACTTGGGACAGCAGAGCAGAGAGGACTGGGGCTGCCCTGCACCATGGAAAAACTCAGCAGGCAAGAATGATCCCAAGGTCCCTGTGCCCCCCCGTACCTGAAGGTGCGTCTGCTGGCAGGTGATCGCGACCGGCAGCACGAAGACCCCGAGCTGGACCTGCTCCGAGAACAGTAGTGCAAACTGGTCCTGGAAAGGGGGTTTCTCCGCAGGCACAGCTTGGTGTTGCCATGCTCCTCCTCCTCCTCCTCCTCTTCCTCCTCATCCTCCTCCTCGTCCTCCACGGGGGAGCCGCTCTCACTGCAGCTGTCTTCAAAGACAGTGTCGTACTCGGGGGTCTTGCAGAAAACCATGTCCTCGTCATCAAGAGCACTGTCCAGGAAGCCAAAGTGCTTTGTTAAGCTGGCTCTGATCTCCTGGTCTCTCAGCTGCTTGGCGCCGTCCTTCCACAGCATCTCGCTGCCCGCCTCCTTGCCGAGGTCCAGTCCCTGGTAGTGGGCAGCCGGGACCCTCCTTTTGTGCTCCGTCTCCACTTGGCTCGTGGGCTCCCATGACTTGAGCACCTTCCTCTGCAGGGCGGCCTCGGGTTTGAGCACCTGGCAGTAGTCGTGGTCCCCGAAGGATCGGGAGAAGGGCCTCTTGAGCAGGCCCTGCTGCTCGGGGAGCGCGGGGCGCGCAGCGGCAGCAGCTCGGCTCAGGTGGGCGAAGAGCTCCGTCCTCTCAGGGTGCTTCCTGGGGGCTTTCCGGGAGGCTGCCACGTCCCCTGCACCCCCAGGGCTGGGGGCCATCCCTTCCTCCTTCCCTGGCTCCTGGGGGATGTCCGGCTTGTACAGGTCCTCCTCAGCAGGCTTGTATGGCGGAGTGGTGGGTGGTGTGAGACCTGGACCCCCCAAACAAAGTACAATAGTCAGCTCTGCCCCCACCATCCTGCCCTGCCCCACCCCAGTGCCTGGGCTGCACCAGTATTGCACGGGAGGAGGCTGCTCAGCCCCACAGCCTCATCCATCCAGTGGCACTTGGGGAAAAGGAAGGATGCCTGATCACAGCAGGGACCAGAGGACTCTCCCTTTCCTCCTGGCTCATGCAGGGGCTCCCTGAACAGCTCCTGCCACCCCAAACACATCCCCCTGAGGTGCTCATGGTGCTCAGATGTGACAGGGTGTCTCCCATGTTCATAGTATGAAGAGGATGAATGTGCTCCCTTGGCTGGGTAGGCTAGAGCTGATGACTCCAGACTGAATTTACGGTAAATCTGCCCTCTCCCATTTTGCAAAATGGAGGAATTTTGCAAAACCCAAAACTTAAAAGCCTGTCCTACCTGCTGTCCCACACAGCTCCACGGTCAGCATTGGCTCAAAATTTCTCTTCCCAAAGGCTGGGTCACTGGACAGGAGGAGAAAATCAGGAGGGAGGAAGCGTTTAGGTGAATCATAGTCCCAAAACCCAAAGGGAAGCTGAGAAAATTATGCCTACAAGTGAGCTCTCCCACTATGGCTAGTGCCTGATGGAGGGGTGCGAGGGCAGCAGGGTGAGCAGGGTGCCCTCCCCGTCCCAGCGAGCGCTGTGGGGCACACGCAGAAATGCCCTGCCCTCAGCCTGGGGCTCTCCTGGCTCCTCGTACCCAAGTGACGGCCGTGGCTCCCCACAGCCCTGTGCCCAGCTGGGTGGCTCAGTCTGCTCTGCAAAAGCAGCTTTGCGTGCTTGCAGCAGAGGTTTGGCCCAGCTACCCAAACCAAGGTGGTTTCCAGCCCCAGCACAGTTCCTTCAACCCGTGCGCACTTACGTTTGTGCCAAGGACAGCGTGAGACACCTGGGTGTTTCTGAAAGGCAGGAGAGAAGCAGGTTACCAGTGGAGCTGTACTCCCTGCAGCGCCTGAGGGGGGCAGGGGCTGGGCACTGGGGGCTTTGCCCACCTGAGGGAGAGGGCTCACGCTGCCAGGGCTGAGCCATTGATGCTCATAAGACACTTGCAGACAGCTGTGGTTTTAGGGCACTGCTGCAGCTGCACCCCAGAGCTCAGGCAAAGTGTGAGCCCAAGGGCATGAGGGACCTGTAGGGATGGGGCAGCCTGGTCCCTGCTGTGTGAGCACTACACCAGCTCTTTCACCTCGGTATAAGGATGGGGAAACAGGAGCAGAAGGCCCCCATGAATTGAAACAGCACCCCGAAACCAGAACAGGCCCCCGCTCCCCATGCATGGGACCACAAAGCCAGCCACCACATGGGGCTGTGCTTGGGGCTGCTCACAGCTTTACTGCCACCTGAGTGCCCAGCGCCTACCCAGTATGGCTTTGCCACTGCAGGGATGGCACAGGCAGCATGGATGCACAAGGGAGGGCTGAGCAGAGTGACAGCCTGCGGCCCCCTCACCTGTTTGCTCCAGGAGGGCGCAGCGCCGGCTCTCAGCCCCAATTCCCACCTCACCATCCGCTGGGGAACCCAGGGAGAGGGGCTGGGGCTCCGCCGATGGTGCTGTGCCCCCCACCTCCACTTCAGCCGCAGGCTCTTCAGCAGAGAAGCCCTCCAGCACCGGGCATGGTGCAGGCTCTCTGCAGGCCAGGGGCACGGAGGGCTCGGGGGGTGGCTCATCAAGGAAGGAGAGCCAGTGCCCGAGCTCGGGGTTGAGTCTCTTGGACCGGCGGACGGCGTAAACAGTGTTGTCCTGCTTCCGGGCCACCTTCCACACGGCTGTGCCTGGGGTGCCCTCTTGCTTCCCACCATCGTCCTCGTGGCCAAACAGCTCCCGCGGTGCCTCTGCCTCAGCCCCAGGGCTCTGCCGTGGCTCACCCTTCTCCGGTGCCGTTTTCACTCTGGAGGTGCAAGTCCCACTGGCATCCTCCCCATCCTGGGCCGGCGGCACAGGGGAGCAGGAGCCGGGCGGCCGTGCCAGGGCAGCGTACACGGGCTTGCCCAGGCGGTATGGCTTGCTCACGTCACACAGCAGGTCCCGCGCCAGCAGCTCCTTCAGGATGGAGAAGGATGCTCCGGGCTTCTTGCAGCCCCCGGCTGCCTGCCAGGCACAGCCCGGCCGGCTCTGGGCGCTGCCAGCGGGGCCTGGCTGTGCGGGACAGTCTGGTTTGGCTCTCTTGAAGGGGCTGCTGCAGGGCTGGGGCTTGGCATCGGGGGCGTCGCGGGCGGGCAGCTTCCGCGGCGGCAGGCAGTAGGTGTGCATGTAGCGGATGAGCTCCACCACGGAGTGCATCTCCCCCTCGCAGGAGAACTGGCTGCCAGAGCCGTCCTCTGCTGAGGAGAGGGGCGTCACCGAGTCGCTGATGCTCAGCGAGTCCTCGCTGGAGTCACTGTCGTCCTCATGGTGGGCGCAGTCGCCTGGGGACGGGTGGTGGCCACCGCTGGGGCACTCCTCAGGTGCCTGGGGGCCTTTGGTCTGGGAGGAGGGGGTGGTGGAGGTGAGGTGCCGGTGCAGTTCAGTGCAGCTGCGGTTCTGAGCCTGCGGGACACTTGCCCTCCTGTCCCGGGGACCCTCCACCTTTGGAGAAAAGAGAAGAAAATCAGCCCCAAGACTCACACCAGACCTGACACAGGTACCTGGCAGGGCGGGAGAGGCCCTCCATGTTGACAGAGCCAACCCACATCCTCAAACCCCCCAGTTCTGGCTTAGAAACACTCCAAGCTGTCCAGGGGTCAGCTCCCTGCCCCAAGCACTGCACACAATGATTCTCCTTCTTCCAGGGAGGAATCTGCTGCTCTTCCCAGGCAATCTAATTTGCCAGGCCTAATGCACTGCACAATAACCATTAGCAAAGTAGAAAAATCTTTGATGGCAACTTCTGCTGGGTTTCAGATCAGCTTAAGTGAGGGGTGGGCTCTGCATCATGGCATGCAGCTCTCCCGGCTCATGGCCCCTGGCTTGGGGTGAGAGCCAGCAGAGAGGGGGACGAGGGAGCACCTGGGGCTTTGACAAATGGGCACCTGGGGAAGCTGGGAGAGGCTGAACCACACGGGGTCCAAATGAGATCGAGGCATTCCTCAGCCCAGTGCAGACAGGGATGGGAACACCACATGTAGGAATAGGTATGCCCTTTGCGGAAGAATTTGTAACAGGAAAGTTAGAGCAAATTGTTGCTTGAGGAGACCTTCTGCCTAAGAAAAAAACCCTTTTTCAAGGATGGGGGAAGTGTTTCTTTCCTGCCTATGTCCCTCCTGTGCCTCTCTGGTCTGAGCAAAGATAAACTCTCAGGATGTTACAGGCTGTGCCTGTCTTGAGGCTGGGAGAGGGAGGCCAGCAAAGATAAGAAACCTGGAAAAGATCAGGGGGAGTTACTTTCTCAGGCTCAGCGCTCTCACTGCTGGTGCAAAGATTTAATTTGTAAGTATTCAGTGTCTTTGCCTCCAAAATAAACCTTTCTGAAATCTTTCCACTGCCTTGGCATTTCTGGGAAAAATATGTGCGAATATTTTACTTTACACCGCAGGTGGTGGTCTCTGCCCGTCCCCAGCCCCTTGCCCAGCTCAGAGGCTGCCCATGCTCCCCGACACCATCCTTCAGTGCCTTTCTTTAGGACAGCTCCCGAGAGGCGGGCGCTGCACATGAGGAATTACCTTCGTGCAGGGCCGTGCTGGTCGGGATTTTGGGGTCCCCGGGCGCCGGGCACTCCCATCCCTCTGAGCCTCACAGCTCGGAGGCACGTGTGATGGAGAGAGGAGCAACTTCTTCAGCTGCAGAGAGAAGTGGCAAGAAAAGGAGTCGGCATCGCAGCGAGGGCAAGAGAAAGCGCCGGCAGGGCTGCAGCCCCTTGGCTCACGCGTGCCCAAAAATGGGGCAGGAAAAATCTATGGCAGGGAGGAATTTCCCACCCCACCATGGCTGTGGGGGCAGGTGCCTGGCCATGTGCAGCCCTGAGAGGGTCAGGGCCATCTCCACAGCACTCACCCATGTCCCCAGGGACCCTCAAGCAGGTTGGGGCAGTGCAGACATAAGAGAATCTACTTCCCAGGGGCAACCCCACTCCTGTCAGACACACAGGAGCTCCCGTGGCATCCAAACTTCTTACTCCATCTATTCTGCCCTTAGGTGACAGAGGCTTTGTGCTGATGTGAGTGACGGGTTTGGACAACTCGCTTGTGTCCCCATGCAAGGCTCATTTAGCCGAAACATCCAGAGAGGGCCTGGACTCATTAATGAGCTTCCAAGGCATTTTGCAGATGGAAACCCCTGTGGGACCTGTCGAGGATCTCCCCAAAGCCCATGTGTGGTGGGAGTGGGGTTTTCCCTGGGTCACCCACAGAGCCACCTCTTCTGATGGCAAGGTCAGCATAACATTTTTCTTCTACTCGACCCAGGTTTTGCTTAGGGGGAAGAAAAACACCAACCCCACACCCAGCAACAACATTTTGTATTCCACCCGTGTCGCACTAACAACCAAAGGCGACAACAGCTCAACAGCAAGACGACTGCGTAGGCACTGGGGGACTGCACGGAGCAGACAGATCTGGGGCTCCCGTGCTGGTCGGTGGGCACAGAGCCCTGGGGGGGTGCAGGGGTGATAGAAACAGGGGGTGCCCAGGTCAGGGTCTGCCAGGAAGTGTCAACCGGGGCACCCACAGCTTTAAGTGTGCGGCTCCTGTTGGTGGAAGCAACCAGCACCCTTTCCCCCCCACCCCTGCAACGTATACATCCTATATATACACATACATTTCGTGTGTGATATATACCCCTGCGCAGGGGTGTGGGCGGTGGAAATGCACGCTGTCACCACTGGATGTCACTCCTCCCCTTCTGGGTTTTGGGGGAGACCCTGGGATTAGACTGAGGGGTCCCTGGGGGGAACCATGAGCCTCAGGAGAGAGCAGGCTGGGTGCCATGTCCCAGAGGATCTCCTCGGGATGGCAGTAAATGCTGTCAGTTAGTCCTGGGCAGGACGGGGAACAGAGCTGGAGCCCCAGTATGGCAGAGAACCAAGAGGGATACTCCGGTCACCAAATCTGTAGGGACTAGAGGCCACACAGCCCCTGAGGGGTTTTGGTGGAAGGGATAGGGAGGGTCAAACCCTCCTGCTGAAAGCTGAGGGCACAGGATGACACCCGGGCCAAGCTCCTCTGGCCCTCTTGCAAGAGCAGCAGGGAGCTCGGCCAGGGCAGAGGTGGGTGGGAACAGCCACTGTTGCCCATGGACACAGGGCTGGGATGAGCCAGAGAGACCCCCAGGCAGCCCCACATCTGCATGTCCGATTAAAAGCAAGTGTGGGTCTTGCCAAAGCAGCCCTCACCCCTTTGACACCCGCCCCCACCCCGCTCATATATATATTTGTATACACACAGCTTGTCCCCGTGAGGATGGTGATGGAGGTGACAGCAATGATGCAGAACATGTATACGTATACAATACAAGTATATGCTTTGGTATTGACGGTTAAAGAGAGTTTTAAGCCTAGAATGAAAAAATTCAGACCTTTGCTTCCTATCATACCCATGCAGCCGGCTTATCAGGGGCTCATCCAAATCCACCTTAAACAGTAGGAAGTGGGTTCTTACTAGAGACAGCTCATCAAACTCGGGGGCCGGGGGCGGCCCCCCCGTGACCGGGGCGGTGGGTTTGGGGGAGGGGGCAGGTGAGGTGTAGGCATGGTTGAGCGTGTCCCCCTCTTCCATAGTTCGGAAGGCAGCCAGGCCCATGTCATCTCCCTGTATATCATCCAATGTCTCCGTGAGGGCTGCCAGCAGCGCTTCGTTCTCGCTGTCTATTATCTGAAATGAGCAGGCAGAGAAGAGAGGGGGAGTTAGGCTGGGCAGAGGGTCTGTGGGATGCTGGGTGGGGGAAGAGGGACCAGCAGCACCACACCAGCTCCCACTGACTAGCTCCCACTTCCTAGTGACCCCACGGAGCAACCTGTGAGAGCTCTCCCCCGGCACACCACCGGGATGGGAGGAGGAGGAGAGACCCAACTGGATAAGGAGCATCAATCTGTCCACCTGCACCCCCAGCAGGAAAACTATGAATCAGAGCACCTTCTCTCCCAACAGTTGTCTCCACCCCACCATCATGCAAACAGCAGATGACACAGGATCTGTGATTAAAAGGCTCCTTGCCCAAATCCTCCTGTGCCCACAGCACAGGCTGTTCCCAGCTGAGATGGGAGCCCAGGGAGGGGGCAGGCACAGCCCCCTGCCCTCCATGGGGCTGGGAAAGCCTGAGAGGGCACGGCTGGTTAATCTGCAGCTCTCCTGACAGGGAAGGCAGAGAAAACGTGAGGAGCTGTAAGATCAGCCCAGTGGACAAAAGGGCACAGCCCCCTGGGAGGGCACAGGGGAAGCTCAGCCTGGGCTGCACTGCTGGCAAAATACCACAGCTTGTAACAACAACGAGTATGAGTTTTGTTTTCACTAAAAGCCCCCAAACTCAGCCACGTCCAGCTCAACAGGGATTCTAAGCCCTCACTCTTAAAGCTGGTTGCACCCAATGCTCTGCATGGGACCTCGTCCACAGAGCACAGCCCCCAGAGCAAGATGGGCCTTGCACTACAGCTCCCCCGACCTATTTTTTGGGTGAACAGCATGATGTGGGGAAGCTGATGGGAAATTTATGAGTGTCTGTGGCTGCACTGGGCCAGTCAGAACCAGGGGCTGCTCCCACCTCCTCCCTTCTTGCTGCCCTGATCCGACCCCTTGGGTTCCTCCCTCTTTCCATCTGGGCTTTGGCTTGGCTGATGCACCTTCAGCCTTCCCAGTGCCCTCCCAGTCCCACACAGCCTGAGTTTCCTTCCAATCTGGCAGTACACTGCAGAAGCCCAAAAGAGGATGCAGAAGCTGAGGAATGGCTGGAGTGAGTCAGGAGTTCCTTCTTTTTGGTCCTCCTCCATCACACTCTGAATGTAAACCATGTCCAACAAGAAGCATGCTACCATCAGTGATAAAATTAGCACGAGGGTAAATTCAAGCTCGCGAGCAGGACTGTTGCCTGCACACACCCTCCTGTGTTTCTCTCATCTTGTTTGAAAATTAAATATCTTTTGTTCCCTGCCGTAACCTTGCTCACAGTTACTAGAGCAGGCTCCAGGGAAAGGCAGCAGGATGCTCCATTTTTGGCTCCGTTTCTTTTCCTCCTGTTATTGGCACGAGAGCACTGTGCATACAAGTTCAGTGGGATACATTTCATCATCCTCCACTGCTCCTAATGGGCCTGTCTTTTGCATTTCTTTTCTGTTTATCTTTTCCCCAGGAAGTTCAGCGGAAAATATGCATCTCGTGATGAAGGTCCCTCAGCTGAACTGGACCATTTTCAAGCACAGCATCAGCACAGCATAAAAGCCACAGGGTTGTTATTACGGCCAGGTTAGAAAATATTGGGGCTTTTTGGTTTTTTTTCCCCTTGTTTAAATATAAATCCTGCTCCCTCCCAAAATGTAACCCAGAGTTGGTGACTAGCTGGCACCAGTGGGTCACAACCTCCTTGTCTGAGGGGTAAGAGCCTTGGCGCTGCTCAGGAGGGCAGAGAAACTCCAAGCCCCAAGGATAGGCACATCCAGGGCATGGCATGAGCTTTGGGAAAGGTGAGAAAGGCAAAGTGCCTGATCCCTAGGCAGCTTCTGCATCTCCCTGTGTCCAAACCTGCCTCTGCTGTGCTCACAGCCCTGCCCTGGCCCCACAGCTCCACGAGATGCTCAGCTCTTCTCCAGGGAGAGACAGGAACAGTGCTGAGGGTTATGGACCAGCCCTGCCTGTGCCCAGAAGCACCCTCTATCCCAGCACCTCTTGCACCGTTCAGTCCATGCTGGCACATGGATCTATCTCAGCACAAAACCAAGGACAGAAAACAGCCACCTCTGCCAAAAGAACCAGAGCCCCAAACAGAGGGGGCTGCCAAAACAGGGAAGCCAGCGTAGGTGGGGCTGCTTTCTGCTCCTGAGAAAGGAATAATGCTGCCCCACACCACAGCGCTGAGACCCCCGTGCTGCGCCCTGGCACATCCTGCCATTCTGGGAATCGAACGGGACGCACTGCACCCCGGCTGTAATTCCCTGTGAATAATACATCACAGGAGGGCTGGCTCAGCAGCCTCCTCTGCTCCTCCACCTCCTCATTAGCCTTACTCCGCTTGCCCCATTTAGAGCTGATGCACAAATTAATGGAGCACTAATCAGCTGGGGAGGAGATATTAATAGTTGTGCGTGTTCCCTCCTCCCTCCCTCCCGCCTCCCCCTGCCTCCATCCTCGGGTGCCCTGTGCCGGGAGGATGGGGGTACCTGGAAGAGCTCGGAGTCATCAGTGCTGTACTGGCTGGAGTCTGTCTCCGAGTGCTCCCCGCACCACTGCAGCTCGCTGAAGCAGCTGGCCGAGTCGAAGTCGCTGGCATCCAGCTGAGACAGATCGATCTCGGGGAAGTCAGAGTAGAGGTGCTCCTCGCCAGACACCTCGTACTGCGCAGAGAAGAGAAAGGGGGTGAGCCCACTGCTGTGCCAGGGGAACAGGAAGCAGGGGGCAGCAGTGGAGACGGCCGGTCTCCTGGTGCTCCCACCTCCACTCAGGCCCGTTTCTCAGACCCTCTTTCCACATGGCTCCAGGAGCAATTTCACGGCAGTGCGGAGCGTGGTGAGCACCCCTTCACTGCACACCTGCCAGACTGGTTTGCACAGCCTGGCACTGGCACTGCTGGTTACTGAGAGCACCCCCACAACTTCCATCAAAACCCCTCTTGTGTCCCAGCTGCGGCAAGAGTCAGAAGAGCAGCATCTGCACTGGAAGAGCCTCACCTCCCACAGTGAACAGATGCTCAGGGCAGAGCACAGCCACCCAAGCTGTACAAAGGCAAAGCAGCTGCTGGAGCTCTTAGGAGCCATTCCTGCCTTTGGTGTCCTAAGGGTGACATCCAGGTTATCTAGCTGGAGGTCAAGGCAAGAGTCGTGGGTGCACATGGGACAGCAATGCATAGGGCAAGGCTCCTCTGAGTGGCCTCACACCTGGTCCCTACCCTGTTCCCATCCCTGCCGCATGGCACTGAACCACTCAGGGACAGTCCCTCTGGTGAAGCAGCACCACCAGTGCAATCCAGACCCTGCTCCCTGTGCTGTACAGGATGAGAAAATGGCATGGAAATGAATGGATGTCTGGGTACACACAGGGTGATGCAAGCTCTAGGAACTGAGCTAAAAATCTCCATTCAACCACAGAAAGGAGCTGGCACCTGCCCTGCTTCAGCCTGGCTTCCAGCCACTGCCCTCCCACAAAACCCCACGGGTGCACCCAGCACCCCCAGAGTGAGGGCTGGCACCGGCACCCACTGCCTGCGCCAGCATTTGGACCCTGCCTGGTTTTGTCCCTATGTCCAGGTTCAACCGCACAGGGGAAAGGGCTGGTGCAACTCCTCCCAGCATTGGCTGCCCAGGGAGAGTTTTCTGGCAGTGAGGGAAGCAAGTTTATTTACAGAGCAAATGGATTTTGGAGCAGACAAACATCTGAGCATGTGAGTAAGGCTGCATGGGCAGGGGAACACGGGGGCTCCTCCTCCTGAAGCGCCCTGGAAGGGTCTCCTCCTTCACTCAAGGGGAAGGAAAAGGGATTTCAAACACAGCTGGAGGAATGGAAAATACAGCTTTTCTCTCTTTCTCTTTTCTTTTTTTTTTTTTTGTCAAATTGGGATAATCTGGGATTATTGATTGTGTTCCCACAGGCTGAGAAGCCTGTCTACCATGCTCCCCACTGTGTTTAGGGCACCCCAAAGGGCACCCCGTGCACACACTCACTCCAATTTTCCATTTCTCACCTGCCTTCCACCCCAACCAGTCCCAGGGGAGGTGAGAAACAGGGAAAGCACAGGCAAGGACAGGGGGGAAAGCATTTTCATGGCCCAATGGTGAGCCAGTGTCACGTCACAGCAGCTGGGGCTGCTGATACTGCCCCAGCCCAAGCTCTGTGGAGGCCTGGGAGCTGCCCCATGGTGGAGGATGCTCTCCCCAGCATCCTCCCTTCATCCTGATGCTGGAGGCATGTGGATCAGGTAGATTACACAAGTGTGGTGCCACAGTATATCAGGCACCCCTGATCAGTAGCTCCAGGATCTGATACTCCTGACAGGCTCCTCAAGGCTGGGGCTTTCCTAACCTGCCCTGCAAAAATCTTTGGAATCCAATGTCATCCCTGCCAGCTCTGGGAGACACAGATGAGATCTTTCCCCTTGTTCTCCTTCCCCCTCTGCTCAGGTGCAGCCTGAACTGCTCCGGGATCAGATGTCCTTTGGCCTTTCAGATGTATCTCTTACCTGCTGTGGCCTGTCCCTGCCTTCCAACCCCCTGCTCTAGTGCCTGCTCCAGAAAAAGTCTTGGAACAACTTTGGCTCCCCCTTCTCCCCAAATCTTCCCATGGGAACACAGGCAAAGGCTTTTATTTTTAGAAAAGCCATACATACATAGATATACGTGTGTCTCTGTGTGTGCGTGTGTGCGTTCAATTAAAAATAGCAGAGCAGTCAAATTCTCCTGCTTCTTTTGATATGCCACAAGGGAAAAGATCCTGGTGCTGAGATCACAAGGAGCAGCTGACACCAGTGCTCGGGATGTCTTTTGATCAACTCCACAGATGTGACAAGTCCCCATTGGCAATAGGGCTGGGTAAAAATAAACTCCTGCAATCTAATGCTGCTGAGTTGCCCTCTCTGGGCACCGCAGGGGCAGGACTGCCCCGGCACTGCCACACTGTGGATGCTCCCAGCTAGCACAGGTCAGGAATGCCTAAAAACTCCGACTGGCCTGTGTTGAGCCCCCTCCTCAAAAAAAACACACGGGGAGACCCTGTGCCCAGTGCAATCACCTGCACGAGCACATGGATGGGCACCCCAGCACATGGTCACAGCTCCAGCCAGCCCCCTCTGCTAGACAGTGCCATTTAACCCATCCAGCCACCAAGGACCTGAATCTCCAGAGGGAATACGTCACTCTGAGCTCAGAATCCATCACTCCAAGCACTGCTAGCCCAGCACAGAGTGCTGAGAGTGAAGTCCCTCTGGGCTGGCCACAGCGGGTGGGGAAGGACCCAGCCCTCCACCCAGGGTTGGGGGTGGCAGGGGCAGTGGGGAGTCTGCCTGCGGGCACAGGACCTCATCTGCTCTGATTTTCCCTTTTCCCACCCTTTGCATTTCCTGCTGCCTTGGGAGAGGAGTGAACTTTTGTTCTAATTTTACTTGGGAGTTTGTAGGAAGATCAGCCATGGGTTCTTGGTGTGCAGCCAGCAAACACCCATGGAGACATGCTCAAAAATTCGGAGGCATCCTCCAGCCCAGACACCTGGCCTGTGTGTGCTGCAGCAAGGCTGTGACCAGAAAGCTGCTGGCAGCTCACAGCAATGTGTCTGATGAATCTCTGCTCCGGGGAGGAAAGATGCTCTACACAGCTGCCCCCATGCCACACACCTCCATCCTTTGAGGGAGCAGGATCCCAAACCTGGGCATCCTCTCCGGAAGCAATGCCATGCTGGCAGCTGCACCTGGCAGCCAAAGCTGGAAGGTGAAGGGCATTTGAGGAATGGCCTCCATTCAGAGATGTCCTCCTCCACTTTCCTTAAAGCATGAACCAACTCTGACCTCAGCCCCAGCTGAGATGCGTTCGCGATTCTAGGACAGAGAGGCAGCTGATACTCGCTCACATGTTGCACGGAGCTTCCCTCTGCAGAAGCTTTGCTTGACAGAGCAGCAACACTTTTATTTATCTGCTGCTGAGCTTGGACAGTCCTGCCCACCGTGAGGGGTTTGTCACTCAAATTGTGGAAGCAGGGGTTCCCCAGGGACCCTCACACAGAGGGTCTGTGCTCACTTTGTGCCCCTGCTGAGGCTGCTGGACCTGGCAGCAGCTGTGCTGTGCATGCCTGGGACAACCATGTGAGCAGGAGCGCTCTGTGCCACCACAGCTGTGCCACCTCACTGTCCATGCCCACCATGGCAGAGCTGGCAGTACTGAGAAAGCACAAGAGACATCTCTCCAAACTGGCTGACAAGGACATCCAGAGGTCACTCTGCCAACTCTCCTGTCCCCAGGAGCCTCGACTGCACCTAAATGCTCCCAGACAAAGTGCCAGTGGGGCCTGTCCCTGAGCACCGTGGGTGAGGAGGAGCTGGCTCCACCCCAGCCCGTGTTGCACCTTCTCCTGGAAACCCCATGTGAGCAAGTCAGTATGAGAGCTTCTGGTGTCTCCTTGGTCATCATCCCTTTGTCTCTCCAGGAGGGAATGGAAGAACTCCCAGCTGCTCTGACTCCCTGTCCCTTTGCAAAGCCCCCAGTCTTTGTCCTTCCCGGGGCAGTGGCAAGGCTAGGCAGGACAAGGAGCTGGCACGGGGGTTAGCTCCATCTCCCTGCCCGACAGTGAGAGTGGTCAATGTGGGCCACTGACTCTAATGTCCCCAGGAGCTCTGGTATGTGGGCACTCCCTGGCTGGAGGCACATCCAAGGATGCCTCGTTGAGCACAGCTCAGTGTTGGCTCCTGATGCTGTTGGGACAGCAGGTGGGACACTTCCCTTTCAGTTCTTTCCCATTTTACAGCAGTGTTAACTCTGGTGTGGGAGCATGAGAGGTCTTATCACCGCAGAGACATAAGGCTCCTCTCCAAGCCCAACTCTAATTCAAATATTGGATTAACAAGACAGGAAATGTTTTCCTCTTTTTCAGTGTCAACTTGGGCTGCTCAAACTAAATCCCCCTAGTCAGAAGGACTGGAGAGGCTGGCTGGGGCTGGGCTGCTGGCTCCCAGGGGCAGCCGTATCCGTGAGCCCACCGAGAGCAGGAACCACAGCCCTGCTGCCAGGCAATAGCAACCTAAACCAGGGCAAGCATGAGAGCTCAGCTCATTTTCTGCTGTGCTTAACTGGCTCAGGGAGCTGGGGACAGGGCAGTGACCGTGACAAAGAGACCTGCAGGTCCTCTCCTCTGTCACACCCTGACAACAACACTGATAGAAATTTCCCTTATCTGCAAAACCCTTGGGTCCAAACCCTTGAAGTTGTGGCCAAGTATTTTGGAGTGAGCTCTGAGCACACTGTGATGGCACACACACTGTGCTCATGCTTAGTCAGGCTGCAAAAGTTTCAGCCTCTGAAGTCTGCCGGCGTGAAAGTGCTGCTGGACACAGGCAGCACCTTCACGGGATCCTAATCCTGCCTAAGCCTGGGAGGGCAGCTCTGCATTGCTGCCTGCAGACACAGCCCCAGGATGCTTTGCAATTGCCTTGTCACTCACATGCCACTTTGCTGCGTGGAAAATAAAGGATGGAAAGTGGCAGCTCCTTGGAGGGGCCAAAGGAACCAACCATAAACAGGCAGCCCACCTCCTCCTGAGGAGCGAAGCAGTGACTCAGCCTCGCACAGAGCCTCCTCCCTCCCCACAGCCAAGTGCCTACTCAAAGCATTAAGAGATAAATATACATCCACACGTGCTGGAGACAGAGCCCCAAATTAGCCAGTAGCGTTTAGGCTGGGACCCAAATGAGCAGAAGGTGAGAAATGCCGAGAACATGAAGTGCCAGCTCCCGCCAGCCCTCCCTTGGCCCCACGGGCAGTGTCGGATCCCAGCGCCCGCCTTCGCAGCCGGACAGGGAGTTTCTATCTCCTTGCCCTCACCCCAGGCTTGACTCTAAAAAGGAAAGAAAATCCTTGGGCAGGGGTTTTGGAGAGAGCCGTCTGGGCTTATCAGGGAAATCCGTAATCACAGACTGCTTGACATGGGGATTACAGCCATGCAGGGAGATGGGCACCGCGAGGCTGTTTCACCGCGATGAGCTCTCGCTGGGCAGTGCAACGGTGGGCACAACTGCTCACCCCGACAGCTGCTTTGGGCAGGGGGAGCCCCACTTGGGCAGGCCAGGATTGGTTCCTGCAGACCCCCAGCACCCTCCCGGGCTGTCCCACCACCAGAGTGGGGAGGCGCTGGGGACATGACCCACAGTGGGAACAAACCCAGACCCATCCGCCCGGGGGTGCACCCTGCTGTTCCTGCAGCTGCCACCCATGGGACAGGGTCCCTGTGCAGTCAGGCCACCAGTACCCTGAGGGGGTGAAGCTGGGTGCTGTCAGCCTCTCATCATCCTCAGGGATGCGCCAGCTCCATCCCAGCCCAGAGGGACCCATGCAGGGCAGGCAGCCCTGCTCCAGTACCAGAGAGGAGGGCAGAGGTAGGAATGGAGGAGAGAGCTATAAATAAGTGTAAATACAGCAAGGAGCCACCTGGCCAGAGCTCTGAAGGTCACCAGTGTGTGCCAGCAGATAAGCAAACCCCCCCCCCCGAGTGGCATTTGACAAAATGTCACTGTGAATGAGGGAGAGGTGGTGTCAGGTTGTGACTTGGCCCCACTGTCCCTTGACACCCCACGATATTTATAGCTAGAGAGCCCCAAGGTGAAGGATGAGTGGTATTTCCATGGGAGGCAGTGGAGGTGAGGGGACCCTGCCTGCAAACCCACCAACTGACACAGTGGAGGGGGGCACAGGCGGGGCACAGGCAGGGC
>JAYRBT010000028.1:16090576-16131325 GCA_036023395.1 Myiotriccus ornatus | reverse complement strand
TGGAGGTGAGGGGACCCTGCCTGCAAACCCACCAACTGACACAGTGGAGGGGGGCACAGGCGGGGCACAGGCAGGGCTTGGCAGCAGCAGACTGTTCCCTCATCCAGCTCCCTAAGTCTGAAGGGAAAGGCACACAGGAATCTCCCAAGCTCCCAGGTGGCACAGAGCCATGCGACACCTCGCTGTCCTGCCAGGAGCAGGGCATTTTGCCCTCTGCACTCTGTTAATTTTTAATTTGTTTTTTTTTAAATTTCTACTCATTCATTTTAACAATTCAGCCCAGGCAGCAAGAGGCAAAACCAGCACCCGCATTTAAAGCCTGGGCAAACCAAACACAATCTTGATCCTTTCTTCCACTGGAGCTACTCAAAACCAGCTTCTGCTTGTCCACATTGGTGCAGCACGTGGGGCCCCACGCCGGACACTCTGTGCCAACACAGGTTGGACTCAAAGGTTGGACTCAAGGATTGGAGTTGATGATCTTAGAGGTCTTTTCCAGTGTAAACGATTCTGTGGTTCTGGGGCACACTGGAACAGCCGCCCTCCCAACATGGCCTGTGAAGTGCCGAGAGGGCACAGGGGATGCACTGGGCACCCAGTCCCAGGTACCAGCAGGATGAGGCTCCAAGCCACAGCCTCAGCCTGAACACAGTCTCACTTGCTGACTTTTGTCTTACATTAGAAGGGTGTAATTAAGATCAACCATGAGATGCCAGTAGTAGGAAATATTAAACATTAACTGCAAACAATAAACATGAACTTGCCAGGAATATCTTTGATATGGAGGAAAGATGGAAGAAATTGCACTAAACTGTCCCTGAGTCACAGGATAGAAAAAAGGAGCCTGAGATACTGGTAATAATGGCCTGGATAAACAACGTTCTGCTAGAACACTTTAAACAAAGGTGTGTCGGGATTAAGAAGAAGGGCAGCAGCAAAGTATATCACGGGTTACAAAGCTGCATATCTACACTATACTCAGCAGCCATTTATTTGGGCTCTAGAGAGTTCACTTTCTTTCTGCCTGAGCTTCAGGACAGACCAGCCCAGGGCTGGTGCCACAGCAGATCTGTGGAGACCTTGCAGCCCCTGCACAGAGCTCAGAGCACCCCCCAAATCCAGCACCCTCATACCGCCAACACCAGGCACAGGCAAGGGCAGGTGGTTGTTGTGCCCCGTGCAAGGAGCAGACACAGCAGGGAACGGGCTGTTCCCAAAGAGCCATGCTCTTCTCTCAGCACCACCTAATGGAAACAGCCCCGTGCCAGACGCCGCTGCGCCGTGTCCTGGGATACGGTCGGCCAGGCAGGGGGCTGTCCAGGCAGTGCCAGCACGCCTGGGCACACACAGCATGCTGGTAACTGTTTCTCCCCAAGTGTGGCAGCTTTATCCTGCATCCCTCGAGCCAAACAGCCATGCCAACCCTGCCAGCAGCCAGCCTGGCAAATACCACTCACCCCCCACCAATCGCGGCACCACCAAATATGCACTGCCAGTGGCTGCTGCCAGCCTTGTGCCCGTCACCAACAGGTGCTCTTCGGGCAGTGGGGCTGGCACCACTCAATGGCATCAGCCAGGCAGGGCACCCGCCTGGGCCTGAACGCTGATGGTGTTTTCTAAGAAGTGCCTTGTAATCTCCCCAAAACCAAAGGCAGGACCAACAGCCAGCAGCCAGCAAAGCACAGTGGGAACCGAAGTGTCCCATCAGCTCGGAGGGCTCCAGCCCTGGCATGTGACCCCCTGGCCGTGGGGAGAGAGGCCGGAGCAGGAGCAGGCAGGGGTACACAACGCTCACCTCGCTGCAGCCTTTCTCCAGGCAGCACAGCCTGTGTGGGGCAAGGACGGAGCAAGGGGAGGCACAAGCTCCACAAGCTCGAGAGGCAGCACACAGATGCCCTGCAGGACAGGGAGCAGTGGGGGCTGTGGCCGAGGACAGTGGGGCATCAAGACCCTGAAACTCTTGGGATTGCTTCCACTCACAGACCCACAGCTGGAGGTGATAGGAAATGCTGTGGCTCCATGAGACAAGCTGGGGATCCCTATGAGTGGGGGTACCCTGAGCTCCAGCCAGGCTGGCAGCACAGGGGGCCAGGCTGCACCACAGGAGGGAATAAGTGCCTGACTCACCAAGGAGCTGACTATTAGCCAGCTCTGCTGGTCACAAAAATTCCCCATGATGGCAACTCCCTCCTTTGAAAGGAAAACATGAGGGGGCGATTATTTTCAGACCTTCCTCTTCTGATGTCCCTGCAGCCAGCAGCCACATGATTGCTGTGGGCACAGGGACGCCAGCAAGGAGCCTCCTCCAGGACCAGAGGAGGAGCAGCCCTATCCCTACACACCCAGCTTAGCTCCATGGGCACTGCTCACCCTGGCACTGGCAGCTCTTCACCCCTCTCAGGTGGCTCCAAGAGCAAATTCCTGCCTGAGGCAGTAACTGTCCCTCCAGCTCCCCACAGCATGAGTGAGGTCTGACCTGCAGCAGCCTCAGAGAAGGCTGAGCCGAGCCCCTGCCTGCAGGGAGCGTGGTGGACATCACCACGTCATGCCACATTGGGTCCCACTCTAGCTGTACCGTCAGGCCCGGCCGCAGCCGTGCTCCCCACTCACAGCCACAACCTTGGGATGTTCCACTGTGGTCTGCTTGGAAAGCTCACCCTGGCTTTCCAGGAGCCACAGCCGCAGTCTGTAATCCTGGGAGTCCCTGAGCTACTCCTGGGCACTGGCAGAGTCAGTGTTGGGAAGCCGGGAGGCTTTTGGGACCTGTGGGCCGGCAGCAGGGAATGAGCAACTGGAGGGGCAGGATCTTGGTTGGGCTGGAGCCACTCACCCCACGTGTCACCAGCTCCGGGGCTGCTGACTGGAGGCTGTGAAATGACAGGGAAGAGTGAACTGTCATCACTGACATACCCTCCTTCCCGGCTTGGGACACCACGCACAGGGCTCTCCGGGTGGCAGTGGCTCGGCAGGCAGCCTGGTGGGAGCTGTAATTCCCAGCACATTCCAGCACTCAGTGTTATCCACGGCTGTGAAATGGGAGCTGAGGTTAAAGCCAGCCCATGTCCTGCCTGAATCCTGCCCCTTTACATACACATCTGACGAGCGGGTGGAAAGAACCCGCTGCCTGCCGGACATTCCAACCCGGTGTCATCCCCCTGCCAGGTCTGTCACCATCATCTGCAGGATGCCCTTCACCTCCCCATGCCTTTTCAGACCTTGTGAGGAGGAGGGACTGTCTGGGCCCCTGCCAGGAGCACTCCCAGTCCCTTTTGCCAGGGAGGTGGCAGCAGGGGAGGGAGGAAAGCACGTCTCCTGCCTGCCTTCCCACCCACAGGTTTTAGAGAGGTGCTGAGGCCTTCCCTGCCAGGGAAGACAGGGCAGCATTCTGCACTGTTCGGAGCTGCCTGTGCCACCAGCAGCAAAGCAGCCTCTTAGTGCTAATCAGGACGAGGTAGGAGACGGGGAAGGTTCAAGCTGGGGTTAAGAAGGCGCAAGGAGGATCTTCCTGCATTAGCTTGACCTCTCAGTGAGTTCAGCCCTGACACTCAGCCACCACAGGCACAGTCCAGTGACATGCCATGCCCTGCTGGGGGTCAGGGAACCACCACCAAACCCGACCCACCAAGATCCTCCACAGACCCTTTGTCCTGCCCGACACCGTCTGCACTGGCCCTTCTGCCAGGGGGGTCTGCAGGACCCCATGCTGTGCCCAGCTCCCACATGTAAAATGAAATTTTCAGCTGGAGGCACGAGGTCTCAAAGGGTGAAAACCACCGTGGAAAGGGCAAATCCACTCGGATCTGTCCGTACCCTCTCAACCAGCCTGTCCATGCTTGCCCAGACCCATATCCCAGCAGGGGTGGAAACACCAGCCCTCCCAGGCTGGCATAGCCAGCTGCCCCTCTCTGTGTCCATCCAGTGCTGCAGGGAACAGGCAGCACTGCCTGCTCCAGCTGCTGCCTGCTGCCCTGCACAAGGCCTGGCACCCCATGGCATGGCCACGCTGCCTGCACCTCACTGCTCTCCATCACGAGGGCCCCCTGTGAAGGGACCTAGAAGTGGGTCCCCCTACCCCATGCCCTGAACTGGGGGCTGCCTCTTCTCCCTGCTCCTGCTTCACCCAGTTAAATTATTGCCCATTTTCTGCACAGTGCCCGGAGATGTCCTGGTCAGAAGAGACCTGTCACCACCTGGTGCGGTCACCTCGTACCTCTGCTCCAACACAACTCCACCTAGAAAGCTGATGAGGAAGGGCAATGCTGACAGCTGGGTATTTTCCAGGTGGGCATCATCAGTGCTAGGATGCCACTAGTATGAGCTGATTGGCAGTATTGATACCATTCCAATTCTGTGGGAAAACCGAGGCAGGGTAAGGTGAGACAAGAGCAGGTCCCAGCAGGTCCGTGACCACGGGCTGTGTACACACTCACAGTTGGATGGATGGTGGAGGTGGGATCCCTGAGCAGCACCTCTGGGCCGGCCAGGCCGGTGCTCCTGCACCCGCTGCGCTTCCACCAGCACAACCTGTTTGGCCTGGGGATTTCCCAGTGCTGCACAAGGCTTTGCTGCATCCGGGTCCACACCAGAGCATTCAGGGATGTCCCAGCCAGGCCACCTGCCCTCAGGGGCCCAGGGCTCTGTCCCTGCCTTTTGGCTCGGCAGGAAGCATTTCTGGGAGCCGCAGCCTGGAGCTGGTGCTGCCAACCCGCTTTGCACGGTCTTCCCGCTCTGCAAACAACTGACTCACCCTGGAAAGAAACTGCTCCAAGATCTCCAGATAGAAAAATCACTAGGAGGGCAAAAGGCTCCTTCAGGAGCACATGCAAATCCACATAAACAATGTTTTGTGCTATTTCAAATTCTCACCTGCTGGGGACCACACCTTTGCCTTCCTCAAAACCCCAACAGACAGGCTCCAACAGGGCAGGAGAGGAGGGGTCTGGCCGCTCCCTGCTGCAGCATCTGAGGGCTGGGGCCCCTTTCCTCGTCCTCCCAAACCAGTTGGGGTGAAGCCTACAATCATAACTTCTTAACTTAAATCAGACCTTTTTACCCACTCCATGTGCTGTGCCAGCTCCCTCATGACCCTGCCCGGAGCTTGCCTGCTCCCAAGCCTTGTCCCCCCTATTTTTGACCCTAGCTAAACCAGGGATCAGATAAAGCCAGAGACGCCAGGGCAGACTGGCCTGAAATCCAGACCCAAAATCTGGATCTGACAGCCTGCCCAGGAACTGGCTGCCTCCAGGTTGGGAGCATCAGAGCTGGGGGTCCCCTCTGGTGTGCAAGAAGCCACCTCTGTCCTGGCAGTGCCGTGTCCCAGATGACCCAAATCCCAGTACAGGGCTGGTGGGAGCTAAGGCTCCTGCTTGGTGTGCCACCTTCATACACTTTGCGTGGCCCCAGTGCCTGGCAGCAGCTCCCCAGCCATGTGAGCAGCTCCAGTTAGCAGCCCCACCACCACCTTCTGTGCCTCGCTTTTATCCATCCATCTCCCCTCCACAGAGGCCATCCGTCTCTCTCGGCTGCCTCTGCTCCCTGTATCACACGCTGCCATGTGGGAGCGTGGCCAGGTGTCCTTGGGCAGAGGCTCCAATGTCACCTTGGAGGGGTCTGGCAGGAGGCAGGGCAGCAGGGCCCGTGGCTGTGCTCAGCACGGCGCCGTCGGGGGACTGGCGGGGATCCTGCTGGGACACACAGCCTGAGCCAGCACCCTCCCACCACTGCTGGCTGCAAACAGCCACCCCCGCCCCTCCCAGCCCCTGGCAGCACGGAGGGCACAGAGGACACGGTGGGCACATCACCACAGCAAGCACCCCGCTCGGTGCCTCCATCGAGTGCCATTCCCAGCCCTGGGTGAGCAGGTGGAGCCGTGTGTACCCAGACCCGGCTGAGCCGTGCTTGCTTATGCAAACCACAACGGGAGCTGTTTCAACTAGTTGGATTGCTGCCTGCTAGTCAGGTGCCTTCCTCCTCCTCCTCCTCCCGAAACGGTTGCCAGTCCCCCGCAGGCAGCTGCCCAGGCTCCGTCCCCACACTGAACACGTCCCCACGCTGAACACGCCACACCTGCTGTGAGCAAGGGGCTTTCCTTCCCCGGGGTGCCCCGGGGGGTGGGGGTAGGCAGGGCTCGCCATCCCCCAGCACAGTGTGCTGTTATCCCCCAGCTCAGCTTTTCACAGTCCTTGAGGTGTCCTCAAGTGTCCCGGCGTCACAGGCAGTCAGGGGGAATGCTGTCCATGCGCAGCTCGTGCCCACACGATACCCACCATAGAATCCTAGAATGCTTCGGGTTGGAAGGGACCTTAAAGATCACCTCGTTCCAATCCCCCTGCCATGGGCAGGGACACTTTCCACTAAACCAGGTTGCTCAGAGCTCATCCAACCTGGTCTTAAACACTTCCAGGGATGGGGCAGCCACAGCTTCCATCATGCTCGTCTGGGAGCAGAGAAGACCCACAGTGCAGCAGTGGGGAAGGGGCTGTTTGCCCCATTGCTGGTGAGTTTTGCCCAGCACTGTGGCCACACTGGCATTTCCCACCCTGTCTGCATCCTTGGGGGAGTGCAGGAACCCAAGCAAAAGACTTCCTGTGACCTGCTGCAATCAAAATTTGGAAGGATGCAGGAAAAAAGTCACAGTGCTGTGAGCCACAAAGGAGGGCTCTGCCAAAGCTGGTCACCATGTCTGTCACCAGCTGGCTCTGCCACACTCACATCTCATGGCAATGGCTCAGTGTTTGGCTTTGCCTGAAGAAACTCTCCCCAGGCTAGGAGGGGAGGAGCCAGCATCTGTTCCAAACAGCCTCTGACATTGCAAAACAAGGGAAAAAATCCAGATCCGAGCACCAGGAATCTTCATGCAAATCTCAGCATTCCCAAGCCAGCACCAACCTCACACTCTGGAATGCCAGGAAACCTGCAGCTTGGCTTTGCGCAGGGCCCTCCAGCTTTGCACAACACTCTGGCCTCTCCTTAAATTTCAACACGGATTGCAGGGAACTTCATATGCCACCAATTGAGTCAGCGGACGCCCAGCAGCCCTGGCTCCGCCAGGGAAATGTTCCCTCACCACCCCCAGCTGCTCCCAGCAGCTGCAGTGGCACAGCCAGGGCAGCCGGGATGCCGTGGAGGTTTAGGTACCAGATGGATCAGCAGCTCTGTGGGGTGAGACCTGCAGCTGTGCTGACAGGCAGGATGAAGTGGGATGAAGCCAGCTGCCCGCCTGCACCGGGGCTGTGGGGTTTCTGCCACGGCTGGTGTCCAACCCAGGGAGCCCGGGTGGGAATGTAGAGAGGGGGAAGTGCTGCAGAGCAGCCTTTGTTCCACTCTGGGAAATGGACAGGAATCAGCCAGCTCGGCACATGGAGAAGAGATGCCATCCTGGATGCTCCCACAGCAGTACCAGGAGTGGCACAAGGGATGGCTCCATCCCTGTTTCTTTACTACAAACTTTTGTGCAACAAAATAAGGCCTTTGCCAAACGCAGTGGGCCCCAAGCCAGCTCCTTCCAAGGCTTCCTGGGATGCTCTGCTCTCTCATCCCTCGGTGGGTGCCGAGATCTTGTGCAGTTACGGTTCTTCTGTTTGGGGTGCTTTTCCAGCTGGTGCTGGATGTCTTTGACGAGCTTTTCTGCAAAGGTGGCATCAAGCAGGAGGAGCGGGAAAACCTGCCTGTGGTGAATGGTAAAACCCGCTGGCAACACCGTGACGCTTCTCCAGACGCTGTGTCTAAATATAGACTCCTCATTTATTATCCTGCAGCTGCTGGATTCGGGGCGAGAAGAGCCGAGGGGCTGCACTGATGCTCCCCTCGCCCATGGCTGGGCACTGCCTGGACACATCCAGAGGTGCAAAGCATAAAAAAAAACCATGAGCCTTCTCTCTGTGTGTCTCCTGAGAAATGGGGCTGGTTTGCTGGTGAAATGCTGTCAGTGCAAATCGCCCACTCTGCATCCCAGAGGGGTTTAGAGATGTGCTGCCATGAGCAGGTCCTGCCTGGGTGAGATGGGATTCCCCCTGCTTCTGGTGAGAGGAGCAGCAGCACCCAGGCCTCCTGACAAAGGATGAGTGGCTTTCCTATGGCTTCCCTGCTGCCAAAATGCAGGGATGCTTCCTCACCAAAACCAGGCAGTGCTTGATGTGGCTGCACTTAATGTCTCTCTGGCACTACAGGCAAGGGACAATTTCTGCCAAGCACTTGGGTAACACCAGGATTTATCCCTCTGTTGCACATCCCAGGGGAAGGAGATATACCCCAAAATTTGCTGGGGACATGTGGCCTCTGTGACACCTAGGTTTTCCTGAGACCCTGTTCACAGATGGGAAATGAGGTGCTGGGGAAGAAGTTGATGCTCAGGGCAGAGCAGGGGAGATAGGAGAGGATGAAGACTGCATTCTGCATGCCTGGGAATGCACAAAATCCTGCCAGGCTCAGCTCAGGGCCATGGTGTGAAGGTGGTTGCCATGGGGCCAAGGCACAGGCAGGAGCAAGCGGGGTGAAGCTCTAAGAGCTGTTCTGGGAGGGTTGGCATGAACTGGTAGGCCTGCAAAGCCTCCTGCCCAGGCACAGCAAGCTCCCAGGACCTTTCCTGCTGCTCTCCAGTGGGGATATTGGAGCAGGGCCTGTGTGAGAGGCAGGAGGGGCAGGGAGCCATGCTACCGTGGGTGCCATCAAGCTCCAGGCCATGTGCTTCCTGCCTCCATCACCACATCTGAGAAAAACGGGTAAAAAAGAGGGATGCACTGCAGGCCAGCCAGGCTGGGCTGTGGCGCTGCTGGCTGCTCACAGAAGCCACCCCCCCACTCCTGGCACTCAGTCCCATTGAGACAGGGCCAAGCGGGATGGGAACTCCAGGCATCCTGCCTCCTGCTGCCGGGGCTCTCGGCTGGCCGGTTCACGCCGGGACACCTGCTCCCTGGGTGGCCAGGGCGCCCTGCTGCCAGCACTGCTGGACACCCTGCCCCACCACCACAACACCAGCCAAAGGACACAGCCCTCCAGCTCCACAGTCCACTGGCATTTCCCCTCCAGCCACCCCGCTGCCCAAGGGGAGGCTGGGAAGCAGCAGGGGACAAGGGGCTAAGGCATTAATCATCCCTGCTGGAGAGCGGATGGACCCATGGCACTCACAGGAGAACCAGTGCTGTCCCCCACACACCCTGGTACTGGCACCGCTCAAGGGTCTCACAAGTCGTGGGGAGCTGCCTCATCCTGCCAGCAGTCAGGCTGGCAGCAAACACTCCTTGGAGAGAACGGGATCAAGTGGTGGGAGCAGCAAAGGGACACATGATGCCCACTGTGCCCGTGCCACCCACTGCTCAGGTGGGGACTGGGAATCTGCCGTCAGTCCTGCTGCACACGCATCCTCACACACCCACCCACCACACACCCATCGCTGGCACAGGGAGGGTGCAACACAGACACCCTGAGCATCCCCCAGGCAGGGGCACAGGTGACTGTCCCTGCTCTCAGCCACTGGCTGCAAGCTGAGCTGGGCAGCTGCACAAGCAGCTCAGTGTCCACAGGCACAAGGGGTCTTGGACCCCAGGTTGGTGTCCCCATAGGGACAAGACATGGGGGTCACTGCAGGGCAGCTGAAAAAGCCACCCTCTGACTAACAAGTCCTTGACCCCCATGGAGTGTCCATGGGGGCTGCAGTGAGGCTGTTTCTGCCAGTGGCCCATGGGGACATGCAGTAGCATAGGAGGGGGAGCCTAAAACCTCCCTGTGCCTTTGGGGCCTGCTCCCCTTTCTCCCTTCATTCTCTTTTCAGGCACCATCCTATGCACAAAGATTTACAGAGACCAAAAAAAATCTCCAAACGTGATCTCTGGATGACCTCCTCCTCCTCCCTGTGCTGACATCTGCTGAAGCAGCAGAGAGGGGCCGCAGGGACGCCCTGCTTCTGGCCTCCCCCCTCAGCCCCAGAGGCCTTTCCCCTGCTTTCCCCAGGTTCACGAGGGGTATAAACCCTTGGGCAGTAGCTGGTATGTGGGTAACAGGCCACAGAGCACTGGGGATGCAGAGCTGGGAGCACGTGCTGCTGCTGTCCTGACAGACAGCCAGCCGTGGCTGTGGCTGCGGCTGCGGCTGGCCATCCATCCGGACAGCGCATGCTCCAGCAACTCTCCCACGGCCACCAGCAACACCCCTGGGACTCCCGAGGCCAGATGAGAGGGGTGGCAGATGGGGGAAGAGCTCAGTGGGGAGCAGAGCTTGCCTGCCTGCAGCTCTGCCCTCCCCGCCTGCAGCTCTGCCCTCCCTGCCTTCAGCTCTCTGGGCTGGGGGACTTCCTACTGCTTTTTCCCCACTCCAGGACCACAGCTCATTTGGGATGGTGACACATGCTGGATGAGGCTCTGTTGCTCTCCTACTGGAAGGAGCCCTGTGCCCATCCTTGATGGGATATTTTGCACCAGGCTCCTTCACCCCTCGTCTGCCCTCCTCACCCTTCTCTGGCTACCGACTGTGACCCTCTCCCACCTTTCCCGCAGGAGGATTTTTGTAACGCCCGCCAAGGGATTTGCAGATATAAAGGGCTCACTGAGTGCTAACGGTGCCCGGGAGCCGGCTGGCATCCATCTTGGCAGAGACCCACTGCTGTCCTGGAGAAACCTCTGCAAAAATCTCACCCTGTGACTGCTGGCCCCAGCCCTGGGCAGCCCCTCGCCCCGGCCATCACCCCTCGCCAGGGGCACTGGTCCCGTGGGAGGGAGGCAGTGCCTGGGCAGCCAGCACAGGGGACATCCAAAGAAGGAAAGGACTTGGACGGATGGAGGAGCCGGCTGGGCTCCCTGGCCATCCAGCCCATACTGTAAAAGGAGTGGGAAGAGGGACTGCACAGTTCCAGCTCCAGCGGTTTTAAGATGGCTGAGAAGCTGAGAGGAGAAGGAGGAGGAGGACGACGACGAAGGACATTAACCCTCCCAGCACTGCACTGCAGCCAGGAGCACTGTGGGGAGGATGAATGGCAGGTTTCCCGAGACTCTTCTTAACAGCAGATGGATTGGGATCCCCCCAACTCCCATCCTAAAAATTACAACTGGTGATGCTTTCAGGCCTGGCAGCGCCAAGTCAGGAGATGCTGTCCTCAGACAGGCAGTGGGAAGGAGGAGGAGGAGGAGGAGGAGGAGTGGGGGGGGGAGAAGAGGCACATAGCAGATGCCTGCATGAGGCAGGTGACCCCCATGGGTGCAGGACACTCAGCAGGACCTCTCAGACCCCCTGACCATGGACTCCCTGGGATGGTGCCCTTCCACTCATGCTGGGAAAGCACCCCACTGGGTGCTAAGACCCCACTTAGCACACCGTAGGGGCAGGAGAGGGCCACCCATGGATGCCACCCCTCTGGGCACCTGCACTGCCATCCCTCAAAGAGAGCAGCAGGGCTGAGTGACTGCTCAGCTTCCCTCCTCTTTTCCCTGTGTACATGCACGTGAATATCCACGTTTTTCCTGCCTAATGTTTTCCTTTAAAAACATCGGGCTTGGCCTTCCCAGTGCTTTTCTGCGGGATTCATCAAAGCTGCAGGAACCCAGACGCAGCAACTGGAGGAGTAAAGGTATCATGCACTTAACAGCAACTTCCCTTCTCCGAAATTTTAATTCGTCATTGACGTCAAGTAATTATTGAGCATTATTAATTAAGAAAGCATTTAAGAGCCTGGCTTTTGTTGAGGTTTTGCCATTACAATTAGTTTATCGGCCAACAGGAGAAACATCAGCCTTTGCAGTCACTTGGAGTGCAGCAAAGTGCCCATAATTAATTTCCCTTTCCGCAGCAAGTGTTTTGCTCTGACCTGCCCTGGGGACCCGCCTTTCTCCAGGTGTGCCAACCACAACAGCTCTGGAAACATCCAGCCACAGGGACCTCACGAGGCCACCAGATGGGAACACCGTGTCCCCTCTAGCCTGTCACAGGCAACTACACATGGATAGCGGCTCTTTTCGGGAAAGCATCCTGGCCAGATGCCCCTGGGGAGGAAGCTGCAGGGTTAGCAGAGTTGAGTCCTGTGGTCACTCCAGAGCCACCCTGCCTTCCTAACAGATCTTCTTTTTATCTCCTGCCCTGGGAAACCTGCTGGCTCCCAGAAGCCTGGCACTGAGGTGAACTGTTTTGGCAGCTCAACACTTTCCAAGAGTTCCCCCGAACCCCTCATACACTGGCAGCACCCACCACAGACAGCAGCAGGAAGCTGGAGCAGTGAGCTGGGGCTGGGGGAGTGCTGGACATCAGGACAGCCCCACCAGTAGCAGGAGGGGCAGGATAACCCCATGGGAGGCCTCCAGCAGCAATTCCTGCCCTTCCATCTCTGCTGGAGCATCAGCAGCTCCTCTTTCCCTGTGGGAGCTGGGGTGCTGGTGGATGGGGAAAGCTGGGAGGGGTGATGAGGGGCAGGCGGACTACAGACCCTGCACCCCCCAAATGGCAAGCAGTACAGTCCAGCCCTTCCACAGAGCAGGCGATGCAGGATGCAGCCCAGCCCTGCGCTCCCAGATGGATGCTGGTGCATCCCCTCGCAGCACCCCAAGTGCAGCACCAGGAGGGGCCGGCAGCCCCCGCTCAGCAAGTGGGTCAGCTATATATAAACAGCCCCAGCAGCGCTGGTACCAGGCACCTTCCTGCCTTGCATCATTGCCACCCTAAAAACCACGGCCTGGAGACAGGGGCTGTGGCAGCCGTGAAGCGCTGCCGCGTCGCCAGAGGCTCTGCTGAATCTGCTCCTTCACAGCCATCACCCTGAGGGCCCACACCCTTCGCCCTGCTTGCCCAGGACAGCCACCACAGAGCAGGGGGACCAGGTGGGACCGATGCCAAATGGACAGGGGGGCCAGGTGTGACCCATGCCTGCTGGACAATACTCCCGGGAGGCCACGGCTGCAAGCTGTGCGCACGCTCCTCCACACAGAGCAAGCCCCCAGGAGGAAGATTTCTGCTTCCATTTATTGAAACCAGCCGGATCAGCTCCCAGGCACCAAGGCAACGAGCTCAAACCCCCTCATTAAGGCTGGGCAGACACCTCCTGGCCCGAGGCACACAGACATGCCCGCAGCGTGCACCCACAGGTTCGGCTTGCAGGGTACTGTCGAGCAGCCCCACTGCTGCACATCACTGGGTAAGGACATTGTGCAGGAAGATCATGCAGCAGGATAGTTTAGTCCCAGTATCCCCAGTTGGCTGCACCCCAAAGGCAGAAGCCATCCCCACTTTTACAGTTTGTGGGTGCAGTAAATTGGGTGCTGGAGCCCAGGAGTTTGGTTTGGGGTGCTTTGGGCTGCTGCTCCCTTCACAGCCTCGTTGGCACCACACACAAGAGGGATGGTGCTCATCCTGCATCCCACACACAGTCGGAAAAGGCTTTTCAGCCTGCAGGTCTTCAGTTGTCTACAGCAGAACATCACCCAGCCCAGAGGGTTGGTTATTAGGGAAAAACACTTTAATGAGGCAGCTCATTAAAGGCAGGAACAGATTAACCCAGGAACCTGAGGAACTCAGCGACTGCAGAGCTCAAGAATAGGAAAAACAGGCATTTCCCTGGCAGCAGTGGGAGATGATGCCTCAAAGTGGTGGGCTGAGCCCATGAATCCTCAAAGCCCTGCACCCTCCCAGGAGCTGTCTGAGCTCTGGAGATGAAAGATGCTGGGAAGGGTGGACCATAGCTTGAAACCTATGAAAACACCCACTGAAATACAAGTGGAAAATACTCCATCCCTGATAGTCAAGTTCAGGCACTGCCTCCTCCACTCATCAAGCAAAATCCTAGCACCAGCATGGACTTCCAGCAGGGATGCTCCAGGGACAAAGCCTTTGGCACAACACAGCCCCGCTGGACAGGAGCAAAGTGGGAGGAGAGGAGAGGCAAAAGCAAACAGAGTTCAGAGTTATGGTCACCAGAGAAAAATGAACCCTGGAAAAAAGAAACAGCTCCATTTCCCACTACATCGCATGGTTTGCAGATCATCCCTTTTCACAGCCAAAGGAAACACTGGTGACTGGTGGAAGTGTGGACAACTGGGGCACCCTGGGAGGCCGGGGTTACCTCGAAGCCACTCCAGCAGCAGGGAGAAGAGTCAGGCCCGTGCAATGGCTGTTATGAATGAAGGTGGGAGCGGTGCTCTAAAGATAACTTTGTGAGCAGGTACTATTAATAGCAATACTACTGGGCTTTTTCTTTGTGCTTCCTGCGAGGCTCTGCGGGATTGATGAGTGCTAATGGATCGGGCCCTGCCACAGCGCCACGGAAGGACCGTGTGCACACATCACCGAGCCCACAGCACAGCGATGCCATCGAGGAACAGGGACCAGCAGCTCACTGAGCCACCCGCCACTGCCACGTCCGACCAGCACCGACCCGGCGCTCAGGCCGAGGATCCCACGCGGAGCGGAGCTGCTGGCGAGGCTGCTGCCATCCCGGTTTCCATGACGACTTCAGCACTTGGCACGAGATGGAGATGACGGGATCAGCCAGGAAAGTAACTGAGCGGAGCTGGCGTCCTCCGTCTGCCGTGGCCGGCGGCACAGCCCTGCCAGCCCTGCGTGAGCGGCTGGCACAGGGCGAAGCCCCGGGAGCCTCGGGGCATCTGGGTCCCCCTCGCATTGCAGGGCGCGTGTCGGCTGCTGGTTGTCCCCGTGAAGCGGAGCCTGCCCATCCCATCGGTCCCTCCCCAACACCTCCAGGAAAGCGCAGGCCAGGTCCTAACCCCCAGCCCTGTGCTGGCCACCCAGCACTGGAGCACCCAGACAGTCTGTGCCCTGGCACTGCCCTGGGCTCTTGCCTCTGCACTGCATTTCCTCTACTGATGGGGTTGTCTCCCGGGCAGCACCACCTCTGGGCACACGCCCCAGCTTGTGGCATCAGGTCCCTCTAGCACAGCAAGCAGCTTGGCAGGGTGGTACCCAGCTCCCCTCTGCAGCTCAAGGAGATGCTGCAGGCTGGGGCGAGCTGGCACTGGGACAGCCCTGATCCTCACTGGCCTTGGCCCCGCAGAGGCTTTCCCTGGCTTACAGGTAATCTAAGATCAAGTGCTCTAGCCAGACGTGCTCAGTCAGACGCGCAGAGACACCGCAGAGCAGTGGGGAACCGAACACCTGCAGCATATGACTACCTAGCTGGCACAGTCCCCCCAGACCCTAAAGAGCACTCCCTGGGGACCCCATCCCTTGCCAAGCTGCCACACATGGCTGCTGCATTCCCAGGCTGCTGGCAGGGAGCTCAGAGGGCTGGGGCAGAGCAGGGGGGAGCCGGGACCCCCAGCACCCCCTCCCACCCGTGCGCAGGATCCTTCCCGTGTGCCCTTTTATTCCAGCAGTGCAATTAGCCTTGCTGACCCCTGAAATCCTCAGCCTCTCTAAGCAGCCATGCATTAAATCCCGGATCCAAGAGTGGAAATAGACTTTGTAAAAGGCTTATGGCCCTATTTATTACATTTTACGCATGACGGAGTCCGACAGCACGGCAACGGCGCTGCGGCTCTGCATCCACACCGAGGCAGACAGACAGACGGACGGGCAGGGTCTGCAGCAGGCAGCAGAGCCTCGGCGGGTGTCTCCTCCCGGCCAGGCTTGGGTTGCCAGCTGAGTGCTCCCTCAGACACAGGCTGGCAGGGATATCGATCTAGATGAAAGCCAACACCGCTCTCGAGGCCGGGTAACCGTATCTGCTGCACATTTGTATTCCTTAGAGCGGGGCAGGAGGGCTGCAGCCATCTGCCAGAGTGGCTCGGGGATCCTGGGGACTCTGCGAGCCCTCCGGATGGATCTCCACTGCGCTGCCTCCTCCCATTCCACTGCACAGGTTTTACCTTCTCTGTTTCACCTCCACCTTGGTAGGGCCAAATAACACAGACCTGAGGAGCACATCACCAAAACACCGTCCTTCCTTCAGACTCAGGCCACCTCCCCAGCAGGGCAGCACCTGCCTGGTCCCTGCCTGTGCGATGGGAGCTGAGGGGGCATCGCACTGGGGTTTGCAAGGTTGTACAAGGGCACCATGTGAAGCCGGCGTGCAGGTGTTCACCCGCACATCCCCAGGGTCCCACCGTTTAGCCAGATGGCTCCTGCCCCAGGGGATGGCAGGGGTGGCAGAGGACTGTGTGAGGGTGAGTGCTGGCATGAGGCTGCACAGATCCGAGCTGGGCAGGGGGCACGGTGAGGGGCAGGGATGGGCAGTGGGGGGATGAGGCATGCAGCGAGGCAGAGCCACTGTGTGCAAAGGAAGCAGCAAAAAAAGCACAGAGATGAAGGCTCAAACACCTGAGGGACCCTCTGCATTTCATGTAGAAAACACAAGGCAGCCCCTGCATGTGTCCATCAAGGCCTGAATCACAAAATGGATCAGGGAGCCCCTGCAACAGCACCAGGCTAGGGAGCTGCTCTCATCAGTTGCAGCAAAGCAGGTGGGACCAGAGGGAACACAAGAGTCATTTCCATGCACTTATAAAGAGCCAACTACAAAGACTCAAGCAGCATGTGTCCCCAAGTCCCGGGGACACCAGCACATATGGACACAAACAACTGCTCCCCATTTCCTTGGAAGGGACTCTTGGCACCCTCAGTGCAGAGTAGTTGGAAACAACAAGAGACAAAAGCAAAGGTCACCTTGTACACTTCCAAGAAACTCAGTTTCCGTCAACACTTGGTGCAAGGTGCAAGCCTGGCTGATCCCAGGGGGTACACGAGAACACCACCACACCATGTGGTCAGACCACTCAGGCAAACCCATCTCCTGCGCTCTGTGAAAAGGCAACAAGGCATCTTGTGCGTATGAAGAAGCAGAAGCGGGTCCATGGGATGTGCACAGTGCCCTGATCATGCCAACCCCTGCATCTTGGAGATGTGTACAGGTACTGATGACCCTGAGGATGGGGAGTGAATGCCCCTGACAAGGGGAAATGCCACCTGTGGGGCATCCCTCAGCTTGGCATTTCAGAGGCTCAGTCCTGCAACTTTCCCTAAAGGAACTCAAAGGCTTTGATGCCTGTGGTGCACCTATGAGCAGAAGGACCTTTGCCCTTCCTTTGCCTTTTCACCCAACCCCACATTGCAGGGCTGATTCCACTCCAGCAGCTCTGACTGATCACCCCAAGGTGCTGCAGGGCTTTGGCAGGGCTGGATGTGGAGGTTTCACCCTACAGCTCAGCTCTGCTCCCGTGCTTTGGAGCACGGATCCTCCCTCTAAGGGGAGGTGATGGCACGTTAGCAAACAGCATGTTTGCACATAGATGGGCTCTGGCCTCAAAAGGCATCGAGACATTTAGAAAAAACCCTGCACTCCACATCTCCACAGGTTCGTGCTTCCCAGCTCGGCCGCTGCTGTGAGCTCCCCACTGCTCCGGGAGGGCTGCAAGCCCATCCTGCTAATGGCAGGGAATAATAACCCCAGGCCAAACTGAACAAGGTTTAAACTCCCCATAACACCCATCTACAAAGGTCCCATACCCGCCAGGGCACTGGCAGGCTAATCCTCCCTCCAGAGTGGCCGCTATATTTAGGTATCTAAATGAGACAGAGTGGCTCTTTCCAAAAAAGAGTTCGTTTGGGTTACATAAATACAGAGTGAAACTTGAAAGCTGTATTTCCAGGTCCTTGCACTGCCATAAGCGAGCAGCAGAGATGAGGACAAAAATCTCCCCATGATAATCTTCCTTTCATTTCTTTTTGACTCAGCTGGATGTGCAGACGGGTTTCCAGCTCCTCTGGGACAGACAGGCAGCAGGCAAGAGGTGGGAGCTGAGAAGAGGCAAGGAGGGCAAGCAGATCCTCATGGGCAGCCCCTGCTATCCACAGGAAGACTGCACGGCATCCCGGATGCACTGACAGAGGAATGCAGAAGGCAGCACTGCAGGCAGGCCAGGCAGCACAGCCCACAGCACAGGCAGGAGGAGTCAACAGAAGTAAATAAACTGAGCAGCTCCAGCACTTCCCATCCGTGCCTGTCCCAACAGTCCCCCGCAACATCCCCCTCCAGTCAGCTGCCGACTTCCTTCCTCCTGCCTCCACTTCCACATCCCAAAGCCTCTGGTCCCATGAGGAGAGCAGACATGCATGCACCAGCGTGTCCTGCATATCCACCATGGCTCACCACAAGTGCTGGGGCTGCAGAGCAAGGGCTGCCCCTGCTCCCCAGTTCAGCTGCTGGGCAGGGCTGGATGCCGGTCGTGGGCACAGCAGCGTCCCCAGCAGAGCTGGGTGACAACTTGCACCATGAGGGTTTCTGGGGACACAGACCACGTGCTTTCATTTTCAAAACATATATAAATAGACACATTTATTCCTTCCTAAAAGGACACGGCCACAAGAAAAAATAAAAAAAAAGCAGCTCAAATACCATCCAACCTTTCAGCCTGAGAAAACCACACAGTTCTCACAGGCTTGAGCTCTGTTACCTGGGAAATGGGTTCTAGCACTCAAAGCCCGCATGCGCCAGTCTCCCAGTGGGGCCCACACAGAAACAGAAACTTCCTTTTTAAGAAAAAAAAAATAGCAATTTTTTCTTTTCGTTATCAGGATGGTTCAGTCGTGACTGTGTGCAAGCTTGCTCAAAAGGAGAAACGATGGTGGTGGTTTAAATCTCCAGCTCTGCAGAGCTCTGGGGTTTATGCTGTTCCAGGCAAGGTTTAAAAATCCTCCCATCATTAAGGTGCAGGAGGGTGGCTCTGAGCCGCACACACCTGGCACAGGCAGAGCTGCAGGTCCCAGAGCCCAGGGGCAAAGGGAAGCAGCTCAGCAGCTTGGGTTTGCAGGGAGCCAACAGGAATGCAGAGTCTAATTAGCTGGAAGCCAAAGTTTCAAACAGTTGCACCAAGGCACTAAAAGTGCCAGGAAATCAGGACAGAGGGACCGGAGCTGGACAAAGTTCAGCCCCGCTGTGCTGGGTGCCAGGTGAGCGACCTCTGTGTGGCAGGAGTGGGTGCTGCCAGCTCACCTGGCATGAACCACCGTGCAGCCCCTGCCCTGCCCTCTGCCAGTGCTGCCTACAATGTGCTGCCCGATCCCTGCACACAGACAGTGGTCCTCCCCCTGCTCCAAGCCCAGGGAGCATGTGCTCTGCCTGGGCACTGCGCATGGAGCCAAAGGACCACGGCCACCCCAGCTCTGCGCCCACCAGCATCCACACACTGTGCTGGAGAGGGGCTGGCATGGGGCTGGCACAGGGACTGGCATCTGCAGGGGAAAGAGAGCCAGAGCCTGTCCCTGCTTCAGCCTTCCAGAGGAGCTGCACAAGTGCCACATTTGACACCTCCAGCTCCTCACTGTTACCAAGTCACATGCACAGCTACGGCCCAGTGTGACCAGTGCTGCTCTCTGCTCTAACCCAGCCTGGCTGCAGCTCAGCCCTGTCAGTCCTGTGTGCACGCAAAGGGGATGTCTCCTGAAACACCCCATGGCTACAGATGCACTTTCTCCGTAAGAAAAAAAAAAAATAATACAACTCACTCCTACCTAGGAACTTGGCTAAAAATGAAAGAAGAAGGGCTCAGCAAAAATGTTGCCGAGGCTGGGGGACGGGGACCATGCTGCCTGCTCCCAGCAGCACCTCCCCTGCACCCCAGCTCTGTGACAGCTGGGGCTGCTCCAGCTATGGGTCACCTCGTGGCAGGACAACCGGGTCTCCAGCTGTCACTTGTGAAATCTGCATCCCTCCCGCCTCATCTGTGCTGAAGGGAGGAGAAGAAACATGATTAGAGGCAGTTGGGCTTCCTTCCGTCCGCAAGGCACAGGCGGCTACCCCAGCCCGCGGCTCCGCTGCGGCACAGCCCGGCTCAGCCCAGCCCGGCTCAGCCCAGCCCGGCTCAGCCCAACCCGGCTCAGCCCAGCCCGGCTCAGCCCCCCGCCCGCACGGGACGCTCTGCCCTCTCCATTCGCCACAGGATTTCCTTGCTATTGACGTGCATGAAAATTAGGAAATGAGGGTTCCTCGGGGAATAGGTGGGGAAGGCAGCTTTTGGCGGGGGGTTGGGGAGAAAGGATGACACCTCCCGCACCCTCGCCCGCCACCCCATGTGCCGGGATCGAACGGGGTCCTGCAGCCTCCCGACACAAAGGCTGGGGAGCAGAAGGGACGGGAGTGATGAACTTCTACGATTCTATGATTCTAACTCGCTGCAAACTGAAACAGGAACCGGGGAGCCTGGCCGGCGGCGCTGGCTCAGCAGAGGGGCTGCGGCGCTGCCCTGGCCGTGGCCACAGGGCGCAGAGGAAGAATTTAGAAAATGCATCTCAGTAAAGATACGCTGCTGCCCTGCAACTGTAGTCGCTGCGAGAGCCTGAGGCGCCACCTCAGCACAAAAACATCCATATAAAGCATGTACTGCTCATCCCAGGGGAGGGGAGAAGTGTCACATCAGCCCTGCGGCGCCCGGGGGGCTCTCCCGCCTCGGCCCCCATCACCAGGCTGCCCTCGCCAAGGGTGGGGGGGCGTCGCTGGGTGGGCAGGGGGCCATGGGGACAGTGGGGACGCGTGAGCAGATGTAGAAAGGTCCTGTAAGGTTTCAGCAGGACCCTCATTGTTCTCGGAGCTCCTGGTACTGGGGTTCCCATCCAGCACCCAAGCTTTGCCTCGGGACAGCCGGGATGTGAGATAAGTGAAGTATTTTCCCTAAGCCCCGCTTTGCTGCCTGGAGCCGGCAGAGATCAAAGGTTAGTCTGGCTACTGGATGGGGCCATGTCCCCAGGGCTGCCACAGCGGTCTCCACATCCCCCACCAGCAGATACCAGACTTGCCAAATGGAGAGCCCCTCCCCGGGGGGTCTCCAGATCTTACAGGGCCAGAGGAGATTTCCAGGCTTTGATTTTCCCTGTCTTCTTAATTCAGAAGTGAACTGGTTTAACACAGCAGCTTGCAGCAGCTCGGCCCTGGTTGTTGCCTCTGCCTGAGGAAGTGCAGCGACACGGGGCTGGATAAGGACAGAGCTGACGAGACCCTGAGCACAGCCAGATCTGTGCAAAGTCCTTCAGCATTTCTCGGAAGCTCCCATTATTAGGAAAAAAAATAAAAAACAACAGCCGTAAATAAATAAATAATTATTTGTGAGCCAGAGTTCAGGAAAAGTGCTGAAAAGCAGAACAGCCGAGCGATAAGGGAAGGGAAACATATTGGTTGGACCATCACCCAGTGCCTACAGTGCCGGTGCCCCTGGAAGTAGGTCACTACCTCACCTGACCACTCGCCCCAGTAACTTCAACCTTTAGTCTCTGGCTCGTTACTACAAGCAGAGGCAGCTTAAAACATCCTCTCCCAGGAGCTCAGGAGCTCCCGGGAAGGTGGTTCTCCAGGCAGCAGACCTCCAGGCAGGTGGGAATCTGCCCTTCCAGGCAGCGGAGCTGGCTGCCCACTCTCGGGGTGCAGGAAGGGGCTGCCCAGCCCATGTGCCCCCGGGAGCAGGAGACCTGCACGGCCGGGATCGCGGCGGTCAGCCCGGCATGGCTGCGCTGGCGGCGGCTCCGGCGCGTACAAAGTTCCCCCCCTGCTAAATCACTCCAGGCTGCCAAGCAGTCACGAGAAATATAAGCCCGCGCGGGGTTGCCATGGAGCGGGGCTCAGCTGCGGGAGACCGGAGCCGATTCCTCCAGCAGACGTGTTTGTGGCCGAGGCCCTGCCAGCACCTCGTGTCCCGGCTCCTCGGTGGCAGCGAGCGAGTGCCACGTGCGTGGTCCCGGTGGAGCCTTATCTCTGGGGACAGCGCTTCCCTCCTCCGACAGAGCCAGTGCTGCAGAGCCCCACAGGGTGCTTGAGCTCTGAGAGCCCTGCAGGGGTGCTGCCCCTCGCTTTGGTGACACCATCTCCCTGAGGCCATGGGCTCTTGTGGCTTCAGTGGTGGCATTTGCCCTGCAGGCACTGGGCAGCAATAGCACAGACACCCACAATGCCTCTGCCCTGGCTGGGATGATGTCTCCAAGCCTTCATAGTGCTGGCACATGCTAGCCAGGGAGAATTGTGCCCTTCACAGAATGGTCTCGGTTGGGAGGAAGGTTAAAGATCATCTACCTCCAACCCCCTGCCATGGGCAGGGACACCTTCCACTAGACCAGGTTGCTTCGAGCCCCTTCCAACCTGGCTTTGAACACTTCCAGGGATGGGGCAGCCACAGCTTCCCTGGACAACCTGTGCCAGGCCTTACCACCCCCACAGGGAAGAACTTCTTCCAAACATCCAGTCTAAACCTACTCTCTTTCAGTTTAAATCCATTCTTCGTGATCCTGTCACTCCAGGATTACGGCTCACATGCTCTGTCAGTTCCCTAGTCCCACCGAAGGGGATCTCAGAGCCTGGTGGGCTCCTTCCCCAGCACCAGTGGGCAGCAGTGCCTGGCTGCACAGCAAATGATCTGCCAAGAGCCAGCTTGTGGCATCCCTGTCCCCAGCCCTGCACCAGGGACCATGAGACCCACTCCTCAGAACCAGAGGTATGGGGCTGAAAGGGGCATCCCTCAGGCATTTTTCACTGGACAACCAAACCCTGCTGATAAGCTGGTGCAAGTGGAGTTTCTAACTACAAAGAGGCTTTTGACATTGGAAAGGTTAATGGGAGAGAGATCCCTCTCCCTCACAAAGCTCCCTTTGCTGGAGGCCTTAGGTTGAGACCTTAATTATTCACCTGTTGGAGAGGTGCCTTTCCATTACGGCATGAGACCGGGGCAGGGATGTGCAGGCAGGCGGGAGGAAAGCCCACGGCGTGGGGCACCCCTGGGACACCAGTCACAAGCAGGGTGTGCAGGCAGGTGTGCAGAGGGGCTCTCCGAGGGGACAGATCTCAGGCCAGCCCTCCCTTCCCTCTCAGCTGCTCCCAGTGGCTGCTCTCTCCCGGCTCCGAGCAGCAGGATCAGCAGCAGGCTGTGCTCGCCAGCCTCCGCAGCCTGCGCTGCGGCGGGGACGGCCACCGGCATCCCCAGCACCCGCCACTCCCGCTCCGCCGGCACAGCCTCCGTCGGTGACAGCCACCAGGACACGGCCACCCCTTCCCAGGGAGCGAGGGGGTCTCCGGCCTCGGCAATGCAGCAGCCCTTGGATCCAGGCTGCAGCAACCCAGCCAGGCTGAGGATACATTCTGCACAGGCCCTTGGGCTGTCTCAGTCATCCAAACACCCCCCTTCCCCAAATCTTTCAGAGAAAACATGCAGAGAAAGCAGGATATTGGTCTGCTCAGTGAGGACTATCAGAAATTAGGGATGCATCCCTACTTCATTACTAGCAGTGCCAACCCACCGAGGGCTCTCTGTGCCTCCTGCACTCATCGATGGATTAAGCCGTTAGCAGGAGACTGGGAAGTTAAAAGAGGGAATATTGTATTTCAGTTTCATGTGATCTTTAAGCATCTCTCAGAGAAGCAGGCTGGGTCTTTTTTTTTTAATTCTTTTTCCCCTGCTGCAGTTTGGGGTTTTTAAACAAATTGAAGCTGTAAGAGTCACAGGGCTCCTGCCTCTTGCAGGGATGCCGAGAGCTGCTGGCCGCTCCGTGATGCTCTCGGCAGAGCTGCCTGGCTGGCACTTCCCAGAGCCTGGTGCCAGCAGACGAACCAGCTACAACCAGCTTCCCACCTCTGAGCAGCAGAGTTGCACAAAATGGATTAAGCAGGCCCAGAAATGACACGTTTTGAGTGCAAACCCACTTTTTTTTGTTGCAAAAAAAAGGAAAAAGAGTTGACTTCACGTATCAAGTGAAAAACCCTGATTTTCTTTCTGTAGCAATGCAGGTACCACGTGAATCATTGCTGTCCTCAATATGTAAATAGAGGTTAGCAGGCACCCTCAGCTCAAAACCTTATGATTAAGGGACTAATGCAAATATCCATGTCAAACCTTCACCGTGCATCTCCTCAAGAGCCTTCCTCAGGACTCCTCCCATGGAGAGGAATGGACCACCTGGTACCTGCATGCACCCAACTGCACCTTTCTCGAAACCTACCACAAAAGCGAGGACCAGGAAGGAGCACGGGGCAGAGAGAGGGGGAGAGTCAGAGTTCCTCAAAATTTCCACAAAGGAAATGGCTAATATTCGTGATCTCCTGACATTGTAGCCTCTGTGGATAATCTGATCTCATGCTGGAGCCCTGGGGTCTCTGCAGAAGCAGCTTTTGGGCTCCATTGAGAAGTCAGTAACCCAGTTGTAAGCAGAGGCTCGTACAGTAGTAATGGGGAGAGACGTCAGCGCCAGCCCGGCCCGCCTCCCGCTCCCAGTAAGAAGGCAGCATGTGACAGAGCCAGGGTTGGAGCCTTCCCCGCAGTTTCATCAGAGGTTAAGGTACAAGCACAACACATGCTTACAACTTCAGGCGGTTCTTAAGCAAATACATGCAAATCATAGCTGGGGGGGGGCTTTTTTCCTTCCTTTTTCCTTTTTCTCTATTCTTTTCATCCCAGCCTTGACCCCCTCTGCGCACGTGGGGACAGAGAGGAAATGGAATTATCGAAAGCAGGCGCCGGACGGGAGAGCGCACACAGGCTGCACGGTCCCCTCGCTGCTCCACACTTTCTGCACCTGCAGACTTCAGACCAGCACTACCTGTGCACCTCCCTGCACAGCTCCCTCCATCAGAGTGCATGTAGGGGAGAGGGGAAAAAAAAACAGGGGACACAGCAAACCCTGTGCATTTCAGGAGCTGCCATAAACACGGTCTTATTTCAGCACAGGCCATTTCACAGTCCCAAATTTTGCAGGGAATGTTCATAACATGGTGGGTTTGTACCACAGAACGATGACAATTCACAGGATTTTTCCCCCCCACTAGCAGTCTCTTTTTGGAAGAAGATTCCTAAATTGGCACATCAAACGCTGACCAAAAAGCAAAAAAAAAAAAAGAGAAGCACGGCTTCAGACGCGTGCTGCAATCATACGGGCTTTTCACAGAAAGCATGCAGAGAACAGGAGGATTATTGCAGGGAAGTGGAGCCAGGAACTTTCACCTGCCCAGGGAGCAATAGGGCTGGTGGGAGCTGCAGCCTTTCTGCTGTACTTCCGAGGGATGGCATCCCTCACAACCAGCCTCCTCCGAGGGACAAGCATCCCACACCGCCAGCCTCCTCTCCTCTAATTCGACGGCTCCCTCAGCAATAATAAAACAAATCAAACCAGAAAACACAAACAGCTTACAAAATCTTCTCGGCCCACTTCTCACCCTTCCTGACCCTTCTGCTGTAATCAACCTGTCAGCAGCTCTTCGTTAACAACCCAAGCTGCCACCTCCCCCCTGATCTGCCCCCAGCAAGCCGCCCGGGTCCCGTGCCAAGCCGGAGCGCTCTGGAGCTGGTGCATGCGAGGAGAGGTGCCGGGACTACATCAATCTGGCTGGTGGCAAGACCTGCCTGGTTCTGTCTGGCACATGCACCGGGGGCAAATCTGATTTACCAAGTCTTGAGACCTTGTTTGTTTTGAACCCAAACGGTAGGATTAGTCCTCGTCCCGTTCCCTACACGCACACTGTTTGCAATCCCGGAGCTAAACTGGTGAGAGAGCAAGGGTTGGGATGAATGTGCTCGCTTCACAATCAGAGCTATTTTGTAATCCCTGGTTATGAAAGTGAAGGGTCGGGGGATGACATATAACTACAGAAAACTCTTCCCACTTGCACCAGCCCCATCAATCCGGCTGCAAAATGCGCGGCAATGCTCCGGATCAGTCACGGCTCCGGCTCCTGCCCGGTTTATTGTATAGCGCCTCTCTTCCAGCCCCCAAAATGGAAAAGCATGCGAGCCCTATAGCCAGCACGGCTCGCTCTCGTGATCCCGCCGGCGCTGCCAAGGAGCCTTAATCTGATTTTAATACCCAGCTCCGTCCAAAAGACAACCCATCCACATTATGGAGCGGGTGACTCTCAGCACCGAGACCCCTCTCCCTGTCGCACAACCCCCCCTCCCCAAACCTCCATCCCCCAAGATCCCAGCCCGTATGCGTGGAATTGACGCTTGGAATGACTCATCCCACAGCCCGGCTCTTATCAAACCCCCACCGCGCAGCCCCCTGCGGAGCCCCCCCCTACCCCCGCCGCCTGCACCGCGCCGCCCCCTCCCCACCTTTGGGGGGGCTGTAACAAACGGGGGGGGGGGACGGCTGTCTGTGCCGAAACCCATCAACCCATGGACTTCTCCCCCCTTCAGCCCCAAATTCCCTGCAGATGGCGGGGGTGGCGTGGAGGGGGGGGCGGGAGTCCACGTGCGAGTGGTGCTGAAAGCGCCGGCGGGGCTGCGGGGAAAGCCGCGGGGAGGGGCGCGCAGGGAACCGCGGGTGGGCGGCAGGGCTCCGCACCCGCGGAGCAAACGGGACCCCCGCAGACCCTCGGGGCACCCCGCGGGAGAGCCATTCCCCGCACCCCCCGCTCCGGCAGAACCAGCTCTTCCCCCAGGTGCCCGGGAAGAGACGGGTGGGGGGGTTCTGCCGGCTTCCCCCCCCACACACACACACACCCCGTCCAGTTGCAGCGCGCTGGGGCCCCGTCCAGCAGAGCCCCCTCCGCGCGCTCCCTACCTGGCTGTCAGCGAGGTAACTGAAGACGAAGGAGGAAAGATCCTCATCGAGCAGAGAGCTGCAATCCGTCCCCGGCTCCGCCATCTTCCACCACCTCCGGCTGGGGCTGAGGCGGCACCGAGCGTGCAGCAGGCGCGGCGGGGGAGCCGGGCGGCCGGCGGGGCGGGGAGCGCCGGGGCGGAGCGCCCGCAGCCCCCGCCCGCCGGCTGCGGGAGCCGGGCGCGGGGAGGGCAGCGCCGGGGAGCGGGCTGCCGAGCGCCCCGTGGGGGTTGCGCACACGCGTGGGGCACCAGCACCGTCCCGCGGGGCGCGCACCCGCTCCGAGCACCGCAGTGCGTGTGTGGGTGTCCCCTGGAAGCGCCGGCGTTCGGAAGTGGGGGCGCCCAGCACGACCGGGTGCCGCTCCGCGCTCTCCAGGTCACTCCGAGTTGAGAGATGTGTGAGCGATGGGTGCAGCGTGTCAGGCTGGGAGGGTCTCATCCAGGCTTCCCCAGTGACACACACATACACACGCAGGGAACCCACTGTAAGCGATGCCATGCACACCCTAGAGTGCCAGCCCTTGGAAGCGGAGGGGCTGCCAGCATCACCGGGTGCAGCGTGTCAGACGGGAGGGGTCACACCCAGGCTCTGGGTTCTCCCACGGTTGCAGAGTGATGCGCAGCTCTTGCAGACACGCGTGGGGCTCGAGCACCTTCCCCAGGGACAGACACCCCATCCAGAGAACTCACTTTAGGCAATGCCAAACACACTCCTTAGAAGTGCCAGCCCTTACAACTGGGGATACCCAGGGGCTGCCAGTATCACCGGGTGCCACTCCGTGGCCCCAGAGTCACTCCCGAGTTGAGATATATGAACGCTGGGTGCAGTGTGTCGCACCGGGGTGTCACATCCAGGCTCTCTGGGGGTTCACCCAAGGTTGCAGAGTGCCCCATGGTTCTTGCAGACATAGATGGGATGCAGGCACCTTCCCCAGGGACACACACTTCCCCAGGGACCCCACTTCAGGCAATGCTATGCACACCTTAAAAGTGGGGTCAACCAACACCACCAGGCCCTTCTCAGATCACCTCATATTGAGATATATAAACCCTGAGTTTAATACCCAGCCCTGAGTGTTGGGCTGAGGGTCAGATCCAGGTTTAGTGGGTTGGGAGGACACACATCTGCAATTGCAGAGTGCCCTGGGGAGCTTGTAGCCATGCATGGGATGCAAGCACCTTCCCCAGGGACACGCGTCCAACCAGGGAACCCAATTTAAGCACCCCTGCACACACCTTTAAGGTAGCAGCTCTTAAAAGTGGGGGCTCCCAGCACCACCAGGCACCTCTCAACAGTCCCCAGGTCACCCCATGCTGAGATACATAAACCCTGAGAACAACATGTCGGGCTGAAGGTCACTTCTAGGCTTGGTGAGTCTGCACTGAAGTAGAACCAGGTGACTGAGAGCGAAAGAGTAACAAGGAGTGAAAGATCTTCAGATTTCCCGTGTTTTCATCTCAGTGCTCATGCTGCTGCTGCTGCGAGCATCTTGATGTCACGCACGTCATCTTTCTGTCTGGGGTTTTGAGGCGTATACTAAAAGCCCTTTCAGAAATAATTAATGACGGGACCAAAAATCTCATGAATGTTCTATTTACTTACCCGTAGCAATTATGTGGGAAAGAGCAGGGCTTGGCACTGCAGCCTGAATTAGCTGATACACAACTGAGTGGCAACACCTGCAGCTTAATGGCTCCAATCCTTGAATCCCCTCAGACGGTCCAGACAGGCTTGCAGGGTCACTGTAATGAGCTGATGGAGCAAAAGGAAGTGGAGGGATCTGGCTGGGGAGTTCTGCATCAGGCTGTGGAAGGTGAACAGACGGTGCTTCTTCCTCTGGCAGGAAAGGCCTGCTGCCTGTCCACGTTCTCACCTTGCTGTTGTTCCAAAGGCAGAGCTGTTTCCAGGCAGTCGTTAATTCCCTCTGGCCTCCCTTTGTTTCAAAACATGCTGTGAACACCATGCAATGTAGCAGCACTGGGTTTTCCCTGATGATCCCAAGCCTTGCACCAAAGGGAGATGTCCACAAACAGCCTGTGTTATGTCATACTGGTAAGAGCTGGGGCCAGAGCGGTTTGGCTCCTGGGATGGGACAAACTCTTCCTCATTGCTGTGCACTCTATTACTAATTAATGTTACGAAGTGCCAAAAAGTTACCCAAGGTGCTTTTCCAGCTGCCTTGCCAGCAAAGAAAATTCTCTTCCCATGGGTGGGAGGTTTGGGCCCAGAAATGCACTTCCAGGATTCACAGCTGCAGCTCACAGCAGACACAGCACAGAGCACAGTGCTGGCACAGAAGGGCCAGGCAAGGAAATTGCCTTGCTCTGGGACACGTGCAGTTCCATGCAGGTTAAGACTCAAATTCCCAGTTGACTCTGCTGACCTGATCAGATGTGCATTCCCCCCATCCCTCCTTTGCAGAATATGGAAGCGATGAAGGTTACAGAGTGAAGAAGATGAGCTGAGAACTGGAGGGATGTTTGCCCCGTCAGGGGAAAAAGAAGGACTGGAAGGCCTCACCACTAAAGAAGTCTTTTGGGATGAATTTGTGAACAAAAGACGAGGTTCTCACTTGAGTATCTTGTGATTTCCTTTAAACCAGCTGTGCTCAAATAGGAAGGGGGTTAATAATCGTGGGAACTCCTTGTGAATGTTCATTCTAAAATCAAGTTATGCGTAGCTGTGTGTTTCAGAAATACCTTTTTCCTTCTGGTCTTTGTGCAAGCACAGTTTCTCTCCCTTTGCTTTCTAACCCAAGGAGATTCCCAGTCCCCAGCAGTCACACCCTGGCAGCAGCCACCCACAAGATGCAGCTCACCCAGGCAGCCCCCAGGCACTGAAAAAGCCTGTGGAAAGTAAAGCCCAGCCTGTGCTGCTCCATTTTTGCTCTGGACAGAGATAGTTAGGGCTTCTTCCAGCCCTGTGAGCAAAACTGGATGGGACACTGGGGGTCAGGCTGCCCTTGTGTGGAGAGGGGGACAGAGGACAGCAGAGATGGAGTGAAATGTGGGCATCTTGGAGGAGTGGACTTACCACTGCTTCTGGGTTTCAGTGGGAGCCCGGAGGACGAAGTACACTTGCTCACGTGGCTGCAGGCTTATGTTAACATGCCCAACTTCAGCTCCTGACTACTCTGGATTTTTGCACAGTCCAGGTGTTTTTCTGTGCCTTTTGGGTTTTTTTCACTCACAGAATGGAGATAACATCACTCCCCTGTGCCCTGGAACTTCTGGGAGGGTTGGTTGAATAACACTCATAAAAAGGGCTTCGAAAGCACCAGGAGAGAGGCGAAGGAGGACAAGATGTTATAGCTGGTGTTGTCTCCACCTCCTTAGAAGTCAGTCATGCGGCAGCCTCAGAAACACCCGCGGTGGGTGGAGATGGTGTCTGATCCACAGCACTTGAGTGCTATGGTGTGAATGGGACATCATATTCCCTGTGCACACATCCTGATCTGCTCACAGGGCGACCGGGCAGCTTTGCCATGTGCTCACAGCTTTCCTCCTGAAGCAGACCCTGAGCTCTGTGAGCAGGGGAGCTGCCAGAGCTCCAGCTTCTGCTGCCCTCTGTATTTATGTACTCATAGAGGTGTCAGCCACAGTTGAGTTGAAATAAGCCCCTTTGCCCACCCTCACCTGCCAGCCTGGGCTGAGCTGGAGTGCCCCATGACACTGATCTGGCGCTGCAGCAACTCGATGCTAAGCCCAGAGGGGCTGGGGATAATATTACCAAGGTAAAACATAACAGGAAAAGCTTGCAAATGTCCTTTCAAAACAACAGTGAGCGAGTAATGTCGTTGGGCCAGCGGTCAGGAGGGGACAGGGTTTGAAGGTACCCTTAGCCTGCCAAAGGCCAAGCGTGGGACAGGGGCAGGAGCCAATGAGCAGTGGTTGCGCAGGAGACACCCCGCGCCGGGCAACCTCCCGCCTTCGCTCTCACGTTGCAGCTGCCTCTGTTTGTGGATGGCAAAATGTGGTAAGGACCAGGCAGTGAGAGGCAGCGGCAAATGGGGCTCCTCCGGCTGACAACATTCCCAGCCTCTGGTGGGTCCTCGCCAGCCCCCCGCTGCGTGACACTTTCTCCTTGGCACTTAAATCAAATGCAGCCCCAAGGGGGATTTACGTGGTGGCCACTCCTGCTGGGGACGCGGGGGAAAGGCTCTCTGTGCTGGCAGGAGTTCTCTGAGTCAGCAGCTGGGTAAGCTGGGGGCAGCCGAAGGGGAAGGTGTCCCTGAGGCTCTCTCAGAGCCCTCCCCTAAAACAATCTTCATTCATGCAGGCTGCTCACTGGGGCCCCACTCCCCACGGGGCAGGAGTGGTTGGCAGTGCCATGCCCCGGGTTTCACTGAGTTTCTGTTCTTGGCTCCTTTCCACAAGCTCTGCTTTTCCTTCCCCTCAGCCCCGCTCGGTACTCAGCTCAGCCTTATCCTTCACCTGAAGTCACTGAGCACAGGGACATAGTGTCACTTTTCTTCTATGCTTTCTGTGTCCAGTGACTCCTGATCAGCCGTGTTCACCTGGAAGCTCCTGCTTCCTCCTCCTCCTCCTCCTCTGCCTCCTCCTTCTCCTCAGTTTGTGACATGAGTACTCTGTTATGCTTAATGGTCAGCCAGGACTGAAGCTCTGGAAATGCTCCACTGGGTGACATGGCCCCTTTCTCCCCACAAGCCCAGGTGGAAACTGCCCCTCCACTCTCAGTTGCTGTCCTCTTTGCCACAGGGTTTAGGATGCAGCTTCTGGAGCTGGAGTGGACCTGGGAGACAAAAGAGTGGCTTCAGAGGACCAGTGGGTGCTGGATGAGCTCCTGGCTCTGAGATCCAGCTTGTCCAGGGAGCAGGGCTGAGGCTGTGCTTGTTCAGAGGTTGCTGTTCCTGCTTCATCACCCCTGGGCATCATTGAGGAACAATATTCCAGTGTGCCAGTGAAGCCCCTCATGCAGGCACACACATGGAAACCATGCACGCTGTGCCTGTGCTGTGGCAGAGACCTCCAGTCAGTACCCACTCTCTCAAATGTTCCTGGCAGAGGCTCCCTCCCCTCCCTGTGCCACCAACCAAGCTTGCTGCAGCTCTCTTTCCCTGGAGCAGAGACAGGACCTTGAGCTGCTCCAGTTCTGTCAGAGGAGCCCATGGCCAGCTCTGAGGGCCCACTCGGGGTGATGTACAGGGCTCCAGCCTGCCCGATCCTGCAGCCTGCTCCTCTTCAAAACTGCAGCCTTGCGCATGCCACCGAGCTAAAGCCTCACAGTTACTGCAGAGAAAACCTATGAAGAGAGAAATGTGATGGCAAAGGAGCAAGAAGACGGCTGTGGATGCACTGTGAAACAGATGGGAATTTCCCAGAGCAAATGGCAGAGGCCAGGCAGCACAGTGGAGGGTTGGGAAGGCTCCTGCGCGATGGCTCATGCTGCCCACCAGCTGTGTGGGCTGAGCAGGAGACCAAGATGCCCATTGACTCCTTATGGCGTTTTCAGTGACTCATTTGTCCATGGAAGCAGCACACCCACAGCAGCTGAAGCAGCCTGTCCTCCTCCCCAAGCTGCTCGAGCACAGCGGGGCCAGCCGGCCCCTTCTGCCTGGGGACGAGAGCCTGGCAGCAGCCCAGGGCACTCAGCTCATCCTGTACCTCACTTCATCTAGGAGAAGAAACGTGCTGTCAGAGACCTTGCTGTGCTCTTTCTGCAGTGCCTGACATCCCACCATGGAGCCCAAGCTGTTTTGGTGGCACTGTCCCCACGTGCTGCCCCAGGGGCAGCCTGGCACACAGGCACCGGCCACCATCGCCGGGTGGGGACCGCAGGGAACTGCACCATACGGCACGTGTCCCTCGTGCTTACTCCTTCACTCTGGCTGAACTCTGCTTTCCCACAGCACTCGTGGCTCTCACACTGCACTGACAATGTCTGTCACAGCCCATCCATGTCACCCCACTGGTCTCTTGCTGGCCTGCCTGCCTCGTCCCTGCCTGTCAAGCTGCCTCTGGTCCTGGTGGTACTGCTTCACTGCCCATCCCTGCCTGGCAGGACAGCATCAGGAGCTGGGGTATCTCCTCTATTCCCATCATCCTGCTGCCAGCTACTCCTCTGCTCTGCTCCCTGGGAGAAGCAAGGGGCAGGGGAAGGCTGGCTGAGACCCAGTCTGACCTCATCCGCCTCTGCTCACCCTGGCTCCAAGCAGGGCGACTCCTCCTGCCTCTCCCTGGGGGCTGCTCAGAGTCTGGGTGCATCTCTTCCTCTTTCAGTTGAACTGCCTCATCCTGGAGGTATGCCATGATCACCAGAGCAGGTCCTGATCCCCCTGCACCAGCAGAGCTGTCCAAGAGGGTGAGCAGTGAAGGGAGACGCTTTGAATGTCCAGCACTGCTGAGCAAGGACTTGCTGTTCCTCAAGCAACCGTTGCTGGCAGGGATGGCTGTGGGCATCTCCCCGTCTCGTGACTGCCAGCCTGCCAGGCTTGCCCCATCTGTCCCTGGGCCCTCATCCTGCAGCATCCTCTCCTCACCACCGTTGCTCTCCTCACCAGCTCTCCTCTGAGCATCTCCCATGGTAAATGGGCATCACTGTCCCCAGCTACTGCACCACCGGCTGGGGACTAGTATTGAGAAGGGGCTGGTGGCTGGGTTCTGGCACCTCCTGAGCACAGGCAATGGTGTTAGAGCAGAAACCCCTTCACAGGTGTCCCCCTGCTTTGGCAGGCTGGTGAACAAAACCACCCACAGGACTTTGGGGAGTGGGGATCTGGGGGCTCAGCTGGATGCTGGGCTGCAGCAGTCACTGGTGCATCTCCCAGCCCCGTGCAGACACCACTCTGCTGCTCCGCAGCACCTCAGCATTGTGTCTCTGGGCAGGAGACACTTCAGCTCCAGCCAGCGCTATAAATAAACCCACGTTCTTTTATCCCACCAAATAGGTTCTCATTGATTTTACCTATTCCTTCTCCTCCCTGTATCCCTTTGGTATGTGAAGTCAGCTGTGGAGGAGCCTGGGGAGCCAGCAGCACGGCAGGGAAAATGCCACCCCCTCCAGCCCATCTTGCCAGGAATAGCCGCTCTCCCCTGGTTTTTGCTCTCTGAAAAGGCAGCACCACTGCAGGAGAAGAAACGAAGCTCCCCGGTGGAAGTTTGCTGGCTGATTATTTATTAATCTCCTGACAGCACAATCTCCAGCAGCAGGGCAGCCCCTGAGCCCCGCACTGTGGCAAGGGGGATGAGGAGGGTGGAGAGCTCTCCTGGTGGGGCTTTCTTGCCGTGGCTGAGGAGCTCAGGTTGAGCCAACACATCACATCTGTCTCTGGCTGCTCCGGTTGCAGTTGTACCACATCAGGGGTAAGGGTGGCCCATCCCAGAGAACCTGGGAACTGCTGAGGGCTAATCCCAGGGTGGTCCCTTGTCCCTTGAGGGTGATGTCAGCTGGGGTGCTCAGTTCCCCCAGCCCAGGCAGTGAGAGGATTCTGACTCGCTGCGAGCAGCTCTTCTGCACACAGGAGCTCCCCGTGCAGGGATGGCAACAGAAATAATGCAGCAAATCACAGCTCACACAATCTTCCTGGCACTTGAAAGCATCTCGAGAGCTTAAAAAGCTGCAAGATGCTCTCATTCCCATCCTCTCCCCGCTCCACTTGTCTTGTGCTTTAGCAATCCCCTTCCTGGGGATTGGGGCGGTGTGGGGGGGTATCAATTTCCCAGGCAACGGGTGCCCGTTTGAGCACGGCGAGCGCTGCCCGCACCGTGCGGGAGGCAGGGCGGCCGCGTGCTGCCCGCCGGAGCGGGCTCCGGGTGACTCATCTCCATGCAGTATGCAATTACCACGGCAAGTGCAGGCCCCTGCTGTTCCGCACAGGTATCTGTGTCAGCCAGGGCTATTTCCAGCTCCCTCTCCGCACTCCCAGCTCCGTGGAGAGGTAAGGAACACAGCCTCCTCGCTCCCTCCGCCTGCCACAGGGACGGGCACGAGATTCCCAGGAGCGGCGAGCCAGGGGGGGTTGGATATTGCATCCAAACACCCGAATTGCACAACCTAGGGGGGAGGAGAGAGCGGTGTGGCATTGCCCACGCGTTCCATGTATTTAAGGGTGCAGGTACAGCCCTGGCCCAGCTGGAGATCAGGGGGCGATGCTGCCGCGCTGCACAGCGCCCGTCGCAGCAGCTCCGCGCCAGCCGGGCAGGATTTAGGGCCGTTATTATTAGCGGTGCTGGTAGCGCTAGAAAAGAAGCAGCAGGGATGGGGATAAAGCAGAGTTTGAAAAATGCTCTGGCCTGGAAAGGCAGGGGAGGGAACCAGGATAAAAGGAGCGCAGCAATGCGCGGCGGCGCCTTCCCCCTTCCCTGATGGAGCGGATAAACTGCAAGCCCCGTGGGTCAGCGGCTCTGTCGCTCGCTCTGTACATCGCGTGCCCGCCATCCCCCCGTCAAGCTGCGCTCAGAGAGTGGGATTTTTGGATTCCCAAACTGTTTGCCTAAGATTTTGCTCGTTACTTTTCCCGCTGGTTGCTGTGAGCGGGAAGAGGGGGAAAGCTCAGGGGTTGAGCACGTCTTGGACAAGCTCCAGGCAAGGGCTCCAGCCCTCCAGCCTCAAGCCTGGATCATGGCAGGGGTTTACAGCTGGGGCTGTCCCACCAGGGCAGCAGCTGCAGCCCAGTCTCTGTGGAGGGCTCTGTGCCTCAACCTCCTGCCTTTGCCTGACACGTGCCCACCAAAGCCTGGCCTGGGAGCATGTGAGGCCACAGCCAGACCTCTCACCAGGATGGGCTGTGCCCCTGCAGACCAGGTATTGGGCTGCCAGAGGCACTGAGTGCCTTTGTCCTTCCCACACCCCTCAGCAGAGCCCTTGACATGGGAGAGAGTACTGCTGTAGTATTTTGCTGGAAAAATCACATTAATCATCCTCAGCACCACCTCCCTGGCCTTTGTCACAGTTTGGTGCCCCAGCACCAGCTTTAAAAGCATTATTTATTTTTAATAAAAGCTGATCTACAGAGCGACGTTGCTGGGATGATAAAAATAAAAATGCAGTGGTTGTCACAACTGTCAGCATCCCTGGGAATGGGGTCTGGCAGTGCCCGGCTGTGCTCCCCTCCAGCCTGTGCTGCTGCATGGGCAGGGGAGGAAGCAGCTGGCAGCATGTGGCTTGGGCAGCCTCTGTGCCAGGGAAAGCAGGTTCTGCTTTTTATTTTAATAAACAGGTGCACTTCTTCAGTATACTCGTAATTTTCTAAATGTTTAGTAACTTTAATTTCATTTACTGCATGAATAAATGAGCAAATATGACATATACAAATGTTGGGAAGCAAATTAGTTTATTAAGTCCCTTCATTAAAAGAACTATGTATTATTAAAATATCTGTGTTGCAATGTGCTGATATCATATTAGCAACAGTAATAAGAAATCCTGTTTATCCATATGAAACTAGATTTTCAGGGCATGGATCCAGTAGCATGCACCAAGAAAGAGCATTGCTGAGGCCATAAACCACAGTGCCTGGTGGCATTCTCATTTGCCCAGGGAGCCGGGGAGGGTCATGGGGCAACATTCCGTATCCCAAGCTGGCTGGGATCTTCATCCCGAGGCAGTCCATGGAAAAGTCTGCCTCTATTCCCACAGCAGTGTCCCATCAGGCAGGGGGAGCAGGAAGCAAGCAGGAAGCAAGCAGGAAGCACACTTCACTCATTTCCTGAGCATTTCTTCTCCTTCCATCGCTCTTCCTTTTGGCAGAACAAAGCTTGACTGGAGGCCCCAGGAAGAGCCCATCCCAACCCATGCACATCCCTACTGCTGTGACTCTGCCTGCTCTGGCTGGCTCCCCTTGTTTCTCTGCTGGGCAGGGACAGGGCTCCTCTCAAGCTTGGGTTCCAAACCAGCTTTATCTGCAGAGCCCCATGAGCGATGGGATTTGAATGCTGCCTGCTCGAAGCAGAGCACAGCCATGGCTGGGACAAAACAAAACCAGCATTCACGGGCAGTCATTTAAATTCCCAGCAGCTGTTCCCTCCCAGCACACTCATGTCTGCCCTCCTTTGCTGTCCACAGGCACTTTCAGGGATTTTTCTCTAAGTGGTGTGGGAGCAGGTCTTCCAGCAAGTTCACCCATGACCAGCATCCTTCCTCCTCCTTCTCCTCCTTCCTGACAAAAATAAACAGCAAGCCCTGGTGGGGCAGCAGTTGAGGGTCTGCATCCACCAGGGCTTCAGCCCCTCAAGGTGCCTCCTCCCTGCTCCAGTGCAGTGGGTCATGTAGGGTCACCCAGGTGCTCTCCCCTGGAACCCCTATGCTCACTGGCACCCCCACCGGTTCCTGGTGCCCCACAGCTGCCTCCCTGGCTCCAGCTCATTCCCATTTCCTCGTGATGGTGCCTGGCCCCCTGAGGCTGAGCTGTGTTGTGGGGGTGTGCGCCCAGCCCGTCTCCAGCACCTCACCACACAGCTTCAGTGGGAGAACTCCCCGGGGCAGGAGTACGGGCTGGTGTGCACCCCGGGACACAGGGAGAACCCAGTGGGATGGGGCTTCAGGCCAGGCGTAGCCACAAGAGCCTGAGCAGGAGCTCAGCGGAGCCTTTCGGCCCCAAGCACAGCTCACATGAGGAAGAAATTGCTCTCACACATGTTTAGGTCTGGCTGGGCTTAACCCCAGCCCTGCCTTGCCGTGGGGGCCCAGCCGTGAGCAGGCAACGACACGCTGGGCCCGGCAGCAGGAGCCAGCACACGGCAGCTCCCAGGCAGAGACTGGCAGCTGCTCTGAAGAGCTGGTGGAGAAATGCTGCCTGCAGCCCCATTACGGCTGCGAGCGCAAATGAGTTTAGTGGCCTCAATTTAATCCCCATTTGTACGCGGTGGAAAAAAAAAAGAAAAAGTGGGAGAAGAGCGAAATCACGGATTGGTTGGGATGGGGATGCGCCAGCCGCAGCCACGTGGGAGGCACGAGCTCCAGGGATGTGCCGAGCCCCGGGCACAGGGTGCTGTGCTGGCAGGAGGGATGGGTGCCACAGGGGGATGGGAGGGACATGTCTCTCCCTACTGGATGTGCCCAGTTCTTGTAACTGGAGCCCATCAGCACCAGGCACAGGGCTACCGCATCCCAGCAGGGCACCCAGACCAATGGCAAGTGTCTGGGCTGCTGAGGGCAAACCAAGCCCTGTGGGGTGAATGCCTGTGTCTCCCTCCTCTCCTCACCCCAGGATGTGTGTGGGGCTGGAACAAACCTGGCTGAGGGAAGGCTGGTGGAGCAGAGGTGCCATGTAAAGCCCCCAGGAGCCAGGGCTCTGATTTCAAAAAATAAAGTGAGGTTTCCATCTGTATTTGCTTAGTGAGTTAATGACTTTATTTCTGATTTGATGCTCTTGTCCCTGATGACTCAGGCACGAAAAAGGAGAGTTGAAAAGAGCAAAGAGGCCCAGCCGGAGGGATGCTGGTGGTGGCTGCTCTGTGCCTGGAGTCCCCCACCTGGATCCCTTCCAGGGGATTCCAGAAATGCTGTCAGCTCTGGGAGAGGAACTGTGGGCACAGGGAGGGCAGCAGCTCGGGGTGGTGAAAGCAGCAGCAACAGCCATCTCCGATAAGAGGTGGGCTCTGCCCCTTTATGGCTGTGGTGAAGGCACAGAAGCACAAGGTATTCTATACTTGGTGTGACCTGCCCGGATCATGCTGTACCCCCCCACCTTGTCCCATTCTGGGAGGAACAAACCTCTCTGATGGGGAGGATGGGAGACATTCCCCTTCCCAACACCCCGAGCTGAAACCTCTATGCCCACCCCTTGCCCCTGGGTGACTCCTGAGGCCTGGTAAGCACTGGGAATGCCCCCAGCCTGGGGGAGTTAATCAGTCCCAGAGCAACCGAGCCCCTCCTGACTCCATTTCTCCATCATGAGAAGCAAACAGATGTGTTGTGGCTGAGTGAACTGGTTTGGATGGGAGGGCAATCCCAACCCCACTGCACCCAGTTCCCCCCAGACTAAAGAAGGGCAAAAGGCACATTTTCTTTGGTGAGGAGGAGGTTTCTCCTCTCCCCATCCCTTGCTTCCAAGTTTGTCAGTCCCACAGAGACGTGAGCAGAGCTCTCTGCATCTGGAGGGTTAACATCTCAGCTCTTCCAAATAAATAGAAAATGACCCAGTTTCTTTATTTTCTCTTTTCCCAAAGTCCAAACACCCAAAAAATGAGACAGCAAGTGGAAGCCACAAATAGATTTCATGTATCCTGGCAGAGCTGGGAGATAAAAAGCAGGGAAAAGGACTCCTGCCTCCCCTGTTCAGATCTGGGTATGGTGAAACACATCCTCCATGGGGTTAGCTTTCCTGGGCCAAAGAAGCAGAAGAAGCTTTGGGTCTGATCCCACCTCAAATCCTCATCCTGTGGGTCCAGGCTCTTCCCAGGCAGGCTGGGAGCTTCCCCAGCACAGCTCCCGTCTGCCTTGCTCCAAGTGTTAAGGTGAGCAGCAGAACGTGCCCAGCCTTCCACTATTCCTATCACGTCCCATCTGGAGACAGAAATCTGCCTGCTGGCTTTACAATTAAAATTGAAATGATTTGATTATGGGGCTTCATTAGTAAAAACAAACACCAGGCAGCCTCCCTCCCTTTCCCCCTCCATCCCCGCCCAGCCGTTCCTCCCCGGGGCTGTTTTAGGTAAATCCCAGCCAGGATGCGGCGGGCACACAAAAGGCTTCGCGTCTGCAGCTTGTACCTACAGTCGGGTGCAGCCCAAAGAAGGCAAATTTTAGACCCACAAATCCTCTCCTGTGGATAGAGATGCAGGAGTAGCCTTGGGCTGATGGATTGATAACTGCACGGACTGCCCTGCATCAGGCACAGCGAGGGCTTGAGCGGCAGCAGGGTGTTTTCCAGCCCCTCGGGATGCTTACAGACATTACCAGGGGTCTCCCACAAGCCTCGGGGCTCCTGATTTGCACTTTGACTCCATTCCCTTCATTCCGTGAGTCTTTTCATTGGAACCATTTGCACCTTCACACCAACCTGGACCTGCCATTGCTGGATCTGTTTTTCTTCCTCGCAGCTGGCTCATCCCACGGGAAGGGCTGAGCCGGCATGGAGCTGCCCGTGGTGTATGCAGATGCTCAGAGTCCCTAAAGCATTGGCAGTTCTGGGGGAAGTAATTCAATTAACACTAGGGGCGTTGGGAACAGGCTGTGCAGGCTGGGAGAGGAGGAATGCTAATGAAGGAGGGCTTGGGAATGCTGCTGGGTTAGAGTGCACTCGCCTGGCTGCTCCCAGTGACTGGTTTTCTCCAGTAGAGACAGGACAAGGGGGAACGGTTTCAAACTGAAAGAGAGTAGAGTTAGATTACCTATTAAAAAGAAATTCTTCCCTGTGAGGGTGGTGAGGCACAGGTTGCCCAGAGAAGCTGTGGCTGCCCCCTTCCTGGAAGTGTTCAAGGCCAGGTTAGATGGGGCTTGGAGTAACCTGGTCTGGTGGAAGGTGCCTCTGATCTTGGCAGAGGGTTGGAGGTAGATGATCTTTAAGCTTCCTTCCAACCCAGGCCATTCTATGATTCCGTGATTCTATGGGATGGCTCTGCCAGCGGGGATGTGAGGTGGGAATGAGGCAGCCTTCCTGCCTCACATGCCTGATGTGAGGAGAGGGCTCTGGAATGGCTCTTGACCCATTTGAGGGGAGCTGTGGCCATTGGTATCTATTCCCTTTGCCAGGCTGGACAACAGGACAGGGCAGCTGTCACACGGGCTGGAGGGAAGGCTGAGGGAAGGCACCTCCTCCCCACCACACTCATTCCTTACCTCCTGTGACCCCTGCAAAGCCCTGAATGCTCTCCAGCCAGCAGAGTGACCTTGGGGACAAGACAAGCCCTCAGGGATCTGCCTTTTGCTGCCACAGCAGATGAAGCCCCTGTGCCATGGGGCCAAGGAAGCCCCAGGGGAAAGGCTGCATCGCCTCTGGACCACCAGCTTGAGATCCTGCCTGGGGTCCCCCGGGTCACGGTGGGGCAGGGGCAGGGGGCAGGGATGGGGTGAGCTATTTGTGATGAATAGTGTTGCCTGGCTGTTCCAGCTGACTCATGTCAGGACCCGACTGGCTTCCCAAAGGCGTGAAGCCTCCCCCAGTTGGGTGGCACTGTGGCCAGGGCAGGTGGCAGCGGGACGTGGGTTATAAGGTTACACCAAAGAAAGGGCAGCTCCAGGCGGGATGCTCCTCTCCCTGGCCATGTGCCATCTGCCTGCCTGGCCTCAGCTCAGCCTCTGGGGATGCTCCAGCTCCATTCCTCATGCAGGAGCCTGGATGCAGCCCAGGGA